>CM052665.1:29638927-29700601 GCA_028533165.1 Leontopithecus rosalia
TCCACACTAAAAAAACCTCATACAGACACATGACTGACCACACACATTACACAGTAAATACATTTAACACAAACACACAACACTCACCACACATTCATTTCTATGTGCAGACACCTCACACAGGCACAGCACTTACCACAACCACACACTGCATAGTGAACACACCTCACAAAGACACACTTCACTGACCACACACACTCCACACTTCACACAACGTATACACACCTACCACTGACCACACAGTCACTCCACAATGCACACACTTCACAAGGACACACACCAATCAGCACACACACACTCCACCATGCACCCACCTCACACAGACATATTTCACACAACAAACACACAGTTTGCACAGTGCAAAAACCTCACACAGAAACGTCACTCACCATACACACTCGTCACAGTGCACACACCTCACACAGAGACGCCACTCACCACACACTCTGCACAGTGCACACACCTCACAGGGACACACACAATTATTCAGACACTCATACAACACAGTGCACACACCTTATGCAGACACACGCCACTTACCAATAACACACTCCACATTTCACTCACTTTACACGGACACACACCACGCAACACACACACTCCAGAGGGCAGAAACCTAGCACAGACACACACCACTTACCACAACACTGCACACTCACACTCCACTGTGCATACATTTCACACAGACACACACCAATCATCACACACATACTATGCAGTGCACACACCACACACAGAAACACACCACTCACCACACACACACTCTACTGTTCAGACACCTCACACAAACACACAGCTGTCACCACACACTTGAAACACATACTCCACAGTGCAAACAACTTAAATAGACATGCACAACTCACATATTAACGTATGCAAACACATCACACAGGCACAGCATTCACCACACAAATAACACTCCACAGTGCACACGTTTCAAACAGACACTGACTACTCATTACACACACACTTTACAGTGAATAAAATTCACACAGACAAATGATGGACCACACACACTACAGTGCATACACACCACACACAGACACCCAACACTCACCACACACACATTCCACTGTGCACACTTCTCACACAGGCACACACCACTCACCAAACACACACTCCAGAATTCAGACAACTCACAGAGACACACAGCAGTCACCACACACTCCATAGTTCTCACACCTCACACGCACCAATCACAGACACTCCACATTGAAGAAACCTCATAAGACACACGAATGACCACACACACTACACAATAAATACATTTCACAGAGGCACACAACACTCAACACACACACATTTACAGTGCAGACATCTCACACAGGAAAACCACTCACCACAAACACACACAGCACAGTGAATACACATCACAACGTCACTAAAGAGCACCCTACTAATAACTGTTACTAAGGAGTGCCCCACCCAACAACAGTCATTATACAGCAACTACCCAAAAACAGTCACTATAGAGAACACTACGCACTAACAGTCTCTATAGATAATTCTACAAAACAATAGTCACTGTAGAGCACCCAACCCAAAAACAGTCTCGATAGAGCACCTACCCAACAACAGTCACTATAGAGCCACTTACCCAACAATGGTCACTATATAGAACCCCACCTAGCAAAAGTCACGATTTAGCACCCTACACAACATTCACTATAGATCACCCTATCAATAGTCGCTTATAGATCAACCTACCAAAGGTTACTATACAGCACCTACCTAACAACAGTCACTAGAGAGCATCTACCCAACAACAGTCACTACAGTGTACCTACCCAAAAACAGTCACTATAGAGCAATCTAATAAAATATTACTATAAAGCACTGTAACCAAAAACAGTCACTATACAGCACCCTACACAAAAACAGTCACTACAGAGCATATACTCAATCACAGTCATTATAGAGCACCTACACAACAGTCATTATAGAACACTCTACCCAAAAACAGTACGATAGAGCACCCTACCAAACAACAGTCACTATAAAGCACCCTATATAACAACAGTAACGATCTACAGCACTCTATGCAACAACAGTCCCTATAGATTACTAAACTAAGCAATAGTCAGTATAAAGCACGCCACCCAACAACTGTCACTATAGAGACGTCTACCCATCAACAGTCACTATAGAGTGCCCTACCCAACAACAGTCACTATAGAGCACCTACCGCACAACAGTCACTATTGAGCACTCAACTAAAAAAGTTTTTATAAAGCACCTACCCAACAACAGTCAATATAAAGCACCCAACCCAAAAACAGTCGCCACACAGCATCCCACCCAACCACAGTCACTATACATCAACCTACTTTGAAACAGTCACTATAGAACATGCTACTCAACAAAAGTCACTATAGAGCATCCTACACAACAACAGTCACTATGGAGTACTCTTCCCAACAACAGTTATTAAAAACATTCTATGAAGCAACAGTCACTATGCAGCACCATACCCAACAAGAGTGAGTATAAAGCACTTGACCCAACAAGAGTCACTAAAGAGCGCCCTACCCAAAAATAGTAACTAGAGAGCACCATACCCAGCAACAGTCACTATAGAGCACTCCACAAAACAACATTTATTATAGAGCAGATACCCAACAACCGACACTATAGAGCACCAACTCAACCACAGATAGTATAGAGCACCAACTCAACCACAGATAGTATAGAGCACCCTACCAAACAACGATCACAATAGAGTACCCTACACAACAACATATAGTATAGAGCACTCCACACAAGAACAGTCAGTACAGGACACCTGCCACTCAAAAGACACTATAGAGCATCCTATTCAACAACAAACACTATAGAGCACCCTACACAACAACAGTCGATATAGAGCATTCTACCCAGCAACAGTCAGTAAAGAGCACCTACTCAATAACAGTCACTATAGAGCACCGTACCCAGCAAAAGGCACTACAGAGCACCTACCCAACAAGAGTCACTATAGGAAACCCTACCCAGCAACCGTCATTATAAAGCATACTACCCAACATCAATAACTATATAGCACTCTACCCAATAACAGTCGCTGTAGAGCACCTACCCAACATCTGTCAGTATAGATCACCCTATCCAGCCACAAATAGTATACAGCACCTACCTAACAACAGTCACTATAGAGCACTCTACACAACAAAAGTCACTACCTATCACCTACCCAACAACAGTCACTATGTAGAGCACTTTACCAAACAACAGTAACTATACAACACAATGCCCAAAGACAGTCACTGCAGAGAACTGTACCCAACAAGTCACTATACAGCACCGTATCCAACAATAGTCACTATGGAGCACTTTACCCAACAACTGTCACTATAAAGCACCATACCCAAAAACTATCTCTAGTGAGCACCCTACCCAATAACAGTCACTATAGAGCACTCTACCAAACAACAGTCACTATTGAAGACAGTACCCAACAACAGTCATTATAGGCACCCTATAAAAAACAGTCACTATAGAACACCCTACAAATTGTTTAGGGTGCTCTATAGTAACTGTTGTTGGGCAGGGTGCTCTATACTGACTTTTGCTGGGTAGGATACACTATATTGACTGTTGTTGCATAGGGTGCTTTATAGTGAATTTTGTTGCGTAGGTGCTCTATATTAACTGTTGCTGTGTAGTGTGCTCTATAGTGACTATAGTTCCGTGGGGTGCCCTATGTTGACTGTTGCTAAGTCGAGTACTCCATAGTAACCATTGTTGCATAGGGGCTCTACAGTGTCGAGTGATTGGTAGAAGCCTCTATAGTGACTTATTTTATTAGGTGATCTATACTGACTGTTATTGGTAGGAATACTCTATAATGACTATTGTTAATTAGAGTGCTCTGTACGTGACTGTTGTGGGGTGGAGTACTCTATAGTGACTGTTGATGTATAGAGTGTTCTGTAGTGTCTGTTGTTGGATAGCGTTCTCTGTAGTGACTGTTGCTGGGTAGGGTAATCTATAGTGACAGTTGTTATGTAGGTGCTTCATAGTGACTGTTGTTGAATAGGGTGCTCTATAGTGACTGTTGTTGGGTACGGTGATCTATCATAACTGTTGTTGGGTAGCATGCTTTATAGTGACTATTGTTTGGTAGGATGCTATATAGATACTGTTGTTGGGTGGAGTGCTCTAGATAGTGACTGTTGTTGAGTAGGGTGCGTGATTGTTACAGTTGGGTGGAGTTCTCTATAGTGACTGTTGTTGGGTAGAATGCTCTATGGTGACTATTACTGGGTGAAGTGTTCTCTGGTGAGTGTTGTAGGGTAGAGTGCTCTCTAGTGACTGTTATTGGTCAGGTATTTTATAGTGACTGTTGTTGGGTAAGGTGCTCTATACTGACTGTTGCTTGGTAGGGTTCTCTATAGTGACTGTTACTTGGTGAAGTGCTCTGTATTGACTGTTGCTTGGTAGAGTGCCCTATACTATTGTTAGGTAGATACTCTAGAGTGACTGTTATGTAGAATTCTCTTTACTGACCGATGTTGGGCAGTGAGTTCTATTGTTTCCATTGTTCAGTATGTACTCTAGAGTGACTATTTTTGGGTGGTGTGGTCTTTTGAGACTGTTGCTGAATAGGGTGCTTTGTAGTGACTGTTATTATGTAGGTTCTCTGTCGTGACTGTTGCTGGGTAGTGTGCTCTATAGTAATTGTTGTTGGGTGGGGTGTTCTATAGTGACAGTTGCTGAGTAGAGTGCTTTATAGTGACTTTTGTTTGGTAGGTGGTCTATAGTGACAGTTGTTGGGTGGCGTAGTTTATAGTTATGGTTTTTGAAAAAAGTGATTTATACTGACTGTGATTGGGTAGGTGTTCTATGGCGACTGTTGGTGACTAGGGGGCACTAAGGTGATGGTTGTTGGGTAGGTACTCTATAGTGACGCTTGCTTGGTAGCGGTCTCTTTAGTGACTGTTGTTGGATAGGTGATATATAGTTATTGTTGTTGGGGTGCTCAATAGTGGCTGTTTTTGGTTAGAGTGCTCTATAGGTGACTGTGGTGGGTTGAAGATCTCTATAGTGACTGTTGTTGTGCTGAGTGTTCTATAGTGATCTTTGTTGGGTGGGTTGATGTATAGTGACTAGTTTGTAGGTGCTCTATAGTGACAGTTGTTGGACAGTTGCTCTATAATGACTCTTGTTGGGTAGGTTTTCTATAATTACAGTTGTTTGGTTGATTACTGTAGTCACTGTTGTTGGTAGGGTGATCTATAGTGAATGTTTTGGGTAGGGTGCTCTACACTGAGTGTTGCTGGGTAGGGTTCTTTATACTGAATGTTGCTAGGTGGGGTTCTCTATAATGACTGTTGCTGGGTAGAGGGCTCTATAGTGACTGCTGTGGGTTACGGTGCTCTATAGTGACTCTTGCTTGGTGGAGTGCTCTATAGTGACTGTTGTTGAGTAGGGAGCTCTGTAGTGACTGTTGCTTGATAGAATGTTTTTTGGTGACTGTTGTTGGATAGGTGCTTTATAGTGACTTTTGTGGTAGAGTGCTCTATAGTGACAGATGTTGTGTAGAGTGCTCTATAGTGACTGTTTCTGGTTAGAGTGCTGTGTAGTAACTGTTGTTGGGTAGGAACTGTATAGTGAATGCAGCTGGCAGGGTGCTCGATAGTGACTGCTGTGGGGTAGGTGCTCAATACTGACTGATTTTGGGGGTGGTGCTCTATAGTGACTGATGTGTAAGGTTCTTTATAAGTGAATGATGTTGAGTGGGGAGTTCCATTGTGACTGTTTTTGTGTAGAGTGCTCTATAATTACTGTTGTTGGGTAGAGTGCTCTATAGTTACTGTTGATTTTAGCATGCTCTATACTGACTGTTGCTGGGTATGGTGATCTATATTGACTGTTATTGGATTGGGTGCTCTATAGTGTCTGTTTATTTGTGAGTGTTCTATATTTATGGGTCTTGTGTGGAGTGCTCTATAGTGACTGTCATTGCGTAGGGTACTCTATAGTGATTGTTGTTTGGTGGGGTTCTCTATAGTGTCTTTTGTTAGGTTAGTGCTCAGTAGTGTCGGTTGTTGGGTAGATGCTTTGTAGTGAATGTTGTTGGGTAGGGTGCTCTATCATGACTGTTGCTTGGTAGGGTGTTTTTAAGTGACTATTGTTGGGTAGGGTGCTCCATAGTGACTGTTGTTAGGTGGGATGCTCTATAACAATTGTTGTTGGGTGGGGTGCTCTATACTGACTGTTGGGTTGATGCTCCACAGTGACTGTTGTTGGGTCGATTGCTCTCTAGTGACTGTTGTTTGGTGCTTTGCTCTATAATGATTGTTGCTGAGTGGGATGCTCTATAGAGACTGCTATTGCATAGAGGTTTCTAGATAGTGACTTTTGTTATGTATGGTGCTCTTTAGTGACTGTTGTTTGGTAGATTGCTTTATAGTTACTGTTTTAATGTAGAGGTCTCTATAGTGACTGTTGTTTGGTAGAATGCTCTATAATGACTGTTGTTTGGTAGGTGCTCTATAGTGACTCTTTTTGAATAGGATGTTCTATAATTACTGTTGTTGGGTATGGTGATTTATAGTAACTGTTTCTGGGTAGAGTGTTCTATAGTGACAGTTGTTGGGTAGAAGCTCAATAGTGACTGTTGTTGGGTAGTTGCTCTATAGTAACAGTAGTTTGGCAGGGCCTTTTATTCTGACTATTGATGGTGGTGTAATCTATAGTGAATGTTTTCGGGTACAATAGTCTATAGTGACTGTTGCTGGGAAGGGTGCTCCATAGTGACTGTCGCTAAGTGGGGTGCTCTATGGTGACCGTTGTTGGGCAGAGTGCTCTATAGAGACTGCTATTGTGTAAAGCACTGTATACTGACCTTTGTTTGGTAGATGCTCTATAGTGACTCTTGTAGTGTAGGTGCTCTATAATTTCTATTGCTTGGGAGAGGGCTCTATTGGGACTGTTGTTGTGTAGAGTTGTCTATAGTGACTGTTGTTGGGTAGAGTGCTTTATAGTTACTGTTGTTGGGTCAACGGTTGTATAATGACTGTTCATGGTTGTAGTGCTCTATAGTGACTGCTGTTGTGTAGGGTGCTCTATAGTGACAGTTGTTGAGTAAGGTGGTCACAGTGACTGAGGTTTTGGAGGTACTCTGTAGTGATTGTTATTAGGTGGGGTGCTCTATAGTGACTGTTGTTGAATAGGTGCTCTATAAAAACTTTTCTGGTAGGGTGCTCTGTAGTGACTGTTGTGTCGAGTGCTCTATAGTGACTGTTACTGCATAGGGTTCTATATGGTGACTGTTGTTGGGTAGGTGCTCTGTAGTGACTATTATTGGGTGGGGTGCTCTTTATTGACAGTTATTGGTAGGGTGCTCTATAGTGACTTTCTGAGGAATGTTTACTGTTTTGTGTGTGTTTGTGGTTAGTGGGTGCTTGTCTGAGTGTCTGCACAGCGAAATGTGTGTGTGGTGAGTGTTGTGTGTCTTTGTGAAATGTATTTACTCTGTAGTGTGTGTGGTCATTCGTGTGTCTGTATGAGGTTTTTTCAACGTGGAGTGTGTGTGTTGTGAGTGGTGTGTGTGTGAGATATGTGCACTATAAGGTGTGTGTGGTGACTGCCTTGCATCTGTGTGAGTTGTACGAACTGTGAAGTGTGTGCATGGTAAGTGGTGTGTGCCTGTGTGATGTGTGCACTGTGGAATGAGTTTGTTGAACGTCATGGGTCTGTGTGAGGTCTGTCAACTGTGAATTGTGTGTGGTCAGTCTTGTGTCTGTGTGAGGTGTTTTAACTGTGATGTGTGAGTGTCATGAGTACTGTGTGTCTGTGTGAGGTGTGTGCACTTTGAAGAGTGTGTGTGGTGAGTTAGTTGTGTCTGTGTGAGTTTTCTGCACTGTGGAGTCTGTTGTGAATCTTGTCTGTCTTGGTGAGCTGTACGCACTGTGTAGTGTGTGTGTATGGTGAGTGTTGTGTGTTTGTGTTATGTATGTGCACAGTGCAGTGTGTATGTTTGTGTGGTGGGTGATATGTGTCTGTGTGTGGTGTGTTCACTGAGGATTGTGTGTCGTCAGTGGTGTATGTCTTTGTAAGTTGTGTGAACTGTGCAGTGTTTGTTTCTGGTGAGTCGTGTGCCTGTGTGAGGTGTGTGCACTGCAAAATATTTGTGTGGTGTGTGTTGTGTGTCTGTGTGAGGTATGTTATCTGTGTAATGTGTGTGATTAGTCTTGTGTCTGTGTGAGGTGTCTTTCATCTAAATTGTGTGTGTCGTGAGTAGTGTGTTTTGATTTGAGCTGTGTGCAATGTGGAATGTGTGTGTATGGTGAGTGCTGTATGTGCTTGTGAGGTGTGTGCACTGTGGAGTCTCTGAGCATGGTATGTGGTGTGTCTGTGTGAGGTATGTGCACTGTAAAGTGTGTGTGTGTTCTACAATGTGTGTTTGTGTGAGTTGTGTGCTCTGTGGAGTGTGTGTCCTGAGTGGTGTGTGTCCGTGTAAAATACGTGCACTGAGTGTGTGTGTTGATGGTGTGTGCTGACTGGTGTGTGACAGTGTGAGGTGTCTGCATTGTGGATAAGGTGTTAGGTGATTGGTGTTTGTCTGTATGATGTGTGTGCATTGTGGTTTGTGTTTGCTGAGTTTGTGTAGTGCATGCTGTGTGTCTCTGTGGTCTGTGTTTACTCTGGCCTGTGTGTGTGTGCTGAGTTGCGTTTGTCTGATGTATGTGCAATGAGGATACTGTGTGGAGTGTTTAGCATGCCTGTTGTGTCTGTTTAAGCTGTGTGTACAATGGAGTGTGTGTGGTGAGTTGTGTGTATGTGTGAGGTGTGTGCACCGTGGAGTGTGTGTGATGAATAGTGTGTGCCTGGGTAAGATGTGTGCAGTATAGAGAGTGTGTGCATGTTAAATTTTGTGTCTGTTTTAGGTTTGTGCTATGTGGAGTGTGTGCATGAAGTGTGTGTATTAAGTGGTGTGTGTCTGTATGGGTTGTATGCACAGTGGAGTCTGTGTGGAGTGTGTGTGGTGAGTTATTTGTGTCTGTGTGGAGTGTCTGCACTTTGGATTGTGTGTGCAGTGTTTGGTGTGAGTCTGTGTGAAGTGAGTGCACTGTGTACTGTGTTTGGTTACTGGTATGTCTGTGTTTGATATCCGCATTGTTTATTGTGTTTGGTGAGTGGTGTGTGTTTGTGTGAGGTGTGTGCACTCTGTAGTGTGTGTGTAAGATGAGTGGTGTCTGTGTGTGTGAGGTGTGTTCACTGCACATTGTGTGTTTGTGTGTCGAGTGGTGTGTGCCTGTGTGAGATGTGTACACTGTGAAGTGTGTGTGGTCAGTGGTGTGGGCTTTTTAAGATGTGTTCACTGTGCAGTGCGTGTTTGTTGTGAGTGGTGTGCCTGTGTGAGGTGTCTGAATTGAAATGTGTGTGTGGTGAGTGTACTGGGTCTCTGTTAGGTGTGTTCACTGTGTAGTCTCTGTGATCAGTAGTGTTTCTTTATAAGGTGTCTTTACTGTGGAATGTGTGTATCGTGAGTGCTATGTGTTTGTGTGAGGTGTTTTCACTGTGTCGTATGTGTGTCTGTAGGATTGTATTTGTCCATGTGAGATATGGCCACTTTGCAGTGTGTGTGTTCTGCAGTGTGTGTTTGTGTGAGGTGCCTGCACTCTGGAGTGTGTGTGCTGAGCAGAGAGTGTCTGTAAAATGTGTGCACTGAGTGTGTGTGTTGAGTGTGTGTGGTGACTGGTATGTGTGAGCTGTCTGCATTGTGGATAAGTTGTCAGGTGATTCGGATTTGTCTGTTATGTGTCTGCATTGTGGTGTGTGTTTGTGGAGTTTGTGTGGGTGTGGTGTGTGTCTCTGTGAGTGGTGCATACTGTGGAGTGTGTGAGTGTGGTAAGTGGTGTATGTCGAAGGTATGTGCACTGTGGATTGTGTGTGGAGTGTGTGGAGTGAATGGTCTGTCCCTCTGTAAGGGGTGTGCACTGTGAAGGGTGTGTCTATGGTGAGTTTTGTGTATGTGTGAGGTGTGTGCAGTGTGGAGTGTGATGTGACGATTGGTGTGTGTTTGTGTAAAGTTTGTGCACTGTGGAGAGTTGTGTGTGTGGTGTGTTTACTACAGAATGTTTGTGTGCAGCGACTGTGTGAGGTGTGTGCACAGTGAAGACTGGGTGCATGGTAAGTGGTGTGTGCCTATGTGAGGTGTGTGCATAATTGAGTATGTGTGTGCTGATTGGTGTCTGTCCCTGTGAGGTGGGTGCACTGTGGAGTGTGTGTGTGGTGAGTGGTGTGTTTGTGTGAGGTATCTGCACCGTGAAGAGTGTTGTGTGGGTAGTGACTCTTGTCTGTGTGAGTTTTTTGCACTTTGCAGAGTGTGTGTGGTAAGTGGTGTTTGTGTAAGCTTTGTGTACTGTCAAGTGTGTGTTGTGAATATTGTGTGTCTGTTTGTGGTGTGCAAACTGTGCAGTGTGTGTGTATGGTAAATGTGTGTTTGCGTTAGGTGTGTGCACAGTGCAGTCTGTGTGTTTGTGTGATGTGTGCTGTTTGTGTGATGTGAGTAGTGTTTGTGTGAAATATGTGCACTGTTGGGTACTTTCTGTGTGGTAAGTGGTGTGTCTGAGTTGTCTGCACTCTGATTTTTGAGTAATGTTTGTGTCTTGTGTGTGGACTATAAAGTGTGGGTTTGCGGTGAGTGGTTTCCCTGTGTGAGGTGTCTCCATTGTGAAATGCATGTGGTGAGATATGTGTCTCTGTTAGGTGTGTTCACTGTGTAGTCTGTGAGGTCAGTAGTGTGTCTGTTTGAGGTGTCTTGAACCTGGAGTGTGTGTGTCATGAGTGCTGTGTGTCTGTGTCAGGTGTGTGCACTGTGGAGTGTACGTGCAGTGACCATGGTATGTCTGTGTGAGTTGTGAGAACTGTGGAGTGTGTGTTTGCTGAGTGGTGGGTGTCTGTGTAAAATGTGTTCACTGTGGAGGTTTATGTGTCTGGTTAGTGAAGTGTTTGTGTATGTTTTGTGCACTCTTCAATATGTGAGTGATGTGTGTCTGTTTAAGGTGTGTGCACTGTGGAGAATGTGTATGGAGTGAACTGGTGTGTGTTTGTGTGAGATGTCTGCAGTATGTAGTATGCTTGTAATAAGACGTGGGTGTCTGCGTGAGATATATGCACAGTATAGTGTGAGTGTGCACTTTGTATGGTAACTGGTGTGTTTCTGTGCTAGGTGTCTGCACTCTGGAGCTTGTGTGTTGCGTGGTGTTTGTCTGTGTGAGGTGGGTGCATTATAGAGAGTGTGTGAATGGTAAGTGGTGTCTGTCTGAGTGAGGTGTGTGGACGGTGGTGTGTATGTGTGCTGACTGGTGTGTGTCCTTGTGAGATTTGTGTACTGTAGAGTGTGTGTGGTGAGTAGTGTGGGTCTGTGTGAGGTGTGTGCACTGTGAAGGGTGTGTGTGTTGAGTGACTTGTTTCTGTGTGAGAATTTTGCACTGTGTAGAGTGTGTGTGGTG
The DNA here is from genome assembly GCA_028533165.1 of Leontopithecus rosalia. Taxonomy (NCBI): domain Eukaryota; kingdom Metazoa; phylum Chordata; class Mammalia; order Primates; family Cebidae; genus Leontopithecus; species Leontopithecus rosalia. Next base: position 29,650,387 of record CM052665.1, read on the forward strand.
AGTGTTGTGTGCCTGTGTGAGGTGTATGCACTTCGTAGTGTGTGTGTAGGTGAGTGGTGTGTGTTTGGGTTAGGTGTGTGCACAGTGCAGTGTGTGTGTTTGTGTGGTCTGTGGTGTGTTTCTGTGTAAGGTGTGTGCACTGTGGAGTGTGTGTTAGTGGTCAGAGGTGTGTGTTTGCTTCACTTGTGTTGACTGAGAAGTGTGTGGGTGGTGAGTTGAGTGCCTGTATGAAGTGTGTGCACTGTGGAACTTGGGAGTGGTGAATTTTCTGTTTCTCTGTTAGGTATGTTCACTGTGTAGTGTGTCTTGTCTGAACTGTTTCTGTTTCAGGTGTCTTCACTGTGGAGTGTGTGTGTCCTGAATTTTGTGTGTGTGTGAGGTCTGCACACTGTGAAGTGTGTGTGTGGTTAGTGGTATGTGTCTTTGTAAGGTGTGTGCAATATGTAATATGAGTGTCTGGAAAGTTGTGTCTGTGTGAGGTGAATGCACTTTGAAGTGTGTGTGTTCTGCAGTGTATGTTTGTGTAAATTCTGTGCACCATGGAGTGTGTGTGGTGAATGGTGTGTGTCTGTAGAAAATATTTGCACTGAGTGGGTGTGTTGTGTGTGGTGACTGGTGTGTAACAGTGTGTGATGCCTGCATTTTGGAATAGGTGTGAGGTGATTGTTGTGTGTCTTTGTGATATGTGTGCATTGTGTTGTGTGCAATTTATGTGGTGTGTGCTGTGTGTCCTGGTGAAGTGTGGGTTGTGTAGTTTCTGTGTGATGAGTGGTGGGTTTCTGAGGTATGTACACTGTGTAATAGGTGTGGGGTCCATGGACGGTGTGGTATGTGTCTGTGTGAGTTGTGTGAATGGTGGAGTGTGTGTTTAATGAGTGGTGTGTGCCTGTGTGTGGTTTGTGCACTGTGGAATGTGTGTGCTGAGTGTTGTAATTCTCTATGAATTCTGTGCAATCTTTAATTTGTGAGTTGTGCGTGTCTGTTTAAGGTGTTTGCACTGTGGAATATGTGTGTGGAGTATGTGTGGTTACTTGTGTATGTCTATGTGAGGTGTCTGCACTGCAGAGTGTGTGTGGTGAGTGGTGTGTGCGTGTGTAAAATGTTTGTATTGTGTAGTATGCGTGTGATGACTGGTCTTTGTCTGTGTGATATGTATGCACAGTGCAGTGTGAGTGTTCAGTGTGTGTGGTAAGTGGTATGTGTCTCTGCTGGGTGTCTGCACTCTGAAGTGTGTTTGTTGCGTGGTGTGTGTCTGTGTGACGGGTGTGCACTGTGGATAGTGTGTGTAGGTAAGTGGTTTGTGTCTGAGTGAGGTGTGCACAGAGTGGAGTGTGTGTGTGGTGAGTGTGTGTTTCTGTGTGAGGTGGGTGCATTGTAAAAAGTTTGTGTGGTGAGCGACTTGTTTCTTTGTGTGGTTTTTTCAGTGTGCGCAGTGTGTTTTTGATGAGTGGTGTGTGATTTTGTGAGGTTTGTGCACAGTGGAGTATGTATGTGGTGAATATTGTGTTTGTGTGAAGTGTGTGCACTGTGTAGTGTATGTATAGTGAGTGACGTGGGTTTGGATTAGGTGTGTGCACAGTGCAGTGTGTGTGTTGGTGTGGTGTGTGTCTGTGTGAGGTGTGTGCACTGTGGAGTCTCTGTTTGTGGTAAGCAGTGTGCCTATGTGAGGTGTCTGCACTGTGGAATGTCTTTGTGGTGAGAGTTCTGTGTCTCTGTTAGGTGTGTTCACTGTGTAGTGGGTGGGTTCAGTAGTGTTTCTGAATAAAGTGTCCAATATGGAGTGTATGTGTCATGAGTGGTGTGTGTCTTTGTGAGATGTGTGTTGTGTGGAGTGTGTGTGGTAAGTGATGTGTCTTTGTGAGGTGTGTGCACTGTGTAATATGTGTATCTGGAGAGTAGTGTGTGTCTGTGTGATGAGTGAACTATGAGAAGTGTGTGCATTAAGTGTGTATTGAGTGATGTGTGTCTGTGTAATGTGTGTGCACAATAAAATGTGTGTAAAGTGTGTGTGATGAGTCGTGTGTCTTTTTGCACTATCTGCACTTTAGATTGTGTGCACGGTGAGTGGTGTGTGTCTGTGTAAGGTGAGTACACTGTGTAATGTGTGTGATGAGTGGTATGTCTGTGTAGGGTGTCTGCACTGTGCAGTGTATGTTTGGTTAGTATTGTCTCTGTGTGGTGTGTGCACTGTGTAGTGTGTGTATGGTGAGTGGTGTGTGTTTGTGTGAGGTGTGTGCACTGTGTAGGTTGTGTGTGTCTGTGTGATGAATGGTGTGTGTCCGTGTGAAGTGTGTGCTCTGTGGAGTGTGTGTGGTCAGCAGTGTGTCTCTCAGTGAGAAGTGATCACAGTGCAGTATGTGTTTGTGGTGAGTCCTTTGCCTGTGTGAGGTGTCTGCCCTGCAGAATTTGTGTGTAGTGAGTGTTCTGTGTCTGTGTGAAATGTATTTACGTGTAGAGTGTGTGGTCAGTCGTGTGTCTGTATAATGTTTCTTCAATGTAAAGTGTGTGTGTTGTATGTGGCGTGTGTGTGAGATGTGGTCACTATGGACTGTGTGTGGGGTGACTGCTGTGTGTTGGTGTGAGTGTCGTGAACAGTGGAGTGTGTGTTTGGTTAGTGGTGTGTGTCTGTGTATAATGTGTGCACTTTGAAGTGCTTTGTGTGTGGTGAGTGGTGTGCACTCTTAAATGTGTGAGGAGTGCATGTGAGTTTAAGGTGTGTGCACTGTGGACTATGTGTGTGGAGTGTGTTTGGTGACTGGTGTGTGTCTGTGTGACGTGTCTACACAGTTGAGCGTTTCTGTGGAAATTGCTATGTGCCTCTGTGAAGTGTGTGAACTGTGTAGTATGTGTGTGACGAGTGGTGTGTGTCTTTGTGAAATGTATGCACAGTGGAGTGTAAGTGTGCAGTATGTGTGGTAAGTGGTTTGTGTCTGTGCTGGGTGTCTGCACACTGGAGTGTGTGTGCTGCCTGGTGTGAGTCTTTGTGAGGTGTGTGCACTGTGGATACAGTGTGCATGGTACATTGTGTGTGTCTGCTGGAGGTGTGTGCATTGGTGAGTGTGTGTGTGAGGTGAGTGGTGCTTGTCTGTTTAAGGTGTGTGAACTGAGAAAAGTGTGTGTAGTGAGTTACTTGTTTCTGTGTGTGGTTTTTGCACTGTCCAGAGTCTGCGTGTGGTGAGTGTGTGTGTCTGTGAGAGGTTTGTGCACTGTGGAGTGTGATTGTGGTGAATCTAGTGGGTCTGTGTGAGGTGTGTGCACTGTGGTGTCTGTGTAATATTTTTGTGGTGCGTGCAGTGTGTCTCTGTGAAATGTGTGTTGTGGAGTTTATGTGTGATGAGTCGTGTTTGTCTGAGGTATGTGCACTGTGGATTATGTGTGGGGTCCATGGACTGCGATGTGTGTGTCTGTGTGATGTGTGTGATGTGTGTAATGTGAGTGTGTAATGAGTGGAATGTGTCTGTGTGAAGTGTGTACTGTAGAATATATGTGATAAGTGTTGTGTGTGTGAGTTGTGCACTGTGGAGAGTTTGTGTGGTGAGTTTTGTGTCTGTGTGATGGGTGTGCTGTGAAAAATGTGTGTGTAAAGTGTGTGTATTAAGTGGTGTGTGTCTGTGTGAGGTTTGTTTACAGTGGAGTGTGTAGTGTGTGTGGTAAATGGTGTGTTTCTGTGTGGAGTGTCTGCACTTTACATTGTGTGTGCAGTGAGTGGTGTGTGTCTGTGTGAGGTTAGTGCACTATGTAGTGTCTGTGTGTTTGTGTGGTAAGTGGTGTGTGTCTGTGTTTGGTATGTTTACTGTGTAGTGTGTGGTCAGTCTTGTGAGTGTGTGAGGTTTTTTTACTATAAAGTGTGTGTGTCGAGATATGTGTGTGTGTAAAAGTGTGCACTGTTGAGAGTTATGTTTGTGGTGAGTGGAATGTCTGTGTGAGTCGTATGCAATTTTTAATGTGGGAGTGGTGCACGTCTGTTTAAGGTGTTGTGTATTCCAGAGTATGTGTGTGGAGTGTGTGTGGTGACTGGCATGTGACTGTGTGAGGTGTCTGCACTGTGAAGTGTTTGTGTGGTGAGTGATGTCTGCCTGTGTGAGGTGTGTACCTCTGTGAGGGTTCTGCTCTGCGGAACGTGTGTGTGGTGAGTGTTGTGTGCCTGTGTATGGTGTGTTTACTGTGTAGTGTGTGTGGTCAGTCTTGTGTCTGTGTGAGGTGTCTTCACTGTAAACTGTGTGTACCGTGAGTAGTGTGTGTCCTTTTGAGGTGTATGAACTGTGGAGTGTGTGTGTATTGTGAGTGCTTTGTGTGTCTGTGATGTGTGTGCACTGTGGTGTCTCTGTGCATGGTATGTGGTGTGTGTCTGTGGGACGAGTGTGTACTGTGGACTCTGTGTGTGTTCTACAGTGTGTGTAGTTGCTCTGTAGTGACTGTTGTTGCATAGGTGCTCTATAGTTACTGCTGTTAGGTAAAGTGCTCTATAGTGACTGTTACTGGGTAAAGTGCTCTATAGTGACTGCTGTTTGGTAGAGTGCGCTATACTGACTGTTTGTGGGTAGGTGCTCAATAGTGACTTTTTTTGGGTAGGATGCTCTATACTGTTATTGGGTAGGTGCTCCATGGCGATTGATTTTGGGTAGAATGCTCTAAAGTGACTTTTGTTTGGTAGGTGCTGTAAACTGACAGTTGTTAGTGTGGTGCTCTATACTGACTCTTGTTGGTTAGGTGCTGTATAATGAGTGTCGTTGAGTAGATTGCTCTATAGTAATGGTGTCAGGGTAGGGTGCTCTATAGTGCTTGTTACTAGGTAGGGTGCTCTATAGTAACTGTTGTTGGGTTGGTTCTCTATAGGACTGGGTTTAGATGAATCGCTCTATACATACTGTTGCTGTGTAGAGTGCTTTAGAGTGACTCTACTTGGGTAGGAACTCTATAGTGACTGTTATTGGGTGGGGTGTTCTATAATAACTTTTGTTTGGAAGATTGCTATAGTGACTGTGGCTGCCTAGTGTGCTCCATAGTGACTGTTGTTTTGTAGAGTGATCATAGTGCCTGATGTGGGGTAGCTGCTCTATAGTGAATGTTGGTGGGTTGGGTATTATATAGTGACTGCAGTTGGGTTGTTTGCTGTATAGTGCCTGTTGTTGGGTGGGTATTCTATACTGACTGTTGTTGGGTGGGGTGCTCTATAGGTGACTGCTGTTTTGTGAAGTGTTCTATAGTGACTGTTGTTGTGTAGAGTGCATTATAGTAACTGTTGTTGTCTAGGATGCTCAATAATGATTGTTGGGTAGGTGCTCCATTGTGACTGTTGGGTAGAGTGACATATAGTGACTGTTTTTAAACAGGGTGCTCTATAGTGACTGTTCTTAGGTATAGTGATCTCTAGTGACTGTTCGGTAAAGGTCTCTATAGTGACGGTTGTTGTTCAGAGGGCTCTACAGTGACTGTTGATGGGTAGCGTGCTCTATAGTTATTGTTACTGGGTAGGGTGCTTTATACTGACTGTTTTTCAGTAGGTGCTCTACAGTGACTGTTGCTGGGTAGTTTGCTCTACAGTTAATCTTATTTGGTAGGTGCTCTATAGTGACTGCTGTTGGGTAGGTGCTCTATAGTAACTGTTATTCTGTAGGGTGATCTATAGTAACTGTTGTTGGGTAAAGTGCTCTATAGTTACTGTTGTTTGTAGAGTGATGTTTTGTGACTGTTCCTACATAGGGTGCTCTATAGTGACTGTTGTTTTGTAGAGTGGTGCATACTGACTGTTGCTGAATACCGTGCTATATAGTTACTGTTGTTGTTGTGTAGGATGCTCTATAGTGACTGTTGTTGGGTATGGTGTCTATAGAGACTGTTGGGTGTATTACTATATATTGACTGTTGTTGGGTAGACTGCTTTATTGTGACTGTTGCTGAATAAATGGTCTACACTGACTAGTATGGTTTACAGGTGCTCTATAGTGACTTTTGTAAGTTAGGTGCTTCATAGTGACTGTTGTGTAGAGTGCTCTATAGTGACTTGATTGGTAGAGTGCTCTAGATAGTGACTGATGCTAAGTACGGTGCTCTATTGTAACTGTTGCGGGGTAAGTGCTCTATAGTGAGTGTTAATGGGGAGAGCTTTATAGAGACAGTTTTTGGAAAAATACTCTATACGGACTGTTGATGTGTAGGGTCCTCTATACTGACTGTTGTTGGGTAGGTGCTGTATAGGTATCTTGATTGATTGCTGCTCTATAGTGACTTTTGTTCACTAGGTAGTCTATAGTGACTTTTGTTGGGTAGAGTGCTTTTTAGGGACTGTTGTTGGGTAGGGTGCTCTACACTGACTGTTTTTGGGTAGGGTGCACTATAGTGACTGTTGATGGGTTAGATGATCTATAGTGACTGTTATTGGTTGGGGTGCTTTATACTGACTGTTTCTGGGTAGAGTGCTCTATAGTGACTGTTGTTCAGTAGGGGCTCCACAGTGATTCTTTCTGCATAGGTTTCTCTATAGTGACTTGTTGTTGGGAAGGTGCTCTATGCAGACAGCTTTTGGGTGTGGTGCTCTATACTGACTGTTATTGGGTAGAGTGCTTTGTAAGTTACTGTTGGGTAGGGTGGTCTATAGTGACAGCTGTTGGGTAGGTAGACAATACTGACTGTTGTTGGGTAGATACTCTGTGATGCCTGTCGTTGGGTAGGGTGCTCTATAGTTTCTGTTGCTGGGTAGGGTGTCTTATAGTGACTGCTGTTGGTTAGTTTGCTCTATAGAGACTGTTGTTGCATAAAGTGCTCTATAGTGTCGTTTGTTGGGTGGAGTTCTTTATGATGCCTGTTTTTGGGTAGGATGCTCTATAGTGACTGTTGTTTGGTAGGTGCCTCATAGTGACTGTTGTTGGGTAGAGTGCTCAATAGTGACTGTTGTAGGGTAGAGTGCTCTAAAGTTACTGTTGTTGTGTAATGTCCTCTACAGTGACTGTTGTTGGTTAAGTGTTCTACATTGTCTATTGTTAAATAGAGTGTCATTTAATGACTGTTTTTTGGGTAAAGTGCTCTATAGTGTTGTCCTTCGGAAGGGTGCTGTATAGTGACAGTTGATGGGCAGAGTGCACCATAATGACTGTTTTTTTACAGAGGGATCTATAGTGACTTTTTTTGGGTAGGTGCTCCATACTGCCTTTTTTTAGGAAGAATGTTCTAGAGTGACGGTTATTGCATAGATTTCTCTATAATGACTGTTGTTGGGTGGGTCGCTCAATAGTGACTGTTGCTTGGTAGAGTTCTCTATAGGTGACTGTTATAGGGTATGGTGCTCCATAGTAACATTTTTTGGATAGGAGCTTTATACTGACTGCTGTTAGGTAGGATTCTTTACATTGAAATATTTTGGAATGGTGCTCCATAGTGACTGTTGCTTGGTAAAAGCCTTACAGTGACTCTTGTTAAGTAGGCTGCTCTATTTTGACTGTTGTTGGTAGTGTGCTTTATACTGTCTGTTGTTAAGTGAGGTGCTCTTTAGTGACTCTTGCTATGTAGGGTGCTCAGTACTGACTGCTGATAGGTGGGGTGCTATATAGTTACTTTTGTTTGGTATAGTACTCTACAGTGACTGCTATTGACAAGAGTGCTCTACAGTGACTGTTGTTGGGCAGAGTGCTCTATAGTGACTGTTGTGGAGTTGGTGCTCTGTTGTGACTGCTGTTGTGTACTGTGCTCCATAGTAACTTTTGTTGGGTAGAGTGCTCTAGAGTGACTGTTGTATGTAGGGTGTTCAATAGTGACTGCAGTGTGCTGTATACTGACTGTTATTGGGTAGGGTGCTCTATAGTGTCTTTTGTTCTGCAGGTGTGCTATAGTGTCCGTTGTTTGGTAGGTGCTCTATAGTAACTACCTGGATTGTGTGCTCTAAAATAATTGTTGTTGGTTGGGATGATCTATACTGACTGTTCCTGGATGGAGTGCTCTATAGTGACTGCTGTTTTGTAAGTATTCTACAGTGAGGGATGTTGCGAGAAGTGCTCTATAGTGACGGTTGTTGTGTTGGGAGCTCTATAGTGACACTTGTTAACTAGAGTGCTCTATAGTGACTGTTTTTGGGTAGAGGGCTCTGTAATGACTGTTGTTTTGTAGGGTAATCTTTAGTGACTGTGGTTGGGTAAGGTGCTTTATAGTGACGTTGCTGAGTAGGGTGCTTTATACTTATTGTTTTTTGGTGGGATTCTCCATAGTGACTGTTTCTGAGTAGAGTCCTCTATAGTGACAGTTGTTAAGTATGGTGCTCTATAGTGACTGTTTTTGTGTAGGTGCTCTATATTGACTGTTGTTTGTGATGTTCTCTAAACTGATGATTGCTGGGTAGTTTCGCTATTGTGACAGTTGCTGTATAGTGTGCTTTTTAGTGACTCTTGCTGGGTATGATGATCTACAGTATCTGTTGCTCAGTAGGGAGCCCTTTCATGACTACTGTAGGGTATGTGCTTTATAATGACTGTTGTGGAATGGGGTGCTATAGATTGACTGTTGTTGGGTTGGTGCTCTTTAGTGACTTGTTGGGTAGGTGCTTTATTGTGACTGTTGTTGGATAGGTGCTCTATTATGACTTGTTGGGTACGGTTTTCGGTAGTGACTGTTGTTGGAAAGGGTGCTTTATAGTGACTGTTGTTGCATTGGTTCTCTATAGTGACGGTTGTAGGTTAGCTGCTCTATTTTGACACTTGTTCGGTAGTGTGCTTTATAATCACTATTGTTGGATGGAGTGAACAATAGTGACTCTTGTTGCGTAGGGTCGCTGTAGTGACTGTTTCTGAATAGGGTGTTCTATAGTTACTGTTGCTGTTTAGGGTGCTCTATAGTAATTGTTGTTGAGTAGAGTGTTCTATAGTGACTGTTTCTTGGTATGGTGCTTTATACCTACTCTTGTTGAATAGAGTGTTCTATAGTGACTGTTTCTGGGTATGGTGCTTTATACCTACTCTTGTTGAGTAGAATTCTAAACAGTGACTATTGTTTGGTAGGGTGATCTATACTGACTATAATAGTGACTGTTGCTGGGTAGTTTGATTTATACTGATTGTTTTTGGGGGCAGCTCTTCCTAGTAAGTCTTCCTGAGTAGAGTGTTCTAAAGTGAATGTTGTTGAGTAGATGCTCCATAGTTACTGTTATTGAATAGATGCTCCATATTGACTGTTGTTGGGTAGAATTCTTTATACAGACCATTGTTGGTATGAGTGCTTTATAGTGACTGCAGTAGGGCAGGTGTTCCATAGTGACTGTTGTTTTGTAGGGTGCTGTATTGTGACTGTTGTTGTGTAGGGTGCTCTATAGTGACCGTTGCTCTGTAGGCTGCTCTATAGTGGCTGTTGTTGGGTAGGTGCTGTATACTTACTTCTGTTGGGTAGGTGTTCTATAGTGACTGTTGTTCAGAAGCGTGGTCTATACTGACTGTTGTTGGGTAGTTGCTCTATGGCGACTGTTGGCTAGGTGTTTTATACTGACTGTTTTTCGGTAGCCTGCTCTATAGTGATTGATGTTGTGTAAACTGCTCTATAATGACTTTTGCTGGGTAGCGTGCTTTATAGTGACTTTTGTTTTGTAGGGTGCTCAATAGTGGCTGTTGCTGTGTAGGGTGCTCTATATTGGCTGTGGTTTGGTACGGTGCACTACAGTGACTGTTGTTTGCTAGGTGCTCTATGGTGACAGGTACCTGGTAGAGGGTTTTGTAGTGAATGCTGTTGAGTAGGTTTTCTATAGTGACTGGTGTTGAGTAGAGTGCTCTATAGTGACTTGTTGTGTACAGAGCGCAAGATAGTGACTGTTGGTGCATAGAATGCTCAATAGTGACTGGTAATGTGTAGAGATCTCTATAGTGACTGTTGTTCAGCAGGTGCTCTATAGTGACTGGCGTTTGGTAGAGTGCTCTATAGTGACTTGTGTTGTACAGTGCTCAAGATAGTGACGGTTTTTTGGTAGAGAGCCCCATAGTAACTGTTGTTTGGTAGGTGCTCTATAGTGACTGTTGTTGGTTACGGTCCTCAATACTGACTGCTGTGGTGTAGAGTGATGTATACTGACTTTTTCAAGGAAGGTGATTTATTGTGACAGTTGTTGGGTAGTTGCTCTATTGTGAATGTTGTGCAGGTTCTCTACAGTGACTGTTGTTGGGTGTGTGCTTCATCGTAAGTGTTGTTAAATAGGTCCTCTATAGTCACTGTTGTTAGGTAGAGTGCTCAATAGTGATTTGTACTGGATAGGGTGCTCTATAGTGACTGTTGTTGTGTAGAGTACTCTATAGTAACCGTTGTGGTGTAGGTGCTCTATACTGACTTATTTGAAGAGGGTACTCTATAGTGACTGTTTTTGGGTAAGTGCTTGGTAGTGACTGTTGTTGGGTATGGTGCTCTATAGTATCTGTATTTTGATAGGTGCTGTAAAGTGACTCTTGTTGGGTAAGGTGCTCAATATTGACTCTTTTTGGGTAGAGTGCTCTACATTGACATTTATTGGGTAGATGCTCTACAGTGACTTTTGTAGGGTAGGGTGCTCTATAGTGACTGTTGTTATGTACAGTGTTCTATAGTGACTGTTACTGGGTAGGATGATCTACATTGACCGCTTTTGCTAAGGGTGCTCTATAGTGACTGTTGTTAGGTGGGGTGATCTATCCTGACTGTTGCTGTTTAGAGTACTCTACAGTGACTGTTGTTGTGCAGAAACTCTATAGTTACTGTTTTTCTATGGGGTGTTCTACAGTGACTGTTGTTTGGTAGATTGCTATAGATAGTGACTGTGGTTGCATAGGGTGCTCTACAGAAACTGTTATTTGGTAGAGTGCTCATAGTTACTCTTGTTGGGTAACAGCTCCATAATGATTGTTCTTGGGTGGGATGTTATTAGTGACTGTTGTTGGGTAGATTGCTCTATAAATGACTGTTGGTTGGAATGCTTTATATTGACTGTTGTTGGGTGGAGTGCTCTATAGGTGAATGTTGTTGAGTGAAGTGTTCTATAGTGACTGTGATTGTGTAGTGTGTTCTATAATTACTGTTTTTGGGTTCAGTGCTCTATATTGGCTGTTGTTGTGTAGGACGCTTTATAGTGACTGTTGTTGGGTAGGCGCTCCATAGTGACTGTTGTTGGGTAGGTGCTCTAGGGTGACTGTTGTTGGGTAGGGTGCTCTATCTTGACTGTTGTTGGGTACGGTACTCTATATTTACTGTTGTTTGGTAGAGTTCTCTATACTGACAGTTGTTGGGTAGGTTCTCTATAGTTACAGTTGTTGGGTAGGTTCTCTAGAGTAACTGTTGTTGGATAGGTGCTCTATAGTGTCTATTGTTGGGTAGGTGCTCTATAGTGACTGTGGTTTTGTGGAGTACTCTATAGTGACTGTTGTTGGTTATGTTGCTTTATGATTACTATTGTTGACTAGGTTCTCTCTACTGACCATTGTTGTGTAGTGTTCTCTACAGTGACTGCTGTTTGGCAAGGTGTCTTATACTAACTGTTGTTGCATAGAGTGCTCTATACTGACTGTTGTTGGGTAGAGTGCTCTACAGTGACTGTTATTGGGTAGGGTGCTGTATAGTGACTTTTGCTGGGTAGGTGCTCTATAGTGACTGCTGTGTACATTACACAATAGTGACTATTGTTGCATATGGTGCTCTATAGTTACTGTTGTAGGGTTGACTGCGTTATAGTAACTGAATGTGGAAAGGTGATTTATAGTGACTTTTTGGTGGAGTACTCTAAATAGTCTCTGTTATTTGTAGGTGTTCTATCTTGACAGTTGTTGACTGGTGTTGTCTAAATATTGACTATTGTTTGTTCGGTGCTCCATCGTGGCTGCTGCTGGTTAGAATGCTTTGTAGTGACTGTTGATTTGTGGAGTGACCTATAGTAATTGTTGTTGGGTAGAGTGTTCTATAGAGGAACTCTTGTTTGGTAGGTGCTCTATACTGACTGTGGTTGGGTAGAGTGCTCTATAGTAACTTTGTTGGGTAGAGGACTCTACAGTGACTGTTGTTGTGAAGGTAATATTTAGTGACTATTGATCGGTAGTATACTCTATAGTTTCTGTTGATGGGTAGAAAGCTCTATAGTGACTATTGCTTGATCAGGTGATCTATAGTGACTTGTGTTGGCTGGGGTGCCTTATAGTGACTGTTGTTGAGTATGTGCTTTATACTGAATGGTTTTTGGTAGGGTGCTCCATAGAGACTGTTGTTGGGTATGGTGATCTATATTGACTATTTTTTTGATATAGGGCTCTATAGTGACAGTTGTCAGGTAGAGTGCTCAGGAAAATGACTGCTGTTGGGTAGGGTGCTTGATAGTGACATTTGTTGGGTAGAGTGGTCTAGATGACTGTTATTGGGTAGGATGATTTATAGGGGTTGTTGTTGATTTGAGTGCCCTATAGTGACTGTTGCTGGGTAGAATGCTATACAGTGACTGTTGTTTTGTAGGGGTATCTTTAGTGACTATAGTTGGAAAGGTGCTCTATAGTGACAGTTGTTAGGTGTGGTGCTTTATATTGACTGTTTTGGGTAGGTGCTCTATAGTGACTGTTGTTTGGTACGATACTCTATAGTGTCAGTTACTGGGTACTGTGCTCTATAGTGACTGCTGCTGGGTCGGGTGCTCTACAGTGACTGTTACTGTGCTGGGTGCTCTTTGGTGACTACTGTTGAGTAGGTGATTTATAGTGACAGTTTTTGTGTGGGTTGCTCTATATTGACTGTTGTTGTGTAGGTGTTCTATAATGACTCTTGAATTTTAGTATACTCTATAGTGACTCTTGATAAATAAAGTGCTCTATAATGACTAGGGCTGAGTATGGTGCTTTAATGTGACTGTTGTTGGGTAGGATGCTCTATGCTGACTGTTGTTTAGTTGTGTACTTTATACAGACGGTTGTTGAGTAGAGTGCTCTATATTGACTGCTGTTGGGGAGGTACTCTGTAGTGACTGTTGTTGGGTGGGGTGCTTTATAGTGACTGTTGTTGGGTAGGTTTTTTATAGTGAATGTTGTTCGGTAGAATGCTCTATAGAATCTGTTTTTGGGTACTGTGCACTATACTGACTCTAGTTGAAAGTAGTTCTTTATGATGACCCTTTTTGGGTACAGGGCTCTATTGTTACTGCTGTTTGATAGGTGCTCTGCAGTGACTGTTGATAAGTAGGGTAGTATAAGATACCTACCCCAAAAGAGACACTATATAGCACCCTACCAAACAATCTATATAAATTACATATTCATCAACAGCCATTATACAGCACTCTGCACAACAGTTACTATAGAGCACACCGCCTAACAACAGTCGCCTATACAGCACTGCACCCAACAGTCAGTACAAATGACCCCATACATCACTAGTCACTATAGAACACCTATCCAACAATAGTCACTATAGAACACCCTACTTAACAACGGTCACAGCAGAGCATTTTACCCAAAAACCGTCACTGTAAATCACCCTACACAACAACAGTAACTATTGAGCACCCTACCTAAAACAGTCAATAAAGAGATGTCCGGCCAACAACAGTCACTAAAAAGCACTCCACCCAAAAACAGTCCCTATAGAGCACCCTATCCAACAACAGTCAGTAAGAGCACCCTACCCAACAACTGGCACTATACAATGCCTACCCAGAAACAGTCATTATGCAGCACTTCACTTAACAGTCACTATAAAGTACCTATACAACAAGTGTCACTATGGAGAACTTTATTCAGCCAGTGTCACTATAGAGCACTCTTCCCAACAACAGTCACTATAGAGTTTTCTATTCAAAAACAGTCACTATAGAGCACTCTACCTAGCAACAGTCACTATAGAGCACCCTAACAAAAACAGGCACTGTAGAGCACCTACCCAGCAACAGTCACTGTAGAAACCTCAAACAAAAAACAGTCACAATTGAGCACTCTACACAACAGTCACTATAGAGCATCCTACCCAAAAGGATTAAGTATGGAGCACAATACCCAACAAGAGGCACTATAGAGCACCCTTCTCAACAACAGTCACTGCAGAGCACCTACCAAACAACAGTCACTACAGTGCCCTCTTCCCAACAGTCACAATAAAGCACTCTACCCAACAGCAGTCACTATAGAGCAACCTAACCAACGTCAGTTACAATCTAGACCTCTCTGCACAATGACAGTCACTATAGAGCACTCCACGAAACAACAGTCACTATAGAGCACCCTTCTCAACAACAGTCAGTGTAGAGCACATACACAACAACAGTCACTATTTAGAGCACTCCATCCATCAACTGTCACTATAGAGCACCTACCTTAAAACAGTTACTATGGAGCACCGCACCCAACAACAGTCAGTATAGACCACCTACAAAACAGCAGTCATTATAGAGAGCCTTACAAACGACAGCCACTATAGAGCACTCTACCTAACAAATCACTAAGGGGCCCTATACAGAATAGTCAGTATAAACCACTCTACTTTAAAACAGTCACTATAGGTCACCCTTCCCAACAACAGTCAGTACCAATCACCTATGGAAACAACAGTGACTATTTAGAGCACTCCACCACGCAACAGTCATTATAGAGCCCCTACCCAAAAACAGTTATATAGAGCACTCTATTCAACAACAGACACCATAGAGCACCATCCCCACGAAGAGTCACTATAGAGCACTGTATCCAACAATCTTCAGTATAGAACAACCACTCAACAAGTCAGTATAGAGCACCATACACAACAGCAGTCTGTATACAGCACTCTACCCAACAAGTCACTATAGAGCCTCCTACACAACAGTAAGTATAGAGCACTCCATCCAATCCAGTCCCCTATAGAGAATTCTAGTCAACAACATTCACTATAGGGCACCCAACCCAACAACATTCACGATAGAGCACCCACCCTACCACAGTCACTATAGAGCGTACTACACAGCAACAGTCACTGTTGAGCACTCTACCCAATAAAATTTACTGTAGAGCACCTTACCCAGCAACAGTCGCTATTTAGCACTCTACCAAACAACAGTCACTATACAGCAACCTACCCAACAATTATTACAGAAGAAAAAACCAAACAATACTCAGTATAATGCACCCTTTCGAACAACAGTTAATATAGAGCACTTAAGCCAGCAACAATCATTATACAGCACCCTACAACAACAGTCACTATAGAACACCTACCCATCAACCATCTGTATAAAGGACCTTACCCAACAACAGTCACAACAGAGCACCTACACAACAGTCGCTGTAGAGATCTCAACACAGCATCAGTCACTACAGAGCACTCAACCCAGTAGTATTCACTATAGAGCACCCTCCTCAACAACTGTTAATATAGAGCACTCGAGCCAACACCAGTCATTATACAGCACCCTATTAAACAACAGTAACTATAGAGTACCAACCCAACAACAGTAATTATAGAGCATACTAACCAGAACCTGTCACTATAAAGCATCCTACCCAGAAACAGTTGGTATAAAGCATTTTACCCAACTATAATTTGTATAGAGCAGCCTATGCAGGAACAGTCACTATTGAGCAGCCTATCCAGGAACATTCACTATAGAACATTCTAACCAGCAACAGTCACTATAAAGCACTGCACTTAAAAACAGTGAGTATAGAGCACCATGCCCAACAGCAGTCACTATAGAGACCCCCTACCCAACAGCAGTCACTACAGAGCACCTACCCAACACTCACTCACTATGGAGCTCTCTACTCAGCAACAGTCACCATAGAGCACTCTACTCAACAACACACACTATAGAACACCCTAAGCAAAAATAGTCACTATGGAGCAGTCTACAAACAACAGTCAACATAGAGCACCCTACAGAACAAAAGTCACTATAGATCACCTTACCCAACAACAGTCATTATTTATTACCTACCAACAAACTGTCACTGTAGAGCACTTTACCCAGCCAAAGTCAGTATAGAGGACTTTACTCAGCAATAGTCACTAAAAAGGACCCTACACAACACCAGTCACAATACAGCCCACTACCCAGCAACAGTCACTATAGAGCACCTACCAAACAAGATTCACTTCAGTGCACCCTACGCAACAACAGTCAGTATAGAGCACCTTCCCAACAGCAGTTACTATCAAACACTCTCACCAACTACAGTCACTATAGAGCACTGTACACAATAGTCACTATAAAAAACTCGACCCAACAACATTCATCTGTAGAGCACACTATTCAACAACAGTCACTATAGAGGACTTACCCATCAAGAGTCACTATAGAGACCTCTATCCAACAACAGTAACTGTAAAACACTCTACCCAGGAAGAGGCACTATAGAGAACACCACCCAATAACACAGTGTAGAGCACCCTCCTCGGCAACAGTCACAAACGAGCTCTTATACAACAATAGTCACTATAGAGCTCCCTACACAATGAGTCACTGTACAGCACCCTGCCCAACAACAGTCACCATAGAGCACTCTACCTGACAATCACTATAGAGCACCTACCAAACAACAGACCCTATTAAACACCTACCCAACAACTGTCACTGTACAGTACCTTCCCCAAAACTGTCACTTTAGAGCATGTACGTAACAATATTCACTGTAGAGAACTCTATTCAACAACAGTCACTATGGAGCACTGTACCAACGAATAGTCACTATAGAGCAACCTACCCCACAAAAGTCACTATAGAGCACTCTACCCAATAACAATCACTATAGAACACCATAACCAACAACAGTCACTATAAATCACACTATTCAACAACAGTCACTGTAGAATGCCCTACGAAAAACAGTCACTATGGAGCACCTTCTTATCAACAATCACTATAGAGCCCTCTACTCAACAACATTCAGTATTCAGCACTCTACCCAGCAAACAGTCACTAAAGAGCACTCTACCCAACACTTGTCAAAATAAAGCCCGCTACTCAGCAACAGTCACTATAGAACACCTACCCAACAACAGTCACTCTAGTGCACCCTAGCCAACAAGAGTCAATATAAAGCACTTCCCCACAACAGTCACTCTAGAGCACTTTACACAATAGTAACTATAGAACACCTCACACCACAAAAGTTACTGTAGAGCACACCACCCAGCAACTGTCAGTATTGAGCACCCCAGCCAACAACAGACACTATAGAGCACTCCACTCAACAACATTCAGTATAATGCACCCTATCCAACAGCTATTAATATACAGCACCCTAACCAACAACAGTCATTATAGGACACCTACCCAACAACAGTCACTATTGGGCACCAACCCCACAACAGTCATTATGGAGCACTCTATCCAACAAGTGTCACAATAGAGCACCATACACCATAGTCAATATAGAGCACAAACCCAATAACAATCGCTATGGATCCCCTACTGAACAGCAGTCAGTATAGAGCAAGCTACCCAAAAATTCACTGTAGAGCACTCTCTCCACCAACAGTCACTATAGAGCAATTTACACTACACAACAGGCTTCATAGAGCACTACACCCAACAAGACTTGCGTATAAAGTACTCTACCCAATAGCAGTAACCGTAGTGCATTACCATGAAAACACGCAGTACAGATCACCTGACATAGCATCTGTCAAAACAGATCACCTATTAAACAATAGTCACTATAGGGGACCCTACACTACAGTCACTATGGAGCACCCTACCCAACAACAGTCATTATAGAGCATGCTACCCAGCAACAGTTACTATAGTACACTCTATGTTGCAACAGTCACTACAGAGCACCTGCCCACCAAGAGTCACTATACAACACCTAACCAACAACAGTCACTATAAAGCACCCGACACAGCAACAGTCACTAAAGAGCACCTATTCAACAATAGTCACTATAGAGCACCCTACCCAACAATAGTCAATATAGAGCCCCCCACCATACAACAGTCACTATGAAGCATGCTACCCAGCAACACATATTTAAAAGTTTCCTATACAGCAACAGTCACTATAGAACACTGTACACAACAACAGTCACTCTAGAGCACCCTAAGCATCAAGTCACTCTAGAACACCCTACCCAAAAATAGTCATTTTACAGAATTTGACGCAACAACAGTCACTATAGGGCACCGACACAACAACCGTCACTATAGATCACCTACTCAACAATAGACACTTTAGATCCCCCTACTCACAACAGTCACTATAGAGCACTTTACCCAAGAACAGCCACTAGAGAACACTCTACCCAATAACAGTTACTATAGATCACCCTACCCAGGAACAGTCATTATAAAGCACTCTACCCTAAAATAGTCACTATAGAGCATCCTACCCAACAGCAGTCAGTATTGAACACCCTACCCAACAACAGTCACTATAAAGCACCCTGCCAAAATCAGTCTCTATAGAGTACCCTACCTAACAACAGTCACTATAGAGCACCTGCTGAAAAAAAACACTATAGAGCACCTACCTAACAACTGTCTTTATATGACACCTACCCACCAGCAGTGACTGTTGAGTACCTACCCAAAAATAATCACTATAGAGCACTTAATTAACTACAGTCACTATAGAGCATTTTACCCAACAATAATTACTATAGAACACCATACCCAAAAACTGTCACTATAGAACACCATACCAAACTTAAGTCACTATAGAGCACATCACCCCATGAAAGTCACTATAGAGTACCTTTCAAAAAACTGTCACCATAGAGTCCTTCACCCAGCAACAATCAGTAGAAAGCACTTCATCCAGCAATAATCAATATAGAGCTCCCTTCCCAGCAATAGTCAATATAGAGCACCAAACTTAACAAGAGTCATTATAAAGCACCTTACAAATAAAAGTCATTATGGATCACCCTACTTACCAACTGTCAGTATAAAGCTCCTACACAACAACCGTCACTATAGGGCACCTACCTAACAACAGTCACCATTGAGTACTCAACCAATAAATGTCAATATAGAACACCATACCAAACTTCAGTTACTATAGAGCACACTATTCAACAAGTCACCAAAGATAACCTACCCAAGAACAGTCATTATAGTGTAGTCTGCCCAGCCACAGTCACTCTAGAGTACTCTACTGAAGAACAGTTTATATAGAGCACTCTACCCAACAAGGTCACTATAGAGCACCCTGCCAAAAACAGACACTGTAGAGCACCTACCACAAAACGAACTGTAGAGCCCTCAACCCAAGAGCAGTCACTATAGAGCATTCTGGACAACAACAGTCACTATAGAGCATCCTACAAAGGAGCTGTCAGTATAAAGCATTTTACCCAACAATATTCACTATAAAGCACCCTACTAAACAAGAGTCACTGCAGAGCGCCTACCCAACAACTGTTACTGTACCGCCCTCTACCCAATAAGTCACTATAAAGCACTCTAACCAACAACAGTCAGTATATAGCACCTACACAACAACAGAGAGTATAGAGCCCTCTACCCAACAACAGGCATTATAGAGCACGCTAACCAACACCAGTCACTATAGAGCACCCTACCTTAAAACAGTCACTATAGAGAACCTGCCCTACAACTGTCACTATAAAGCTCTTTAATCAAAAACAGTTACTATAGAGCACTCTACCCAACAACAGTCACTGAAGACCACCCTACATAACAGTAGTCACTATAGAGTTTTCTACCAAACAACAGTCACTATAGAGCACCCTAACCTACAACAGTCAATATATAGAAAAATACACAACACCAGTCACTATATATCACCTACCAAACAACAGTCACTATAGAGCCATTAACCCAAGAAGAGTCATTATGAAGCAATCTACACAATAGCAATCTCTATGGAAAACCCTACCCAAAAATAGTCACTATAGAGCCCTCTACCCAACAACAGTCACTATTGAGCACCCTACCAAACAACAGTAACTACAGAACACATAAGTCAAAACAGTCAATATAGAGCACTCTACCCAACAACAGTTAATATAGAGTACTGTACAAAACAGTCACTATAGAGCACCCTACCCAAAAACAGTAACTATAGAGCATTCTACCCAACAACAGTCACTATAGAGCAGTCTGCACAACAACAGTTACTATAAAGAACTCCACCCAACAACAGTAACAAATAGAGCTCTCTACTAATCAACAATCACTATAGAGCACCCTAAACCAACAACAGTCATGATAGAGCACCAACCCAAAAGGAGTCGCTATAGAGTAATCTAACCTACAACAGTTATTATTGAGCATCGTACCCAACAACAGTCACTATAGAGCACCGTATCAAACAACAGTCAAAATAGAGCCCCTACACAACTGAAACAATAGAGCATCCTACCCAACAACAGTCACTACAGAGGACTCTACCCAACAACGGTCACTAAAGAACACTCTACACAACAACAGTCACTATAGAGAACTCAACCCCACAACAGTCACCTATAGAGAACTGTACCCAACAACAGTCATTATACAGCACCCCAACCAACAACAGTCACCATAGACCACCTGTCCAACAACAGTCACTATAGAGCCCCCTATCTAGCAACCGTCACTATAGAACCCCTACACAACAAACGTCACTATAGAGTACTCTACCCAGCAACAGTCACCATAGGGCAACTCATGTGACAATAGTCAGTATAAAACATGCTTCCCAGCTACAGTCACTATACAGCACCTACCCAACAAAAGTCATTATAATGTACCCTAATAACAGTCACTTTAGAGCACTCTACCTAACAACAGTCACTACAAAAGACTCTACCCAACAACAGTCACTATAGAACACTCTACACAACAACAGTCACTATAGAGAACTCCACCCCACAATAGTGACCTATAGTGCACTCTACACAACAGTCATTATACAGCACCTCAACCAACAACAGTAACTATAGACCACCTATCAAACAACAGTCACTATAGAGCCCCCTACCTTGCAACCGTCACTATAGAGCAGCCATCCAACAAATATTCTACCAAGCAACAGTCAACATAGAGCACCCCACGCAACAATAGTCACTGTAAAACACGCTTGTCAGCAACAATCACTATGGAGCACATACCCAACAAAAATCAGTATAAAGCACCCTAAGCAACCACAGTCACCATAGAGCACCCTACCCAGCAAAAGTCACTATAGAGCACCCTACTCAACAACAGTCACTATAGAGCACCGTACACTAGAGTGTTTTTCAATAGGGTGCTCTAAAATGACTGTTGCTCAGTACAGTGTTCTATAGTAACTGTTGTTGGGAAGAGTGCACGATAGTGACTGTTATTGTGTAAGGTTCTCCCAGGAAACTTCTCTAGGCTTTGGTGCTCTATAGTCACTGTGTTGGGTAAAGTGCTCTCTAGTGATAGCTGTTGGGTAGTGTGTTCTATACTGACTGTTGTTTGGCAGGGTGTTCTATATTTATTGTTGTAGGGTAGAATGTTCAATAGTTACTGTTGTTTGGTAAAGTACTATAGATAGTGACTGTTATTGTGTAGGTGCTCGGTAGTGACTGTTGTTGTTTAGGTGATTTATAGTGACTGTTGCTTGGTAGGGTGCTCTATACTGACTGTTTTTGTGTAAGTGCTCTGTAGTGACTGTTGAGGTGGTTGCTCTATAGTGACTGTTGGTGCCTAGAGTACTCTAGTGACTGTTGTTGGGTAGGTGCTTTATAGTGACTGCTGTTGGGTAGGGTACTCTATACTGACTCTTTTAGGGTAGGTGCTCTATGGTGACTGTTTTGGAGTAGCGTTTTCTATAATGTCTCATGTTGTATAGAGTGCTCTATAGTGCCTGTTGCTGGGTAGGTTTCTCCATAGTAACTGTTGGGTCTCTGTAGTGACTGTTGCTAGGTAGGTTGCTCTATACTGACTGTTGCTGGGAAGGTGCTCTTTACTGACTGTTGTTAGGTGTGGTGTTCTCTAGTGACTGATGTTACATAAAGTGCTCTATAGGTAACTGTTTTTGAGTGGAGTTCTCCATAGTGACTGTTGTTGTGTAGAGTGCTCTAGATACTGACTGTTGTTATGTAGGGTGCTTTATAGTGACTGTTATGTAGGGTGCTTTATAGTGACTGTTGTTGAGTAGGGTGCTCTATTTTGACTTTTTTTGGGTTGTGTGGTCTATAGTGAATGTTGTTTTGTAGAGTGCTCTATAATTACTGTTTTTGGGTAGGTGCTCTCTAATGACTCTTTTTGGGCAGCGTGCTCTATAGAGACATTTGCTGGGTACGGTGCACTACGGTTACTGTTTCTTGGTAGAGTGCACTATAGTGAATATTGGGCAGGTGCTCTATAGTGACTTGTTGAGTAGGTTCTCTATAGTGACTGTTTTTGGGTAGTTGCTCTATAGTGACTGTGGTTAGGTAGGTGTTCTGTTGTGACTGTTGTTGGGTAGGTGCTTTATACTTAGTGTTGTTGGGTGGGGTGCTCTTCAGTGACTATTATTTGTAGGGTGATTTACAGTGACTTTGTTAGGAGTGTTCACTATGGTGTGTGTGTTTGTGGTGAGTGGTGAGTCTGAGGTTTGTGCACTGTGCAATGTGTGTGTGCTGAGCGTTATGTCTGTGTAAAATCTATTTACTTTGTAGTGTTTTTTGGTCAGTCGTGTGTCTTTATGAGGTTTCTTCAATGTGGATTGTGTGTTTCATGAGTGTTGTGTGTGAGGTGTGTGCACCATAGAGTCTGTGTGTGGTGAATGCTCTTTGCGTGAGTTGTGTGAACTGTTGGGTGTGTGTTTGGTGAGTCGGGTGTGCCTTTGTGAGATGTATGCACTGCTGAATATGTGTGTGGTGAGTGTTGTGTGTCTCCGTAAGCTGTGTTTACTGTGTAGTGTGTCTGGCTTCACTTGTGTCTGTGTAAGATGTTTTCACTGCAAAATGTGTTTGTCATGAGTAGTGTGTGTCTGTGTGAAATGTGTACACTGTGGAGTGTTATGTGTGTGGTGAGTAATGTGTATGTGGTCTGGGCACTCTTTAATGTGTGAGTGGTGCGTGTCTGTGTGAGATATATGCACAGAGGAGTGTGAGTGTGCAATGTGTTTGGTGACTAGTTTGTGCTAGGTTTCTGCACTCTGTAGTGTGTGTGTTTCGGGGTGTGTGTATGTGTGAGGTGTGTGAACCGTGGAGAGTGTTTGCATTGTAAGTGGTGTGTGACTGCGTGAGATGTATGCACAGTGAAGTTTGAGTGTGCTGATTGGTGTGTGTCACTGTGAGGTGTGTGCATTTTGAACACTGTGTGTGGTGAGTGCTTATGTCTGTGTGAGGGTTTTGCACTCTGCAGAGTGTGTGTGTGTGTTTAGTGGTGTGTCTGTGTGAGGTTTGTGCACGTTGGAATATCGGTGCAGTGAATCCTATGTGTCTGTGTGTGGTGTGTGTACTGTGTCGTGTGTGTATAATGAGTGGTGTGTTTCCGGGTTAGGGGTGTGAGCAGTGCAGTGTGTGTGTTTGTGCAGTGTGTGGTTTGTGTCTGTGTGTGGTTTGTGCACTGTGAAGTGTGAGTTTGGTCAAAGGTGTGTGAATGTGTCAGGTATGTGCACTGTGGAGTGCATGTTTGTAGTAAGTATTGTGCCTGTGTGAGGTGTCTGCACTGTGGAATGTGTCTGTATTGAGTGTTCTGTGTCTGTTAGGTGTGTTCAGTGCATATTGTGTGTGATCAGTAGTGTTTCTGTATGAGGTGTCTTCAATTTGGAATGTGTGTGTCGTGAGTGGTGTGTGTCTGTGTGAAGTGTGTGCACTGTAGAGTGTGTGTGTTCTGCAGTGTGTATTTGTATGAGGTCTGTGCATCGTGCAGTTTGTGGGTATTGAGTGGTATATGTCTCTGTGAGATGTTTGTGAGTTTGTGTTTTGAGTGTCTGTGTGGTGACTGGAGTGTGACAGTGTGGGTTGCCTGCATTGTGGATATTGTGTGAGGTGATTGGTGTGTGTCTGTGTAATGTGTGTGCATTGTTTTGTTTGCATGTGGAATTTGTGTGGTGCGTGCTGTGTGGCTCTGTGAGGTGTTTGTTGTGGAGGTTCTGTGTGGTGAGTGGTGTGTGTCTGAGTTATGTGCACTGTGGATTATGTGTGGAATCCGTGGTTGTGTGATGTGTATATGTGTGAGGTGTGTGCACTGTGAAGCTTGTGTGTGATGAGTGGTGTGTGTCTGTGTGAGGTGTGTGCACTGTGAAGAGTGTGTGGTGACATTTTTGTCTAAGTGATGTGTGTGCTATGTGGAGTGTGTGTGTTAAGTGTGTATTGAGTGGTGTGTGTTTGTGTAAGGTGCATTCACAGTGGAGTGTGTGCAGTGTGTGGTGAGTGTTGTGTGTCTGTGTGAAGGGTCTGCACGTTGCATTGTGTGTGCTGTGAGTGGAGTGTTTCTGTGTGTGGTGAGTGCACAGTGTAGTGTTTGTGTTGAGTGTCATTTGTGTGTGTGGTGAATCTTCCGTGTCTGTGTGATGTGTGTGCACTGTGTAGTGTGTGTATGCTGAGTGGTGTATGTTTGTGTAATGAACGTGCACAGTGCAGTGTGTGGGTTTGTTTGGTGTATGTAGTGTGTTTGTGTCACGTGTGTTTTTGTTGAAGTGTGTGTTTGTGAGTGGTGTGCCTGTGTGAGGTGTCTGCATTGTGGAATGTGTATGAGGTGAAGGTTTTGTGTCTCTTTAGTGTGTTCACTGTGTAGTGTGTGTGTTCAGTAGTGTTTCTGTATGAGGTGTCTTCACTGTGGAGTGTGTGTGATTAGTGGTGTGTGTCTGAGTGAGGTGTGTCCATTGTAGAGTGTGTGTGTCTGGTGATTGGTGTGTGTCTTGGTGGATGTGTGCACTGTGCAGTATGTGTCCCTAGAGAGTTGTGTGTCTTTGTGTGAGGTATGTGCACTGTGGAGTGTGTGTGTTTTCTGCAGTTTGTGTTTGTGTAAGGTCTCTGCAGT
Organism: Leontopithecus rosalia; assembly: GCA_028533165.1. NCBI lineage: Eukaryota > Metazoa > Chordata > Mammalia > Primates > Cebidae > Leontopithecus > Leontopithecus rosalia. The sequence continues at coordinate 29,675,210 of CM052665.1, forward strand.
GTGGAGTGTGTGTGGTAAGTCTTGTGTGTTCGTGTAAAATGTATGCACTGAGTGTGTGGATTGAGTGTGTGTGGTGACTAGTGTGTGACAGTGTAAGGTGCCACCATTGTGGATAGGATGTGAGGTGATTGACGTGTGTCTGTGTTATCTCTGTGTATTGTGGTGTGTCTGTGTAAAATTTGTGTGGTGTGGGTTGTGTGTCTATGTGAGTTGTGTGTTGTGGAGTTTGTGTGTGATGAGTGATGTGTGTCTAAGGTATGTGCACTGTGGATTTTATCTGGTGTTAATGGACTGAGATTAGTGTGTCTGTGTGATGTGTGTGCACTGAGGAGGGTGTGTGTGTGGTGAGTGGTGTGTGCCTGTGTGAGGTGTAAGCACTGCGAAGTTTCTGTGTGATAAATGGTGAGTGTCTGTGTGTGGTGTGGGCCCTGTGGAGAGTGTGTTTGTGTTGAATTTTGTGTATGTGTGAGGTTCGTGATATGTGGAATGTGTGCGTGAATTGGGTGTATTAAGGGGTTTGTGTCTGGGTGAGGTGTATGCACAGTGGAGTGTGTGTGGAGTGTGTGTGGTGAGTGGTGTTTGTTTGTTTTAGGTGTGTGAACTGTGGAGTTTGTTTGTGATGAGTGGCGTTTGTCTGTGTGAGATGTGTGCATTGTGAAGAGTGTTTGAGTGATGAGTTTGTGTCTGTGTCATCTGTGTGCTATAAGGAGTGTGTGCGTTAAATGTGTATATTGAGTTGTGTGTTTCTGTGTGAGGTTTGTGCATAGTGTAGTGTGTATATTGAGTAGTGTATGTCCTTGTGGAGTGTCTGCACATTGGATTCCATGTGCAATGAGTGGTGTGTGTCTGAGTGAGGTGAGTGCATTGTGCAGTGTTTGTGGTGAGTGCTATGTCTGCGTTAGGGGTCTGCACTGTGGAGTGTGTGTTTGGTGAGTATTGACTGGGAGTGGTGTGTGCACTGTGTAGTTTGTGTGTATGGTGAGTGTTGTGTGCTTGTGTGAGGTGTGTGCACTGTGAAGTTTGTGTGTGTTTGTGTGGTGAGTGATGTGTGACTGTGTGAGGTGTGTGCAGTTAGGAGTGTGTGTATGGTCATTTGTGTGTGTCTTCGTGAGGTGTGCGCATTGTGCAGTGTGTGTTTCTGATGAGTCGTATTCCTGTGTGAGGTTTCTGCACTGCGGAATGTGTGTGTGGTTAGTGTTGTGTGTCTGTATGAGGTGTGCTTACTGTTTAGTGTTTGTGGTCAGTCTTGTGTCTATGTGCGGTGTGTTCACTATAAAGTGTGTGTGCCGTGAGTAGTGTGTTTATCTTTGAGTTGTCTGCACTGGGTAGTGTTTGCGTATGTTGAGTGTTGTTTGATTGTGTGAGGTGAGTGCACCCTGAAGTCTTTGTGGATGGTATGTGGTGCGTGTTGGCGTGAGGTGTTTGCACTGTGGAGTCTGTGTGTGTTCTACAGTGTGTGTTTGTGTTAGGTGTGTGTGCTGTGTAGTGTGTGTGCTGACTGCTGGGTGTCTGTGTGCACTGAGGGTGTTTGTTGAGTGGTCTATACTGACAGAGTGTGTGGTGAGTGGTGTGTGACAGTGTGGGGTGTCTGCATTGTGGATAAGGGTTCAGGTGATTGGTGTTTGTGATGTGTGTGCATTGTGGTTTGTGTTTGTGGAGTTTGTGTAGGGTGTGCTGTGTGTATCTGTAAAATGTGTGTACTCTGGAGTGTGTGAGTGTGGTTACTGGTGTATGTCTGAAGTGTGTGCACTGTGGATTGAGTGTGGAGTGTGTGGAGGGCATGGTGTGTCTCTGTGTAAGGTGTTTTCACTGTGGAGAAAATGTGTGTGGTAAGTTGTGTGTATGTGTGAGGTGTCTGCACTGTGGAGTGTGTGTGCTAACTTGTGTGTCTCTATGAGGTTTCTCCAACTTGGAGTTTGTGTCTCACAAGTGGTGTGTTTTTGAGGTGTGTGCACTACAGAGTGTGTGTGTGAATACTGTCTGTATGTTTGAGGTGTGTGCACTGTGGAGTGTATGCAGGATGAGTGGTGCCTGTTTCTGTGAGGTGTGTGCATTATGGAGAGTGTGTGTATTTGTTAAGTTTTGTGTCTATTTGAAGTTTTTGCTATGTGGAGTGTGTGCATGAAGTGTGTGTTTTAAGTGTTGTTTGTGTGACGTGTACCCACACTGGTGTGTTTGTGGGGTATGTGTGGTGAGTGTGGTGTGTCTGTTTGGAGTGTCTGCACTTTGGATTGTGTGTGCAGTGGGTGGTGTGTGTTTGTGTGTGGTGAATGTACTGCGTAGTGTATGTGGTAAGTGGTACATCTGTGTTTGGTATCTGCACTATGGATTGTGTGTTTGGTGAGTGGTGTGTGTCTGTGTGAAGAGTGTGTGCTTTAAAGTGTGTGTGTATGATGAGTAGAGTGTGTTACCATAACATCTGTGCACTCTGCAGTTTGTGTGTGTTTGTGTTTTGAGTGGTTTGTGTCTGTGTGAGGTGTGTGTACTGCGGAGTGTGTGTGGCAACTGGTGTGTGTCTTTGTGAGGTGTTTTCACTGTGCAGTGTGTAATTCTGGTGCATGGTGTGCCGGTGTGAGGTTTCTGCACTGCAGATTTTGAGTGTTGTGTGCTTGTGGGTCTGTTGTTAGGTGAAGTGCTCTATAGTGACTGTTTTTTAGTATGGTGCTGTATACTGACTGTTGTTGGGTAGGGTGCTCTATATTGACTGTTGTTGGGTATGTGCTTTATAGTGACTGTTGGCTAGGTGATCTATGGTGACAGTTTTGGTATAGGTGCTCCTTAGTCAGTCTTGTTGGGTCGTGTGCTGTACAGTGACTGTTTTTTGGTAAGGTGCTCTAATACTGACTGTTATTGGGTAGAATGCTCTGTAGTGACTTTCACTGAGTAGAGGGCTCTACAGGAACTGTTTGTGGGTAGGTCTTCTATTTTGACAGCTGTTGGGTAGGGTGCTCTATTGTTACTGTTGCTCGATAGGGTGCTCTACAGTGATTGTTGTTGAATAGGGTCCTCCATAGTTACTGTTGTTGGATATGGTGCTTTATGGTGACTGTTGTTGGTTAGGTGCTCTATAGAGACTGTTGTTGGATAATGTGCTAAATACTGGCTGTTTTAGGGTAGGTGCTCTACAGTGACTATTGTTTGGTGGGGTGCTCTATAATTACTGTTGTATGGTACAGTGCTCTACTGGTGACTTTTGTTGGGTGTAGACTTTATAGTGGCTGTTGTTGTGTAGAGTGCTCTATAGTGACTGTTGTTGAGTAGAGTGCTCTATAGGGACTGTTGTTTGGTAGAGTGCTCTATAGGTGACAGTTGTTGGGTGGAGTGCTTTATAGTGATTCTTGTTGGGTACGGTTCTCAATATTGACTTTTGTTGAGTACGATGCGCTATAATGACTGTTTCTGGGTAGAGTGGTCTATACTGACCCTTGTTTGTAGAGTGCTCTATAGTGACTCTGCTGGGTAGGGTGCTCTATGCTGACCGTTTTTGGCTGAAGTTCTCAACAGTGACTCTTGCTAAGTAGAGTAATCTATAGTGACTGTTACTAGGTAGGAACCTCCATAGTGACTGCTGTTGGGTAGGGGCTCTATATTGTCTGTTGCTGGGTTTGGTGCTCTATACTGACAGTTCTTGGGTGGTTGCTGTATACTGACTTTTGTAAATAGGGTGCTTTAAACTGACTGTTGTTGGGTAGGTGATCTATAGTTACTGTTGCTGTGTACAGTTCTCTATACACTGTTGTTGTGTACAGTGCTCTACAGTAATTGTTGCTGCATAGGGTGTTCTTTAGTGACTAATGTTCTGTAGGTGCTCTATAGTGACTGTTGTTGGCTGTGATGCTCTAGAGTGTCCGTTATTGGGTAGGTGCTCTATACCGACCCTTGATGGGCATGATACTCTATAGGGACTGTTGTTTGGTAGAGAGCTCCAAACTGACAGTTGCAGGGTAGGGCGATCTAAAATGACTGTTTTTGGGTGGAGTGCTTTATACTGACTGGTTCTGCTTAGAGTGCCCTATAATGACTGTTGTTAAGTAGAGTGCTCTAGATAGTGACTGTTGTTGGGTAGGGTACCCTATAGTGACTCTTGTTAGGCAGAGTGCTCTATAGTGACTGTTGTTGGGTCGAGTGCTCTAAAGGTTATGTTCTTCTGTAGGGTGTTCTATAGTGACTGCTGTTAGGTAGAGTGCTCTATAATAACAATTTTTTTGTAGAGGGCTCTATAGTGAATGTTTTTGTGTAGGTGTTTTATAGTGACTGTTATTGCAGAAGTGCTCTATAGTTAGTGTTGTAGGTTAGGTTCTCTACAGTGACAGCTGTGGGGTATTGTGCTTTATATTGACTGCTCTTAATTGGAATGCTCAATAGTAGCTGTTGTTGGGTATGGTGCTCTACAGTGACAGTTGCTGAGTAGGGTGTTCTATAGGGACTGTTGCTGAGTAGGGTACACTATAGTGATTGTTGTTGGGTGGGTTCCTCTATAGTGACTGCTTTTGGGTAGGGTACTTTATTGCTGCTGTTTAGTGTATGTGCTCTATAGTGACTGTTGGGTATGGTGCACATAGTGACAGTTGTTGGATGTGGTACTCAATAGGAACTGTTTTGGGTAGTGTGCATTATAGTGACTGTTGTTGTGTAGGTGCTCCATAGTGACTGTTATTGGGTAGATGCTCTACAGTGTCTATTTTTGTGGAGGTTGTATATAGTGATTGTTGTTGAATAAAAGCTCTATACTGACTGTTGTTAGGTAGGGCACTCCATATTGACTGTGGTTTATAGGGTGCTCCATAACATCTGTTGTTAAGTAGGGTGATATATAGTGACCATTGCTCTGTTGGGTGCTCTATAGTGAATGTTGCTGGGTGAGGTGCTCCATAGTGACTGCTTTTGGGTATACTGCTCTAAAGTGACTCTTGTTCGGTGGAATTCTCTGTAGTGACTGATGTTGTGTTGGGTGCTCAATAGTGACTCTTGTTTGGTAGAGTCCTCTATAGTGACTGTTGTTGACAAGAGTGCTGTACATTGTTGTTGTGTAGAGGGCTCTATAGTGACTGTTGTGGAGCAGGGGCTCTATGATGGCTGTTGTTTGGTAGGGTGTTCTATAATGACTGTTGATGGATAGGGTGCTCTATAGTGACTGTTGCTGAATGGAATGCTGTATAGTGACTTTTGCTGAGTAGGGTGCTCTAGAGTGACTGTTGTTTGGTAGAGTGCTCTCTGGTGACTGTTGCTGCATAGGGTGCTCCACACTGAATGTTGCTGGAAATAGTGACTGTTGTTGTTTTTAATGCTGTATAGTGACTCTTGCTATGTAGGGTGTTCTACACTGACTGTTGTTTGGTAGAGTGCTCCACAGTGACTGGTGCTGCATAGGGTGCTCTATACTGACTGTTGCTGGTTAGCATGCATTATACTGAATCCTGTTAGGTAAAGTGTTCTATAGTGACTGTTGATGGTTAGGGTGCTGTATAGTTACTACTGTTGAATAGGTGCACTTTAGTGACTGTTGCTCTGTACGGTGCTCTATAGTGATTGATATTGGGTGGGTTGTTCTATAGTGACTTTACAGTGTAGAGTGCTCTATAATGACTGTTCTTGGGTAGAGAACTCTAAAGTGACAGTTGATAAGCTACTGCTCTATTGTTACTGCTGTTGGGTATGGTGCTCTATAGTGACTGTTGTGTAGAGGGCTCGATACTGACTGTTGTTTGGTAGGGTGTTCTATAGTGACTGCTGATGGGTAAAGTGCTCTATAGAAACTGTTGCTTGGTGGGGTGCTCTATAGTGACTTTTGCTAGGTAGAGTGCTCTATAGTGACTGTTATTGAGTAGGTACTCTATACTGACTGTTTTTGAATGAAGTGCTCTATAGTGACAGTTGTTCAGAAGGTGCTCTATATTGACTGTTGTTGGAAGGGTGCTCTTTGTGACTGCTGTTTGGTAGGGTACTCTATAGTGACTGTTTTTGGGTAGGGTGTTCTATAGTGACTGTTGTGTAGAGGTCTGTATATTGACTGTTGATGGGAAGAGAGCTGTATAGTGACTGTCGTTTGTAGGGTGCTCTATAGTAACTGTTGCTGAATGGGGTGCTCTATAGTGACTGTTACTATGTATAGTGCCCTACACTGACTGTCCTTGAGTCAGTACCTTAAAGTGACTCTTGTTGCGCTGGTTGCTCTATAGTGACTGTTGTTAGGTAGGTGCTCTGTAGTGACTGCTGTTGGGTACTGTGTTCTGTAGTGACTGATTTTGGGTAGGGTGATAAATAGTAACTGTTGTTGAGTAGAGTGCTTTATAGTAACTGTTGTTGAAAAGAGCTCTATAGTGACTTTTATTAGGTGTTGGCTGTATACAAACTGTTGTTGGATAGGGTGCTTTATAGTTATTGTTGTTGGGTGGGGTGCTCTAGAGTAACGATTGTCTGGAAGAGTGCTCTATAAGTGACTGTTGCTGAGTAGGGTGCTCTATAGTAACTGTTGTTGTGAACAGTGCTCTATAGTGACTGTTGTGTGGTAGAGTGCTCTACAGTAACTGTTGTTGGGGATGTTGCTGTATATTGACTGTTGCTGGGTTGGTGATCTATAGTGACTGTTGTTGAGTATGTGCTCTACAGTGACTGTTGTTGGTTATGGTGCTCTATTCTAACTGTTGTTCCATGGTGTGTGCTATAGTGACTGTTTTTGGTTGGAATGCTGTATAGTGTTTCTTGTTTTGTGGGGTGCTAAATCTGACTGCTGCTAAGTAGGGTGCTCTGTATTAACAGTTTTTTGGAAAAGCACTCTTGAGTGTGACAGTTTTTGTGTGGGTGCTCTATGGTGACTGTTGTTTGTAGGGTGCTCTATAGCGACTGTTTTTGAGTAGAATGCTGTATAGTGACTCCTGTTGCATAGGGTTTTTTATAGTGACTGCTGATGGGTAGAGTGATCTTTAAGTGGCTGTTGTTAGGTGAGCTGTTCCATAGTGACTATTTTGTAGAGTGCTTAGTAGTGACTGTTTTTGGGTGTAGTGCTCTGTAGTGACTGTTGTTGGGTAGGTTGCTCTATAGTGACCGTTGTTGAATAAGTGGCTCTAGATACTGACTCTTATTGTGTAGGGTGCTCAATATTGACTATTGTTCCGTAGAGTGCTCTATAGTGACTGTTTTAGGGTAGCGTGCTCTTTAGTGACTTTTGTGAAGTGGAATGCTCCATAGTAAATGTAGTTGACTGGGGTGTTCTACAGTGACTGTTGCTGGATAGAGTGCTCTTTAGTGACTATTATTGCATAGGGTGCTGTACAGTGCCTGTTGTTGGGTATAGTGCTCTCTATTGACTGTTCCTGGGGAGAGGGTACTATACTGAATGATGTTGATTAGAGGGCTCTAAAGTGACTGTTGCTGGGTAAGTGATCTATAGTGGCTGTTGTTGGGTCGTTGCTGCATACTGACTGTTGTGTAAAATTCTGTATTGTGACTTTTGCTGATTAATGTTCTCTATAGTGACTGTTGCTGGGTAGGGTGCTCTAAAATGACGGTTTTTGGGTAGAGTGCTCTATAGTAAATGTTGCTGGATAGGGTGTTCTATACTGTCTGTTACTGGGTAGCGTGCTCCATAGTGACTGTTGTTTGTAAGAGTGCTCTATAGTGACTGTTGTGTAGGGTGCTCTATAGTGACTTGTTGAATAGGTGCCCTTTAGTGATTTTTGCTAATTAGAGTGATCTATAGTGAATATTGTTGATTAGGGTGCTCTTTATTTACTGTTTCTGTGTATAATGCTCTAGAGTGAATGTTGCTGGGTAGAGGGCTGTATAGTGATTGTTGATCAGCAGGTGTTTTATAGTGACTGTTTTTGAATAGTGTGCTCTAGAGTGACTGTTGTTGGGTATGGTGTTCTATAGCAATTGTTGTTTGATAGAGTGCTCTTCAGTGACTGTTGTTTGGTAGGGGCTCCATGGAGATTGTTTTTGGGTAGGTGTTCTATACTGACTGTTGTTTGTTAGGTTGCTCTATAGTGACTGTTGCTGGGTACGATGCTCTATGGTGACTTTTGTTTGGCAGAGTCCTGTATAGTGCCAGTTGTTGGGTAGGTGCTCTATAGAGACTATTCGTGTCTAGGTGCTCTACAATGACTGTGGTTGGGTAGAGTGCTCCAAAGTGACTGTTGTTAGGTAGAAGGCTCTAAAATAACCATTGTTGAATAGGTAATCTATAGTTATTGTTGTTAAGTGAGTGCTCTATAGTGACTGTTATTGAGTGGAATGTTGTATACTGACTTTTCCTCAGTATTGTGCTCTATAGTGACTGTTTCTTGGTAGAATGATCTAGAGTGAATGTTGTTGAGTAGAGTGCTCTATAATGAATGTTGCTGCATAGGGTGCTCTATACTGACTGTTGCTGGGTAGCGTGCTTCATAAAGACTCTTGTTGGGTAGGGTGCTCTATAGTGACTGTTGTTTGGTAAGGTGCTCTATAGTGACTATTTTTGAATAGGTGCTCTGTAGTGACTGTTGCTGGGTAGGGTTCTGTATAGGGAGTGATGTTGGGTGGTGTACTCTTTAGTGACTGTTTCAGAATATAGTACTTTATAATGACTGTAGTTAAGTAGAGGGCTCCATAATGACTGTTGATCGGTAGCTGCTTTATAGTGACTGTTGTTTAATGGTGTGGCCATAGTGACTGTTGAATGTACCATGTTCTATAGTGATTGTCGATGGGTAGAGTGCTCTATATTGACATTTGTTGTGTAGGTGCTTTATAGTAATTGTTTTGGGAAGCTGAAAAGAGACGGTTGTTGGGTAGGTTGCAATATACTGACAGTTGTGTAGAGTTTGTCTATAGTAACTGATGTTGGGTAGGTGCTCTATAGTGACTGTTGTTAGGTAGGGTGCTCTATAGTGACTGTTTTTGGGTACTTGCTTTATACAGACTGTTGTTGTGTCAGGTGCTCTATAGTGACTCTTATTGTTTACAGTGCTTTATAGTTACTGTTGGTTGGTAGAGTGCTGTAAAGTAACTGATGTCAGGGAGGTTGCTCTATACTGTTGTTGGGTAGATAATTTATAGTGGATGATATTGGGTAGGTTCCCTATAATGATTATTGTTTGGTAGGTTGCTCTATAGCGACTGATGGTGATTAGGTTCTCTATAGTGACTTCCGTTTTTGGGAATTCAAAATACTGAGTGTTGGTGGGTAGAGGGCTCTATAAGTGAGTGTTGTTGTGTTTAGTGTTCTATAGCGACTATTTTGTAGAGTGCTCTATAGTGATTGTTATTGGGTAGAGTGCTTTGTAGTAGGTGTTGTTGCCTATGGTGCTTCATAATGACCATTGTTTGGTAGGGGCTCTTTATCTGAAGTGTGATTGTATAGGGTGCTCTATAGTAACCCTTGTTGGGTAGAGTGCTCTACAGTGATTGTTTTTGGGTAGGGTGCTCTATGGTGACTTTTGTTGGATGGAATGCTCCATAGTGACTGTTGTTTTGTACGGTGCTGTATAGTGACTGTTGCTGGGTAGAGTGCTCTATAGTCACTGTTCTTGGGTAGGGTATTGTATAGTGACTATTGTTGGTTACAGTGATGTAAGGTGACTGTTGGGTAGAATGCTCTATAGTGACTGTTATTGATTAGAGGGCTCTAACGTGACTGTTGTGGGGTAGGTGATCTATGGTGGCTGTTTTTGGGTCAGTGCATTATAGTGACTGTTGTTGGGTGGAATGCTGTATACTGACTTTTCTGGGTAGTGTGCTCCGTAGTTGCTGTGTTTTGGGTAGAATGCTCTAGAGTGACTGCTGTTGAGTAGAGTGCTTTATAGGGACTGTTGCTGTATAGGGTGCTGTATACTGACTGTTGCTGGGTAACATACTTCCTAGTGACTGTTTTTAGGTAGGGTGTTCTATAGTGATTTTTGTTGTGTAAGGTGCTCTATAATGAATGATGTTGGTTAGGGTGCTTTTTAATTGCTGTTGCTGGGTATAGTGCTCTATAGTGACTATTGTGTAGAGAGTTTTATAGTGACTGGATTGGCAGGTGCTCTATAGTGAATCTTATTGAATAGTAAGCTCTATAGTGACTGTTGTTGGGTATGGTGTTATGTAGTAATTTTTGTTGGGTAAAGTGCTATATTGTGACTTGTTGTTTAGGGGCTCTATAGTGCTTGTTTTGGTGTAGGTGCTCTATACTGACTACTATTGGGAAGGTTGCTCTATAGTGACTGTTTTTGAATAGAGTTCTCTATAGTGACTGTTCTTGGCTATGTTTTGTATAGAGACTGTTGGTCTGTAGGTACTCTATAGTGAATGTCATTGAGTAGGTGCTGTTTACTGTCTGTTGTTTGGTAGATGCTCTATAGTTATTGTTGATGAGTAGGGTGCTCTTTACTGATTGTGGCTTGCTAGGGTGCTCTATGATGATTGTTGCAAGGTACAGTGCACTATAATGACTTTTCTTGAGTAGGTACTCTATGGTGACTGTTTTGGATTAACGTGCTCTGTAGTGACAGTTGTTGGGTAGGTGCTCTATAGTGAGTGTTGTAGCAAGGGGGCTATAAAGTGACTGTTGTTAATCAGGGTGCTCTATACTGACTGTTGTTGTGTAGGGTGTTCTATAGTGTTTATTTTTGTGTAGAGAGCTCTATACTGACTTTTGTTGGGAAGCTGCTTTATACGGAATGTTGGGGAAGGTGGTCAACACTGACTATTGTTTCGTAGGGTCTCTACAGTGACTGATGTTGATTAATGTGCTCAATACCGACTGATTTTTGAAAAGTGCTCTATAGTGTCTGTTGTTATGTAGGGTGTTCTGTAGTGAATGTTTTTGGGTAGAGTGTTCTTTAGTGACTCTTGGGTAGGGTTTTCTATAGTGTCTCTGGTTGGTAGGGTGCTCTATAGTGACTGTTGCTGGGTAGAGTGCTCTATGGTGAATGTTGTTTGGTAGAGGGCTCTATAGTGACTGTTGATGGGTTGTGGCTTCATAGTGACAGTATTTGGGTAGTTGCCCTATAGTGACAGTTGTTAGGTAGAAGCTGTATAGTGACTCTTGTTGGGTAGAGTACTCTATGGTGGGTATTGGTCTGTAGAGTGCTCTATAGTGACTGTTTTTGGGTAGAGTTCTCTATAGTGACAGTTGTTGGATAGAGTGCTCTATAGTTACTGAAAATGGGTTTAGTGCTCTATAGTGACTGATTTGAGTATGTACTCTATAGTGACTCATTCTGGGTACAGTGCTTTATAGTGACTGTTGTTGGGTAATTGCTATACAGTGACTGCTGTTGGATAGGGTCCTCTATAATTGCTGTTGTTGCCTGGAGTGCTCTATATTGACACTTTGTGGATAGGATGCTCTATAGTGTCTGCTGTTAAGTAGGGTGCTCTGTAGTCACTGTTGCTGTTTAGAAAACTCTACAGTTACTGTTGCGGGGTAGGTGCTTCATAGTGACTGTTTTTGGGTAGGGTGCTCTATACTGACTGATCTTGGGTAGGTTCTCTATATTGACTGTTGTTGGGGAGGGTGCTCTATAATGACTGCTGCAGTGTAGGGTGCTCTATAGTGACTGATGTTGGGTACAGTACTCTATAATGACTGATGCTGTGTATCGTGCTCTATACTGACTTTGGCTGGGTAGAGAAATCTGCAGTGACTGTTAGTTGGGTAGTATCCTTTATACTGACTGTGGCTGTGTAGTGTGCCGGAAAGTGTGCTCTATAGTGTCTGTTGATGTGTGGGGTGCTCTATACTGACTGTTGCTGGGTAGAGTGCTTTAGAGGGACTGTTGTTTGGTAGGTACTCTATAGTGACTGTTGTTCTGTGGGTTGCTCTATAGTGAATGTTGCTGTATAGGGTTCCATATAGTGACAGTTGTTGTGTAGGGTTTTCGGTAGTGGCTGTTGTTGAGTAGGTGTTCTAGAGTTAGTCTTCTTCCATAGGTAGTCTACAGTTACTCTTTTTCGATAAGTGCTCTACATTGACTGTTGCTGGGTAGGTGCTTTATAGTGACTGTTGTTGCCTAGGTGCTCTATAGTGACTTTTTAAATTAATTTTATATAGTGACTGTTGCGGTTTACAGTGCTTTATAGTGACTGTTGCTGAATAATGTGCGCTCTAGTGACTGTTGCTGGGTAGGATTCTCTATAGTTACTGTTGTATGATTGAGTACTTTATAGTGACTGTTGCTGGGTAGAGTATACCATACTGACTGTTTTTGGGTAGGTGCTTTATAGTGACTGTTGCTAAGTAGGGTGATCAATAGTGACTGTTTTTGTGTAGGTGCTCTCCAGTTATTGTTGTTGAATTGGGGGCCTACAGTGACTGTTAGGGTAGGGTGCTCATAGTGACTTTTGTTGGGTAAGTTGCTCTAAAGTAACTGTTGTAGCGTAGAGGGCTCTATTGTGACTGCAGTTGTGTAGAGTACTCTCCAGGTGATTGTTATTCATGGGAGTTCTCCATAGTGACTGTTGTCGTATACAGTAATCTATTGTGACTGATTTTGGGTAGAGTGCTCCATGGTGACTGTGGTGGGGCAGGGTGCTTTATACTGACTGTTGTGGTGTGAGTGTTCTATAGTGACTCTTTTTGGGTAGGGTGCTCATAGAGAGTGTTGCTGGGTATGGTGCTCTATAGTAACTGTTGTAGGGTTGAGTGCACTATAGTGACTGCTGTTGGGTAGGTGCTCTATAGTGCCTGTTGTTGGATACAGTGCTCTATATTGACTGTTGTTGGGTAGGGATCTCTATATTGACAGTTGTTGGGTATGGTGCTCAATAGTCACTGTTGTGCAGTAGAGTGCTTTATGGTGACTCTTGTTTGATCGATGGCTCTAAACTAATTGTTATAGGGTAGGATGCTCTATAGTGACTGTTGTTGGGTAGAGCTTGTTATAGATGATTGTTATTCAATGTGTAGCGTGTAGTGTACTGTGTATTGTGTGTGTACGGTGACTGGTGTGTGTTTGTGTGAAGTGTGTGCACTGTGAAGTTTGTGTGTTTCTAAGTTTTGAGAAGTGTGTTTCTGTGTGAGGTGTATGCACTAAAAAGTGTGTGTGATCTGTGGTTTGTGTTTTTTGAGGTGTGCAAACAGTGTAGTGTGTGTTTCTTGTGAGCCGTGTACCTGTGTGAGTTGTCTGCACTAAAATTTGTGTGGTGAGTGTTGTGTGTCTGTGTGTGGTGTGTTTACTCTGTAATGTGTGTGGTCACTCTTGTGTCTATGTGCGGTGTCTTCACTGGGAAGTGTGTGTGTCAAAATTACAGTGTGTCTGTTGAGGTGTGTGTACGGTGGATTTTGTGTATGGTAACTGCTGTGTGAGGTGTGAGCACTGTGGAGTCTCTGTGCATGGTATGTGGTGTGTGTCTGTAGGAGGTGTGTGCACTGTGGAGTGTGTGTTCTGCAGTGTGTGTTTGTGTGAGGTGTGTGCACTGTGCAATGTGTGTGCTGAGTGGTGTGTGACTGTGTAAAATGTGTGCACAGAGCGTGTGTGTTGAGTTGGTGTGGTGACTAATGTTGACAGTGTGAGCTGTCTGCATTGTAAATAAGGGGTTAGGTTATTAGTGTTATTCTGCGTGATGTGTGGGCATTGTGGTGTGTGTTTGTGCAGTTTATGTGGTGAGTGCTGTGTGTCTATGTGAGGTTTGTGTACTCTGGAGTGTGTGTGAGTGTAGCCAGTGATATATGTCTGAGTTATGTCCACTTTGGATTGTTTGTGGTGTGTGTGGAGTGCATGGTGTTTCTCTGTGTAAAGTGTATTTACTGTCGAGTGTTTGTGTGCAGAGAGTTGTGTGTATGTGTGAAATGTGCGCAGTGTGAAATGTGTGTGATGAGTTGTGTGTGTCTCTGTGAGGTGTGTGCACTGTAAAAAGGGTGTGTGTTTTGAGTTTTGTGTCTGTGTGAGGTTTGTGCTATGTAAAATGTGTGAGTGAAGTGTGTGTATTTAGTGGTGTGTGCTAGTGTGATTTCCATGAAGGTTGGGGTGTGTGTGTAGTGTGTGTGGTGAGTGGTGTTTGTCTGTGTGGTGTTTCTGCACTTAGAACTTTGTGGCAGGTGGTTTGTTTCTGCGTGAGGTGAGTGCACTGTGTAGTGTGTGTGGTGAGTGGTATTTCTGTTTGGTGTCTGCACTGTGGATTGTGGGTCTGGTGAGTGGTGTGTGTTTGTGTGAAATGTTTGCACTGTGTAGCGTGTGTGTGGCAAGTGGTGTGTGTTTGTGTGTGGTCTGTGCACTCTGCAGTGTGTATGTGTTTGTTTAGTGAGTGGTGTGTGTCTGTGTCAGGTGTGTGCACAGTAAAGTGTGTGTGTGATAGTGCTGTGTGTCTTTTTGAGCTGTGTTCACTGTGCAGTGTGTGTCTGTGTTGAGTGGTGTGAAAGTGTAAGGTGTCTGCATGGCGGAATGTGTATGTGGTGTTGTGCCTGTGTGAAATGTATTTACTGTGTAGTGTGTGTGGTCAGTTTTGTGTCTGTATGAGTTTCCTCAGTGTGGAGTGTGTTGTTCATAATTTGTGCGTGTGTGAGGTGTGTGCACTATGGAGTCTGTATGTGTGGTGGCTGCCGTGTGTCTTTGTGAGTTGTGGAAACTGTGAAGTGTGTGTTTGGTGAGTGCTGTGTGTCTATGTGTAAAATGTGGGCACTGTGGTGTGTTATGTGTGTGGTCAGTGGTGTGTCTGTGTGAGTTGAATAGTGTTTTTTAATGTTTGAATAGTGTACGGTGGTTTCAGGTGTGCGAACTGTGAAGTATGTGTGTGGTGACTGGTGTGTCTGTGTGAAGTGTCTGCACTGTAGAGTGTGTGTGGTGGGTGCCTGTGTGAGGTTTGTGCACAGTGTACTATGCCTGTGATGAGTGGTGTGTGTCTGTGTGAGATGCATGCACAGTGGTGTGTGAGTGTGTAATCTGTGTGGTAAGTGGTGTGTGTCTGGATTATGTGTCTGCACTCTGGAGTGTATTTGTTGCATAGTATGTGTTTCTGTGAGGTGTGTGCACTGTGTAGAGTGCGTGCGTGGTAAGTGGTGTGTGTTTGTGTAAGATACGTAAACGATGGAGTATGTATGTGCTGATTGATGTGTGTCTCTGTGAGGTGTGTGCACTGTGTTGTGTGTGTATGATGAGTGGTGTGTGTCTGGGTTAGATGAGTGCACAGTGCAGTGTGAGTATTTTTCTGGTGTGTGGTGTGTGTCTATGTTTCGTGTGTGCACTGTGGGTGTCTGTGAGGTTAGAGGGGTTTGACTATGTCAGGTGTGTGCACTGTGGAGTGTCTTTTGGTAAGTAGTGTGCCTGTGTGAGGTGCCTGAACTCTGGAATATGTGTGTGTGGTAAATGTTCTGTGTCTCTGTTAGGTGTGCTCATTTTGTGGGGTGTGTGGTCAGTAGTGTTTCCGAATGAGGTGTCTTCACTGTGAAGTGTGTGTATTGTAAAAAATGTGTGCCTGTGTGAGGTGTGTGCACGTGGAGTATGTGTGTGAAGAGTGATGTGTCATTGTGCGGCATGTGTACTGTGCATTATGTGTGTCTGAAAAGTTGTGTGTGTCTGTGTGAGGTGTGTGTACTCTGGAGTGTGTGTGTGTTGAGTGGTATGTTTCTGTATAAAAAGTGTGCACTAAGGGTGTGTGTTGCGTGTGTTTTGTTACTGGTGTGTGACAATGTGAGGTGCCTGCATTATGGAAAGGGTGTGAGGTGATTGGTGTGTGTCTGTGTGAAGGGTGTGCATTGTGGTGTCTCTGTGCAGAATATGTGTCGTGCCTGTGTCTGTGAGGTGTGTGTTGTGGAGTTTCTGTGTGATAAGTGGTGTGAGTCTGATTGATGTTCACTGGATTATGGGTAGAGTCTTCGGACTGCATGGTGTGTGTCTGTGTGAGGTGTGTGCACTGTAAAGTGTGTGGGTGGTGAGTGGTGTGTGTTTGTATGTGTGTGTACTGTGCAGTTTGTGTGTGTTTGTGTGGTGAGTTGTATGTTTGCGTGTGAAATGTGTGCACTAAAACGTGTGTGTGGTCAGTGGTGTGTGTCTTTGTGAGGTGTGCACACTGTGCAGTGTGGTTTTGCAGTGAGTGCTGTGCCTGTGTGAGGTGTCTGCACTGCAGAATGTGTGTGTGGTGAGTGTTGTCCATCTGTGTGAGGTGTGATTACTATGTAGTGTGTGTGGTCAGTCTTGTATCTTTGTGAGGTGTCTTCATGGTAAAGGGTGTGTGTCGTAAGTGGGGTGTGTCTTTTGAGATGTGTGCACTGTGTAGTGTGTGTTTATAGTGAGTGCTGTGTATCTGTGTGAGGTGTGTGCACTGTGGAGTTTCTCTGGATGGTATGTGGTGTGTGACTCTGTGTGTTGTGTGCACTGTGTAGTGTGTAATTTTTCTACAGTGTGTGTATTTGTGAGGTGTGTGCACTGTGGAGTGTGTGTGCTAAGTGGTGTGTGTGTGAAATCTTTTTACTGAGTGTGTGTTGAGTGTGTGTGCTGACTGATTTGTGACAGTGTGAGGTGTCTGCATTGTGAATAAGGTTTCAGGTGATTTGTGTTTTTCTGTGTGATATGCATTGTGATGTGTGTTTGTGAAGTTTCTGTGGTGCGTGGTTTGTTTCTCTGTGACCTGTGTGTACTCTGGAGTGTGTGTGAGTGTGATGAGTGGTGTATGTCTGAGGTATCTGCACTGTGGATTCTCTGTGGACTTTTTAGAGTGCATGGGGTGTCACTGTGTAAAATGTGTGTACTGTGGAGAATGTGTGTGTGGTGAATTGTGTGTATATGTAAGGTGTGTGCAGTGTGGAGTGTGACTGTGATGAGTGGTGTGTGTCTGCGTGAGGTGTGTGCACTGTGGAGCGTTTGTGTGTGTTTAATTTTGTGTCTGTGTAAGGTTTGTGCAAAGTGGAGTTTGGGTGTAAAATGTGTGTATTAAATGTGTGTCTGTGTAAGGTGTATGCACAGTGAAGTGCGTGGTGAGTGGTGTGTGTCTTTGTGGATTGTCTGCACTTTGGATTGTGTGTGCAGTCGGTGGTGTGTTTCTGTGTGAGGTGAGTGCACTGTGTAATGTGTCTGGTAAGTCATATGTCTGTGTCTTGTGTCTGCACTGAGTATTGTGTGTTTGGTGAGTGGTGTGTGTCTGTGTGAGTTGTGTGCACTTTCTCATGTGTGAGTATAATGAGTGGTGTGTGTTTGTCTGAAGTGTGTGTACTGTGCAGTTTGTTTGTGATTGTGTGGTAAGTGGTGTGTTTGCATGTAAAATTTGTGCACTGAGGAGTGTGCGTGGACACTGGTGTTTGTTTTGTGAGGTAATCCCACTGTACAGTGTGTGTTTGTGGTGAGTGGTGTGCCTGTGAGAGGCGGCTGCACTGAAGAATGTGTGTGTGGTGAGTGTTGTGTGTCTGTGTGAGGTGTGTTTACTGTGTAGTGTGTGTGGTCAGCCTTGTTTCTGTGTGAGGTGTCTTCATATTAAAGTGTGTGTTTCGTGAGTAGTGCGTGTTTGTTTGAGCTGTGTGCACTGTGGAGTGTGTGTTTGGTGAGAGCTGTGTGTCTGTGTGAGGACTGTGCACTGTGGAGTCTCTGTTCTTGGTATGTAGTGGGTGTCTGTGTGAGGTGTGTACACTGTGTAGTGTGTGTGTTCTACATTCCGTG
Organism: Leontopithecus rosalia; assembly: GCA_028533165.1. Classification (NCBI taxonomy): domain Eukaryota; kingdom Metazoa; phylum Chordata; class Mammalia; order Primates; family Cebidae; genus Leontopithecus; species Leontopithecus rosalia. The sequence goes on from CM052665.1 coordinate 29,692,756, forward strand.
TTTGTGTGAGGTGTGTGCATTGTGAAGTGTGTGTGCTGAGAGGTGTGTGTCTGTCTGAAATGTGGGCACTGAGTGTGTGTGTTGAGTGTGTGTGGTGACTGGTGTGAAACAGTGTGAGTTGTCTGCATTGTGAATAAGGTGTCAGGTGACTGGTGTATGTGTGATGTGCATTGTGGTTTGTGTTTGTGTGGTGAAGTTTGTGTGCTGCGTGCTGTGTTTCTCTGTGAGCTGTGTGTACTCTGCAGTGTGTTTGAGTGTGGTGAGTGGTATATGTCTGAGGTCTCTGAACTGTGGATACTGTGTGGTGTATTGGAGTGCATGAGGTGTCTCTGTCTAAGGTGTGTGCACTGTGGAGTGTGTGTGATGAGTGATGTGTGTCTTTGTGATGTGTGTGCACTGTGGAGAGTGTGTGTGTTGAGTTTTGTGTCTTTGTGAGTGTTGTGCTATGTGGAGTTTGTGTGTGAAGTGTATGTATTAAGTGGTGTGTGTCTGTGTGAGATGCACAGTAGAGTGTGTGTGGAGAGTGTGTGGTTGGTGGTGTCTGTCTCTCTGGGGTGTCTACATTGTGGATTTTGTGTGCAGTGCATGGTGTGTTTCTGTGTGAGGTGCGTGCACTGTGTAGTGTGGGTGGTGATCCTCATGTCTGTGTTTGGTGTCTGCACTGTGGATTGTATGTGTGGTGAGTGGTGTGTGTCTTGTGAGGTGTTTGCACTGTGTTGTGTGTGTGTAGAATAAGTGGTGTGAGTTTGTGTGAGGTGTGTGTACTGTGTCGTTTGTGTGTGTTTGTGTGGTTAGTGGTGTGTGTCTCTGTAAGTTGTGTGCACTGTGGACTTTGTGTGTGGTCAGTGTATTTTTTTTGTGAGGTGTGTTTACTGTGCAGTGTGTTTGTGGTGAGTGGTGTGCCTGTGTGAGGTGTCTGCACTGCGGAATGTGTGTGTTTTGTTTGCCTGTGTTTCTGTTGTTGGGTGAATTGCTCTATAGTGAGTGTTGTTGGGTATGGTGCACTAAACTGACTGTTGTTGGGTAGGGTGCTCTATAGTGACTGCTGTTGGGTATGTGCCCTATATTGACTGTTGTTTGCTAGATGCACTATAGTGACTGCTGTTGCATATGTACTCTTTGGTGAGTGCTGTTCAATCGTGTGCTCTATAGTGACTGTTCTTGGGTATGGCGCTCTAATAGTGATGGTTGTTGGGTAGAGTGCTCCATAGTGCCATTTGCTGAGTAGAGGGCTCTACAGTGACTGTTTCGGTGAAGGTCCTGTATATTGACAGTTGTTGCATAAGGTGTTCTATATAGACTGTTTTTGGGTATGTTTTTTAGAGTCACTGTCTTTGGGTATGTGCTCTATAATAACTGTTGTTGGGTAGGGTGCTACAAGTGACTGCTGTTTGGTTCAGTGCTCTGTACAGACTGTTGTTGTGTAGAGTGTTCCATAGTGACTGTGACTGGGTAGAGTACTCTGTAGTGACAGATATAGGGTAGAGTGCTCTATACTGACTGTTGCTGCATAGAGTGTTCTATAGTCACAGTTGCTGGGTAGGGTGCTTTATAGTGGCTGTTGTTGGGTAGTGTCCTGTATGGTTACTGTTGTTGGGTAGTGTACTCTATAATGACTGCTGTTGGTTAGGTGCTCTACAGTGATTATTGCTGGGTAGTGTTCTCTATACTGGTTGTTGTGTGTAGGTTAATCTTTAGTGACTGTTGCTGGATAGAGTGCTCAGTACTGACTGATATAAAGTACGTGCTCTTTAGTGACTGTTGCTGGGTATGATGCTCTATTGTGTCTGTTGTTGGGTAGGTGCTCTGTTGTGACTATTAAGTGGAGTGTTCCATAATGACTGTTGTTTGGTAGAGTGCTCTATAGGTGACGGTTGTTGGGTGGAGAATTTAAAGTGGCTGTGTTGTGTAGAGTGTTCCATAGTGACTGTTGTTGGGTAGAGTGCTCTATAGGTGAATGTTTTATGTTGGAGTGATTTACAGTGACTGTTGTTAAGTTGGGTTCTCTATAATGACTGTTGTTGTGTATGGTGCTCTATAATGACTGTTGCTGGGTAGAGTGATCTACACTGACCCATGTTGGTAGGGTGCTTTATACTGACTGTTCCTAGGTAGAATGTTCTATATTGACTGTTTTTGGGTAGGGTTTTCTACAGTGATTCTTGCTGGCTATAGTGCTCTATAGTGACTGTTGCTTGGTAGGGTCTTCCATGGTGATTGTTGTTGGGTAGAAGTTCTATATTGTCTGTTGCTGGGTAGTGTACTCTATAGTGACTGTTTTTGGGTCACTGCTCTATAGTGACTGTTGTTGGTAGGGTGCTCTAGCATGAAAATTTTTGGGTATGTGCTCTATAGTGACTGTTTCTGTATATGGTGATGTATAGTTTGTTAGTCGGTAGAGTGCTTTACAATGACAATTGCTGTGTAGGGTACTCTTTAGTGACTACTGTTTGGCAGGTGCTCTATGGTGACTGTTGTTGGCTGGGGTGCTCTACAGTGACCGTTTTTGGGTATGTCCTCGATACTAACTCTTGAAGGGGAGGATACTCTATAGTGTCTCATGTAGGGTAGAGTGCTCCATAGTGAATTTTGCTTAGTAGGATGCTCTATAGTGACTGTTCTTAAGTAGCGTGCTCTGTAGTCACTTGTTCGGTAGAGTGCTCTATAGTGACTGTTGCTGGATAGTGTGCTCTCTAGTGAATGTTGTTGGGTGTGCTGCTCTATACTGACTGTTGCTGGGTAGAGTGTTCTATACTGAGTGTTGTTTGGTATGTACTTCATAGTGACTGTTGTTTGGTAGGTTGCTCTATAGTGACTGTTGTTTTGTAGGGTACTCTATAGTGACTGTTGTAGTGTATAATGCTCTATACTGACTGTTGTTGAGAAAGTGCTCTATTGTGACAGTTGTTGGGTATGCTGCAATATAGTGACTTTTGTGTAGATTATCTATAGTTACTGTGGTTGTGTAGGGTGCTCTATACTGACTGTTGTTTGGTAGGTGCTCTATAGTGTCCATTGTTGTGTAGGGTGCTCTATAGTGACTGTTGTTTAGCATGCGTTACAGTGACTGTTGGTGGATACATGATCTATTGTCAGTGTTGTTTGGTAGTGTACTCTATAGTGATTGTCGTTGGGTGGAGTTCTTTAATGTGAGTGTTGCTGCCTAGGGTTCTTTATAGTGATTGTTGCTGAGTAGGGTGATTTGTAGTGACAGATGTTGGGTAGAGTGCTCTATAGTGAATGTGGCTGCATACGGTGCTTTATTGTGACTGTTGCAGTGTAGGGTGCTCTATTGTGACTGTTGATATGTAAAGTACTCTGTAGTGAGTGTTGTTGGGTAGGTACTTTATAATAAATGTTTCTGGCGAGAGTTCTTTATAGTGACTGTTGTTAGTTAGCATGCTCTATAGTTACTGTTGAAGATTATAGTGCTCTATAGTGACTGTTATTGCATAAGTGCTGCACAGTTACTGTCACTGGGAACCATTTCCTATAGTGAGCGTTTATGGGTAGGTGATGTATAGTGACTCTTGTTGGTAGCTTTCTCTAAACAGACGGTTGTTTTGTAGGTGCTTTATAATACCTGTTCCTGTGTAGGATGCTCTATAGTGACTATTGCTGGGTAGGGTGCTCTTCAGTAACAGTTTTTGGCTAGGGTGCTCTTTAGTGACTGTTGTTGGGAAGGTGCTTTATTGTAACCGTTTTTAAGTGGGGTACTCCATAGTGACTATTGTTGGTTAGGTTCTGTAAACCGACTGTTGATGTGTAAAATACTCTATAGTGACTGTTGCTGTGTAGAGTGCTCTATAGTGACTGTTTCTGTGTATAGAGCTATATAGTGACTGTTTTTTGGTAGCGTGTTCTAAAGTAATTGTTGTTTATGAGACTGCTCTACACTGACTCTTGTTGGGTAGAGGTATCTAAAGTGAATGTTGTGAAATAGGTGCTGAATAGTGACGTTTGTTATGTAGGGTACTCTATTGTAACATTTGTTGGTTTGGGTGCTCTATAGTGACTGATTTTGGGTGGGGTGCTTTATAGTGACTGTTGATTGGTAGCTGATATATAGTGACAGATGTTTGATAAGTGCTCTGAGGTGACTGTTGCTGGGTTGAATGCTCTAAAGTGACTGTTGGTTGCACTCTACTCTATAGAAAATATTACTGGAAAGAATAATCTATGTTGACTCTTGCTGTGTAGGGTGATCTATACTGGGGGTTTTTTGGTAGGTGTTCTATATGACTGTTGTTGGGTAGAATTCTCTATAGTGACAGTTGTTGGTACAGTGCTCTATAGTGATTATTATTGGGTAGTGTGCTTTATAGTAACTGTTGTTGGGTAGGGTGCTCTATTGTGAGAGTTGTGTAGATCTATAGTGACTATTGCTGCATAGGGTCCTCTATAGTCACTGTTGTTTGTTGGGTGCTCTATAGTAACTGTTCGGTAGAATAATCTATGGTGACTTTTGCTGGGCTAAATGCTCTATAGTGACCGTTTTTGGTAGAGTGCTCTATACGGACTGTTGCTGGGAGAGATAATCTATAGTGACTTTTGCTGGTTAGGGTGCTATATACTGAGTGGTGTTGTGTAGGTGCTTTCTACTGACTGTTGTGGCTTGGGTCCTCTATAATGACTGAGGTTGGGTAGGGTGCTTTATAGTGACTGTTGTTGGGTAGAGTGCTCTATAGGTGACTGTTGTTTTGTTGGGTGCTTTTAGCGACTGTTGTAAGGTAGGTTCTTTATAGTGACTGTTTTTGGTACTGACTTCTGTTCTGACAGTTGCTGGGTAGTGTGCTCTATAATGACTTATGTTTGTAGCATCCTCTATAATGACTGTTGTTGAGTAGGGAGCTCTTCAGTGACTGTTGTTAGTAGGGTGCTCTGGAGTGACTGTTGCTGGGTAGATTACCCTCTAGTGATGGTTCTTGGGGAGGTGCTCCATGGTGACTTCTGCTGGGTAGGTTGAATAATAGTGAAGTATTTTGGGTAGGTTTTCTATGGTGACTGTTGTTGGGTAGGTGCTTTATAATGACTGTTGTTTGGTAGGGTTCTCAGAATAACTGTAGTTCGATATTGTGGTGTATAGTAACTGTTGTTGGATAGAGTGCACTATACTGACTTGTTGGGTAGAGTGCTGTATAAATGATTGTTAATCGGTGGAGTTCTCTATACTTACTGTTGTTGGGCAGAGTGCTCCATAATGATTGTTGTTGTGTCGGGTGTTCTATACTGACTGTTGTTTGGTAAGTGCCCCTAGTGACGGTTTTGGGTTGCTCCTGTATAGTGACTGCTGTTTATGGGGTTCTCTAAACTGACAAACTGCTTTTTGTGTAGGTGCTCTATAGTGACTGTTGTTGGGTAGAGTGCCCTATAGTGACCGTGGCTAGGTAGTGTGCATTAGTTTGACTGTTGCTGGGTAGGGTGCTGTATACTGAATGTTGTTGGATGGCAGGCATTATACTAAAGGTTGCTGGGTAGAGTTTTACATTGATTGTTGTTGGGGAGGTTCTCTATAATGAATGTTGTTGGGTGGGGTACTTTATAATGACAGTTGTTGGGTAGGTGCTCTATAGTGACTGTTGTTCGGTAAAATGCTATATAGATTATTTTATTGTGTGTGGTGCACTATAGTGACTGTTGTTGCGTGGAGATCTCTAAAATGACTGTTGTTACATAGAGTACTCTAGATAGTGACTGTTTCTTGGTAGGGTGCTCTATAATGACTGTTGGAGGTAGAGTGCTCCATAGTAACGGTTGTTGTGCAGGGTGCTCTATAGTGACAGTTTTGGGTAAAGTGCTCTATAGTGACTGTTTTTTTGGAAAGAGCTCTATAGTGACTGTTGTTGGGAAGGTGCTCTATAGTGACTATAGTTAAGTAGGGTGCTGTAAAGTGACTGTTGTTGGGTGACATGCTCGAGAGTGACTGTTGTAGAGTGCTCTATAGGTGACTGTTGGGTTTAGTGATTCACAGTGACTCTTGTGCAGAGTGCTCTATAGTGACTGTTGTTGGTTAGAGTGCTCTATAATTACTGTTGTTGGGTAGGTTATTTAGAGTGACTAATTTGGGGTAGCGTGCTCTATAGTAACTGCTCTTTGGAAGGTTTTCTATATTGACTGTTTTTCGGTAGGATTCTCTATAACTGTTTTCGGTATGGTGCTCTATTGTGACTGTTGTTGGGTAGAATGCTCTATAGTGACTGTTACCGTTTAGGGTGCTCTATAGTGACTGTTGCTGGGAGGTGTACTGTATAGTGACTGTTGTGTAGTGAACACTATTGTGATCGTTTTTGGGTAGGGCCTCAGTAGTGACTGTTGCTAGGTAGGGTGCTATATAGTGAATGTAGTTGGGTAGGTTCTCTACAGTGACTGTTGTTTCATAGGTGCTGTATAGTGACTTTTATGTAGGGTGCTCATAGTAACTGTTTTTGGATACGGTATTCTATACCATTTTCTTTATTGTAGAGTGTTCTATAGTGACCGTTGCATAGGGTTCTTATAGTGACAGTTTTTGGATACAGTAATCTATAGTAACTGTAGTTGGATATAGTGCACAATAGTGACTGTTGCTGGGTACAGTGATCTGTAGTGACTTTTGTTCTGTAGACTGCTCTATAATCATTGCTGTTGGATAGGTTCTCCATAGTGACTGTTGCTGGTGAGGGTGCTCTATAGTGACTGTTGTTGGGTAGGTGCTCTACAGTGACTGTTGGTGGCAAGAATGCTCTATAGTCACTATTGTTGTGTAGGTGATTTATAATTACTGTTGTGTAGATGGTCTACACTGCCTGCTTTTGGGTAAAGTGCTCTACAGTGACTGTTCTCAGGTGGAGTGCTCCATAGTGACTGTTGTTGGGTAGGGTTTTCTACAGTGACGGTTATTGGGAAGGTGATTTATAGTGGCTGTTTTGGGAAGGGTGCTCATAGAGACTCTCGTAGAATATGCTGCTCTATAGTAACTTTTGTTGGGCAGAGTGCTCTATACTGACTGTTGTTGCGTAGGTGCTCTATGCAGACAGTTTTTGGTTAGGTGTTCTGTACTGACTGCTTTTAGGAAGGGTGATCTATAATGACTGTTTTTGGTAGTGTGCTCTATAGTAACTGTTGCTATGTAGAGTGCTCTATAGTGACTGTTGCTTGGTAGAGTTCTCTATAGTGACTGTTGCTTGGTAGAGTTCTCTATAGTGACTGTTGCGTGGTAGAGTGCTCTATACTGACTGTTGCTGCATAGAATGCTCTATAGCGATTGTTTTTGGGTGTTGTGCTATTTTGTGACTGTTGCTTGCTAGAGTGCTCTGAAGTGACTGTTGTTGGTTTGCTGCTCTATTGTGACTGTTGTTGGGTAGGTTGCTTTATAATGACTGTTGTTGGGTAGGGTGCCCTGTACTGACTGTTGTTGGCTAGGTACTCTATAGTGGCTGTTTTTGGGTACAGGGCTTTATAATGACTGTTGTTGGGTAGGGTGCTTTATACTGACTGTTGTTTTGTAGGTACTCTACACTCTCTGTTGTTGGGCATAGTGCTCTATAATGACTGTTGTAAGGCATGGCGATTTATAAAGAGTGATGTTAAATAGAGCACTCTATACTGTTTTTGGGTAGGTGCTCTAGAGTTATTTTAGTTGAGTGAAGTGCTCTAAATAGTAACTTATTGAGTAGGTACTCTAATCTGACTGTTGTTTAGTCTGGTGCTTTTTATTGACTATTATTTTGTGGAGTGCTCTATACTTTCTGTTATTGGGTACAGAGGCATAGAGAGTAGCTGTTGTTGGGTAAAGTGCTCTATATTGACTGTTGTTGGGTAGAGTGCTCTGTAGTGACTGTTGTTTGGTGAAAAGCTAAACAATGAC
>CM052665.1:29701101-29793605 GCA_028533165.1 Leontopithecus rosalia
GTTTGTGGAATGCGTGGTGTGTCACTTTGTAAGATGTGTACACTTTGAGGGTGTGATTGTGGTGAGTTGTGTGTATGTGTGAGTTGTGTGACTCTGAAGTGTGTGTGTGATGAGTGGTGTGTGTATGTGTGAGTTGTTTGCACTGTGTAGTTTGTGTGTGATGAGTGGTATTTTTCTGTGTGAGGTGTTTGCACTGTGGTGAGTGTGTGTTGTTTTTTGTCTGTGTGAGGTTTGTGCTATGTGGAGTGTGTGCATGAAATATGTGTATTAAGTGGTGTTGCTTTGAGATGTATGCACACTAAAGTGTTTGTTGAGTGTGTGTGTTGTGTGGTTTGTGTCTGTGTCTAAAGTCTGCATATTGGATTGTGTGTGCAGTGGGTGGTGTGTGTATATGTAAACTGAGTTCAGTGTGTAGTGTCTGTGGTAAATGGTATGTCTGTGTTTGGTGTCTACCATGTGGATTCTGTTTGGTGAGTTGTATGTGCCTCTGTGAGTTTTGTGCACTGTGAATTGTGTGTTGGGTGAGTAGTGTGCGTTTTTGTGAAATGTCTGCACTGTGTAGTTTGTGTATGTTTGTGTGGTGAGTGGTGTCTGTCTGTGTGAGGTCTGTGCTCAGTGGAGTTTGTGTGTGGTCAGTAGTGTGTGGTTTGTGAGGTGTGTTAACTGCACAGTATGTGTTTGCAGTGACTGGTGTGCCTGTTTTAGGTGTTTGCAATGCAGAATGTGTGTGTGGTGAGTGTTGTGTGTCTTTGTAAAACGTATTTACATGTTTATGTGTGTTTTCAGTCGTGTGTCGGTATGACTTTTTTATGTGGAGTGTGTTTGTCACGTGGTGTTTATGTGAAGTGTGTGTGCTATGGAGTGTGACTGTGGTGACTGCTGTGTTTGTGTGAGTTGTGTGAGCGGTAAAGTCTGTGGTTGGTGAGTTGTGTGTGCCTGTGTGAGGTGTGTGTACTTTGGAATGTCTGTGTGGTGAGTGTTGTGTGTCTCTGTTAGGTGTGTTCACTGTCTAGTGTGTGTCTTCATTAGTGTATCTATATGAGGTGTACTCACTTTGGAGTGTGTGTGTTGTGTGTCTTTGTGAGGTGTGTGCAGTGTGGGGTGTGTGTGTGCGTTGAGTGTTGTATCTTTTTGAGTTGTGTTCACTGTGCAGTACATGTTTCTAGGAAAGTGTGTGTGTGTTTGATCTGTTTGCACCCTAATATTTGTGTGTTTTGCAGTGTGTGTTTGTGTGAGGTCTGTGCATCGTGGCATATGAGTGGTGAATGGTGTGTGTCTGTGTAACATGTGTGCACTGAGTGTGCTTGTTGAGTGTGTGTGGTGACTGGTGTGTGACAATGTGTGGTGCCTGCATTGTGGATAGGGTTTGAGGTAATTTGTGTGTTTCTGTGTGATGTGTGTGCATTGTAGTGTGTGTGTGCAGTTTGTGTGGTGCATGCTGTGTGTCTCTGCAAGGTGTGTGTTGTGGAGTTTTTGTGCAATGAGTGGTGTATGTCTCAGGTATGTACACTGTGGATTGTGTGTGAAGTGTGTGGGGTGCATGTGTGTTTCTGTGTAAGGTGTGTGCACTGTAAAGAGTGTGTGTGGTGAGTTGTGTAAATGTGTGCAATGTGTGCACTGTGGAGTGTGTGTGGGATAAGTTGGGTGTGTCTGTGTAAAGTGTGTCCACTGTGTTGAGTGTTGAGTTTTGTGTCTGGGTGAGGTTTATGCTATGTATAGTGTGTGTGTGAAGTGTGTGTATTAAGTGGTGTGTGTCTGTGTGAGGTGTATGCACAATGGAGTGTGTGGTTTGAATGGTGTATGTCTGTGTGGAGTGTCTGCACTTTGCATTGTGTGTGAAGTAGGTGTTCTGTGTCTGCGTGGTGAGTGCAGTGTGCAGAGTGTGTGTTAAGTGGTATATCTGTTTTGTGTCTGCACATTGGATTCTGTTTGGCGAGTCTTGTGTGTGCATTAGCTGTGTGCACTGTGCAGTTTTTGTGTGTTTGTGTTGTGAGTGTTGTGTGTCTGTGTGAGGTGTGTGCATAGTGGAGTGTGTGTTTGGTCAGTGTTTCGTGTTTTGTGAGGTGTGTTCACTCTACAGTGAGTGTTTGCAGTGAGTGGCGTGCATGTTTGAGGTGTCTGCACTGCGGAATGTGTGTATGGTGAGTGTTGTGTGTGTGAAATATATTTACATTGTAGTGTGTGTGGTCAGTCGTGTGTCTATAAGGTTTTTATATTGTGGAGTGTGTGTGTCATGAGTGGTGTTTGTGTGAGGTGTGTGCATTATGGGGTGTGAGTGTGGTGACTGCTGTGTCTGTGTGTGAGTTGTGTGAATTGTGGAGTGTTAGTTTGGTGAGTGGTGTGTGCCTGTGTGTGGTGTGTGCACTGCGAAATGTGTGTGTGTTGAGTGGTGTGTGTCTATGTGAGGTGTGTTTTCTGTGTAGTGTGTGCGGTCAGTCATGTTTCTGTGTGAGCTGTCTTCACTGTTAAGTGTCTGTGTCATGAGTATTTTGTGTCTGTGTGAAATTTGTGCACTGTGGAGTGTTATGTGTGTGGTTAGTGGTGTGTCTGTGAGAGGTATTTGTACTCATTGATGTGTGAGAGGTGGGTGTCTGTTTAAGGTGTGTGCACTGAGGAGTATATGTGTGGAGTGTGTGTGGTGATTGTTTTGTGTCTGTGTAAATTGCACTTTAGATTGTGTGTGTGGAAAATGGTGTGTGTACGTGTGAGGTGAGTGCAGTGTGTAGTGTGTGTGGTGAGAGGGAAGTCTGCGTAAGGTTTCTGAACTGTGAAGTGTGTGTTTTTTAAGTATTGTTTGTTTTTGTGTGGTGTGTGCAATGTGTAGGGTTTGTATGCTAATTTGTCTTTGTGTGGAGTGTCTGCACTGTGCAGTGTGTGTGTTTGTGTGGTGAGTGGTGTGTTTCTGTGTGAGGTGTGTGCACTGAGGAGTTTGTGTGTTAACAGTGGTGTGTGTCTTTCTAAAGTGTGTGCACTGTGCACTGTTTTTGGTGAGTCAGGTTACTGTGTCATGTGTCAACAATGTAAAATATGTGTGTGGTGACTGTTGGGTGTCTGTGTGAGGTGTGTTTACTGCGTAGTGTTTTTGTCATTTTTGTGTTTGTGTGAGGTGTCTTCACCGTAAAGTTTGGGTGTCGTGAATAGTGTGTGTCTGTTTGAGGTGTGTGCACTGTGGCATGTGTGTGTATGGTGAGTGCTGTGTGTCTGTTTGAGGCGTGTACACTGTGGAGTCTCTGTGTATGGTACGTGGGATTTGCCTGTGTGAGATATTTACACTGTGTAGTTTGGGTGTGCTACTGTGTGTATTTGTATGAGGTGTGTGCACTGTGGAGTGTGTGTACCAAGTCATGTGTGTCTGTGTGAAATGTGTACACTGTGTGTGTTGAGTGTGTGTGTTTAATGGTGTTACAGTGTGAGGTGTCTGCATTGTGGATAACGTGTCAGTTGATTGGTGTTTTATTGTGTGATGTGTGTGCATTGTGCTGTGTATTTGTAGAGTTGATGTTTTGTATGATGTGTGTCTCTGGGAGGTGTGTGTACTCTGGAGTGTGTGTGAGGGTGGTGAGTTGTGTATGTCTGAGGTATGTGAACTGTGGATTGTGTTTGGAGTGTGTGGAGAGCACAGTGTGTCTCTGTATGGTGTGTGCACTGAGGATGGTGTGCGTGTTTTGAGTAGTATGTGTGTGAGTTGTGTGCACGTTAGAGTCTGTGTGTGATGAGTGGTGTGTGTCTGTGTGAGTTGTGTACACTGTGGAGAGTGTGTGTGTTGTTTTGTGTCTGTGTAAAGTTTGTGCTATATAAAGTGTGTGGGAAAAATGTGTGTATTCTGTGGTGTTTGACTGTGAGGTGTATGCACAATGGAATGTGTGTGGAGTGTGTGTGGTGAGTGGTGTGTGTCTGTTGTGTGGAGTGTCTGCACATTGGATTGTGTGTGCAGTGGGTGGTGTGTTTTTGAGAATTTTGCACTGTGCAGAGCATGTGTGTGTGTGAGTGGTGTGTGTTTATGTGACTTGTGTACAGTGGAGTGTGAGTGATGAATCTTGTGTGTCTGTGTGAGTTGTGTACAAGGTGTAGTGTGTATGTTGGTTGGTGTGTGTCGGTGTGAGCCGTGTGCACTGCATAAAATGTGTGCCTAGTAAGTGGTGGGTATCTGTGAGAGGTGTGCATGGTGTTGTGTGTGTATGCTTATTGGGGTTTGTCCCTGTGAGGTGTGTGCACTGTGGAATGTGTGTGTGTGGTGAGTGGTGTGTTTTGGTGTGAGGTGTGCGTAGTATCGAGTGTGAATGTGGGGAGTGATGTGTTTCTTTGTGAGGTGTGTTCACCGTGTAATCTGTGTGTCTGGAGAATTGTGTGTGTCTGTGTGAAATGTCTGGACTCTGAAGAGTGTGTGGTGAGTGACTTGTGTCTGCTTGATGTTTTTACACTGTGCACAGTGTGTGTGTTGTGAGTGGTGTGTGTCTGTGTGAGGTTTGTGCAATGTGGAGTTTGTGGGAATCTTGTGTGTCTGTGTGAGATGTGCACACTGTGTAGTGTACATGTATGGTGAGTGGTTTGTGTTTGGGTAGGTGTGTGCACAATGCAATGTTTGTGTTTGCATGGCGTGTGGTGTGTGTTTGTGTGTAGTATGTGCACTATAGGGTTTGCATGTGGTCAGAGATGTGTGTCTGTGTCAGGTGTGTGCACAGTGGAGTGTGTGTTTTTGGTGAGTAATTTTTCTTTGTGATGTATCTGCACTGTGAAATATGTGTGTGGTGAGTGTTCTGTGTCTCTGTTAGGTGCATTCACTGTTTAGTGTGTGTGGTCAATATTGTTTCTGTATGACGTGCCTTCAATGTGGAGTGTGTGTGTCGTGAGTGTTGTGTGACTTTTTGAGTTGTGTGCGGTGTAAAGTATGTGTGTGGTGAGTGGTGTGTGCCTTTGTGAGGTGTGTGCACTGTAAAGAGTGTGTGTGTGGTAAGTGGTGTGTGCCTGCATGAGCTATGGGCTCCAAAGTGTCTGTGTGTGCTGATTGCTATGTTCCGTATTAGGTGTTAGCACTGTGGAGTTTGTGTGTGTGGTGAGTGGTGTGTGTCTGTGTGAGGGGTCTGCAGTGCAGAGGGTGTGTGTGGTGAGTCTTGTGTGCCTGTGTGATGTGTGTGCACTGTGTTGTATGAGTGTGATTAGTGGTGTCTGTCTGTGTAAGATGTATGCAGAGTGGAGTGTGAGTGTTCAGTGTGATTGGTAAGTAGTGTCTGTGCTAGGTTTCTGCACTCTCTAGTGTGTGTGTTGTGTGGTGTGTGAATATGTGAGGTGTGTTCATGCTGGAGTGTGTGTGTGGTGATTGGTGTGTGTCACTGTGAGGTGTGCACACTTTGGAGTGTGTGTGCAGTGAATGGTGTGTGTCTGTGTGAGCTTTGTGCACTGTGAAGAGTGAATGCTGTGAGTGACATGTCTGTATGGTTTTTAGACTGTGCATTGTGTGTGTGGTGAGTGGTGTGTGTGCAGTGAGTGGTTTGTGTCTGTGTGAGTTTTGTGCACTGTCGAGTGTCTCTGTGGTGAATCTTTTGTGTCTACGTGAGGTGTCTGCACACTGTTTTGTGTGCACTATGCAATGTCTGAGTATGATGAGTGGTGTGTGTTTGGGTTAAGTGAGTGCACAGTACAGTGTGTGTGTTTGGGTGGTGTGTGGTGTGTGTTTTTGTGCAGTGTGTGCACTGTGGTGTCTGTGTGTGTGCTCAGAGCTGTGTGTCAGCATTATATGTGTGCACTGTGGAGTCTGCTTTTGTGGTTAGTGTGCCTGTGTGAGGTGTCTGCACTGTGGAATGTGAGTGTGGTGATTGTTTTTGTCTCTGTTAGCTGTGCTCACTGTGTGGTGTGTGGTCAGTAGTGTTTCTGTATAAAGTGACTTCACTGTAAAGTGAGTGTGTCATTAGTGGTGTGTCTGTGAGGTGCTTGCAGTGTGCAGTGTGTGGTGACTGCTGTGTGTCTTCGTAAAGTGTGTGCACTGTGTATTATGTGTGTCTGGAGAGTTTTGTGTGTCTGTGTGGAGCGTGTGCACTGTGGACTGTGTGTGTGCTCTGCAGTGTGTGTTTGTGTGAGTTCTGGAAATCAAGAAGTGTGTGCAGTGAGTACTGTGTGTCTGTGTGTAATGTGTGCTTGGAGTGTATGTTTTGAGTGTGTGGTGACTGGTGTGTGACAGTGTGAGGTGCTTGCATTGTGGACAGGGTGTGAAGTGATTGGTGTTTGCCTCTGTGATGTGTGTGCATTGTGTGCGTGTGTGAAATTTGTGTGGGGCACGCTGTGGGTCTCTGTGAGGTATGTGTGGTTGTGTTTCTGTGTTATGAATGGTGTGCATCTAAATTTCGTGGATTATATGTGGATTATATGTGGAGTCCATTAACTACGTGGTGTGTGTCTGTGTGAGGTGTGTGTACTGTGGGAAGTGTGTGCCGTGTGTGTGGTGAGTGGCGTGTGTCTGTGTGGAGTTTCTGCACTTTATATTGTGTGTGCAGTGGATGGTGTTTGTCTCTGTGAAGTGAGTGCAGTGTGTAGTGTGTGTGGGAAGTTGTATGTCTGTGTAAGGTGTCCGCACTGTTGACTGTGTTTGGTGAGTATTGTCTGTCTCTGTGTAGTGTGTGCAGTGTGTACTGTGTGTATAATGAGTTGTCTGGTTTGCGTGAGGTGTGTGCACTGTGCAGTTTCTCAGTGTTCGTGTAATGAGGGGTGTGTTTCTGTGTGAGGTGTGTTCACTGAGGAGTGTGTGTGTGGTCAGTGGTGTGTGTCTTTCTTAGGTATATGCACTGTCCATTTTGTTTCTGATGATTCGTGTGCCTGTGTGATGTGTCTGCACTGCCCAATGTGTGTATGGTGTGTGTTGGGTGTCTGTGTGTGGTGTGTTTAATGTGTTCTGTGAGGTGACTTGTGTCTGTGTCAGGTGTCTTCACTGTAAAGTTTGTGTGTCGTTAGTAGTGTGTGTCTTTTTGAGGTGTGTGCACTGCGGAGTTTGTGTGTAATGTGAGTGCTCTGTGTCTGTGAGAAGTGTGTACAATGTGGAGTCTCTGTGCATGGTATCTGGTGTGTGTCTGTGTGAGGTGCGTGCACTGTGTAGTGTGTGTGCTGCAGTCTGTATTTGTGTGAGGTGTGTGCAGTGTGGAGTGTGCGCTTAGTGGTGCCTGTCTAAAATGTGTATGCAATGTGAGTGTGAGTGTGTGTGCTCTCTGGTATGTGATAGTGTAAAATGTCTGCATTGCAGATAAGATGTAAGGTAATTGACGTTTGTCTGGGTAATGATTGGGCATTGTGGTGTGTGTTTGTGTAGTTTGTGTCTCTGTGAGGTGTGTGTACTCTGAAGTGTGTGTGAATGTGGAGAGTGGTGTATGTCTGAGGTATGTGCACACTGGATTGTGTGTGGAGTGTGTGAACAGCATGGTGTGTCTTTGTGTAAGGTGTGTGAACAGTGGAGGTTGTATGTGTGGAGATTTGTGTGTATGTGTAAAATGTGTACACTATGGAGTGTGTGTGTGATGAGTGGTGTGTGTCTGTGTAAGGTGTCTGCACTGAGGAAGTTGTGTGTGCAGTGAGTGGTTTGTTTCTTTGTGAGGTGTGTGCACTGTGAAGAGTGTGTTTGGTGGGTGACTTGTGTATGTGTGAAGTTTTCACAGAGTGCAAAGCATGTGTGTGGTGAGTGGTGTGTGTCTGTGTGACGTTTGTGCACACTGGAGGGTGTGTGGTGAATCTTATGTGTCTGTGTGAAGTGTGTGTAGTGTGCTTTGTGTGCACTGTATAAGTGTGAATGGTGAGTGGTGTGTGTTTGGTTGAGGTGTGTGCACAGTGAAGGGTATGTGTTTTTGTGGTGTGTGGTGTGTGTCTGTGTGCGGTGTGCACTGTGGAGTGTGTGTGGTCAAGGTGTGTGTCTGTTTCAGGTGTGTGCGTATGAAGTGTGTGTGTGTTGAGTAGTTTGTGTGAAGTGTCTACACAATGGCATGTGTGTGGTGAGTGTTCTGTCTCTGTTAGGCAGGTACACTGTGTAGTGTGTGTGATCAGTAGTGTTTCTGTATGAGATGTCTTCACTGAGAAGTGTGTGTGTCGTGTTGGTGTATGTCTTTGTGAGGTGTGTACACAGTGTAGTATGTGTGTCTGGAAAGTTGTGTGTGTCTGGATAGTTGTATGTGTCTGTGTGAGGTGTGTGAATTGTGCAGTGTGTGTATTCTACAGTGTGTGTTTGGGTGAGGTCTGGGCACTGTGGACTGTGTGGTGAGTGGTGTGTGTCTGTAAAATGTGTGCACTGAGTGTGTGTTGAGTGTGTGTGGTGATTGGTGTGTGACAGTGTGAGGCGCTTGCATTGTGGAAAGCATGTGAGATGATTGGTTTGTATCTGTGTGATGTTTGTGCATTGTGATGTGTGTGTAATATTTGTGTGGTGCGTGGTGTGTGTCTCTGTGAGGTTTGTGCTGTAAATTATTTGTGTGATGAGTGCTGTGTATCACAGTTATGAGCAATCTGAATTATGTGTGGAGTTTTTGACTTCGTAGTGTTTGTGTGAGGTGTGTTTGTGGTGAGTGGTGTGTGTCTCTGTGAGGCATCTGCCTTGTGGAGTGTGTGTGTGGTCAGTGGTATTTGTCCTTGTGAGGTGTGTTCACTGTGCAGTGTGTATTTTTGGTGAGTGTTGTGCCTGTGAGGTGTCTGCACTGCATAATGTGTGTGGTGAGCTTTGTGTTTCTGTGTGAAATGTACATACTGTGTAGTGTGATTGGTCAGTTGTGTGCCCATATGAGGTTTCTTCAAAGTGGAGTGTGTGTGTCATAAGTGTTGTTTGTGTGAGTTCTGTGCTCCATGGTGTGTGTATGTGGTCACTGCTGTGTGTCTGTGTGTGTTGTGTGAATGGTGGGGTGTGTGTTTGGTGAGTGATGTGTTTCTGTGTAAAATGTGTGCACAGTGGAGTGTAATGTGTGTGACTGTTCTGTCTGTGTGAATTGTGTGCACTCTTTAATGTGTGAGAGGTGCATGTCTGTATAAGGTGTGTGCACTGTGTTCTTTGTGTGTGGAGTGTGTGTGTTGACTGGTGTGTGACTGTGTGAGGTGTCTGCACTATGTAGTGTGTGTGGTGAGTGGTGTGTGGCCATGTGTGGTGTGTGCACTGCGTAGTATGTGTGTGATAAGTGGTGTGTGTTTGTGTGATATATATGCACAGTGGAGTGTGAGTGTGCAGTGTGTGTGGTAAGTGGTGTGTGTCTGTGCAAAATGTCTGCACGCTGGATTGTGTGTTGTGTTTGTATGAGGTGTGTGCACTGTGGAGAGTGTGTGCATGGTAAGTGGTGTGTGTCTGTGTGAGGAGTGCACAGTGGAGTGTGTGTTTGCTGATTGGTATGTGTCCCTGTGAGGTCTGTGCACTGTGGAGTGTGTGTGGTGAGTGTTGTGTGTCTGTGTGAGGTGTCTGCATTGTGGAGTGTGTGTGTGTTGGGAGTGGTCTGTGTCTTCGTGAGGTGTGTGCACTTTGTAGTATGTCTGGAGAGTTGTGTGTGTCCGTGTAGGTACTCTATAGTAACTGTTGTTGGGTGGAGTGCACTATAGTGACTGTTGCTGGGTAGAGTACTATATAGTGACTGTTGCTCGGTAGGGTGCGCTATAGTGACTTTCGTTGTGTAGGTGCTCTATAGTGAGGTAGGGTTTTTGGTAGGGTTCTTTACAGTGACTGTTTTTGGGTAGCTGCTATATAGTGACTGTTTTTGGTTTGGTGCTCTAAACTGACGGTGCTCGAAAGGTACTCTATAGTTACTGTTGATGGGTAGGTGCTCCTTAGAGATTTGTTGGGTAGGTGTCCTATAGTGACTGTCATTGGCTTGGAGCTTTACAGTGATTGTTGTTGGGTAGGGTGCTCTATAGTAATTATTGTTGGGCATTGTGCTCTTTAGTAACTGTTGTTGGGTAGGCTGTTGTATAGTGAGTGCTGTTTGTTAGATTGCTGTATACTGACTGCTGCAGGGTGGGGTGCTCTGTAGTTAATTTTATTGGGTTGAGTGCCCAATAGTAACTGTTGCTAAGTAGGTGCTCTACAGTGAGTATTTTTGTGTAGTGTTCTCTATTATGACTGTTGCTTGGTAGGGTGTTTTATATTGACTGGTGTTGAGTAAATAGCTCTATAGTTACTGTTTCTACGTAGCATGCTCTATAGTGACTGTTGTAAGGTAGGTGCTCCATCGTGACTCTTTATGGGTTGGGTGACTTATAGTGATATTTTTTGGCTTTAGTGCTCTACAGGTGACTGTCTTTGTGTTGAGTGCACTATAGCGACTACTGTGTAGAAGGATGTGTAGTGACTTATTGGGCAGAGTGATCTAAACTTACTGTTTTTGGTTAGGGTGCTGTATACTGACTGTTGCTGGGTAGGTGCTCTATATTGACAGTTGTTGGGTACGTGCTCCATAGTGACTCTTTTTGGGTATGGTGCTTTATACTAACTGTTGGGTACATTGCTCTATAGAAACTCTTTACGGTATGTGTTTTACAGTGACTGTTGTTGGGTTAAGTGCTCTAAAGAGTAACTGTTGTTGGGAAGGTGATCTATACTGACAGTTGTTGGGTAGCGTGCTCTAAAGTGAATGTTGTTGGGTGCAGTGTTCTATACGACTGTTTTGAAGAGGGCTTTACACTGACTTGTTTGGTAGACTAAACAATGGTGACTATTTTTTAGTAGGGTAATCTATACTGACTGTTGTTCAGTAGCTGAACTATACTGACTGTTGTTTGGTAGCTGATCTATACTGACTGTTGTTGGGTACTCTGCTCTATACTGACATTGATTATGGTCCTCTACAGTAATTGATGTTGGGTAGAGTACTCTGTAGTAAATATTTTTAGGTTGGTGTTCTATAGTGACTTTTGTTGAGTATAGTGCTCTAAATAGTAGCTATTTTGGGGTAGGTATTCTATACTGAATGTTGTTGAGTTGGGTGCTCTATATTGACTGTTGTTTGGTGGAGTGCTCTATGGTGACTGTCGTTGGGTAGAGAGCTTTATATAGTAACTGTTGTTTGGTAGGGTTTTCTATAATCATTGCTGTTGGGTAGAGTGCTTTATAGTGACTGTTTTTCGGGAGAGGGCTCTATAGTGACTGTTGTTAGGTAGGCGCTCTGCAGTGACTATTATTGAGTAGGGTGCTCTATAGGGCCCCTTATTTGTTAGAGTGCTCTATAATGAGTGTTCTTGGGTAGGTTGCTGTATAGTGACTATTGCTTGGTAGAGTGCCCTATAGTGACTATTTTTGGGTAGAGGGCTCTATAGTGACTGTTGTTGAGTAGGTGCTCCATAGTGACTTTGTTGAATAGTGTGAACAATAAAAACTGTTGTTGGGTACGGTGTTATATTGTGATTGTTGTTGGTACAGTACTCTATAGTGACTGTGGTTGGGTAGGTGCTTTATTGTGACTTGTTGAATAGTGTGCTCAATAGTTACTGTTGCTGGGTATGGTGTTCTATAGTGATTGTTGTTTGTAGCGGTCTCTAAGTGACTGTTGTTGGGGATGGTGCTCTATACAGACTGTCGTTTACTAGGGTGCTCTATAGGGACTGATGTTGGGTGGAGTGCTCTATAGTGAGTGTTCTTGGGTGGAGTGCTCTGTGGTGACTCGTTGGGTAGGGTGCTCTATAGTGACTATTGCTGTGTATGGTGCTACATAGTGACTGTTACTGTGTATTGTGCTCTACATTGACTGTTTTTAGGTAAGGTGCTCTATGGTGACTGTTCTTGAGTAGGGTGTTCTATAATGACTACTGTTGGTTAGGTGTACTATAGTGACAATTGCTGAGTAGGGTGCTATGTACTGTTTTTGGGTGCAAGTGCTGTATAAGTGACTCTTGTATGGTGGAGTGCTCTATAGTGACTGTTGTGCAGAGGGCTGTATAGCGTTTGTTGTTGAATAGGTGCTTTACATATACTGTTGATGGGTAGAACGTTCTATAGTGTCTGTGGCTGGGTTGGTACTTTATAGCACCAAAGTCAACAACAATCACTTCAGACCGTCTACAAAACAACAGTAACTATAGAGCCTTCTACACAACAACAGTCACCAAAGGAAACCACAGAACAACAGTCACTGTAGTGCATCATACCCATTAACAGACTCTATAGAACATTCTACCAAAGAACAGTCACTATACAGCACCTATCCAAACACAGTCACGATAAAGCACCCCACCCAACAATAGTCACTATAGAATACCTCCTTAACAACAGTCACTATAGAGCATTCAACAGAGCAACAGTCTGTATAAAGCACACCACCCAAAAACAGACAGTATAGAGCACCTTTCCCAGCAACAGACACTAGAGCACCCTACCCAGCCACAAATACTACACAGCAGTCTTCTCAACAAGAGTCAATATAGAGTATACTTTAGATAAAAATTCGCTATAGAGAACCTATCCAACAACTGCCAATGTAGAGCACCCTACTGAACAACTGTCATTATAGAACACCTACTCAACACTTGTTACCAAAGAGCACTCTACCCAGAAACAATAACTGTAGACCACCCTGCCAAGCAACAGTCACTATACAGCACTCTACCCAACAACAATCATAATAGAGCACCTTACCCAACAACAGTCAATATAGAGCATCTTCCCAGCAACCGACAATTGAGAGCACCACACCAAAAACAGTCACTATACAGCACCTACGCTAAAATCGTCACTATAAAGAACTCTAACCAGCAATAGTCACTATAGATTACCTTCCCAAAAACAGTCACAATGGAGCACACTAACCAGCAACAGTAACTATACAGCACTCTACAAGCAATAGTCACTGTAGAGAACCTTATGCAACAACAGTCAGTATAGAGCACCCTACACGGCAACAGTCACTATACAGCACTCTACCCAAAAACAGTAACTATAAAGCACCCTAACAACAAGAGTCACTATAGAGAACTCTACCCATCAACAGTCATTATAGAGCATCGTACACAATAACACTCACTACAGAGAACCCTATCCAATAACATTCACTATAAAGCACTCCACCCAATAAGAGTCAACTATAGATCCCTCTACACAAAATCAGTCAGTATAAAGAACCCTACGAAACAACAGTCACCATAAAGCACCTACACAACAACAGTGACTATAGAGCACCCTACCCAACAACAGTCACTACAGAGCAGGAACCCAACAGAAGTCACTAGAAGGTACTCTACTCAGCAATAATTACTATAGAGCACCCCACTTACAAAAAACACTATAGAGCACCCTACCCAGCACCAGACACTATAAAGCAGCTAACCAACAATAGTCACTATAAAGCACCCTATGCAACAGAAGTCACTATAGGGGAACTTTTCCAACAACAATCACTATTTAACACTTAAGCAAAAATTCTCAGCATAGAGCACCTAACCAATAACTGTAACTATACTGCACCTACCCATAAACCGTCGCTATAGCACACCCAACCCAGCAACAGTCACAATAGAGCATGTAAAGAACAGCACTCTGTATAGAGCACCACACCCAACAGCGTCACTATAGAGCACTCTACCCAGCAAAGTCGATACAGAGAACTTTACCTAACAACAGTCACCTAAAGAGCACTCTACCCAACCACAGTAAATATAGAACTCTCTACCAAACCACAATCAATATAGAGCACTCTACTGAACAATAGCCTATATAGAGCACTCCACCCAACAACTCCACCCATAAAGCACTCTACCCATCAACAGTCACTATAGAGTACGTAGCCAACATCAGTCATCATAAAGCACTCTACCTAGCAATGGCCACTATAGAGCATACCACACAGAACAGTCACTATAGGGCAACCTGCACAGCAACTGTCACTATAGAGAAGCACACACAACAACAGTCACTGTAGGGCACCTACCCAACAAGAGTAACTATACAGCACCTACCCAACAATAGGGACTAAAGAGCACCCAACCCAGCAACAGTCACCGTAGAGCACCTAGACAACACCTGTTAGTTTAGAGCACCACACTGAAAACAGTAACTATACAGCACCTACCCAAAAATTGTCACTCTAGAGCACCCTACTAAGCAACAGTCACTAAAAAGCATATACCCAACAACAGTCACTAGAGAGAATCTTTCCCAACAACAGTCACCATAGAGAACCTTTCCAAATAACAGTCATAATAGATCACCCTACTCAGCAACAGTCACTATAGAGCACCTTACCAAACAACAGTCACTATAGAGCACCCTACCAACAAGATTTATCATAGAGCACTCTACCCAGCAAGCCTTTATAGAGCACTGTACCCCACAGCAGTCAGTATACAGCACTATAAAAAATGCCTACATAGAGCACTCCACCCTACAACAATCACCTATAGAGCACTCCACGCAAAAAACATTCACTGCAGAGCACCCACCCATCGGCAGTCACAATAGAGCACCTAAACAACAACAGTCAGTATACAGCACCCTAACCAGCCACAGTCCCTATAGAGAACGTATACAAAATGAGTCAGTATAGAGCACTGTACAATGCAACCATCACTATACTGCAGCCAAACCAAAACAGTCACTATAAAGCACCTTTAACAACAGTCACTATACAGAAACTAACAAACAAAAGTCACTATAGAGCACCTACCCAACTACGGTCACTATAGTGCACTCAACCCAACAACAGTTACTGTAGAGCATCATAACGAACAACAATCACTAGGAGCACCCGACCCAACAACAGTAATTATAGAGCACCTACGGAACAACAGTCAGTATGGAGCACATTACACAACAGCAGTCACAATGGAGCACTTTACCCAACAACAGTCACTGTAGAGCATTCTAGACAACAGTCACTATAGAAAACTCCACACAACAACAATCACCTGTAGAACACTCTACCCTACAGCAGTAACTATAGTACACTCTACCAAACAACAGTTACTATAGAGCATTATACTCAACAACAGTCTCTTTGAACAATCTAGTAAACAACAGTCACAATAGAGTACCTACACAACAACAGTCACAGTAAAGAACATACCCAGCAACAGTCCCTATAAAGCAACCTAACCAGGAACAGTCACTATAGATCAGCCGACCAAAAACTGTTATTGTAGAGCAACCTACGAAGCAACAACCACAATACAGCACCCTACCCAACAACAGTCACTATATAGAACCCTACAGACAACAGTCACTATAGAGCATTCTACCCAGCAAAAGTCAGTACAGAGCACCTATTCAAAAATTGTCACTGTAGAGCAACCTACAAAACAGTCCCTATAGAGCACCCTACCGAACAACAGTCACTACAAAGCACACTACCCAGCAACAGTCACTATAGAACACCTTATGCAGCAGAAGTAATTATAGAACACCCCATCCACAGTCAATCTAGAGCACCCTAAACAGCAACAGTCATTATAGAGCACCCTACCTAACAAAAGTCACTATAGAGCACTGCACCCAACAAAAGTCACTGTAGAGCACCTAACAAACAACAGTTGGTAGAGAGCACCTATACACCAA
The DNA here is from genome assembly GCA_028533165.1 of Leontopithecus rosalia. NCBI lineage: Eukaryota > Metazoa > Chordata > Mammalia > Primates > Cebidae > Leontopithecus > Leontopithecus rosalia. Next base: position 29,716,583 of record CM052665.1, read on the forward strand.
GAGTCAGTATGCAGTCTTCTACCCAAAAACTGTCACTATAGAGCACTCTACCCAAGAAGAGTCAGTATATATCACCCTACACAATAACAGTCAGTATCTAGGGCCCCCTACCCAACAACAGTCACTATAGAGCACCCTACCCAACAACAGTCACTATAGAGAACTATACAAAATAGTCACTATAGACCTGTCAACCCCAAAACAGTCAATTATAGATCACTCCACTTAACAACAGTCACTATCTAGAGCATTCAAAAAAAAAGTCACTATAGAGCACTCTATTCATCAACAGTCAGTATTGAGCACCTGACACAATAACAAACACTATAGAGCACTCCACGCAAGAACACTCACTATAGCGCACACTACCGAACAACAGTTAATATAGAGCACCTTAACTAATATCAGCCACTATATAGCACGTGCATAACAATAGTCACTATAAAGCACCCTACCAAAAAACAGTCACTATAGATCACCTATGCAAAATTACTCAGTATACAGCAGCATTGCGGTAAACAGTAATTGTAGAGCACTCTACCAAACAACGGTCACTTTAGAGCCCTGTACAAAACAAGTCACCATAGAGCACTACACCCAATAATAGTCACTTATAAAGCACTCTATTCAACAGTAGTAACTATGGAGCACCCAACCCAACTAAAGTCACTATAGAAAACCCTAGCAAACAACAGTCACTATAGAGCACCCTACCCGACAACAGTCACTGTAGAGCACTTACCCAATAAAAATCACTATAGAGAACCTACACAACAAGAGTCACTCTAGAGCACATGCCCAACAAATTCAGGACAGAGCACCTTACCCAAAAACAGTCACTATAGAACTCTTTACCCAACAACAGTCACTATAGAGCACTCTTCCCAACAAAAGTCACTATATCATACCCTATCAAAGGACAGTCACAAAGAGCACTCTAGTCATAAACAGCCACTATAGACCACTCCACCCATCAACAGTCAATATAGAGCACCCTACCCAAAAACAGTAACCATAGATCACAATACCAAACATCAGTCACTATAAAGCACAAAGCCAACAAGTCACTATAGAGCATTTTACCCAACAACAGTCACTATTGAGTACCTATTCAAGAACAGTCACTATAGAGCACGTGACCTGGCGAGACTCACTGTAGAGGACTCTACTTAACAACAGTCCCTATACAGCACCATACCCAGCAACAGTCCTTATAGAGCCCCATTCCCAACAGCAGTCACTATAGAGCACTCCACCAAACAACAGTAACTATAAAGCACCATACAAAACAACAGTTAGTATGGAGCACCTACCCAACAACAGTCACTATAGAGCACCTACCCAACAACACTCTCTATAGAGAACCTACCCTACAACAGGCATAATAGAGCACCCACCCTACACCAGGCACGATAAAGCACCCTACCCAGCAACAGTCAGTATGCAGCACTTTTCCCAACAAAAGTCACTATAAAGCACCTACCCAACAACAGTCACTATAAAGCAAATACCCATCATCAGTCAGACTCAAGCACCCTTTCCAACAACAGTCACTATAGAGCACTTACATAAAAATAGTCACTATAGAGCTTTTAGCTAACAACAGTCACTATAGAGCACTCTACCCAACAAGAATCACTGTAGAGCACTGACCAACAACAGTGACTACAGAGCACTCTACACAATAGTCACTATAGAACAGTGCACCTAACAGTCACCTATAGAGCACTCTAACCAACAACAGACACTATAGAGCACCGAACCCAACAATAGTCACTATAGAAACCCTACACAACAGTCACTATAAAGCACAGTATGCAACAAAAATCACTATAGAACACCTACCCAAGAGCAGTCACTATCTAGAGCACGTTACCAAACTATAGTCACTAAAGATCAGCCCACTCAGTAATAGTCGGTATTAATCACCCCACCCAACAAGATACAATATAGAGCACTCCAACCAGCAACATTCACTAGAGATAACCATACTTAACAGCAATTATTATAGAACATCCTAACCAAGAGTCACTATAGAGCACCTTCCAAACAATTGTCATTATGGATTACCTACCTAACAACAGTCAGTATAGGGTACCTACCAAACAACAGTGACTATAGAGCACTCTACCAAACAGTTACAATAGAGCACCGTTCCCAACAACAGTCACTATAGATCACCTACGGAGAAACAGTCAGTATAGAGAAAGCTATCCAACAAGTCACTTAAGAGCATTCTACCCAACAACTGTCAGTATAGAGCACTCTACACAACAACAGATTCTGAAGAGCACTTCACGCCACAACAGTCACTTATACAGCACTGTACCAAACAACAGTCACCATAGAGCATGCCACCCAACAACAGTCACTAAAGAGCAACATAACCACTAACAGTCACTATAGAGCACGCTGCCCAGAAACAGTCTATAAAGCATCATATGCAGCAGCAGTCAGTATAGAGCACTGTACTTAACAACAGTCACTAGGATCACCCTAAACAGCAACAGTCACTCTAAAGCCCACTACTGTACAACAGTCACTATAGAGCACTGCACCCAACAACAGTCATTATAGAGCACCTACTTAACCACAGTTATTATAAAGCACCTACCCAACAACTGTCAGTATAGGCCTTCTACCCAAAAACAGTCACTATAGGGCACTCTACCCTACAAGTGTCACTATAGAGCACCCTACACTATGATAGTCAGCATCTAGATTCCCCTAACCAAAAAGAGTCACTAAAGAGCATCCTACCAAACAACAGTCACTGCAGAGCTCTCCACTTAAAAAGAGACACTATAGAGCACTCCACCCAAGAATACTCACTATTGTGCACACTACTGAAGAACAGTTACTAGAGAGCATCTTTACCAACTACAGTCACTATAGAGCATGTACTCAAGAACAGTCACTATAGAGCACACTGCCCAAAAAGAGTCACTATAGATTACCTAACCTACAACAGTCAGTATAGAGCACTGAACCCAACAACAGTCACTTATATAGCACTCTACCCAACAATAGTTACTATAGAGCACCTCACTCAACAACAGTCATTATATACCACCCTATGTAAAAAAGTCACTTTGGAACACCCTACCGAAAAACAGTCACTACAGAGCACACTACCCAGCAACAGTGACTATAGAGCACCAACCAAACAACAGTTATTGAAGACCACCCCACCCAAAAACAATCACAGTTGAGTACCTACTCAAGAAGAGTCACTATAGAGCAGTCTACCTAGAAACAGTCAGTATAGAACACCCCATGCAGCAACAGTCACTATAGAGCACCCTAACCAGCAAGACTCACTATAGAGCCCACTAACTAACAACAGTCACTATAGAGCACCTTCCGAACAACAGTCACTATAGAACACCTACTATAAGACAGTCACTATACAGCACCCTACCTAACAACAGTCACTATAGATTATCTATCCAACAACAGACACTATAGTGCACCTACCCAACAACAGTCACAATTGAGCACAAACCCAGCAACAGTCACTATAGCACACCTACCCACCAAGTGTCACTATAGATCCCCTACCCAAAAACAGCCACTTTAGAGGACACAACCCAACAACAGCCACTACAAACAACATACCCAGGAATAGTCACTACGGAGCACGCTACACAAAAACAATCACTATAGAACACCATGCCCAACAACAGGCACTATAGATCACCAACCAATCAACAGTCACTGTAGCGCCCTCTACCCAACAACAGTCACTTTAGAATACTCAACACAACAACAGCCAATATAGAGTAACCCAGTCTCTATGGAGCAGTCTGATCTTCAACAGTCACTATAGAGCACATTACCCAACAACAGTAACTATGGAATATGCTACCCAGCAACAGTCAGTATAAAGTACCATATGCAGCAACAGTCACGATAGAGCACTCTTTCCAAAAACAGTCACTCTAGAGCACCCTATCCAGCAACAGTCACTATATAGCACCTACCCATCAACAGTCACTACAGAGCACCTACCCAGCAATTGGCAATTTAGAGCATTACATAAACAGCTGTCACTATATGGCACCTACACAAAAACCATCACTAAAAAGCACCATACCCTGCAACAGTCAGTATAGAGCACCTATGCAACAACAGTCCCTATAGAGCACCCTCCCGAGCAACAGTCACTATAGAGCACTCTACACAGCAACATTCACTATAGAGAACCCCACCCAAAACCAGTCAGTATCAACAATCAATATAGAGCAACAGTCACTATAGAGCACTACACCCAATAACAGTCACTATACAACACCCTACCCAATAACAGTCACTATAGAGTGCCTTCCCAACAGCAGTCACTAAGACAATTCTACCAAACAACGGTCACTATATAGCACTGTACCCAACAACAGTCACTATAGAGCACACTACCAAGAAGAGCTACTGTAGCGCACTCTACCCAGCAACAGTCATTACAGAAGACTGTACTCAGCAACAGTCACTGTAAGGAATTTCACCCAACAATATTCACTATAAAGCACTCCAACCAACAACAGTCACCTATGGATCACTCTACAAAACAACAGTCACTATAGAGCATCCTACTTAATAACAGTCACTATAGAGGACCCTAGCCATCAGTGGTCACAATAAAGCATCGTACCCAACAACAGTCACAATACAGCACCCTATGCAGTAACAGTAACTAAAGAGCACTTTACACAACATCAGTCACTATAGATTACTCTACCCAGCAACAATCACTATAGAGCACCCTACACAACAACATTCACAGTGAAGAATTTCACCCGACAATTGTCACTATGGAGTACACTATGCCTAAACAGTCATTATAGTACACGTATTTAACAACAGTGAGTATAATGCAACCACCCAACAACAGTCATTATAAATCTTCCTACCTAACAACAGTTACTATAAAGCACCCTAATGAACAAGTCAGTATAGAGCACTGTTCCCAGCAACAGTCACTATATATTACCAATCAAACAACAGTTACTATAGAAGATTCTTTTCAACAACAGTCGCTATAATGTACCCACCCAACAATAGTCCCTATAGAGCACACTACCCAGCAACAGTCAGTATAGAGCACTCTACCTAGCCACAGTCACTATAGAGCAATAAGAGTTATTATAGAGCCACCTATCCAGCCACAGTTACTATCGAGCACCTACCAAACAACAGTCACTATAGAGCATCCAACCAAATAAGTCACTGTGAAGCAACCTCCCCAGCAACAGTCACTACAGATCCCTTTAATCAAAAACAGTCACGATAAAACACTCATTTCAACAATAGTCACTTAAGATCACCCTAGCCAACAACAATCACTATCTATAGCACTCTACCAAACAACAGTCACTATAGAACACCTGACCCAGCAACAGTTAGTATAGAGCACCCAACCCAATAACATTTATTATAAAGCTCGCTACCTAACAACTGTCCTATAGAGCACTTCACCAAAAGCAGTCATTATACAGAACCCTACATAAGAACAGTCAACATAGACCACCTACCCAATAATCATTACTATAGAGCCCTATATGCAACAACAGTCACTATGGAGAACGCTAACCAACAAAAGTGACTATCGAGCAATCTATTCAACAACAGTCTGTAGAGCACCTACGCAACAACAGTCATTATAAAGCCCTTTATTCAACAAGAGTCATTATAGAGCAATCTATACAACAACACTCAGTAAAGAAAACCATACACGAGAACAGTCACAATATAGCACTCTACCCAACAACAGTCATTATAAAGCACCCTAAGCAACAACAGTCATTATAGAGCACTCCACTTAACAAGAGTCATTACAGAGCATTTTATCGAGTAACAGCCGTTAGAGAGCATCCTACACAATAACAGTCATTATGGAGCACTCCACACAACAACAGTCAATATACAGCACGCTACTCAACAACAGTCACTATTTAGAGCACTGTACACAACAACAGTCAGTGTAGAGCACTCCACCTGGCAACAGTCACTATATAGAGTACTCTACCCAACAACAATTACTACAGAACACTCCACCCAACAGCAGTCAGTATAGAGTACCGACCAAAAAACTGTCACTATGCAGCATTCTACCCAACAACGGTCATTACATACCACCCTACCCAATAACAGTCAATATAGAGCCCTGTACTTCACAACAGTCACTGTAGAGAACCCTACCCAACAAGAGTCACAATAGAGCCCTCCACCCAACAACAGTCACTATAGAAGAAATATTCTCTATAGTAACTGTAGTTGGGGAGGTGCTCTATAATGACTGTTGTTATGTAGGGCGCCCCATAGTGACATATTTTGCGTAGGTGCTGTATAGTGACTGTTGTGTAAGATATTTATAGTGAGTCTTGTTTTGTATGTGCTCTATACTGATTGTTGTTGTGTAGGGTAATCTATAGTGACTGATTTTGGGTAGGACTCTCTATAGTGACTGTTATTAGTTAGGTGCTCTATAGTGAGTGTTGCTGGGTAGAATGCTATATAGTGACCGGTGTTGGGTGTGGTGCTCCATGGTGATTGTTGGTGGGTAGAGAGCTCTATAGTGACGGTTGTTGGGTAGGAGATCTATAGTAACTATTGCTGCGTAGGGTGCTCTATAGTGACTTTTCTTGGTACAGTGCTCTATATAGACTGTTGCTGGGTAGGGTGCTTTACAGTGATTGTTGCTTGGAAAGTGCTCTATGATGACGGTTGTTTTGTAGAGCACTCGATAGTGACTGTGGTTGGGTAGGTACTTTATAGTGACTATTGTTGGGTGGGGTGCTCTATAGTTCCTGTTGTTGGGTAGGTCCTCTACAGTGAATGTTGTTGGGTAGGATGATTTGTACTGACTGTTGTTGGGTAGGTTTCTATAGTGACTGTTGTTGGGTGGAATACTCTATATTGACTGTTGTTGGGTAGAGTGCGCTATACAGACTGTTGTTGGGTAGGGTTCTCTATATTGACTGTTGGTTGGATAGTTCTATACTGACTGTTCTTGTGTAGAGTAATCTATAGTGACTCTTTTTGGGTAGAGTGCTCTATAAGTGACTATTGTTGGAGGAGGTGCTCTATACAGATTTTTGATGGCTACAGTGCTTTATATGGGACTGCTGTTTGGTGAAGTGCTCCATAGTGACTGTTGGGTAGAGGACTCTATGGTGACTGTTGTTGAGTAGAGTGCTCTATAGTGACTGTGGTTGTGTAGGGTGCTCTATCATGACTGTTGTTGGGTGGGGTGCTCAATATTGACTGTTGCTGAGTGGGGTGCTCTATAGTGACTTTTGTTCTATAGAGTACTCTAGATAGTGACTGTTGCGGGGTAGGTGCTTTATAGTGACTCTTGTTGGATAGGGTGGTCTGCAGTTGCTATGTTTGGGTAGTGGGCTCTATGGTGACTGTTGTTGGAAAGGTGCTCTATAGTTTCTTTTTTTGGGTAGGGTGCTCTATAGTGACTATTGTTGGATAGCTTGCTCTATAGTGACTGTTGTTTGGTAGGGTGCTCTTTGTGACCATTATTGGGTAGGTGCTTTATAGTGACTGTTGTTGGGTAGGATGCTCTATATTGGCTTTTGTTGGGTGGACTGCTCTATAGTGATGTTGTTGGGTAGGGTGCTCTATGCTGATTGTTGCTGGGTAGTGTGCTGTATAGTGACTTATTTTGGGTAGAGTGCTCTATAGTCACTTTTGCTAGGTAGAATGTTCTATTGTGAATGTTGCTGGGTAGAAAACTCTATAGTGACTGTTGTTAAGTAGGGTGCTCTAAAGTGACAGTTATTGGATACGGTGCTATTTAGTGACTTTTGTGTAGGTGCTCTACACTGACTGTTGCTGTGTAGAGTGCTCTATAGTGACATTTATGGTTGTGTGATCTATAGTAACTATTGCTGGGTAGAGTGCTCTGTAGTGACTGTTGTTGGGTTGGTGCTCTATAGTGACTGTTTTTACATAGGGTGCTATGTAGCAACAGTTGTTCTGTGTGTGTTCTCTTGTGACTGTTGTTGGGTAATGTCCTCTATAGTAACTGTTGTTCAGTAGTGTGTGCTATGGTGATTGTTTTTGGGCGAAGTGCTCTATAATGTCTGTTGTTGAGTGAGGTGCTCAATACTGACTCTTGCTGGGTAGGGTGCGTTATAGTGACAGTTTTTTTGTAGAGTGCTCTAGATATTGACTTTTGTTGGGTAGGTGATCTTTGGTAATTGTTGTTTGGTAGGGTGCTCTATAGCGACTGCTGATGAGTAGGGTGATCTATAGTGACTGTTGTTGGGTAGGGGGCTCTAGATACTTACTGAAATTTTGTAGGGTGCTCGATAGTAACTCTTTTTGTGTAGAGTTTATAGTGAGTGTCTTTTGGGTAGAAGGCTCTATAGTGACTGTTGTTGGGTTGGTTTTCTTGTTTATAGTGACAATTTTCGGGTAGAGGGTTCTATAGTGACTATTGTTGGGTAGGTTCTCTATAGAGAGTGATGTTGGGTAGGTGCTATATAGTGACTGTTGAGTGCAGTGCTCTATAGTGACTGTTCTTGGGTAGGGTGCTCTAGGCTGACTGTTGCTGGGTAGGATGCTGAAGAGTGATTGTTGTTGCATAGAGTGCTCAAGAGTGACTGCTGGTGCATAGAGTGCTCTATAGTGAGTGCTGCTGCATAGAATGCTGTATAGGGACTGTTACTATGTAGCATACTCTATTGTAACTGATGTTGGGTAGGGTGCTCTATAGTGGCTGTTCTAGATTGAAGTGCTCTATAGTTACTGTGGTTTGGTAAGGTGATGTATACTGACTGTAGCTGGGTAGCGTGCTCTATACTGACTGTTTGGTAGGAGCTCTATAGTGAATGTGTTTTTTGGGTTTCTCTATAAACACTGTTGTTGGGTAGAGTGCTCTATAGGTGACTCTTTTGGGTACGGTGCTCTATAATGACAGGTGTTGAATATACTGCTCTATAGTGACTGTTGCTGGGTAGAGTGCTCTATGTTGACTGTTGTATGGTAGGAGTTCCATAGTGACTGTTGCTGGTTAGGGTGCTCTGTAGGCACTGTTACTTGGTAGGGTGCTCTATAGTGACTGTTGCATGGTAGAAGCTTTATAGTGACTGTTGTTGTTTGGGGTGGTCTATAGCAACTGTTGTTGAATAGTGTCCTTTATAGTGAGTGTTGCTGTGTACAGTGTTCTATAGTGATTGTTTTTGCAGAGTGCTCTATAGTGACTGTTGGGTAGGTGCTCTATAGTGACTGTTTATGGAAAAGTGCTCTCTTGTTACTGTTGTTGAGTAGGTTGCTCTATAGTAATTTTTGTTTGGTACATTGCTGTATAATGACTGTTGCTGGGTAGAGTTCTCGATAGTGATTGTTGTTGGGTAGGTGCTCTGTAGCGGCGGTTTTTCAAAACTGGGCTCTATAGTGACTGTTGTTGTGTATGGTGGTCTATAGTGGCTATTGTTCGGTGGGCTGCTCTGTCTTGACTATTGTTCGGTGGGGTGCTCTGTAGTAACTATTTTTGGGTAGGGTGCTCTATACATGACTGTTGTTTAGTGAAGTGCTCTATAGTGAATTTTGCTGTGTACAGTACTTTATAATGACTGTTGTTGGGGAGAGTGCTCTACAGTGTCGGTTGTCATTGAGATTGTTCTATAGTGATTGTTTTGGGTAGGTGATTTAGAATGACCCTTGTTTGGTAGAGTGCTCAATAGTGACTGTTGCTGGGTATGTACTCTATAATTACTGTTGTTGGGTATGTGCTTTATAGTGACTGTTGTTGGTTAAGGTGCTCTATTGTAACTGGTGTTCAGAACTGTGTATTATAGTGATTGTTCTTGAGTGGAGTGCTCTCAAGTGTCTGTTGTTTGGTTGTGGGTTCAATACTCACTGTTGCTGGGAAGGGTACTTTATAGTGACTGTTGTTGTGTAAGTGCTCTATGGTTACTGTTGTTGGGTGCAGTTCACGTTTAGTGACTGTTCTTCTGTAGGGTGCTCAATAGTGACTGTTGGATAGGGTGCTCTATAGTGACTATTGTTGTGTAGGTACTTTATAGTAAGTGTTGTGGCATAGGGTGTGCTCTAGTGACTGTTGTTGGGTGAAGTGTTCTATAGTTACTGCTTTCGGGTATGGTGCTCTACAGTGACTTTTGCTCGATTGGGTGCTTTATAGAGACTATTTTTGGGTAGAGTGCTCTATAGTGCTGTTGAGAAGGGTGCTCTATACTGACTGTTCTTGGATAGGGGTTTTATAGTGACTGTTGTTGGGTAGAGTGCTTAATAGTGATAGTTGTTGGGTAAAGGTCTGTAAAGTAACTGTTGTTCGGTAGGTGCTCTACAGTGATTGTTGCTGGGTATGGTGATCTCTAGTGACTGTCTTTGAGATGGGTGCTTCATAGTGACTGTTGTTGAATAGAGGGCTTTATTGTGACTGTTGTTGGGTAGATGGCTTTATAGTGGCTGTTTTTCGGTATGGTGCTTTATAGTGAGTGTTGTTGCTTAGGTGCTCTATACTGACTGTTGTTGGGTATGGTGCACTTTAGTGACTGTTGTTGAGTACGGTTCTTTATTTTGACAGCTGTTGGGTAGGGTGCTCTATAGTGACTGTTGCCTGGTAAGGTGCTCTATAGTAACTGTTTCTAAATGGGGTGCTCTTTAGTGACTGTTGCTAAATAGGTAGTCTATAGTGACTGTTGTTGAGTAGGATTCTTTATACTTACTGTGGTTGGGTAGGTGCTTTATAGTGACTGTTTTTGGGTAGGGTGTTGAATTATGACTGTTGTTGGGTAGGCTACTTTATAGTGACTATTGCTGGTTGGACTGCTCAATAGTGACTTTGTTGGGTAAAGTGTTCTATAGCGACTATTGTTGCATAGAGTGCTGTATACTGACTCTTCTTGGGTAGGGTTCTCTAGTGACTGTTGCTGGGAAGAATGCTTTAGTCTGAAAGTTGTTGGCTAGACGGCTCTATAGGGACTGTTGTAAGCTAACTGCTCTATAGTAATTCTTGTTGGGTGGGGTGCTGTCTAATGAATGTTTTTGGGTAGGGTGCTCTATAGTAACCATTGTTGTATAGAAAGCTGTATAGTGACTGTTGTGTAACTGCTTAATAGTGACTGTTGTTGGGTAGGGTGCGCTACAGAAACTGTTGTTGGGTAAACTCTCCTATAGTTGTTGTTTGTGGGTATGTTGCTGTATAGTGACTATTGCTGGTTATGGTACTTTATAGAGCCTGTTGTTTGGTAGAGTGCGCTATAGTGCTGTTGTTATTTATGGTGCTTTATAGTGACTGTTGTTTGGTAGGTTGCTTTATAATGACTGTTGTATAGAGCACTCTATACTGACTGTTTTTGGATAGGATGCTCTGTATTGACTGTTGTGGGATAGAGTACTCTGCATTTACTGTTGTTGGGTAGAGGGCTCTATGGTGACGATTGTTGTGTAGGTGCTCTATATTTTCTTTTGTTGGATGGGTGCTCTATCGTCACTGTTGTTGGGTATAGTGCTCCATAGAGGCTGTTGCTGGGTAGGGTACTCCATAGTGACTGTTGCTGTGTAGAGTGCTCTATAAATTTCTGTTGTTGGAGTTCTTTTTAATGACTGTTGTTGTGTAGCGTTCTCTTTCGTGACTGTGTTTGTACCATGCTTTATATTAACTGTTGTTTAGTATAGTGTTCTATAATGACTCTTGTTGTGTAGGTGTTCTATAGTAACTGCTTTTGGGTAGGTTCTATATTGTGACTATATTTGGTAGGTTCTTTATAGTGACTGTTATTGGTTAGGTGCTCCATAGTGACTGTTGGTGTGTTGGTTGCTCTGTAGTGACTGTTGCTGTGTAGGAAGCTCTTAAGTGACTGTTGTTATGTAGGTGCTCTGTAGTGACTGTTGTTATGTAAAGTGCTCTAGAGTGACTGTTGCTTTCTTGGGTGCTCTATAGTGAGTCTGCCTGGGTAGGGTGCTGTATATTCACTGTTATAGGGTAGGGTGCTCTATAGTGACCTTTGTTGTGTAGGTGCTCTATACTGACTGTATTTTGGTAGAGTTCTCTATAATGATTGTTGATTGGAGTGTTCTATAATGACTGCTGTTGTGTAGAGTTATCTATACTGACTGTTACTGGGTAGAGGGCTCTATAGGTGACTGTTCTGTTGGGTGATCTCTACTGACTGTTTTTGACGAGAGTCCTTTTTAGGGGACTGTCGTTTGGTGCAGTGCTCTATAGTGACTGTTGCTGTGTAGAAAGTTCTAAAGTGACTCTTATTTTTAGAGGGTTCTTTAGTGACTGTTGTTGGATAGGGGGCTCTATCGTGACTGTTGTTTGGTGGGGAGCTCAATATTGACCATTGCTCAGTTGGGTGCTCTTAGTGACTGTTGTTCGTTAGGTGGTCTATTGTGACTTTTGTTGCTTGGGTTGCTCTCTCTTGACTGTTGTTGGGTAGAGTGCTCTATATGTGACTGTTGCTGAGTGGAGTGCTCTATAGTGACAGTTGTTCGATAGGTGTTTTATACTTACTGTTGTTGTCTGGGGTACTCTATGGTGACTGTTGATGGGTAGGGTACTCTGTAGTGACTGTTTCTCTGTAGGTTGTTCTATAGTGACTGTTGTGCTTTAGGTTGGTCTATAGAGAATGTTATTCGGTGGAGTGCTCTGTGGTGACTGTTGTTTGGTAGGATGTTCTATAGTGACTCTTCCTGAATAGAGTTCTTTATGCAAACTGTTCTTGGGTATAGTGCTCTATAGCGATTGTTTTCAGGTAGAGTGCTCTATAGTAACTGTTGTTGGTTAGAGGCTCTTTACTGACTGTTGTTGAATATGTGCTCTAGTTACTGTTGTTTGGCAGTGTGCTATATAGTGACTTTTGTCGGTTGGGGCACTCTATAGGGACTGTTGTTGGGTAGGTTGCACAGTAGTTAATGTAGTTGGTTGTAGTGCTCTATAGTGACTGTTGTTGGGTAGAGTTTTCTATAGGTTACTGTTGTTGGGTGAAGTTCTCCATGGTGACTGTTGTGGTGTAGAGTTCCCCATAGTGACTGTTGTTGTGTAGAGTGCTCTATCGTGACTGCTTTTGGATAGGGTACCCTTTAGTGTCTATTGTTGAGTAAGTGTTCTATAGTGACTGTTAATTAGATGCTATATAGTGACTGCTGCTTGGTAGGGTGCACTATAGTGACTGCTGTTGACAAGATTGCTCTACAGTGACTGTGTTGTGCAGAGGGCTTTATAGTGACTGTTGTGTATTATGCGGTTTATACTGAATGTTGTTGGGAAGGGTAATGTGTAGTAACAGTTGTTAGATAGAGTGCTCTATAGTAACTGATTTCGGTGTAATGCTTGATAGTGACTGTTGTTTGGTAAAGTGCTCCATAGTAACTGTTGTGAGATACAGTGCTCTAATGTGACTGTTGTTGAGTAGTTGCTTTATTTTGACTGTTCTTGTGTAGGTTCTCCATAGTGACTGCTGTCGAGTAGGTGCTCTATAGTTATTGTGGTTTGGTAGGTGCTGTATTGTTACTGTTGTTGGGTGGGGTGCTCTGTACTGACTTGTTGAATAGGTGCTCTATGGTGAGTGTTGCTGGGTAGATTGCTCTATAGAGACTGTTGCTGGGTAGTGTGCTCACTAGTGACTGTTCCTGTGTAGAGGGCACTATAGTTGTGTAGATGCTCTTAATTGCCTGTTGTTGGGTTAGGTGATCTATACTTACTGTATTTCCATAGATGCTTTATAGTGACTGTTGTTGGGTAGGGTGCTCTCTAGTGACTTTTGTTATGTAGAGTGCTGTATAGTGACTTCCAATGTGTAGAATGCTATACAGTGACTGTTGCTGTTTAGGGTGCTCTATAGTGACTGGTTTTAGTTTGGACGCTCAATACTGACTGTTACTGGGTAGAGTGCTCTATAGTGACTTTTGTTGTGCATAGTGCTGAATAGTTACTATTGTTGAGTAGAGGGCTCTTTAGTAACTGTTGTTTAATAGCTGCTCTATATTGACAATTGCATAGGTGCTTGATAGTGACTGTTGTTGGGTAGAGTGCTCTATGGTCACTTTTGCAATGTAGCCTGCTCTATACTTAATAATGCTGATCATTAGTCTGTTCTGTAGTGACTGTTGTTGGGTAGGGTGCCCTATAGTGACTGTTGTTGGCTAGGTGCTCTATACTGACTGTTGTTTGGTAAGGTGCTCTCTGATGACTTTTGTTGGGTAGAGTGTTCTATATAGTGACTGTTGTTGAGTAGGGTGCCCAAAAGTAATTGTTTTTTGTTAGAGTGCTCTATACTGACTGCTGTTGGGCCAAGGGCTCTATAGGAACAGTGATTAGGTACAGTACTACATTGTGATTGTTTTTGGATTGAATACTTTATAGTGTCTGTTGTTAAGTACGGTGCTCTATATTCAATGTTGTTTGGTAGGATGCTCTATTGTGACTCTTCTTACATATGGTGTTCTATAGTGACTGTTGATGGGTAAAGGTCTATATAGTGACTGTTGATAGGTAGCTGCTCTTTATTGACTCTTCATTCTAATTGTTGTGTAGAGTACTTTATAGTGACTCTTGCTGGATGGGGTGTTCTATAGTGACTGTTGTTGTGTAGAGTGCTCCATAGTGACTGTTCTTAGGTACGTTTTCTATAGTGAATTTTGTTAGGTAGGTTCTCTAGAGTGATTGTTGTTGGTTAGAGTGCTCTATAGTGACTGTTGTTGTGTAGATGCTCTATAGTGATTGTTGGTGGTTAGGTGCTTTATACTGAATATTTTTTGTTAGGTTGCTCCATAGGGACCATTGTGTACAGTGCTCTATAGTAACAGTTGCTGGGTAGAGTTCTCTATAGTAACTGTTGTTGGGTAGAAACTTTATAGTGACTGTTGATGTGTAGGTGCTCTATAGTCTCTGATGTTGAGTAGGTGGTCAATATTGACTGTTGTTAGGTAGAGTGCTCTATAATGACAGTTGTTGGTAGGGTGCTCTATAATGAATGTTGTTGGGTAGGAAGCTTTATAGTGACTGTTGTTGAATAGGGTGCTGTGTAGAAACTGTCATTTGGTGGTGTGCTGTATACTGACGGTTGATGTGTAGGTGCTCTATAGTGACAATTGTTGAATAGTGTGTTCTACAGTGACTGTTGATGGGTATGGTGTTCTATAGTGATTATTGTTCAGTAGAGTGCTCTATAGTTACTATTTCTGGTTAGATGCCCTATAGTGATTGTTGTTGGGTAGGTGCTCTATAGTGATGATTGTTGCGTAGGTTGCTCTAGAGTGACTGATTTTGGGTATGGTGCACTGTAGTGACTGTTGTTGTGTAGAGTTCTCTATTGTGACTTTTGTTAGGTAGCTGCTTTATAGTGACTGTTGTTGTATAGGTGCTCTACAGTGCATGTTCTTGGGTGGGGTGCTCTATAGTGACTGTTGTTGGGTAGATGCTCTATAGTGTTTGTTGTTGGGGTATAATGCGCTATAATTACTGTTTTTATGTAGAGTTCTCTATAGTGACTATTACTGTGTCGAATGCTTTACACTGACTGTTGCTAATTAGGGTGCTCTATAGTAACTGTTGTAAGGTTGGGCTCTGTATACTGACTGATTTTGGGTAGAGTGCTTTAGAGTGACTGATGTTGTATACAAAATCTATGGTGACTTTTTTGGGTGGTGTGTTTTTTAGTGACTGATGGGTAGATTTCTATAGATAGTGACTGTGGCTGCATAGGGTGATCTATAGTGACTGTTGTTTGTTAGATTGCTCATAGAAACTGTTCTTGGGTTGCTGCTCTATAGTGTCTGTTGTTGGGTAGGGTGTTATATACTGACTGCTGTTGGGTAGTTTTCTCTATAGTGACTGTTGTTTGGTGGGGTGATCTATAGTGACTGTTGTTGGGTGAAGTGCTCTATAGGTAACTCTTGTTGGATGAAGTGTTCTATAGTGACTGTTGTTCTGTAGAGTGCTCTCTAGGGACTGTTGTTGGGTGGAGTTATCTATATTGACAGTTGTTTTGTAGAATGCTCTTTAGTGACTGTTGCTGGGTAGGTGCTTCATAGTGACTCTTGTTGGCTTGTGTGCTCTGCAGTAACTGGTTTTGGACAGGGTGCTCTATAGTGACTGTTGGTGGGTAGGCTGTTCTATAGTGACTGTTGTTTAGTTGAGTTCTCTATCGTGACTGCTCTTTTGTAGATTGCTCTATAGTGACTGTTGTTGGGTAGGTACTCTATAGTCACTATTTTTAGGTAGAGTGCTCTGTAGTGCTTTTTCTTGGTAGAGAGCTCTATAGTGACTGTTGTTGGGTAGTTGCTCTATACAGACTGTTGTTGGGTAGGATGCTATATACTGACATAAGTTCGGTCGGTGCTTTATAGTGTCTCTTGTTGTGTAGGGGCTCTTTAGTGACTGTTGCTGGATAGGGTGATCTGGAGTGACTGTTGTTGGGTGGGCTGCTCTATAGTGACTACTTTTTGGTAGAGGGCTCTATATGTGACTGTTGTCGGGTGGAGTGCTCTATAGTGACCGTTGGGTACAGTTCTCTAAAATCACTCTTGTTGGGTAGAGTGCTCTACAGTGACCGTTATTGGAGAATTTGCTCTCTTCTGAGTGTTTCTGGGTATTTGATGTATAGTGGCTGTTTTGGGGTATGTCCTCTAAAGTGACTGTTATTGGTTAAGGTGCTCTCTTGTAACTGTTGGTTGGTAGTGGGCGCTATAGTGTCTGTTCTTTGGTGGAGTGCTTTATAGTGTATGTTGTAGGGTGTGGTGCTCAATTCTGACTGTTGCTGAATAGGGTACTCTATAGTGACTGCTTTTGGGTAGAGTGCTCGATAGTGACTGTTGTTATGTAAGTGCTCTATTGTGATTTTTGTTTTATAGGGTGATCTATAGCGACTGTTGGTGAGTAGGTTCTCAATAGAAAGTGCATTTTTGTGTGGTTCTTTATACTGACTGCGTTTGTGTAAAGTTCTCTATAAAAGATTGTTGTTGGGTGGAGTGTTCTATTGTGACTATTTTGTAGATTGCTCTTCTGTTACTGTTGTTGGGTAGAGTGTCCTGTAGTGAGTGATGTTGAGTAGGGTTCTATTTAGTGACTGTTGTTGTGTAATGGACCCAAGATATTGACTGTTATTGTGTTGGGTGCTGTACAGTGACTCTTTTAGGGTAGAGTGCTCTATGGTGACTTTTTTAAGTAGGGTGCTGTATAGTGACTTTTGTTGGGTGAAGTGCTCCATAGTGACTGTTGTTGCGTAGGGTGCTCTATAGTGACTGCTGTTGGGTAGAGTGCTCCATAGTGACAGTTCTTGGTTAGGGTGTTATACAGTGACTGTTGTTGAGTACAGTGCTTCATAGTGAAGTTTCTGTTTCTGAGTAGAGTGCTCTGTAGTGACTGTTTCTGTTTCTGAGTAGAGTGCTCTGTAGTGACTGTTGCTGAGTAGAGAGCTCTAAAGTGACTGTACTTGGGTAGGTGATTTATAGTGACAGTTGTTGGGTCTGTGCTCTATACTGACCGTTGTTGGGTGGAATGTTGTACAGTTATATTTACTGGGTAGGGTGCTCTATAGTGACAGTTGTGGGGTAGGGTGCTCTAGAGTTAATGATTTTGTGTAGAGTTCTCTATAGTGACTGTTGATGCATGGGGTGTTCCATACTGACTGTTGCTCATTAGCGTGCTCTATAGTGACTGCTCTTGGGTAGGGTGCTCTATAGAAACTGTTGTTGGGTAGGGTGCTCTATAGTGAATGATGTTGTGTGGTGTGCTATTTTGTGACTGTTCCTGTGTACATTGCTCTACAGTGACTAGTTTGGTAGAAGGCAATATAGTGACTGTTGTTCGGCAGGTGTTCTATAGTGACTGTTCTTGAATAGTGTGCTCTATAGTGACAGTTTTTAGGTATGGTGTGTTATAGTGATTGTTGTTGGATACAGTGCTCTGTAGTGACTGCTGTTGGATAGGTTGTCTATAGTGATTGTTGTAGAAAAGGTGCTCTATACTGACTGTTTTTGGGTAGGTTGCTCTATACTGACTGTGGTTGGGTATGGTGCTCTATTGTGACTGTTGTTGGGTAGAGTTCTCTATAGTGTCTGTTGTTTGGTAGGTGCTCTGTGGTGACTGTTGTTAGGTAGGGTCTCTATAGTGACTGTTGTTTAATTGCTCTGTATGGACGGTTGTTGTGTAAAGTGCTCTATACTGACTTTTGTTTGATAGGTCCTCTATAGTGACTCTTGTTGTGTAGGTGCTCTATAAACTTTTGCTGGGTATGGTGCTGTATGGTGACTGTTCCTTCGTGGGGTGCTCTATAGAGACTGTTGTAGGGTAGGTGCTCTATAGTGGGTGTTGTTGGAAGGGTGCTCTATTTTGACTGTTGTTGGCTAGGGTGCTTTTTAGTGACTGTTGTTGGGTAGGGTTCCTGATAGTGACTGTTGTTGGGTAGGATGCACTATAGTGACTGTTGTTGGGCAGGTGCT
This sequence comes from Leontopithecus rosalia, assembly GCA_028533165.1. NCBI lineage: Eukaryota > Metazoa > Chordata > Mammalia > Primates > Cebidae > Leontopithecus > Leontopithecus rosalia. The sequence continues at coordinate 29,735,003 of CM052665.1, forward strand.
CTATACTTACTGTTTTTGAGTTGTGTGCTCTAGAATGACTGTTGTTGGCTGGAGTGCTTTTTGCTGACTGTTGTAAGGGAGTTTGCTTTATAGTGTCTATTGTTGGGTAGTGTGCTCTATAGTGACTGATGCTGAGTAGAAGGCTCTACAGTGACTGTTGTGGGGTAGGTGCTCTGTAGTGACAGTTGTTGCGTAGGATGCTTTACACGTACTGTTATTTTGTAGGTGCTCTATAGTTACTGTTTTTTGGGAGGGTGCTCTATAATCACTGTTGTTGAGTGCAGTGCTTCATAGTGAGTGTTGTTGCACAGGGTGCTCAATAATGACTGCAGCTGGGTACAGTGCTCTATAGTTACAGATGTTGGGTACAGTGCTCTATATTGACTGTTGAGGGGCAGGGTGCTGTATAGTTACTGTTGCTGGGTATGTTGCTGTGTACTGACTGTTGGTTATGTAGAATCATCTAAAGTGGCTGTTGATAGGTATGGTGCTCTATACTGATTGATGTTGGACTGAGTGCTCTAGAGTGACTGTTTCTAAGTAGGGTGCACTATATTGCTGTTGGACAGAGAGATCTATGGTGACAAGTTTTTGGTAAAATTTTCTATAGTAACTTTTGTTGGATATGTGATGTATAGTGACTGTAGCTTGGTAGTGTGCTCTGTAGTGACTGTTGTTGGTTATGTGCTCTTTACTGACTGTTGTTTGGTAGGGTGTTTTATTGTGACTTTTGTTGGATGGTTGCTTTATAGTGATCATGGTTAAATACATGCTCTATAGTGACTGTTTTCTTTAGGGGGCTCTATACTTGTTGTTGCTCTGTAGGTGGTCTATGGTGATTATTTCTGGGTAGGGTGCTCTACATTGACTGTTATTGAGTAAGTTCTTTATACCGACTGTTTTTGTGTGTGGTGCTCTATAATGACTGTTGTTCGGTAGAGTGCTCTATAAGTGACTGTTGTTGGGTGGAGTGCTCTCTAGAAACTTTGGTTGTGTAGAGTGCTCGTGAGTGACTGTTGTTGGGTAGAGTTCCCGAGAGTGACCATTGTTTGGTAGGGTGCTCTATAATATCTCTTCTTGAGTAGGGTGCTTAATAGTGAATGTTGTTCGGTTGCATGCTCTGTATTGTCTCTTCTTAAGTAGGGAGCTCTATAGTGTCTACCATTGCATTGGTGCTCTATAGCGACTGTTGTTGGGTTGAGTGGTCTATTGTTACTGTTGTTGTGTAGCGTACTCTATAGCACCTCTATAGTGACTGTTGTGGGGTAGGGTGTTCCAGAGTTTGTGATGTTGGGTAGTTGATTTATAGTGTCTGTTTTTGGGTATCTGCTTTATAATGTCTGTTGTTGAGTAGTGTGCTCTATAGTGACTGTTGTTGGGTAGTGTGATCTATAGGGACTGTTGTGTGGACTGCTATATAGTGACTCTTGTTGGGTAGGGTGATCTATACTGACCGTTCTTGGTTAGAGTGCTGTATAGTGATTGTTCTTGTGTGGGGTGTTCTATAATGACTGTTGTTGGGTAGAGTGCTTGATAGTGACTGTTGTTGTGTAGAAAGCTCAGTATTGACAGTTGTTGGGTACTTGCTCTATACAAACTCTTGTTGGATAGCGTGCTCTGTACTGATTTTGTTGGGTAGGTGCTCTATAGTGACACTTTTTGTGTAGGTTTTTTTAGTGACTGTTGTTGGTAGGGTGCTCTATAGTGACTTTTGTTGGGTGGGCTGCTCTATGGTGAGTATTGTTAAGAAGAGTACTCTATAAGTTACTGATGTTGGGTGGGGTGCTCTATAGTGACTATTGTTGGGTAGAGTTATATATAAGTTACTGTTGTTGGGTGGAGTGCTTTATAGTGACTGTTGTGTACATTGATCTATAATGACTGTTGTGTAGAGTGCTCAATGGTGATTATTTTTGGTGATATTTCTCTATATTGACTGCTGTTGGGTAGGTCATCTATAGTGACTGTTGTTGGGGATGTGCTCTACAGTGACGGTTTTTGGTTAAGGTGCTCTACAAAAACTGTTGTTCTGTAGTGTGCACTATAGTGACTGTTCCTGGGTGGAGTGCTCTATAGTGTCTGTTTTTTGGTGGGGTGCTGAATGCAAACTGTTGCTGGGTACTGTGTTCTATAATAACTGCATTTTTGTAGACTGATCTAGATAGTGACTGTTCCTGGGAAGGTGCTCTATAGTGATTGTTGTAGGATAGGGTGTTCTATAGCGTCTGTTGAGTAGGTGCTTTATAAGGACTGCTGATGTGTAGGGTTCTCAATAGCGACAGTTTATGGGTAGAGTGCTCTATAACTGACTGCTGCTGGGTGGAGTGTTCTATAGGGACTACGTTGCAGAGTGCTCTATAGTGAATGTTGTTGGGTTGAGTGCTCTGTACTGTGTGTTATTAGGTAGAGTGCTCTATAGTGACTGTTGTGTAAAAAACTCTAGATACTGACTGTTATTGTGTAGGGTGCACTATAGTGACTCTTGTTGTGTAGAGCAATCCATAGTGACTGTTTTTGTGTAGGGTGCTCTATAGTGACATTTTTGGGTGGAGTGCTCCAGAGTGACTGTTGTTTGGAAGGTTGCTCTATAGTGACTGTTTTTGGGTAGAGTACTATAGTTACTGTTCTTTGGTAGGTTGTTGTATAGTGACTTTTGTTGGGTAGAGTGATCTATAGTGACTGTTGCTGGGTAGAGGGCTATAAAGTGATGTTTCTTCTGTAGGTAATCAATAGTAACTGTTGTTGGGTCGTTGTTCTATAGTGATACTTCTTGGGTGGAATTCTGTATAGTGACTTGCTGGGTAGGGTGCTCTATAGTGGCTGTTTTTGGGTAGGAGACTCTAGATACTGACGGTTATTGTGTAGGGTGCTCTGTAGGGACTCTTGTTGGTAGAGTGCTCTGTACTGACAGTTTTGGTTAGTGTGCTCTATAGTGACTATTGTTGGGTGCAGTGCTCAATAGCAACTGTTTATGGGTAGGAGGCTCTATAGTGACTGTTGCTGGGTAGAGTGCTGTATATTGATGATTGCAGTGTGGAGGGCTCTAAAGTGACTGTTCTTGCGTATAGGGCTGTATAGCAACTGTTGTCGGGTAGAGTGCTCAAAAGTGACTTTGGTTGGGTGGAGTGCTCCATAGTGACTATTGTTGCATAGGGTGCTCTATAATGACTATTGTTTGGTAGAGTGCTCTATAGTGACTGTTGTTGTGTAGAGTACTCGATGGTGATTGTTTCTGGGTAGAGTGCTCTATAGTCCCTGTTGTTGGGTAGAATGCTCTATAGTGAATGTTGATGGGTAGGGGGCTCTAAAGTGACTGTTGTTTTTTAGATTGCTCTATAGTGACTGTTGTTTGTTACAGTATTCTAAAGTAACTGTTGTTGGGTAGAGTTCTCTATGGTGACTGTTGTAGGTTTGGTGCTCTATATTGAATATTGGTGGGTAGGTGTTTCAGAGTGACTGTTTTTATGCAGGTGCTCTATATTGTCTGTTAGGTAGGTGCTCTATAGTGACTGTTGTTAGGTAGGGTGCTCTATAGTGACTGGTTTAGTGCAGTTGCTCTATACTGACTGTTCTGGGTAGAGTGCTTTATAGTCATTCTTGTGTAGGTGCTCTATAGTGACTATTGTTGGGTAGAGTGCTCTATTGCAACTGTTGTTGCGTGGTGTGCTCTACAGTAACTGTTGTTGCGAGGGGTGCTTTCTAGCATCTGTTGTTGTGTGCAGTACTCCATAGTGACTGTTTTTTGTAGAGTGTTCTGCAGTGACTGTTGTCGAGGAGGTTGCTCTATATTGAACGTTCTCGGGTAGGTTGTGGTATAGTGACTGTTGTTGGCTAGAGTGCTCTATAGTGACCGATGTTTGGTAGGGTGCTCTATAGTGACTGTTGCTGGGTAGAGGTCTCTAAAATGACTGTTCATGAGTAGGTGATCTACAGTGACTGATGTTTGGTCTGTGCTCTATAGTGACTGTTGTTGGGTAGAATGCTGTATATTGACATGCTGGGTAGGGTGCTCTATGGTGACATGATTGGTAGGAGACTATGTACCGACTGTTATTGTGTAGGGTGCTCTGTACTAACTCTTGTTGGGTAGAGTGCTCTATAGTGACAGTTTTTTATTATAGTTTTCTATAGTGACTATTTTTGGGTGCAGTGCTCCATAGTGACTGTCGTTGGGTAGGAGACTATACTGACTGTTGGTGGGTAGAGTACTCTATAGTTACAGTTCCTGGGTAGAGTGTTGTATAGTGACTGTTGCTGGGTAGAGTGCTCTATGATGATTGTTATAGGGTAGAGTGCTCAATACTGACGGTTTTAGGGTAGAGTGCTCTAAAGTGACTGTTCTTGCATATAGTGCTCTATAGCGACTCTTATTGGGTAGAATGCTCTGTAGTGACTTGCTGGGTAGAGAGCACTAAAGTGACTGTTGTTGCTTAGGTTGCTCTATAGAGACTGTTTTTGGGTACAGTGCTCTAATGTGACTGTTGTTTACAGTTCTCTATAGTGACTGTTGTAAGTTTGGTGCTCAATAGTAAGTGTTGGTGGGTGTGTGTTCTATAGTGACTGTTGTTGGGTAGGTATTAATTACTGTCTATTGTTTGGTGAAGCCCTCTACATTGACTGTTGTTAGGTAGAGTGCTCTATAGTGACTTTTGGGTAGGTGCTCCATGTTGAGTGTTGCTGTGTAGGGTTCTTTATAGTGACTGTTGTTGGGTGGTGTGCTCTATAGTGATTGTTGCTGAGTAGGGTGCTCCATAGTGACTATTACTGTATAGATGATTTATAGTGACTCTTTTGGGTAGGGTGCTCTATTGTTACTGTTGTTTGGTAGGTGCTCTATACTGACTGTTTTACGGTGGGGTATTCTTTAGTGACTATTGTTGGATAGGGTGCTTTACAGTTTTTTTGTGTATAGGTGCTCTATAGTGACTGTTGCTGGGTAGCTTACTATATAGAGACTGATGTTGGGTGTGGTCCTTTATGGTGACCATTGCTGGGTAGAGTACTTTTTAGTGACGGTTGTTGTGTAGGTGCTCTTTAGTGATGAATGCTCGGTAGAAGTCTGTAGAGTGACTGTTGTAGGATAGGAGATCTAAAATAACTCTTGTTTGTTGTGGTGCTCAATAATGACTATTGTTGTTTAGAGTGCTCTATAGGAGACGGTTGTAAGGTGGAGTACTTTATAGTGACTGTTGTTGTGTAGTGTTTTATAGTGACTGTCATTAAGTAGGGTCCTCTGTTGTGACTGTTGTTAGGGTGCTTTAGAATGAATGTTGTCGTGTAGGTGCTCTATAGTGACGGTTTTTGTGAAGGGTGCTCTATATTGACTGTTTTTGGGTAGAGTGCCCTATAGTGACTGTTGTTGGGTATGTGCTGTATAGTGACTTTTGTTTGGTTTTTGACCTATAGTGAATATTTTTGGGAAGAGTGCTCAATGCTGACTTTTGTTGGGTAGGTGCTCTATAATGACTGTTTTTGGGTGGGATGCTCTATAGTGACTGTTGTTGGGTAAGTGCTCTATACTGACACTTGTTGGGAAGGTGTGCTATAGTAACTGTTTTTGGGTCAGTCCTCTATAGGGACTGTTGGTGGGTAGGTGTTCCATAGTGACTGTTGATAAGTGGTCTGCTCTATAGTGACTTTTTTGGGTAGAGGGCTCTATACTGACTTGTTGGGTAGGGTGCTCTATACTGATTGTTGATGGGTAAGGTGCTCTATCGTGACTGTTTCGGGGTGGGGTTCTATATAGTGACTGCTGCTACATAGAGTGCTTTCTAGTGACTGTTCGTTAGTAGAAAATATATAGTAACTGTTTTAGGGTGTGGTGCTCTATAGTGACTGTTTTTAGGTAGAGTGCTCTACAGGTGACTGTTTTACGGTGGAGTTTTCTATAGTGACTGTTGTGTAGAATGCTGTATAGAAATAGCTGTTGGATAGGTACTATATAATGATAATTATTGGGTAGGATACTCTATAGTGACTGTGTTTGTGTAGGTGTAATATAGTGCCTGTTGTATAGAGTGCTCTATAAGTGATTGTTGTTGAATGGAGTGCTCTATACTAATTTTGTTGGGTATTTTTTAATAGTGACTCTTCTTGGGTAGGGTGTTCTGTACTGAATGTTGTTGTGTAGAATGCTCTATAGTGACTTTTGTTGGATAAAGAGCTTTACAATGACTGTTGTTGCACAGGTGCTCTATAGTGACTGTCGCTTTATAGGGTGCTCAATAGTAGCTGTTGTTGGTTAGGGTTCTCCTTAGTGAGAACTGTTGTGTGTAGGGCTGTATAGTGACTGTTATTGGGTAGGTGCTCTATGGTGACTGTTGATGGGTAGGGTGCTCTATAGTGATTTTTGTTGTGTAGAGTGCTCTATAGTGACTTTTGTTGGGTAGTGTGCTCTATAGTGTCTGTCATTGGGTGGGGTGCTCTATACTGACTGTTGCTGGGTGGGTTGATATATAGTGACTGTTGTTGTTTACAGTGCTATAGATAGTGACCGTTGTTGGGTAGGGTGGTCTTTAGTGACTTTTGCTGGGTAGGGTCCTCTTTAGTGACTGCTTTTGTTTAGGGTGCTCTATAGTGACAGTTGTTGGGTAGGTGCTTTATAGTGACTGTTTTTGGGTAGCGTGCTTTATAGTGACTATTGTTGGGTATGGTATTCTATAGTGAATGTTGTTGGGTATAGTGCTCTATAGTGACTGTCGTTGGGCAGAATGCTCTATACTGACTGTTTTTCAGTTCAGTGCTTTATTCTGATTGTTGTTGGGTAGGTGCTCTAAAGTGACTGTTGTTAAGTAGGGTGCTCTATAGTGATTGTTGTTGCATAGCTGTTCTACAGTGACTCTTGCTGGGTAGGGGGCTTTATAGTGACTGTGGTAAAATAAGGTGCTTGATAGTAACTTGGTGGGTAGGTTGTTCTATAGTGACTCTTATTAAGTGAGGTGCTCTATAGTGACTGTTGCTTGGTATAGTGCTCTATAGTGACTGTTTTTGGGTAGGTGCTCTAAAGTGATGATTACTCGTTAGGGGGCTCTATAGTGACTATTTCTGGATAGGTGGTATAAGGTGACTGTTGTTTGTTGTGGTGCTCAATAATGTCTGTGGTTATTTAGAGTGCTCTGTGACTGTTTAAGGTGGAGTTCTTTATAGTTACGGTTGTTGTGTAGACTGTCCTATAGTTACTGTTGTTGGGTGGGTCCTCTGTACTGACTGTTTTTCGGTAGTGTACTCTAGAGTGACTTGTTGTGTAGGTTCTCTACAATTACTTTTGTTGGCTAGAATGCTCTATAGTGCCTGTTGAAGGGTACAAAGCTTCATAGTAACTGTTGTTGGGTAGAGTGCTCTACAGTGACTGTTGTTTGGTATGTGCCCTGTAGTGATTTTGTTGGATTTATGCTCTATAGTGAATGTTCTATGGTAGGTGCTCTATTGTGACTCTTTTTGGGCAGATGCTCTATAGTGACTGTTGTAAGGTAGGGTGCACTAGAGTTAATGCTTTTGGGTGGGGTGCTGTTTAGTGACTGTGGTTGTTTAGAGTTTTTTACAGGTGACCGTTGTTGGGTGGAGTGCTCTATAGTGACTGTTGTTTGGTAGTGTACGGTGTAGTGACTGTTTTTAGGTAGGGTTCTATATAGTGAATCTTGTAGGGTATGGTGCTCTATAGTGACTGTTTTTGGGAAGAGTGCTCAATGGTGACTGTTTTTGGGTGGGGTGCTCTATAGTGACGGTTGTTAGGTAGGTGCGCTATACTGACTCTTTTTGAGTAGGTGCACTATCGTGACTGTTGTTGGGTAGTGTGCGAGATAGTAACTGTTGCTGGGTAAAATGCTCTATAGTGACTCTTATTCAGTGAGTTGCTCTATAATGACTGTTGCTTGGTAGAGTGCTCCATAGTGTCTGTAGCTTGGTAGGGTGCTATATAGTGACTGTTGTCAGTAGGTACTCTATAGTGAGTATTGTTGGGTGGGGTGCTCCATAGTGACTGCTGTTGGGTAGGGTACTCTTCTACCCAACAGTTGGGTAGTGACTTCTCACATAGGCAGTCTATAGTGACTGTGGGGTGTTTTCTATACTGAGTGTTGTTCAGTGGGTGCTGTATAGTTAATATTGTTTGGTAGGTTCTTCACGGTGACTGTTGTTGGGTGGATACCCTATATTGACTGTTGTTAGGTAGGAGTCTTTATAGTGAGTCTTATTTGGTAGGTGCTCCATAGTGACTGTGATTCTGTCAGCTGCTCTATAGTGACTGTTGTTGTGTATGTTCTCTATAGGGACAGTTTTTGCATATGGAGCTATATAGTGACTATTGCTGGGTGGAGTGCTCTATAGTGACTGTTACTGCATTGGGTGCTCTATAGAGACTTGTTGGGTAGGTGCTCTACAGTGACTGTTGTTGGATGAAGTGCTTTTTATTGACTGTTATAGGGAGGGTGCTCTATAATGACTTTGTGAGGTGTGTTCACTGTGTTCTGTGTTTTTGTGGCGAGTTCTGTGCCTCTGTGAGGTGTCTGCACTGCAGAATGTGTGGTGATTGTTGTGTATCTGTGTAAAATTTATTTACTGTGTAGTGTGTGTGGTCAGTCGTGTATCTGTATGAGGTTTCTTTAATGAGGAGTGTGTGTGTCTTGATTGGAGTGTGTGTGTTCTGTGCACTGTAAAGTGTATATGTGTTTAACTGATGTGTGTCTGAGTTGTTTGAACTATGGAGTGTGTGTTTGGTGAGTGTTGGGTGTCTGTATTAAATGTGTGCACTGTGGAGTGTTATGAGTGGGAAGAGTGGTGTGTCTGTGTGAGTTGTGTGCACTCCTTAATGTGTGAGTGGTGCATGTCAGTCTAAGGTGTGTGCACTGTGGAGTATGTGTGTGCAGTGTGTGCGGATACTGGTGTATGTCTCTGTGAGGTGTCTGCACAGTGGAGTATGTGTGTGGTGAATGGTATGTGCCTGTGTGAGGTGTGTGCACTAGCTAGTATGCGTGTGATGAGTGGTATATGTCTGTGTGTGATGTATGCACAGTGGAGTGTGAGTGTGCAGTATGTGTGGTAAGTGGTGTGTGTCTGTGCTAGGTGTCTGCACTCTGGAGTGTGTGTGTCGCATGGTGTGTGTCAGTGTGATGTATGTGTACTGTGGATAGTGTGTGCGTGTTAAATGGTGGGTATCTGTGTGAGGTGTGTGCACGATATAGTGTGTGTGTGTTAATTGGTGTGTGTCCCTGTGAGGTGTGTGCACAATGGAGTGTGTGTGATAATTGGTGTGAGTCCCTGTGAGGTGTGTGCTCTGTGGAGTGTGTGTGTTCACTTTTGTGTTTATTTATAAAGTTTCTTCACTTTGGATTGTGTGTGCGGTGAGTGGTGTGTGCCTTTGTGAGGTGAGTATACTGTGTAGTATTTTTGGTGAGTGGTATGTCTATGTTAGGTGTCTGCACTGTGGAGTGTGTGTTTGCTGAGTGTTGTCTGTCTGTGTGTGGTGTGTGCACTGTGGTGTGTGTGTATGGTGATTGGTGTTTGTTTGTGTTATGTGTGTACACTCTGCATTTTGTGTGTATTTGTGTGGTGAGTGGTATGTCTGCATGAGGTGTGTGCACTGTGGAGTGTGTGTATGGTCAGTGCTGTGTGTCTTTGTGAGGTGTGTTCAATATGCAGTGTGTGTTTGTTGTGAGTGGTATGCCTGTGTAATGTGTCTTCACTGTGGAATATGTGTGTGTGGTGAGTGCTGTGTGTCTGTTTCAAATATATTTACTGTGTAGTTTGTGTGAGTAATTGTGTGTCCATATGAGGTTCCTTCAATGCACACTGTGTTTGTTGTGAGTTGTGTGTGTATGAGGTGTGTGCAAAATAGTGTATGTGTGTGTTGACTGCTGGGTGTCTGGGTCAAGTTTGTGAAGTGTGGAGTGTGTGTTTCGTGAGTGGTGTGTATCTAGGTAAAACCTGTGCACTGTGGAGTGTTATGTGTTTGGTGAGTGGTGTGTCTGTATGAGTTGTGTGCACTATGTAGTATGCGTGTGATAAGTGGTGTATGTCTGTGTGAGATGTATGCACAGTGTAGTGTGTCTATGCAGTGTGTGTGGTAAGTGTGTGTCTGTGCTAGGGTTTTGCACTCTGGATTGTGTGTGTTGCATGGTGTGTGATTTTCTGAGTTGTTTGCACTGTGGATAGTGTGTGCGTGTTAAGTGATGTTAGGTGAGCCTGCATGAGGTGGGTGCCCACTGGAGAGTGTGTGTGGTGATTGGTGTGTTTTTCTGTGTGGTGTTTGCACTGTGGTGTGTGTGTGTGCGGTCAGTGGTGTGTCTGTGTGAGGTGTGTGCATGGTGGAGTGTGTGTGTTCAGTGGTGTGTGTCTCTGTGAGGTGTGTTCACTATGCAGTGAGTTTTTGTGGTGGGCCTTGTGCCTGTGTGAGGTGTCTGCACAGCAAAATGTGTGTGTGGTGTTATGTGACGGTATTTCTTCTGTTGTTTGAAGTGCTTTATAGAGACTGTTGTTGGGTAGCATGCTGTATACTGACTGTTGTTTGTTATGGTGTTCTATGTTGACTGTTGTTCGGTATGTGCCCTATAGAGACTGTTGTTGGTGAGGTGCTCTATAGTGACTGTTGTTCTGTAGGTGCTCTGCAGTGAGTCTTATTTGGTTGTGTGCTCTATAGTGAATGTTCTTGGGTGAGGGTTTCTAATAGTGACTGTTGTTGGGTACAGTGCTCTATAGAGGCTTGTGCTAAGTAAAGGGCTCTACAGTGACTTTTTATGGGTAGGTCCTGTATATTGACTGTTGTTGGGTAGCGTGATCTGTACTGACTATATTTGGGTAGGTGCTTTTTAGTCACTGTTGTTGGGTATGTGCTCTATAGTGAATGTTGTGGGTAGGGTGCTCAATAGTGACAGTTGTTTGGTGCACTGCTTTGTATTGACTGTTGTGTAGTTTACTCTATAGCGACTGTGGCTGGGTAGAGTATTCTATAGTGACTGATATTGAATAGACTGCTCTATAGTGAATGTTGCTGGTAGAGTGCCTATATAGTCACTGTTGCTGGGTAGGGTGCTTTATACTGACTGTTGTTAGATAGGGTGTTCTATAGTCACTCTTGCTGGGTAGGGTGCTTTATACTGACTGCTCTTCGATAGGGTGTTCTATAGTGACTGTTGTTGTGTAGGGTGCTCAATAGTGACTGTTGTTTTTTAGAAGCTCTATAAAGACTATAGCTGGGTAGTGTGCTCTACACGGGCTGCTGTGTGTGAGGTCCTTTATAGTGACTGTTGTGTAGAGTGCTCTATCATGACTAATTTTGGGTACATGCTGTGTAGAGACTGATGCTTGGTAGGGTGCTCTATAGTGACTGTTGATGGGTAGTTGCTCTATATTGACTGTTGTTGTGTGGAATGCTGTATGACTGTTGTTTGGTACAGTTGTGTATAGGTGACGCTTGATGGGTAAAGAATTTAAAGTGGCTGTTTTTTGTAGACAGTGCTTTATAATGACTGTAAATGGGTAGAGTGCTCTATAGGTGACTGTTGTTTGGTAGAGTGCTATATAGTTACTGTTGTTAAGTAGGGTTCACTATTGTGACTTTTGTTGTGGATGGTGCAATATAAAGACTGTTGCTGGGTAGTGTTTTATACTGACCCTTGTTGGTAGAGTGCTCTATACTGACTGTTGCTGGAGTAGAATGCTCTTTACTGACTGTTGCTGGGTGGGGTTCTCTACAGTGACTTGCTGGGTAGATTGCTCTATAGTGACTGTTTTGGGGTTGGTGCTGTATAATGACTGTTGTTGGTGGGTAGCTCTAAACTGATGGTTGTTGGGTATGTGCTTTATAGTGACTGTTGCTGCATATGGTGCTTTATAGACTGTTGCTGTAAAGAGTGCTCTACAGTGACTGTTACTGTGTATGGTGCTCTTTAGTGACTGCTGTTGGGTAGGTGCTCTAGAGTGACTGTTGTTTCCTGGAATGCTCTAGAGTTACTGTTGTTGGGTACATGCTCTATAGTGACTCTTCATGGGAAGAATAGTCTGTAGTGTCTCATGTTGTGTAGACTGCTGTATAGTGACCGGTGCTCGGTAGGGTGCTCTATAGTGACTGCTGCTGAGTAGGGTGCTCTAGAATGACTGTCGTTGGGTGGGGGACTTTATACTGACTGATGCTGGTTAGAATGCTCTATAATGACTGGTGTAGGGTAGGTACTCTATATTGACTGTTGTTGGGTGGGGTGCCCTATAGTGACTGATGTTGGGTAGGCGCTCTATACTGACTTTTCGGTAGAATGCTCTATAGAGTCTGTTGTGTATGGTGCTCTATGGTGGCTGTTGATGGGTTGAGTACTCTACGGTGACTGTTGTTAGAAAGAGTGCTCCATATAGTTACTGTTGTTTAGTAGGGTGCTCCATAGTGACTCTTGTTGGGTAGAGTGCTCGATATTGACTGTTGCTGTGTAGAGTGCTCTATAGTGACTGTTCTTGGGTAGGGTATCCTATAGTGACTGTTGGGCAGAGTGCTCTATAGTAAAAATTTTTGTGGAGGGCTCTATAGTAACTCTTGGTGGGTAGGTGCACAATAGAGACTGTTGTTGGGTAGTTGCTCTATAGTGACTGCTGTTGGGTAGGGTGCTCTATAATGACTGTTGCTGGGTAGGGTGCTTTATAGTGACTGTTTTTGGGTGTGGTGCTTTATACTGACTAGTGCTGGTTAAAGGGATCTATAGTTACTTCTGTTTTGTAGGTACTCAATGATGACTGTTGTTGGGTAGGGTGGTCTATATTGACTTTTGTTTGGTAAGTGCCCTATAGTGATTGTTGATGGCTAGGTGCTCTATAGCTATTGTTGTTGCATAGGTGCTATTTAGTGAGTGTTACCTGCTCGCGTGCGCTATATTGACTGTTCTTATTTAAGGTGCTCTAATAGTGACTGTTGTTGGGTAGAGTGCTCTACAGTGACTTTTTTTGAGTAGAGAACTCTAAAGTGACTGTTTATGGGTAGGTTTTATATATTGACTGTTGTTGGGTAGTGTACTCTATAGTGACTCTTGTTGGGTATTTGCTCTATAGTGACTGTTGTTGAGTAGAGTGCTCTACAGTGACTGCTGTTTGGTGCAGTGCTCTATACTGACTGTTGTATAGGGTGCTCTATGGTGGCTTGGTAGAGTACTCTATAGTCACTGATACTGGTTAGACTACTCTATAATGACTGTTGCTGCGTAGGGTGCTCTATAGTCACTTTTGCTGGGTAAGGTGCTTTATAGTGAATGTTTTAGGTTAGGGTCCTCTATAGGGACTGTTGTTTGGTAAGGTGCTCAATAGTGACCATTTTTGGTTAGGTGCTCTATACTGACTATTGCTGGATAGTGTGCTCTACACTGGATGTTGTGTGTGGGGTTTTTTATAATGACTGTTGTGTAGAGTGTTCTAAGTTACTGATGTTTGGTATGTGTTCTATAGTGAATGTTGCTTGGTAAGGTGCTCTATGGTGGCTGTTGTTTGGTAGGTGCAATATATTGACTGTTGTTGGGTGTAATACTCTATAATGACTGTTGTTTGGTACAGTTTTCTATAGGTGACAGTTGCTGGGTAAAGGATTTAAAGTGGCTGTTGTTGAGTGTGCTCTTTAATGACTGCAGTTGGGTAGAGTGATATATAGGTGACTGTTGTTTGGTGGAGTAATTTATAGTTACTGTTGTTAAGCATTCTCTATATTGACTTTTGTTGGGGATGATGCAATATAATGACAGTTGCTGGGTAGTGCTCTATACTGACCATTGTTGGTACAGTGCTCAATAGTGACTTGCTGGGTAGAGTGCTATATAGTGACTGTTCTTGGGTCGGGTGCCCTATAGTGACTGTTAGGTAGAATGCTTTTATAGTAACAATTTTGTGTTGAGTGCTGCAAGTAACACTTGTTTGGTAGGTGCACTATAATGACTGTTGCTGGGTAGTTGCTTTAAAGTGACTATTGCTGAGTGAGGTGCTCTATAATAACTGTTGTTTGGTACAGTGACGTTTTGGGTGGAGAATTTAAAGTGGCTGTTTTTCTGGAGAGTGTTCTATAGTGACTGCTGTTGGGTACAGGGCTCTATAGGTCACTGTTGTTTGGTGGAGTGCTTTATAGTGACTTATGTTGGGTAGAATTCTGTGTAATCACTGTTGGGAATGGTAAAATATAATTACTGTTGATGGATAGTGCTTTATACTGACCCTTGTTAATAGGGTGCCCTATAGTGACTGTTGCTGGGTATGGGGCACTATACTGACTGTTGTTTGTTGGGGTTCTCTACATTGTCTCTTGCTTGAAATAGTGCTCTGTAGTGACTGTTTTTGGTGTGGTGCTGTATAGTGACTGTTGTTGGTGGGGCGCTCTAAACTAACGGTTCTCGAGTATGTGCTCTATACTGACCGTTACTGCGTATGGTACTCTCTATATTTTTTGGGGGGTAGAGTGCTCTACAGAGACTGTTGCTGCGTATAGTGCTCTTTATTGACTACTGTTGGTTCGGTACTCCATAGTAACTGTAATTGGCTGAAGTGGACTAGAGTGACTGTTGTTGGGTATTTGCTCTATAGTGACACTTTATAGAAAAAATAATCTATAGTGTCTTTTGTGGGGTAGACTGCTTTATAGTTACTCCTGCTGGGTAGGGTAATCTATAATGACTGTTGTTGGGTGAGATACTTTATACTGACCTGTGCTGGTTAGAGTGCTCTATAGTGACTGGTGTTGGGTAGGAACTCTATGGTGACTCTTGTTGAGTTGGGAGTTTAATAGTGACGTTGTTTGGTAGGTGCACTATAGTGACTGTTTGGTAGAATTCTCTACAGAGATTGTCATAGTGTATGGGGCTCTGTGGTGACTGTTGTTTGTTGGAGGGCTCTACGGTGACTGTAGTTGGATAGAGTGCTCTAAAGAGTGAGTGTTGTTGGAGAAGCTGCTCTATAGTGACTCCTTTTGGGTAGAGAGCTCGATTGTGACTGTTGTTGTGTAGAGTGCTCTGTAGTGACTTTTCTTGGGTAGGGTTCTCTACACTGACTGTTGTGTAGAGTGCTCTACAGAAACAATTTTTTTGTGAAGGGCTTTATACTAAGTGTTGTTGGGTAGGTGCTTTATAGTGACTGTTGTTGGGTAAGGTGGAATCTATATAGTGACTGTTGTAGTTTATGTGCTGTATAGTGACAGTTGTTTGGTAGTGTGCTTTATACTGACTGCTGTTGGGTGGAGTGCTCAATAGTGACTGTTTTTGGGTATGGTGCTCTGTTGTAACTGTTGCTCAGTAGAATATTTTATAGTTACTGTTGCTGGGTAGGGTGCTTTATACTGATTGTTGTTGAGTAGAATGCTCTATTGTGACTGTTGTTGGGAAAGGTGTTCTATAGTGTCTGTTGTGTAGAAGTTCTATAGTGACTATTGTAGTTTAGGTGCCATATAGTGACAGTTATTTGGTAGTGTGCTTTATACTGACTTCCCTAGGGTGGGGTTCTCAATTGTGACTGTTGCTGAGTAGAATGTTCCATAGTGACTGTTTCTGGGTAGAGTGCTCTATACTGATTGTTATTGAGTATAGTGCTCTCTCGTGACTGTTGCTGGGTAGGGTGCTCTATAATGACTCTTGTTGGGTAGAGTGATCTATACTGACTTTTGTTGTTTAGGTGCTCTATAGTGACTGTTACTGGGTAGGGTGCTCTATAGCGATTATTGTTGTGTGTGGTGCTCTATAGTGATTGTTTCTGGGAAGAGTACTCTGTTGTGACCTTTGTTCGGTAGGTGCTCTATAGTGACTGTTGGGTAGGGTGCGTATAGTGACTGTTGTTGAATGTGGTAGTCTATAGTCACTGTTGTTTGTAGAGTGCTCTATAGTTACTGTGTTAGGTAGTTGATTCACAGTGACAGTTATTGGGTAGATTCTCTATAGTGACTGTTGTTGGGGAGGTGCTCTATAGTGACTGTTGTTTGGTTGGAGCTCTGTACTGACTGTTGTAAGGTAGGGTGCTTTATATTGACTGTAGTTTTTAGGGTGCTTTACAGTGTCTATTGTTAAGTAGGGTGATCTTTAGTGACTTTTACTTTGATGTGTGATCTTTAGTGACTGTTGCTGGGGAGGTGCTCAGTACCGACTTTTGTAGGGTATAGTGCTATACAGTGACTCTTGTTGGGTGTAGTGCTCTATAATGACTCTTGACAAGAGTGCTTTACATTGTCTGTGGTTAGGTGGAGGGCTCTATAGTGACTGTTGTGGAGTAGGTACTCTATTGAGACTGTAGTTTAGAGGGTGCTTTATATGTCTTGTTGTTGGGAAGAGTTCTCTATAATGACTGTTGTTGGGGAGGTGTTTTATAGTGACTGTTGTTTTCTCGGGTGCTGTATAGTGACTGTTGTGTAGAATGCTTTATAGTGACCGTTGTTGGGTAGGATGCTCTATAATGACTGATGTTGGGTGGGTTCTCCATAATGATTGTTGTTGGGTAGGTGCTCTACAATGACTGTTGCCGTGTAGCTTGCTCTATAGTGACTATTTTTGTGTAGAGTGCTCTATATGTGACTCTTGTTTAGTGGAGTGCTTTATAGTTACTGTTGTTTTCTTTAGTGCTCTATACTTTTTGTTTTTGGGTAGAGTGGTCTATAGTGACTCTTATTGGGTAGGTGCTCTATAGTGATTGTTGTTAGAAAGGGGGCTTCATAGTGTCTTTTGTTAAGTAGGGTGCTCTATACTGACTGTTGCTGGGTACGTGGACTATACTGACTGTTTTTGGGTAGGTGATCTATGGTGACTGTTGTTGGGTAGGGTGCTCTAGGGTGTCTGTTTTTGGGTAGAGTCATCTTTAGGTGACTGTTGTTGGGTAGGTGCTCTTTAGTGACTGTTGTTGAGTAGGGTGCCCAATAGTGATGGTTGCTGGATAGGGTGCTCTATCGTGACTAAGTTGTGTAGGTTCCCCATAATGACTGGTGTTGGGTTGGGGGCTTTATACTGACTGTTGTTGCGTGGAGTGCTCTATACTGAGAGTTGTTGGGTAGGTGCTTTACGGTGACTGTTGTTGGGAAGGTGCACTATAGTGACTCTTGTTGGGTAGGAAGCTCTATAGTGACTGTAGTTATGTTGAGTGCTCTATTGTGACTGTTACTTGGTAGAATGACATATATTGACTGTTGCTGGTTGGGGTGCTCTTTAGTGACTGTTTGTAGGGGGCGCTCTATACTGACTGTTGCTGGGGAGAGTGCTTTATAGAGACTTGTTGGGTAGGAACTCTATAATTGCTGTTGTTGGGTGGGGTGGTCTATAGTGACTGTTTTTGGATAGATTGACATAGACAGTGACTGTGTCTGTGTAGGGTGCTCTTTAGAGATTGTTTTGTGGTAGATTTCTCATAGTGACTGTTGTTTACATGCTCTATAGTGAACTGCTGTTTGGTAATGTGTTATTTACTGATTGCTGTTGGGTAGTTTGCTCTATAGTGACTGTTGTTCTGTGGCGTGAGCAATACTGACTGTTTTTGGGTGGAGGGCTGTACAGGTGACTGTAATTGGGAGAAGTGTTCTATACTGACTGATGTTTTGTAGAGTGCTCTATAGTGACTGTTGGGTAGAGTGCTTCATATTGACTGTTGTTTAGGATGCTGTATTGTGACTGTTGTTTGGTATGTGCTCCATAGTGAGTGTTTTGGGTAGAATGTTTTATACTGACTGCTTTTTGACAGGTTGCTGTATAATGACTGCTGTTAGGTAGTGTGTTCTATAGTGACTGTTATTGGGTATAGTGCTTTATAGTGACTGTTGTTGTGTAAGGTGCTCTATAGTGACTGTTATTGGGTAGAGTGCTTTATAGTGACTTGTTGGATAAGGTGCTTTATAGTGACGGTTATTGAGTGGGGTTCTCTATAGTGACTTTTGTTGGATGGGGTGCTCAATATTGACTGTTGCAGGTTCGGTTGCTCTATAGTGATTGTTGCTTGGTAGAGTGTTTTGATATTAAATTTGTTGGGTAGGTGATGTATACTGACACTCTACTAAGGTGTTCTATGGTGACTGTTGCTGGGTGAAGTGCTCTATAGTGACTCTTGCTAAGTGGAGTGCTTTAATGTGACTGTTGCTGGGTAGGTACTCTATAGTGACTGTTGTTGGTTAGGGTGCTCTATAGTAACTGTTGTTAGTTGCTCAGAAGTTACTTTCTTTGAGTGGGATGCTCCATAGTGACTGTTGCTGCTTGGGGTGTTCTATAATAAATGTGGTTGGTTAGAATGCAAAATGCTGACTGTTTTTGGAAAGGGTGCTTTATATTGACTGTTGTTGCTAAGCGTGCTCTGTAGTGACTGTGTCTGGGTAGGTTGCTCTATAGTGACTGTTGGGTGAAGTGCTCTATACTGACTGTTGTTTGGTAGCTTCTTCATACTGACAGTTTTTGGGTTTGGTGGTCTATACTGACTGATGTTGGGTAGATTGCTTTATAGATAACTGATGTTGTGTGGAGTGCTCTATGGTGACTGTGGTTGTTAAGAGTGCTTTATAGTGACTGTTGTTGGGTGTTGTGACCTATCGTGACTGTTGTTGGTTAGTTGCTCTGTAGTGACCATTGTTTTGTTGGGTGCTCTTTAATGAGTCTTGTTGGTGGAGTGCTCTATAGTGACTGTTTTTGCATAGGGTGCCAAATTAAAACTGTTGCTGATTAGGGTGCTATATTGTGACAGCTTTTGGGTAGAGTGCTCTATAGTGACTGTTGATGGGTAGTGTTTCCCCACAGTGACTGTTGTTGAGTAGAATGTTATATAGTGATCTTTGTTGCGTAGATGCTTTATAATGACTGTTGCTTGGTAGGGTGCTCTATACAGACTGTTGTTGGTTTGGGTCCTCTATAATGACTATTGCTTGTTAGGGTGCTTTACACTGACAGTTGTTGAATATGTGTTCTATAGTGATGGTTGCTGGGAAGGCTGCTTTATCATTACTGTTTTTGGGTAGGTGTTTTATACTGACTGTTGTTGGATGTGGTGCTCCATAGCACTCCATAGTTACTCTTGTTGGGTAGACTGCTCTACACTGACTGTTGCTGTGTAGGTGTCCTGTACTGATTGTTATTGGGCAGGTGCTCTAAAGTGACTGTTGGTAGGTGCTCTATAGTGACTGTGATTTGTTAGGGTGCTCTATAGTAACTGCTGTTGGGTGGGGTCCACTATAGTGAATGTATTTGGGTGGAGTGCTCTATAGTGTCTGTTGTTGGGTAGGGTGCTCAATACTGACTGTTGCTGGGTGGGGTGCTCTATCATCACTGTTGTTGATAGAGTGATCTAGATATTGACTGTAATTTGGTAGGTGCTCTATTGTGATTGTTGTTGGATAACCTGCTTTATAGTGACTGTTGTGTAGGTTGATCTATAGTGACTGTTGTTGGGTGGGGTGCTTCATAGTGTCTCTTGTTTGTTAGAGTGCCTTATAGGGGACTGTTGTTCTGTGGAGTGTTCTATAGTGACTATTTTTTAGGATGCTCTATACTGTCTGTTTTTGGGCAGAGTGCTCTGTAGTGACTGTTGTTGGGTAAGTGCTCTATAATAACTGTTGTTGTGTAGGGTGCAGTATAGTGACTGTTGTTGGGAAGGTGCTCTATAGTAACTGTTTCTGGGTAGTAGGCTCTATTGTGACTGGTGTTTGGTAGGGTGCTCTATATTGACTGTGGCTGCTTTATAGTGACTGTTGCTTGTTAGAGTGCTTTACAGTGACTACTGTTGGGTTGAGGACTCTATAGTGGCTGTTGTTGGGTAGGTTGCTCGATACCTACTATTATCTCCATAGTGCTCTATAATGACTGCTGTTAAGTAGGGTGCTCTATACTAACTCTTTCTCGGTAGAGTGCTCTATAGTGACTGTTGCTGGGTGACATGCCCTATACTTACTATTGCTGGGTTAAGTGCTTTATAGTGACTGTATTTGTAAATAATTTATAGTGACTGTTGTTGGGTGGGTTGCTCAATTGAGCCTGTTGTTTGGTAGGTGCTTTATAGTGACTGTTGTTGGGTAGGTGCTCTGTTGTGACTCCCATTTTGTGGAGTGCTCTATAGTGACTGTTTTTGCATAGGATGCTAAACAGTGGCTGTTCCTGGGTAGGGTGCTCCATGGTGACAGCTGTTAAGTAGAATGCTCTATAGTGACTTTTGATGGATAGTGTGCTCAATAGTGACTGTTGCTTAGCAGGGTGATCTATAGTGACTGGTGTATGTTACAGTGCTCTATAGTGACTGTTGTTGAGTTGGGTTTTTTATAGTGCTTGATGTTGGGTAGGGTGCTCTATAGTAATCTTTGTTGCATTGGTGCTCTAAAATGACTGTTACTAAGTAGGGTGCTCTATACTGACTGTTGTTGGGTGGGGTTCTCTATAGTGGCTGTTGCTGTTTAGAATGCTCTATAGTGACTGTTGCTGGGTATGTGTTATATAGTAATGTTTGCTGGGTAGGCTGCGCTATTACTGTTTTTTGGTGGGTGCTTTATACTGACCATTGTTGGGTGTGGTGCTCTATAGTGAATATTGTTGGGTACTGTGCTATATAGTGACTCTTGTTTAATAGGTGCTCTGTACTAATTGTTGCTGGGTAGGGTGCTATATAGTGACTGTTTCTGGTTAGGGTGCTCTATAGTGACTCTTGTTGGGTACAGGGCACTATAATGACTGTTGTGTAGGTGCTTTATAGTTACTGTTATTGGGTATGTGCCCTATAGTGACTGTTGTTTATAGGGTGCTCTATACTGACTGTGTGAGGTTTGTGCACAGTGGAGTGTGTGTGGTGAATTTTGTGTGTCTGTGTCAGTTGTGTGCACTGTGTAGTGTGTGTGTATTTTGAGTGGTGTGTTTGCGTAAGGAGTGTTTACTGTGCAGATTGTGTGTTTTGTGTGGTGAGTAGTGTTTGTATGAGGTGTGTGCACTATGGAGTGTTTACGTGGTTAGTAATGTGTGTTTTTGTGAGGTGTGTTCACTGTGCAGTGTGTGTTTGTGGTGAGTGGTGTGACTGTGTGAGGTGTCTGCACTGCAGGATGTGTATGCGGTGAGTGTTGTGTGTCTGTGTGAAATGTATTTACTGTGTAGAATATGTATCAGTCGTGTGTCTCTATGATTCATTCTATGTGAAGTGTGTGTGTTCTGAATGGTGTGATTGAGGTGTGTGCACTCTGGAGAGTGTGTGGTGACTGCTTTGTGACTGTGAGTTGAGTGAACTACGGATTGTGTGTCTGTTTAGTGGTGTGTGTTGGTGTAAAATGTGTGCACTTTAGAGTTTCATGTGTGTGATGAGCAGTGTGTCTGTGAGAGTTGTATGCACTGTTTAATATGTGAATGGTGCATGTCGTTTTAAGGTGTGTACACTATGGAGTATGAATGTGGAGTGTGAGTGTAGACTGGTGTGTGTCTTTGTGAGGTGTGTGCAAACTGAAATGTGTGTGGTGAGTGTTGTGTGCCTGTGTGATGTGTTTGCACTGTTTAGTGTGCGTGTGCTGACTGCCGTGTGTCTGTGTGAGATGTATGCACAGTAGAGTGTGAGTGTGCAATGTGTGTGGTAAGTGGTGTATGTCCATGCTATGTGCCTGCACTCTGGATTCTGTGTGTTGCGTTTTTTGTGTCTATTTGGGGTGTGTGCATTGTGGAGAGTGTGTGAGTGAAAAAAGGTATGTGTCTGTGTGAAGTGTGTGGACATCGGTGTGTGAGTGTGCTGATTGGTGTGTGTTCCTGTGATGTGTGTGCATTGTAACGTCTGTGTCTGAGGTGAGTGGTGTGTGTCTATGTGAAATGTGTGCACAGTGGAGAGTATGTGTGGTGAGTGACTTTTTTCTGTGTAAGGTTTTTGCACTATGATGAGTGTGTGTGTAGTGTATTCGGTAAGTTTTGTGTCTGTGTGAGGTGTTTTCACTGTAAAGTCTGTGTGATATGAGTAGCGTGTGTCTGAGGTGTGTGCATGATGGAGTTTTTGTGTATGGTGAGTGCTGTGTGTCTGTGTGAGGTGTGTGCACTGTGTTGTGTGTAATGTGTAATGTGTGTGTATTGTTAGTGGTGAATGTTTGGGTTAGGTGTGTGCACAGTGGAGTGTGTGTTTTTGTGTTGTGTGTCTCTGTGCCGTGTGTGTATCTTGGAGTGTGTATATGTGGTCAGAGGTTTATGTCTGTGTCAAGTGTGTGCACTGTGGAGTGTGTGTTTGTGGTGAGTAGTGTTCCTGTGTGAGGTGTCTGGACTGTGGAATATGTGTGAAGTGAGTGTTCTGTGTCTCTGTTACTTGTGTACACTGTATACTGTGTGTGGTCTGTACTGTTTCTTTATAAGATGTCTTCCATGTGCAGTGTGTGTGTGGTGAGTGGCGTGTGTCTGTGTGAAGTATGTGCACTGTGGAGTGTTTGTTGAGTAATGTGTGTTTTTTGAGGTTTGTGCATTGTGTAGTATATGTGTCTGGAGATTTGGATGTGGTTGTGTAAGGAGTGTGCACTGTGGAGTGTTTGTGTTCTACAGTGTGTGTTTTTCTGAGGTCTGTGCATTATGCAGTGTGTGTGGTGAGTGGTATGTCTGTGTTAGGTGTCTGCACAGTGCAGTGTGTTTGGTTAGTATTGTCTGTCTGTATGTGTTGTGTGCAGTGTGTAGTGTGTGTGTATGGTGAGTGGTGTGTTTTTGTGTGAGGTGTGTGCACTGAGCACTGTGTATGTGTTTGTGTGTTGAGTGGTGTGTTTCTCTGGGAGGTGTGTGCACTGAGGTGTGTGTTTGGGGTCAGTGGTGTGTATTTTTCGAGTTGTGCACATTTTGAAGTGTGTGTTTCTGGTGAGTCGTGTGACTGTGTGAGGTGTCTGCACTGTGGAATGTGTGTGGTGAGTGTTGTGTTTCTGTGTGAGGTGTGTTTACTGTATAGTGTGTGTGGTCTAACATGTGTCTCTCTGAGGTGTCTTCATTAAAATGTGTGGGTGTCGTGAGTAGTGTGTGTCTTTTTGATGTGTGTGCACTGTAAGGTGTCTGTGCATGGTGATTGCTGTGTGTCTGTGTGAGGTGTGTGCACTGTAGAGTCTCTGAGCTTGGTATGTGGTGTGTGTCTGTGTGAGGTATGTGCATTGTGCAGTGTGTGTGTTCTACCATGTGTGTGTCTGTGTGAGGTGTGTGCACAGTGGAGCGTGTGCTGGGTGGTGTGTTTCTGTGTAATATGTGTGCACTGAGTGTGTGTCTTGACTGTGTGGTGACTGGATTGTGAAAGTGTGAGGTGTTTGCATTGAGAATAAGATGTCAAGTAATTGGTGTTTCTTTGTGTAATGTGTGTGCATTATGGTGTGTGTTTGTGGAACTTGTGTGATGCGTCCTTTGAATCTATGTGAGGTGTGTGTACTTTGGAGTGTTTGTGAGTGGGGAAAGTGGTGTATGTCTGAGGTATGTGCAGTGTGGATTGCGTGTGAAGTGTGTGGAGTGCATGCTTTGTCTTATGTAAGGTGTGTGCACTGTGAAGTGTGTGTGTGGAGAGTTGTGTGCATATGTGAGGTGTGTGCACTGTGTAGTGTGTGTGTGATGAATGGTGTGTGTCAGTGTGAGGTGTGTGCTATGTGGAGAGTGTGTGTGGTGTGTTTTATGTCTGTGTGAGTTGTGGGCTATGTGGAGTGTGTGCATGAAGTGTGTCTAAGGGGTGTGTGTCTGTTTGAAGTTTATGCACTGTAGAGTGTGTATGGAGTGTGTTTGTTGACTGGTTTGTGTTTCTGTGACGTGTCTGCACTTTGAAGTGTGCTTGCAGTTGGCGGTGTTTCTGTGTGAAGAGAGTACACTGTGTACTGTGACAGGTGGTATGCCTGTGATTGGTTTTTGCATGGTGGATTGTGTGTTTGGTGAGTGGTGTGTGTCTGTGTGTGGTGTGCATGGTGTAGTGTGTGTAGGGTGAGTGGTGTGTGTTTGTGTGAGGTGTATGCACTGTGCAGTTTGAGTATTTGTGTGGTGAATAGTGTGTGTCTGTGTGAGGTGTGTGCATTATGCAGTATGTGTGTGTGGTTACTGCTGTGTCTCTGTGTGAGTTGTGTGAAAGGTGAAGTGTGTGTTTGGTGAATGGTGTCTTTCTGTTTGAAATATGTGCCCTGTGGACTATTTTGGTTGTACTGAGTGGTGTGTTTGTGTGAACTGTGCGTATTCTTTAATGTGTGAGTGGTGCATGTCTGTTTAATATGTGTGCAACTGGAGTATGTGTGTGGAGGGTGTCATGACCAGTGTGTGTTTTTGTGAGTTGTGTGCACTGTGTAGTATGCGTGTGATGATTGGTGTGTGTCTGTGTGAGATGTATTCACAGTGGAGTGTGAGCATGCATAATTTGTGGTAGGTGGAGCGTGTCTGTGCTAAGTATCTGCACTCTGCAGTGTGTGCGCTGTGTGGTGTGTTTCTGTGTGAGGTGTATGCATTGTGGAGAGCCTGTGCATGGTAAGTGTTGCGTGTCTGCATGAGTTGTGTGCATGGTAGAGTTTGTGTGTGCCAATAAATGTATGTCCCCATGAGGTGTGTGCACTGTGAAATGTGTGTGTGGTGAGTGGTGTCTGTCTGTGTGAGGTGCATGCACTGTAAAGAGTGTTTGGTGAGTGACGTGTTTGAGGTTTTTGCACTGTGCCATGTGTTTGTGTTGAGTGGTGTGTGTCTGTGTGAGGTTTGTGCTCTGTGAAGTGTGTGTGGTGAATCTTGTGTGTCTGTGTGAGGTGTATGCACTGTGTGGTGTTTGCACTGTGTAATATGCGTGTATGGTGAGCTGTGTGTGTTTGGGTTAAGTGTGTGCACAGTGCATTGTGTGTTTTTGTGTGATATGTGGTGTGTGCCTGTATGTGATGTGTGTAAGATCTAAAATTTGGACTGAGTGTGTGGTGACTGGTGTGTGTCTGTGTGAGGTGAGTGAACTGCATAGTGTGTGGTGAGTGGTATGTCTGAGTTAGATGGCTACACAGAAAAGTGAGTGCTTGGTGGGTATTATCTTTTTTGTGTGGTGTGTGCACTGTGTAGTGTGTGTGTATCATGAGTGTTGTGTGTTTGTGTGAGGTGTGTGAACTGTGCAATGAGTATGTGTTTGTGTAATGAGTGATGTGTGTCTCCGTGAGGTGTGTGCACTGTCGAGTGTGTGTGTGTGGTCAGTGATGTGTGTCTTTGTGAGGTGTCTTTACAGTGCAGTGTGTGTTTCTGGTGAGTTGTGTGCCTGTGTGAGGTGACTGCACTGCGCAATACGTGGGTTGTGAGTCTTTTGTGTCTGTGTGAGTTGTCTTCACTGTAAAGTGTGTGTGTCATGAGTGGTGTGTGTGTGAGGTGTGTGCCCTATGGAATGCATGTGTATTTTGAGTGCTGTGGGTCTGTGTGAGGTGTGTGAACTGTGGAGTTTGTATTTGGTGAGTGCTGTGTGCAGTGTGAAATGTGAGTACTGTGGAATATGTGTGTGGCAAATGTGTGTCTGTGTGAGTTGTGTTTACTGAGTAGTGTGTGTTGTCAGTCTTGTGTCTGTGTTAGGTTCTTCACTGTAAAGTGTGTGTTTTGTGAGTAGGGTGTGCCTGTGTGAAATGTGTGCACTCTGGAGGGTTATGTATGTGGTAAATAGTGTGTCTGAATTGTGTGCACTCTTTAATGTGTGAGTAGTGCGTGTTTGTTTAAGGTGTCTGCACTATAAAATATGTGTGCAGAGTGTGTGTCATGACTGGTATGTGTCTGCGTTAGGTGTCAACACTGTGCAGTGTGTGTGCAGTGAGTGTTGTGTGTCTGTGTTAGGTGGGTTTACTTTGTAGTGTTTGGCCAATCTTGTGTCTGTGTGAGGTGTCTTCACTGTAAAGTGTGTGTTGTGAGTAGTGTGTATCTGTTTGAGGTGTGTGGGCTCTGGAGTTTATGTGTATGATGAGTGCTGTGTGTCTGTGTAAGGTGTATCCACTGTGGAGTCTCTGTGCATGGTATGTGGTGTGTGTCTGTTTAAGGTATGTTCAGTGTGTAGAGTGTGTGTGAAACAGTGCATGTTTGTGTGAGCTGTGTTAACTCTAGGGTGTGTGAGCTGAGTGGTGTGTGTCTGTGTAAAATGTGTGCACCGAGTGTGTGTTCTGAGTGTGTGTGGTGACTGGTGTGTGACAGTGAGAGTTGTCACATTTTGTATAAGATGTCAGGTAATTGGTGTTTGTGTGATGTGTGTGCATTGTGGTCTTTGTTAGTGGATTTTGTGTGGTTTATGCTGTGTTTCTCTGTGAGGGGTGTGTAATCTGGGGTGTGTGTGAGTGTGGTGAGTGGTGTATGTCTGAGATATGTGAACTGTGCTTTGTGTGTGAAGTGTGTACAGTGCATGCTGTGTTTCTGTGTAAGGTTTGTGCACTGCAGAGGCTGTGTGGTGATTTTTGTGTAAGAGTGTGGTGTGTGCGCCATGGAGTGTGTGTGTGATGAGTGGTGTGGGTTTGTGTGAAGTGTCTGCAAAATGGAGAGTGTGTGTTTTGACTTTTTTGTTTGTGTGACGTTTTTGCTATGTGAAGTCTGTGCATGAAGTGTGTGTATTATGTGATTTGTGTCTTTGTGAGGTATATACACAATGGAGTGTGTGGCGTGTGTGGTGAGTGGTGTCTGTCGGTGTGGAGTGTCTGAACTTTGGATTGTGTGTGCAGTGGGGTGTGTGTGTCTCTCTGAGGTGAGTGCACTGTGTAGTGTGTGTGGTAACTGGTATGTCTCTGGTGTCTCTGCACTGTGTAGTGTGTGTTTGGTGAGTGGTGTGTGTCTGCATGAGGTGTGTTCACTGTGTAGTGTGTGTGTAGGTTGAGTGGCGTGTGTTTGTGTGAGTTGTGTAAACTGTGCAGTTTGTGTGTGTTTGTGAGGTAAGTTGTGTCTGTGTGGGGTGAGTGCACTGTGGAGTGTATGTGTTGAGTTGTGTGTTTCTGTGTAAAATCTGTGCACTGTGGAGTGCTAAGTGTGTAAGGAGTGGTGTGCCTTTGTAATTCTGTGCACTCTTTGATGTGTAAGAGATGCGTGTATGTTGAAGGTTTGTACACTGTGGAGTATGTGTGTGGACTGTGTGTGGTGACGCTGTGTGACTGTGTGAGGTGTCTTCACAGTGGAGTGTGTGTCTCAAGAGTGGTGTGTGCCTGTGTGAGGTGTGTGCACTGTGTAGTATGAGTGTGATGAGTGGTGTGTTTCTGTGTAAAATGTATGCACCATGGAGAGTCACTGTGCAGTGTGTGTTTTAAGTGCTGTTTGTGCTAGGTGTCTGCACTCTGGAGTGTGTGTGTTGTGTGTTGTGTGTCTGTGTGAAGTGTGCGCAATGTAGAGTGTGAGCATGGTAAGTGGTTTGTGTCTGTGGAGTGTGTGTGATGTTTGCTGTGTGTCCCTTTGACTTGTATGCACTGTGGAGTGTGCTTGTGTGGTGAGTTGTGTGCTCTGTGAAGAGTGTGTGTGGTGAGTGACTTGTGTCTGTGTGAGGTTACTGCACTGTGCAGAGTGTGTGTGTGCTGAATGGTGTCTGTGAGTTTTGTGCACTGTGGAGTGTGTGTGTTTGGTGAATCTTGTTTGATTTAGTGAGTTGTTTGCACTGTGTACTGTGTGTGTATGGTGAGTGGTATGTGTTTGGGTTACAAGTGTGCACAGTGCAGTGTGAGTGTTTGTGTGCTGTGTAATGTGTGTCTGTGTGCAGTGTGTGCACCGTGGAGTGTTTGTGTTTGCTCCGAGGTATGTGTCTGTCAAATGTGTGCACCGTGGAGTGTTTTTGTGGTTAGTGTTGTGCCTGTGTAAGGTGTATGCACAGTGAAATATGTGTGTGAGTATTCTTTGTCTCTGTTAGGTGTGTAAACTTTGTAGTGTGTGTGGTCAGTAGTGTTTCTGTATGACATGTCTTCACTGTGAAGTTTGTGTGTTGTGAGTGCTGTGTGTCTGTGTAAGGTGTGTACAGTGTGAAGTGTGTGTGTGGTGAGTGATGCGTGTTTTTGTGAGGTGTGTGTACTGTGTATTATGTGTGTCTGGAGAGTTGTGTGTGTCTGTGTGAGGGGTGTGCACTGTGGAGGGTGTGTAATGAGTGTTGTGTGTCTGTGTAAAATGTGTTCAAAGTGTGTGTGTTGAGTGTGTGTGGTGAGTGGTGTGTGACAGTGTGAGGTGTCTGCATTGTGAATAAGGTGTCAGGTGATAGGTGTTTGCCTATGTGATGGTTGTGGAATCTGGTTTGTGTTTGGGGAGTTTTGTAAGTGCATGATGTGTCTCTGTGAGGTGTGTGTTGTGGAGTTTCTGTGTGATGAGTGGTGTGTTTCTCAGGTATGTGCACTTTGGATTATGTTTGGAGTCCGTGTATGGCGTGGTGTGTGTCTGTGTGAAATTTGTGCACTTTGGATGGTGTCTGTGGTGAGTGTTTTGTGTCTGTGTGTGATGTGTGCTCTGTGGAGTGTGTGTTTGATGAGTGGTGTGTATGTGGTTGAGGTGTGTGCAATAGAAAGATTGTCTCTGTTAAATTTTGTGTCTGTGTGAGTTTTGTGCTATGGGGAGTCTGCATGAAATGTGTGTATTAAGTCCTGTGTGTCTGCTTGTGGTTTGTGCACTGTGGAATCTCTGCATGGTATGTGGTTTGTGTCTGTGTAAGGTGTATGCACTGTGTAGTGTGTGTGTCAGTGTGTGTTGGAGTCAGGTGTGTGCAGGGTTGAGTGTGTAGGATTGGTGTGTGTCTGTGTAAAATGTGTGCACTGAGTGTGTGTTGAGTGTGTGTGGTGACTAGTGTGTGGAAGTGTGAGGTGTCTGCATTGTGGATAAGCTGTCAAGTGATTGGGGTTTGTGTGATGTGTGCGCATTATGGTGTGGGTTTGTGGAATGTATCTCTATGAGGTGTGTGTACTCTGGAGTGTATGTGACTGTGGTGAGTGGTGTATTTCTAAGGTGTGTGCACTTGGAATTTGTGTGGAGTCTGTAGAGTGCATGGTGTGTGTCTGTGTAAGTTGTGTGCACTGTGAAGTGTGTGTGTGATGAGTGGTGTGTGTCTGTGTGAGATGTGTGCACTGTGGAGAGTGTGTGTGTTTTTTGTGTTGGTGTGAGGTTTGTGCTATGTGGAGTGTGTGTGTAAAGTGTGTGTATTAAGTGGTTTGTGTCTGTGTGATGTGTACGCACAGTGGAGTGTGTGTGGAGTGTGCCTGGTGAGTGGTTTTTGTCTGTGTGGAGTGTCCGCACTTTGGAATATGTGTGCTATGCATGGTGTGTCTGTGTTAGGTGAGTGCACTGCACAGTGTGTGTGGTAAGTGGTATGTCTGTGTTTGGTGTCTGCACTGTGAATTGTGTATTTGCTGAGCGGTGTGTGTCTGTGTGAGGTTTGTGAACTGTGGAGTGTGTGCACATAGTCAGTGATATGAGTCTTTGTGTAGTGTGTTCACTGTGCAGTGTGTGTTTGTGGGGTGTGGTGTGCTTGTGTTAGCTGTCTGCACTGCGGAATGGGTGTTAGGTGAGTGTTTTGTGTCTGTGTGAAATGTATTTACTGTGCAGTGTACGTGGTCAGTCGAGGGTCTGTATGAGGTTTCTTCAATGTGGAGTGTGTGTGAGGTGAGTGGTGTGTGTGAGGTGTGTGCATTATGGGGAGTGTGTGGGTTAAATGATTTGTGTATGTGTGGGTTGTGTGAACTCTGGAGTGTGTGTTTGGTGAATGCTGTGTGTCTGTGTAAAACGTGTGCACTGTAGAGTATGTGTGCAGTGAGTAGTGTGTTTGTGTGAGCTTTGTGCACTCTGATGTGTGAATGCTGTGTGCTTAAGGTGTGTGCACTGTGGAGTATGTGTGTGGAGTGTGTCTGGTGACTGGTGTGTGTCTGTGTGAGGTGTCAGCACTAAGGAGTGTGTGTGTGGAAAATGGTTTGTGCCTGTGTGAGGTGTGTTTACTGTGCAGTTTGTGTGTGTGGTGAGTGGAGTGTGTCTGTGTTAGGTCGGTGCACTGTGGAGTGTGTGTGTGCTGAGTGGTGTGTCATTGTGAAGTGTGTAACTTGAGTGTGTGTGTTGAGTGTGTGTCGTGACTGGTGTGTGACAATGTGGGTTACCTGCATTACAAATAGGTTATGAGGTGAATGATGTGTGTCAGTGTGATGTGTGGGCATTGTGGCGTGTGTGTGTGAAATTTGGGTGGTGCTTGCTATGTGTCTTTGTGAGGTGTGTATTTGGAGTTTCTGTATGATGAGTGGTTTGTGTCTGAGGCATATGCACTCTAAATTTTGTGTGGAGTCCATGGCCTGCATGGTGTGTGTCTGTGTGAGGTGTGTGCACTGAGAAGGGTGTAAGTGTGGTTAGTGTTGTGTGCCTTTATGATGTTTGTGCACTCTGGAGTTTGTGTGTGATGAATGGTGTGTGTCTGTGTGAGGTGTGTGCACTGTAAAGAGTGGGTGTAATAAGTTATGTGTCTGTGGTGTGTGTGTTATGTGGAGTGTGTGTTTGTGAATTCAGTGGTGTGTGTATGTGTAAAGTGTGGGCACAGTGGACTGTGTGTAAAGTGTGTGTGGTGAACGGTGTGTGAGCGTGGACTATCTGCACTTTTGATTGTGTATGCAGTGAGTAATGTGTGTCTGTGTGAAGTGAGTGCACTGTAGAGTGTGTGCAGTGAGTTGCGTGTGTGTTAGATGTCTGCACTGTGGAGTGTGTTTTGGTGTTTTTCTGTGTGGTGTGTGCACTGTGTAGTGTGCCTGTATCGTGAGTGGTGTGTGGTTTGTTGAGGTGTGTACCCTGTGCAGTTTGTGTGTTTGTGTGGTGAGTGGTGTGTTTGTGTGTGAGGTGTGTGCACTGAGTACTGTGGGGTCAGTGTTGTGTGTCTTTGTGAAGTGTGTGCACTGTGCTGTGTGTGTTTTTGGTGAGTTGTGTGCCTGCGTGAAATATCTGCACTGTGGAATATGTGTGTGGTGATTGTTGTGTGTCTGTGTGCGGTATGTTTTCTGTGTAGTGTGTGGTCAGTCTTCTGTCTGTGTTAGGTGTCTTCATTGTAAAGTGTGTGTGTCATAAGTAGTGTGTGTCTGTTTGATGTGTTCACACTGTTTTATTTGTGTGTATGGTGAGTGCTGTGTGTCTGTGTGAGTTGTCTGCATTGTGGAGTCTCTGTGCATAATATGTGGTGTGTGTCCGTGTGAGGTACGTGTACTGTGTAGTGTGTGTGTTCAACAATGTTTGTGTGAGGCGTGTGCATTGTAAAGTGTGTGTGTTGAATGGTGTGTGTCTGTGTAATATGTGTGCACAAACTGCGTGTGATGAGTGTGTGTGGTGACTTTTGTGTGACAATGTGAGGTGTCTGCATTGTGCATACGCTGTCAGGTGATTGGTGTTTATGTGATGTGTGTGCATTGTCATGTGTGTTTTTTAGTTTATTTTGTGCCGTGTTTCTCTGTTAAGTTTGTGTACTCTCGAGTGTGTGTGAGTGTGGTGAGTGGTTTATGTCTAAGGTATGTGCACTGTGGATTGTAGGTGGAGTGTGTGGAATGCATTGTGTATCTCTGTGTATGGTGTGTGCTCTGTAGATGGTCTGTGTGTGGTGAGTTGTGTGTATATGTGAGGTGTGTGCACTGTGGAGTATGTGTGTGTTGAGTGGTGTGTGTCTGTGTAAGGTGTGAACACTGTGGAGAGTCTGGGTGTGTTGTTTTCTGTTCATGTGAGTTTTGTGATATGTGGAGTTTGGGTGTGAAGCGTGTGTTTTAATTGTTGTGTGTCTGTGTGAGGTGTATGCACAGTGGTGTTTGTGCAGAGTGTGTGTTGTGAGCGGTGTGTGTCTGTGTGCAGTTTCTTCACTTTAAATTGTGTGTGCAGTTAGTGGTGTGTTTCTGTGTGAGGTGAGTGCACTGCATACTGTCTGTGGAAAGTCTTATGTCTGTGTTTTGTGTTTTCAGTGTGGATTTTGTTTGGTGAGTGGTGTGTTTTTTTGTGAGGTGTGTCGACTGTGTAATGTGTGTGTTTGATGGGTGTTGTGTGTTTCTGTGACATGTGTGCACTGTGCATTTTCTGTGTGTTTGTATGCTAAGTGGTGTGTGTCTCTGTGAGGTGTGTGCACTGCAGAGTGTGCGTGTGGTCAGTGGTGTGTGTCTTTCTGACGTATATTCACTGTGCAGTGTGTGTTTGTGGTGAGGCGTGTGCCTGTGTCAGGTGCATGCACTGCAAATTGTGTGTGTGGTTTTGTCTGTCTGTGTGTCTGCTGTTGGGTTAAGTGCTCTAAAGTGACAGTTGTTGGGTAGGGTTCTGTATACTTACTGTTGTTGGATAGAGTGCTCTATATTGACTGTGGTTGGGTATGTGTCCTATAGTGACAGTTGTTGGCTAGGTGCTCAATAGTGACTGTTGCTGCATAGGTGCTCTTTAGTAAGTGTTGTTTGGTCGTGTGTGGTATAGTGACTGTTCATTGATAAGGTTCTCTAAAAGTGACTGTTGTTGGGTAGAGTGCTCTATCGTGACTTTTGCTGAGTAGAAGGCAATACAGTGACTGCTTTTGGGTAGGTCCTCTATATTTACTGTTTTTGGGTAGCATACTCTATAATGACTCTTGTTAGGTAGGTGTTTTATAGTCACTGATTTTGGGTATGTGCTCTATAGTGACTGATGTTGGGTAGGCTGCTCTATAGTCAGTATTGTTTGGTGCAGTGCTCTATACCGAATGTTGTCACATAGAATGCTTTATAGTGACTCTTGCTTGGTAGAGTACTCTATAGTAACTGATATTGGGTTAACTGTTCTATGTTGACTGTTGCTGCATATGGTGCTCCATAGTCACTGTGGCTGGGTAGTGTTCTCTATAGTGACTGTTGTTGGGTAAGGTCCCCTATAGTTACTGTTGTTGGGTAGGGTGCTCTAAAGTGACTGTTGTTGGTTAGGTGCTCTACAGTGAGTATTGCTGGGTAGTGTGCTCTACAGTTGCTGCTCTGGGATGGGTGCTCTATTGTGACTGTTTTTGGGTAGAGTGCTCTATAGTAATTTTTGTTGGGTAGGGTAATCTATACTGACTGCTTTGGAGTAGGTGTCCTATAGTGACTTTTACTGGATAGGGTGCAATGTAGAGATTTTTGTTATGTGTGGTGCTCTATACTGACTGTTGCCTGGTAGAGTACTCTATTGTGACCTTTGTTGGGTAGGTGTTCTATATTTAATGTTGGGTAGGGTGCACATAGTGACTGTTGTTGGATGTGGTAGTCTATACTCACTGTTGATAGGTAGAGTGCTCTATGCTGACTGTTGTTAGGTAGGGGCTCCATACTGACTGTTATAGTGTAGACGCTTTATAGTGACTGTTTTTGGGGGGTGCGCAATAGTGACGGCTTTTGGGTAGGAGCTCCGTAGTGACTCTTGTTAGGTAGGGTGCTCTATATTGACTGTTGTTTACAGGGTGCTCTACAGCGTCTGTTGTTAAGTACGGTGCTCTATAGTGACGGTTACTGTGTTGGGTGCTCTGTAATGACTGTTGCTGGGGAGGTGCTCAATACTGACTGCTGTTGTGTACAGTGCTCTTCAGTGACTCTTTTTGGGTGGAGTGCTCTATAGTGACTCTTGCTGCATAGGGTGTTCCATAGTGACAGTTGCTAAGTAGTGTTCTCTATAGTGATTCTTGTTGTGTAGGTGCTCTATAGTTAATCTTGCTGTGTAGGTAGCTCTATAGAGACCGTTGTTGGGTAGGTGCTCTATAGTGTCTTTTGTTGGTTACGGTGCTCTATAGTGACTGTTGCTGAGTAGGGTGCTCTAGAGAGACTGTTGTTGGTTAGAGAGCTCTATAGTGACTGTTGCTGCATAGGGTGCTTTATAGTGACTGTTGCTCTGTAGCGTGCTCCATAGTGACTGTGGTTGTGTAGGGTGCTATATAGTTATTGTTGTGGCATTGAGTACACTATAGTGACTATTGTTGAATGGGTGCTCTGTAGTGACTGTGGCTGGAAGCTCTATAATTACTGCTGTTTGGTGGGGTGCTCCTAGTAACTGTTGTTGGATGCAGTACTTTATTGTAACTGTTTTTGTGTAGTGGTGTCTATAGTGACTGTTGATAGGTACGTGCTCCATACTGTCTGTTGCTGTGGAGGTGCTGTATACTGACATTTGTTGAATAGGAGCTCTATAGTGACTGTTGTTTGGTAGGATTCTCTATAGTGACTGTTATTTGTAGGGTGATCTATAGTGACTATTGTTTGGAAGGGTGGTGTACAGCGACTGTTGTTGAGTAGGGTGCTCTATAGTGACTGCTGTTGTGTGGGGTTTCTATAGTGACTGTTGTTATAAAGGTGCTCTGTAAGTGAGTGTTCTTGGGTGGAGTGATCTATAGTGACTATTTTGTAGACTTCTATATAGTGACTGTTGTTGGGTGGAGTACTCTGTATTGGCTGTTGTTGGGTAGGTTGCTCTATAGTGACTGTTGTTAAGCAGTGGGCTCTAGAAACTGACTGTTATTGTGTAGGGTAATCTACAGTAACTGTTGTTTGGCAGAGTGCTCTATAGTGACTGTTTTTGATGAGAGGGCTCTATACTGACTCTTGATTCATAGGAAACTTTATAGTGATTGTTGCTGAGTGAAGTGCTCTATACTGACTGTTGCTGGATAAAGTTGTTTATACTAACGGTTATTTGGCAGGTACTTTAGAGTGACTGTGTTTTGGTGAAGTGCTCTATGGTTACTTTTATTTGGCAGGGTGCTCTATAGTGACTGGTTTTGGGTAGATTGCTCAATAGTGAATGTTTTTATATAGCAGGTTTTATAGTGACTGTTGTTGAATAGTTTGCTCTATAGCGACTGGTGTTGGTTATGCTGTTCTATACAGACTGTTTTTGATTAGAGTACTGTATACTGAATATTTTTGAGCAGGTGGTCTACAGTGTCTGTTATTGGGCAGGTGTTTTATACTGACTCATTTTAGGTATGGTGCAATTTAGTGACTGTTGTTGGCCGGGTGCGGTATAGTGACTGTTGTTGAGTAGAGTGCTGTATACTGACTGTTGTTGTGTAGGGTGCTTTACACTGACTTTTGTTGAGTGGAGTGCTCTATAGTGACTGTTGTTTGGTAGGGTGATTTTTAGTGACTGTTGTAGGGTAGAGTGCAATATAGTGACTGTTCGTGGGAGTGGTGTTCTATAATGACTGTTTTTGGTTGTGGTGCTCTATAGTGACGTTTGATGAATTGAGGGCTTTAAAGTGACTCTTATTGTGTAGGTGATCTATAGTGAGGGTTGTTGGGTCAGTGCTCTTTACTGACTGTTGTTCGATGAAATGCTGTATCTGACTGTTTTTGGGTAGGGTGCTCTATAGTGACTGTTGCTGGATAGGGTGCTTTAGAGTGACGGTTGTTGGGTATAGGGCTCTATAATGACTGTTGCTGCATTGGGTGCTCTATCCTGAATGTTGCATGGTATAGTGCTATATAGTGACTGTTGTTGGGTAGGGTGCTCTATAGTTATGGTGGTAGGGTGGAATGCTCTATAGTGACTGTTGCTGAATAAGTGCTCCTTAGTGACTGTTGCTGGGTAGGGTGTTCTACAGTGACTGCTGTTGGGCGTGGTGGTATATAGTGACTGTTTGTGGGTAGAGGAATGCAGAGTGACTGTTGTTGCTTATGGTGTTCCAAGGTACTATTGTTGGGAAGAGTGCTCTATAGTAAATGTTTCTGGGTAAAGTTTTCCACAGTGACTCTTGTTGGATAGAGTGCTCTATAGTGACTGTTTTTGGGTAGGGTGATCTATGGTGACTGCTGTTGTGTGGAGTTCTGTAAAGTGACTGTTGACGGGTAGAGAACACTATTGTGACTGTTATTGGAAAGGTGCTCCATACAGAGTGTTGTTGGGTCGTGTGCTCTATACTGTGTGGTGTTTTGTAAAGTTCTGTATAGTGACACTTGTTGGTAGGTGCTCTATAGTTACTGTTTTTATGTAGGGTGCTCTATTGTGATTGTTGGTAGGTTCTCTACAGTGACTCTTGTTCGTTAGGGTGCTCTATGGTGACTGTTGTTGCATGGAGTGTTTTATGGTGACTGTTGTTGGGTATGGTACCCTTACTGATGTTTGTTGGGTAGAGTACTCTATAGTTACTGTTTTTGAGTAGGATGTTCTATAATGTCTTCTGTTGGGTAAAGTTTTTGACAGTGACTGCTGAAGGGTAGAAAGCTTCATAGTGAGGGTTTTTGGGTAGGTGCTGTATAGTGACTGTTGTTGGGTAGGGTGTTCTATAGTGACTTTTGCTCTATGGTGACTGTTGTTGGGTAGAGTGCTCTACAGTGACTTTTGCTTGGTAGGGCTCTCTTTAGTGACTGTTCTTATGTAGGCTGGTCTATAGTGACAGTTGTTAAGTAGGTGATCAATAGTGACTCTTGCTGGGTAGGGCGCTATATAATTATTGTTTTGGCTGAAGTGCTCTGTATTGACTTTTTTGGGGCGGGTGCTCTATAATGACTATTGTTGGGCAGTGTGCTCTGAAGTGACTGTTGATGGGTAGACTGCTATATAGTGATTGTTGTTGGGAAAAATGCTAGATAGTGACTGTTGATGGGTGGGTTGCTCTATAGTTAATGTTGAGTATGGTTCTCTATAGTGACTCTTGATGTATAGGGTGCTCTATAGTGACTGTTTCTGGGTAGTGTGCTTTATTGTGACTCTTGCTGGGTAGAGTGCTTTATAGTAACTGTTCTTGGATTGGGTTCCCTTTAGTGACTGTTTCTGGTTAGGGTGCCCTATAAAGACAGTTGTTGGGTGGGTGCTGTATAGTGACTGTTGTTGGATTGGATGCACTACAGCGACTGTTGTTGGATAGAGTTCTCTATACGTGACTGTTGATGGGTGGACTGCTCTATACTAATTATTGTGTAAAGGGCTCTATAGTCACTTGCTGAGTAGAGTGGTCCATCTTGACTTTTGTTGGGTAGGATGCCCTATACTGATTGCTGTTAAGTAGGTGTTCTATGCTGACAGTTTTTGTGTACGGTGCTCTATAGTAACCGTTGTTTGGAACAGTGCTCTTAAGTGACTGTTTTTGGGTAAAGTGCTTTATAGTAGCTGTTTTCTGGTAGGTGCTTTATAGTGACTATTGTTGGGTGAAATGCTCCAAATAGTGACTGCTGTTGGGTTGGTGCTCTATACTGATGATTGTTGGGTATGGTGCTCTATAGTGACTGCAGTTGGGTAGAGTGCTATTTACTGACTGTTGTTTAAAATGTTCCATCATGACTTGTTGGGTAAAGTGCTCTATAGTGACTGTTGTTAAATAGAATGCTCTATGCTGACTGTTGTTAGGTTGATGCTCTCTACTTACTGTTGTTTTGTGCAGTGCTCTATAGAGACTGTTTTTGTTATGGTTCTCGATTGTGACTGTTTTTGGGTAGAGTGCTCTATAGTAACGTTTTTGGGTAGGTGCTCTATAGTGACTTATTGGGTGGAGTGCTCTAAATATTGACTGTTTTTGGGTAGGGGCTAGATACTTACTGTTGTTGGATAGGGTGCTCTATAGTGACCGTTGTTTGGTGAAGTGCTCTATAGTGACTGTTGCTAGGTAGAGAGATCTAGATATTTACTGTGGTTGGCTAGGGTGCTCTATAGAGACTGCTGTTGGGCAGAGTGCTCTATAGTGGCTGTTGTTGTGTAGAGGACTCTACAGTGACTTTTATTGGGTAGGCACTCTGCATTGACTATTGTTGAGTAGTTTACTCTATAGTTCCTGTTGGTGGGTATCATGCTCTATACTTATTGTTCTTTGGTAGAATGCTCTATAGTGACTGTTGTTGTGTAGATTGCTCTATAGTGACTGATGCTGAGTAGAAGGCTCTACAGTCACTATTGTTGGGTACGTTCTGTACGGTGACTGTTGTTTTGTGTGACGCTCTATGGTAACTGTTGTTGGTTAGAGTATTCTATACTGACTATTACTGGGTAGGGTGCTCCATAGTACCTGTTGCTATGTAGAGTGTTTCATAGTTACAGTATTTGGGTCAAGGGCTCTCTATTGATTGTTGTTGGGTAGGTGCTCTATAGTGACTTTGTGAAATAGTGTGCTCTATAACAACTGATGTTGGGTATGATGCTGTATAGTGATTGTTGTTTGTAGAGTACTCTATGGTGACTGCTGTTGTGTAGGTGCTCTAGAGTGACTTTGTTGAATAAAGTGCTCTAGAGTAACTTATGTTGGGTATGGTGTTCTATAGTGATTGTTGTTAGTAGAGTACTCCATAGTGACTGTTGTTAAGTAGATGCTCTATAGTAATTGTTGTTTAGTAGGTGCTCTATACTGACTGTTTTTGGGTAGATGCTGTACAGTGACTTTTTTGGGTAGGTGTTCTATAGAGCTTGTTAATGGAAATGGTGCTTTATAGAGACAGTTTTTAGGGTGCTCTATAGTGTCTGTTGTTGTTAGGGTGCTCTATTGTAAATGTTGTTGAGTTTGGTGCAATATAGTAACTGTTGCTGGGTTGGGTGCTCTATAGTGACTGTCGTTGGGTAGGTACTCTGTAGTTACTCTTGTTGGGTGGAGTGCTCTATAGTGACAGCTGTTGGGTAGAAAGCTCTAAAGTGAGTATTGTTTGGTAGGTGCTTTACAATGACTGTTGTTTGGTAGGGTTCTTTGTAGTGACTGTTGTTGGTTTGAGTGTTCTATACAGACTGTTCTTGGGTAGGGTGCTCTATAGTGATTGTTGCTGCTTACAGTGCTCTTATATTGACAGTTTTTGGGAAGAGGAATCTAGAGTGACTTGTTCGGTAGGTATTCTATAGTGACTTTGTTGAATAGTGTGCTCTATAGTAATGGTTGTTTGCTACTATGTTCTACAGTGATTGTTGTTGGTAGAGTATGGTGACTGTTGTTGGGTAGGTAATCTAGAGTGACTTTGTAGAATCGTGTGCTCTGTATTAACTTATGTAGGGTATGGTGTTCTATAGAGATTGTTGTTTGTAGAGTACTCTATTGTGAGTGTTGTTGGGTATGTGCTCTATTGGGATTGTTGTTGAGTGGGTGCTCTATACTGACTGTTTTTGGGTAGGTGCTCTATACTGACTGTTGTTGGGTAGGTTCTCTAATGACTGTTGTTGGGTATGGTGCTCTATAGAGACTGTTGTTGAGTGGATGCTCTATAATGACGGTTTTTGGGTTGGTGCTCTATACTGACTGTTCTTGGGTAGGTTCTCTAGTGACTGTTGTTAGGTATGATACTCTATAGAGACTGTTGTTGAGTGGGTGCTCTATACTGACTGTTCTTGGGTAGGTTCTCTAGTGACTGTTATTGGGCATGGTGCTCTATAGAGACTGTTGTTGTTAGGGTGCACTATAATGTCTGTTATTGTTAGGGTGCTTTTTGCGACTGTTTTGGGTTGGGTGCAATATAGTGACTATTGCTGGGTTGGGTGATCTATAATTACTGTTGTTGGGTGGAGTGCTCTATAGTGACATTTGCTATGTTGAGTTTCATATAGTCACTTATGTTGGGTAGGTATTCTATAGTGACTGTTGTTAAGTGAAGTGCTCCATAGTGACTGTTAAATAGGTGCTGTAAAATGCTGTTGTTGGGTGGTGTTCTGTATAGTGACTATTTCTGGGAAGGGTACTTTATAGGGACTGTACTGTTGTGGAGTGCTTTATAGTGACTGTTGTTGGGTGGAGTGCTATGTAGTGACATTTTTGTGTATGGGGTTGATTGTGATGATTGTTGGATAGGTGCTCTCAAGTGACTGTTGATGTGTAGGATGCTTTATTCTAACTATTGTTTGGTGCAGTGCTCTATAAGGGATTGTTGTTGGGCTGAGTGTTCTTTTGTGACTGTTGTGGTGTAGAGTGCTCTCTAGTGACTGTTGTTTAATAGGAGCTTTATATTTATTGTTGTTGGGTAGGGTGCTCTATAGTGTCTGTTGTTGGGTAGGTGCTTTATAGTACCCTACTCAACAAAACTCACTGCAAAGCACCAACCAAACAACAGTCACTGTACAGCCCTCTACCCAACAACAGTCACTAGAGAGAACTCCACTCATCCACAGTTACTATATTGTACCGTACCCAACAACAGACTATATAGAGCATTCTACAGAACAATAGTCACTATAGAGCACCTACAAAACTCTAGTCACTGTAAAGCACCCCACCCAACAATTTTCACTATTAACTGACTTTTAAA
The DNA here is from genome assembly GCA_028533165.1 of Leontopithecus rosalia. Classification (NCBI taxonomy): domain Eukaryota; kingdom Metazoa; phylum Chordata; class Mammalia; order Primates; family Cebidae; genus Leontopithecus; species Leontopithecus rosalia. The sequence continues at coordinate 29,774,973 of CM052665.1, forward strand.
CCACAGTCACCTTTGAGCACTCTACCCATTAACAGTCTGTATAAAGCATGCCACACAGCAACAGTCAGTATAGAGCACCTTACCCAGCAACAGTCCATATAGAACACCTTACCCAGCAACAGTCACTGTAGAGCACTCTACCCAACAACAGTCACAATAGATAACCCTACCCAGCAAAAGTCACTATAGTGCACCTTTCAAGCAACCGTCTGTTTAGAACACCCCACCAACAACAGTCACTATACAGCGCCTAACCAAAATCAGTCAGTCTGGAGCATGCTATCCAGCCACAGTCACTATAGAGCACCTAAAAAAAGGCATTATAGAAAACCCTAATCAGCAACAGTCACTATAGAGCAGTTTACCCAGCAAGTCACTATAGGAAATGCCACTCAACAACAGTTAGTATAAACCACCCTACCCAGCAAAAGTCACTGTAGAGCACCCTACCCAACAAGAGTCTATATAGAGCACCCTACCAACAAGAGTCACTGGAGAGCACTCTACCAATCAGCAGTCATTATAGAGCACCGTACCCAACAACAATCAAGATAGAGAACCATAACAAACAACAGTCACTATAGAACACTGTACAAAACAGAAGTCACTATGGACTACCCCACCCTACAACAGTCACTATAGAGCACCTACACAACAGCCGTCAGATTAGAGCACCCCACTAACAACAGTAATTATACAGTACCTATCAATAAAGGTCACTATAGAGCACCCTACACAGCAGAAATCATTATAGAGCACATACCCAACATGGTTCACTCTAGAGCATCCTACCTAGCAGAGTAACTATAGAGCACTCTTCCCAGCAACAATCAATATAGAGCACCTACCCAACAACAGTCCCTATTGAGCACCTACCAATCAACAGTCACTATAGAGCACTCTACCCAAAATCAGGTATTATAGAGCAGCATACCCAACAATAGTCACTATATGCACCCTTACCAAAAACAGTCATTATATAGCTCCTACCTAACAGCATTCACTATAGAGCACCATACACAACAACATTAAATATGGAACACCCTGCCCAACAACAGTCACTATAGAGGACTCTACACAAAAAGAATCAGAATAAGCAGCTTCACCCAACAAAAATCACCTATATGGCACTACACCCAACAACAATCATTTTAGTGCACCACACCGAGCAATAGTCCCTGAAAAGAACCTACCCAAAAAAATTTACTATGGGCACCCTACCCAGCAACGTTCAATATACAACACCTACCCAACCACAATTTTTATCGAGTACTCTATAGAGCACTCTACAGAAAAACAGTCACAATAGAGAATCCTTCCCAACAACAGTCACTATATAGCACTTTATCCAAAAACATTCATTATAATGAAACATCCAACAACCATCAGTACAGGGCATTCAAATAAAAAACAGTCACTATAGAGCACTCTACACAATAGTCACTATAAAACACTCTACCCAACCACTGTCACCTAAAGAGCACTCTATCCAACAACTGTCACTGTCATGCACTCGACCCAAAATCAGTCACTATAGAGCAGTGTACCCAAGAACAGTTACTATAGAATACACTCCTTAACAACAATCAGCATAAATCACCTAATACACATTCTAAACAAAAACATTCACTATAGAGCACTCCACAAAATAATCAGTATAAAACACTCCACCCAACAACAGTAACCTATAGAGCACTCTACTCAACAACAGTCGCTATAAAGCCCTCGACCCATCAACAGTAGCTATTGTATACCATCCCAAACAACTATCTATATGGAACACTTTACCGAACATCAGTCACTATACAGAACATACTCATCAACAGTAATTATGGAGCTCCCAAACGAACAACAGTCACTATAGAGCACTCTACCCAACTACCCAAGTCACTATGGATTACCTAACCAACAACTATTATTAAAGAGCACTACAACCAACAACAGTCATTATAAAGTACGTACACAACACTAGTCACCAAAGAGCTCTCTACCGAGCAACAGTCTGTAGAGCACTCTACCCAACACCAGTAACTTTAGAGCACCTAAACAGAAACCGTCAGTTTAGAGCACCACACGAACAACAGTCACTATACAGCACCTAAACAAAAGAAGTTACTATAGAGCACCATACCCTGCAACAGTCATTATACAGCACTTACCCAACAACAATCACTATAGAGCACCCTACCCAGTAACAGTCACTATAGAGCACCCTACCGCAACAGTCACTACAGAGAATCCTACACAAAACGTTTCACTACAGATCACCTATGTAACAAAAGTTAATATAGAAAACCCTACACAAAAACAGTCACTCTAAAGAAGTTATTAAAAAAACATCCCTATAGAGCACTCTATATAACAATAGTCACTATAGAGCACTCTGCCCCATTGTCACGATGATACACTCCACCTAACAACATTCACCTATAAAGCACTCTACCCAACAAGAGCCATTAGACAGCAGCTACCCAAAAACAGTGATTATAGAGCCCTCTACAAATATATGTTCACTATAGAGCATTTCATTCAACAACCGTCACTATAGAGCACTCTACCCAACAAAAACCGCTATAGAGCAACCTACCCAACAACAGTCACTATACAGCACCTACCCGAAAACCATCACTGTAGAGCCCCTACCTAACAACAGTCACTATAGAGCACTCTACTCAACAACAATCACTATAGAACACAATAAACCACAACAGTCACAACGGAGCACACTATTGAACAACAGTCACTATACAGCACCTGCCAATCAACAGTCACTATAAAGCCCTCTACCCAAGAACAATTACTATAGAGCACTAAACCCAGAAAAGGTAATTAAGAGCACCCCAACCAAAATCATTCACTATAGAGCACTCTGCACAGCAAAAGTCACTAAAGTGCACCTATTCAACAATAGTCACTATAGAGCCATCCCCCAAACAACAGTCACTGTAGAGTAGCCTACCCAACAACAGTCACTATGAAGCATGCTACACAGCAACAGTCAGTGTAGAGCACCCTATGCAGCATCAGGCACTATAGAGCATTATACCCAAAAACAGTCACTTTAGAGCACCCTACACAGCTACAATCACTATAGAGCACACTACCCAGCAAAAGTCATTATACAGCATTTTAGCTATCAACAGTCACTACAGAGCACCGATCCAACAACAGCCACTATAGATCACCTACACAACAACAGTCATTTTAGAGCATTCTAACCAATAACAGTCTCTATAGAGCCCTTTATCTAGCAGCAGTCACTATATAGTACCCTACCCAACAATAGTGACTATGGAGCATTCCACCCAACAAAAGTTTTTATAAAGCACCCTACTGAAAATCAGTCACTATAGAGCAATCTACCAAATATGAGTCACTATAGAGCACCGTATCCAATAACAGTCAGTATCTAGAGCCCCTACACAACAGTCACTATTGAGCATCTGACCCAAGAACACTCATTACAGAGCACTCCACCCAACAACAATCAGTATAGTGCACTCTACGAAATAGTTACTATGGAACACTCCACTCAAAAACGATCATTTACATGGTACTTTACCCAACAACAGTCACTATAGAGAAACCCAAACAACAGAAACCCCAATAGAGCACCTGCTATACAACAGTCTCAATAAAGCACCCTACCAAAAAGCAATCATTATAGAGCACCTACCCAAGAACAGTCAGTATAGATCTCCTACCCTACAACTTTCTGTATAGAGCAACCTCCCTAACAACAGTCACTCCAGAGCAATGTACCAAACAACACTCACTATGTAAGACCCTTCCAAGTACTTTCACTATAAAGAACTCTACCCAACAAAAGTGACTATAGAGCCCCCTACCCTACAACAGTCACTATGGAGAACTCCACCCAACAAAAGTCACTATTGAGCGCCCTACACTAAAACAGTCACTATAGAGCACTCTACACGAGTCCATATAGAGCACTCTACACAGTAACAGTCAGTATCTAGCGACCCCTACACAACAACAGTCACTATAGAGCCACGTACCCAGCGAAAGTCACTATACAGCATTCCACCTAACATCAGTCACTATAGAGCAACGTCCCAACAGTCACTACCGATTACCTATCCAACAACTGTAACTTTAGAGCCCTCTAAACAACAGTCACTGTAGATCACTTTATGCAACAAGAGTCACAATAGAAACTTCTACCCAACAACAATCATTATAAAACACCCTACCCAAAAACAGTCACTATAGAGCACTCTACCCAGCAACAGTCACTATAGAGCAGCCTACCCAAAAACAGTCACTATAGAGCAATCTAACTGACAAGAGTCACTGTAGAGCACCCAACACAATAACAATCAGTATCTAAAGCTCCCAACCCAGAGATGGTCACTATAGAGCACTTACCCAACAACATTTACTACAGAGCACTCCACCCAACAACAGTCACTATAGAGCATTCTACAAAATATTCAGTATAGAATACTCCAACCAACAACAGTGTCTTATGGATCACTGTATCCAACAACTTTCACTATAAAGAACCAAACACACCAGCAGTTCCTATACAGCACCTACTCAACAGCAGTTGTTATAGAGCACCCTAACAAAAAACAATCAGTATAGATAACCTACACAACAACAGTCACTATCTGGAGCACTCTACACAAAAGCAGTCACTATACAGCACCTTACACAGTACCAGTCAGTATTGAGCACACCAGCTAGGAACAGACACTATAGAGCACTCCAATTACTAACAGTCACTATAGCGCACACTGCCAAACAACAATTACTATAGAGCACCTTAACAAACAACAGTCAATGTAGAGCACACACTCAACAGCAATCACTATAGAGCACACTACCCAGCAACAGTCACTATAGATCACTTACTCAACAACAGATACTCTAAAGGATTCTACCCAAAAAGAGTCACCATCGAGCTCTTTACCCAGCAACAGTGACTTTAGTGCACCCTAGCTAGCAACAGTCACTCTAGAGCCCTCTACTCAGCATCAGTCACTACAGAGAACACTACCCAACAATACACACTACAGAGCAAATTCCCAACAACAGTCAATATAAAGCACTCCAGAAAATAACAGTCATTATAAAGCACCCTACCCAACAGTCATAATAGGGCACCCTAAACAAAAAACAGTCACTGTAGAGAACCTACCCAACAGTCACTACAGAGCACCCTACTTAATAACAGTAATTATAGAGCACCTTTTCAACAACAGTCAATATACTGCATCTACCAAACAATTTTCACAATAGAGCACCCCACCCAAAAACAGTCACTATATCATACCTATTCAAGAAGAGTGAGTATAAAGCACTCTACATAGTAGCAATTACTATAGAACACCCCACACAGCAACAGTCACTATAGAGCACTTTACTTATCAAGAAACACTATAAAACACCCTAATTATCAATAGTCAATATGAAGCCCTCTAACCAACAACAGTCACTATAGAGCCCCATACCCAGCAGCAGTCACTATAGAGCACCCACCCAACAATTGTCACTACAGAGCACTCCACCCAAAAACAGTCACTATACAGCACTCTACAAATTGTCACTATAGAACACTCCACCCAACAACAGTGCCTTATAAATCACTCTACCCAATGGCAGTCACTATAAAGAACCACACACAACAGCAGTCACTATAGAGCATTCTATTCATCAACAGACGCTGTAGAGCAGCCTACAAATCAACAGTCAATATAGAGCTCCCACACAAATTAGTCACTATTTAGAGCACTACACCCAAAAACTGTCACTATAGATCACCCTACCCAGCAACAGTCAGAATTGAGCATGTTACCCAACAACAGTCACTATAAAGCATTCCACCCAAAAACAGTCACTATAGCCCACACCCTCGAAAAATAGATAGTATAGAGCACCATAACCAACAACACTCACTATAGAGCATATACCAAACAACAGTCACAGAATGCACCCTACCCAACACCAGTCAGTATAGAGCAATCTTTTCAACAACAGTCACTGTGGAGCACTCTACCCAAAAACAGTCACTATAGAGCACTCCACCAAGCAACAGTCACTTATCAAGCAGAATACCCTACAATAGTCACTCTACAGCACCCAACCCAACAACAATCAGTAGAGAGCACCCTACCCAACAACAGTCACTAAACAGCACTCTACCCAACAAGTGTCACTAAAAAGTACATTCCCAACACATTCAGCATAGAGCACCCTACCCAACAACAGCCAATAAAGAGCAACTACCCAATAACAATCACTATATAGCACTCTACACAACGACAGTCAGTACAGAAAACCCTACACAAAAATTGTCACTATAAAGCACTCCACCAGCAACAGTCACTATAGAGAACCCTACAAAAGAAGAGTTAATATAGAGCACTACACCCAACTATATTCACTATAGTGCACTCTACCCAACAACACTTACTATACAACACCCAACCATAGAATTGTCACTATAGAGCACTGTACCCAACAATACTCAATATAGAGCACCCTACCCAACATCAGTCCCTATGGAACACTCCACTAGACAAAAGTCCTTATAGGTCACCCTATGCAAAAACAGTCACTATAGAGCACTCTACTCCACAAGAGTTAATATAGAGCATCCTACACAATAACAGTCAGTATCTACCGCCCCCTACCCAGCAACAGTCACTTTAGCGTACCCTACCCAATAACACACACTATAAAGCACTCCACCCAACAACAGTCACTATAGAGCACTCTACAAAATTGTCACTATGGAACACATCACCCAACAAGAGTCACTTATTGAGCACTCTACCCAACAACAGTCACTATAGAGAACCCCACAAAGCAGCTGTCACTATAGAGCAACCACTAAACAACAGTCGCTACAGATCACCCTACCAAAGAACAATCACTATAGGGCACCTACTGAACAACAGTCTGTATCTAGAGCACTTTACACAAAAGTAGTCAGTACAAAGCATTCTGCCCAGCAAGTCAGTATTGAGCACCCCACCTAACAACAGACACAATAGAGCACTCCACCCAAGAATAGTCACTATGGCACACACTACCATAAAACAGTACAGAGCACGTTAACCAACAAGAGTCACTGTACAGCACATACCCAAAAACAGTTACCTTAGAGCACCCAACACAACAGCAGTCACTATAGATCACCTACCCAACAAGAGTCTGTATAGAACAACCTTCCCGATAACAGTCACTGTAGAGAACTACCCAATAACAGTCACTATAGAGCACTTTACAATCAACAGTCACTAAAAAGCACTCCACTAAACAACAGTCACTGTAAAGCACATACCAAACAGCAGTCACAATATAGCAGCCTACCCAATAGCAGTCATTATAGATCACCTATCCAACAACAGTTACTACAGAGCACCCTACCTAGCAAAAGTCACCTAAGAGCACGTATTCAACAATAGTCAGTATACAGCACCATACCCAACAACAGTCACTTTTGAGAACCCTACCCAACAACAGACACTATAGAGCACTCTACCCAAAAACAGTCACTATAGATCAACTTCAAACAACAGTCAGTATAGAGCACCCTACCCAACAAAAGTCACTATGGAGCACCAAATAAACAACAATCACTATAGTGCTATCTACCCTAAAACAGCTAGTATACAACACTCAACACAACAGTCACTATAGAATACTTCACCAAACAGCAGTCGCCTATATACCACTTTATCCAACAAGAGACACTACAGAGCAACCCACAATACAACAGTCACTATAGAAAAAACTACCCAACGGGAGTCACTATAGAGCATTGTGTCCAACAAAGGTCACTATAGAGCACCTAGCCAACAACAGTCAGTATAGAGCACCCTTCACAGCATCAGTCACTATACAGCGCACCAACCAACAACAGTCACTATAGAGCACGGTACCCAACAACAGTCAATATAGAGCACAATACAAAATAACATTCACTATAGAGCACTCTACCCAACAACAGTAACTATAGAGCATGTACTAAATAACTGTCTCAATAGAGCTCCCACACAACAGTCACTATATAGTACCAACTCAAAAACAGTCACTACAGAGAACCCTACCCAACAACAGACACTATAGAGCACTCTACCCAAAAACAGTCACTATAGATCAACCTCAAACAACAGTCAGTATAGAGCACCCTACCCAAAAAAGTCACTATGAAGCACCAAATAAACAACAATTACTATAGTGCTATCTACCCTAAAACAGCTAGTATAGAGCACTCAACACAACAACAGTCACTATAGATAACTCTATTTATAGAGAACTCTACCAAACAACAGTCACTTTTAAGCACCTTCCCAACAACAAGTACTATAGAGCACTTACCCAACAACACTCACTATAAAGAACTCTACCCACAAACAATCACTATAGAACACCATAAACAACAACAATCACTCTAGAGCACCAAAGCCAGCAACCATCACTTTAGAGCACCATGTACAACAACAGACAGTATAAAGCACCCTACCCAGCAAAAGACACTATAAAACACCCTAAACGGCTAGCGATATTATAGAGCACTCTGCCTAACAACAGTATAGAGCACCTTACCCAGAAATACTAATTATAGAGCATACTACACAACAGCAGTCACTATAGAGCACTCCATCCAACAACAGTAACTATAAAGCACTCTACTAAACAACAGACAGTATGGAGCACCTGCACTACAAGGGTCACTATAGAGCACTTACCCAACAACAGTCACCATAGATCACTTACCCAACAGCAGTCACTGTAGAAAACCTACCGAAAAGCAGTCACTGTAGAACTCTCTACCCAACAACAGTCACTAAAGGGCACCAACCCAACAACAGTAACTATAGAGCATACTACCCAACAACTGTCATTATAGTGCCCTCTACAGAACAATCACTATAGAACACTCCACCAAACAACAGTAACTATAAAGCAGCCTACCCAATAAAACTCACTATAAAGCTTCCTACCAAGCAAGAGTCAGTATACAGCACCCTACAAAGCAACAGTCAGTATACAATACACTACACCACAACAGTTACTATATGTACCCTACCCAACAACTGTCACTATAGAGCATTCAACCTAAAAACTGCCACTATAGAGCATTTTACCTAACAACAGTCACTATAGAGCAAATGCCCCAAAACAGTCACTATAGAGCAACGTACCCCAAAACACTCTCTATAAAATACCTACCCAACAAAAGTCACTATAAAGAACCTACCCAAAAGACTCGCTATAGAGCCCCTAAGAAACAACTATCCCTATAGGGAAGCATAACCAACAACAGTCACCATAAAGAACCCCACCCAGCATCAGTCACTATGAAGCACCTACCCAACAACAGTCACTATACAGCACCCTACCCAGCAACAGTCACTATAGAGTACTCTACACAGCAAGAGTCACTATAGAGGACCCTATACAACGACAGTCACAATAGAGCACCCAAACCAACAACAGTCACTATACATCCCTCCACCCATAAACAGTTACTATAGAGCACCGTACTTAACAAAAGTCAGTAGAGGGTACGCTAACTATTAACAGTCACTACACAGCACCTACCTAACAACAGTTATTATAGAGCATCTAGCCAACAACCGTCAGTATAGAGCACCATAATAAACAACAGTCACTATAGAGAACTCTAACCAGAAACAGTCACTATAGAGCACTCTACACAACAACAGTCACTATAGAGCACCCCACCCACCAACAGTCACTATGGAGTACCTACTCAATAACAGTCTCTGTATAACACAGTACCTACTAACAGTCACTTAGAAACACGTATCGAAAAACAGTCACTATAGAGCACTTACCCAAAAAGAGTCACTTCAGAGCACCTACCCAACAACAGTCTGTATGGAGCATTCTACCCTGCAAAGTCTTTATAGAGCACCTTCCCAACAACAGTGATGATTGAACTCTCTACCCATCAACAATCAGTAGATAGGACTCTACCAAACAACAATCACTATAGAGCCCTTGCCCAACAGTCATGATCAAGCACTTCACCCAACAACAGTCACTATAGGGCACCTAAAGAGCAACAGTCACTATACAGCATCTACCCAACAACAGTCAGTATAGAGCTCCATACACTACAACAGGAACTATAGAGAACTTAAGGAACAACCGTCACCATAGATCTACACAAAAACATTATCCATAGAGCACTCTACCGAAAATCAGTCACTATAGAGCACAGTACCCAACAACAGTCACCATAGAGAACCTACCCAACAACAGTCACTATAGATCACCCACCAAACATCATTCACTATGAAGCACTCTATTGAAAAACAGTCACTATAGAGCACAATACCAAACAAGTCAAGATAAAGCACTGTACCCAACAACTGTCATTATAAAGCACCTACACAACAAGATTCACTACAGAACAAATACCCAAATACAGGAATTATAGAGCATCTACTCAACAACAGACAGTATAGAGCATTCTACACAACAGTCACTTTTGAGCACCCTACAGAATAACAGTCACTATACAGCACCACACCCAACAAGAGTCACTATAGACTACCTACGAAACAACATTCACGATAGAGCACCCTATCCAACAACTGTCACTGTAGAGCACTCTTCTCAACAATAGACACTACTGAGCACTCCACCGAACAACAGTCAGTATACATCCTTCTACTTAAGGACAGTCACTAAAGAGTAGTCTACCAAACTAAAGTGACTATGATTCACTTCACCCAACAACTGTCACTATACAGCACCATACCAAGCAACAGTCACTGAAGAGCACCCAACCCTAAAACAGTCAGTATGAAACCCTCTACCCGACAATAGTTACTAGAGAGCACCCTAAAGAGCCTCAGTAACTATAGAGCATTCTACCCGACAACTTTCAATATAGAGCAGACTACACAACAACAATCACAATAAAAAACCTACCCAACAACTGTCACTAAAGGGTATTCTAACCTGCAACAGTCACTATAGAGTACTCTACACAATAGTACCTATAAAATACTCTACCCAACATCACTCAGTATTGAGCGCCCTACACATCAACAGTCACTGTTGTGAAATTACCCAACAGCAGTCACTTTTGAGCACTCTACCAAACAGTAGTCACTATAGAGCACTCTACACAGCAGCAGTCAGTATATAGCACCTTGCCAACAAGAGTCACTATAGCAAACTCTACAAAAAAACAGTCACTATAGAGCATCGTACCCAACAACAGTCACTATAGAGGACCTTACCCAATAACAGTCACTATAGAGAACTTCACCCAATAACAGTCACCTATAGAGCACTGTACCGAACAATATTTACTATAGAACACCAAACCCAACAACAGTCATTATAGAGCAACCCACCCGAAAAGAGTCGTATAGGGCACCTACACAAAAGTTAGTATAGATCACCATACCCAGCAACAGTTACTATAAAGATCTTCACCCAACAACTGTTACATATAGAGCACTCTACCCAACAACAGTCACTATAGAGCACCCCACCCCAAAACAGTCAATATAGAGCTTATACCCAACAACAGTTAGTATAGAGCACTGTAACCAACCACAGCCACTATAGAGAACTTACACAACATCAATCACTATAGAGCTCTCTAGCCAGCAACAGTCACTATATAGCATCCCACCCACATTTGTCACTATAAAGCACCTTAAACAGCAACAGTCATTATAGAGCACCTAAGCAACAACAGTCACTAAAGAGCACCTACCTAACTAGAGTCTCTATAGAGCACTCTACTTAACAACAGTCATTGTAGAGAACTCCAATAAATAACAATCACCTATGGAGCACTCTACCCAGCAACCGTCACTATCATGCTCATTACCCAACAACAGTTACTATACAGCACTGTATTCAACAACAGTCACCATAAACACCCAACCAAACAACAGTCACTATAGAGGTCCTACCCAACAACAGTCAATGTGGAGCACCTACCCAAACACAGTCACTAGAGAGTACCTTATCTATCAACAGAGACTACAGAGCATCTACAAAAGAACAGCCCATATAAAGTACTTTACAAAGCCACAGCTAATATAGAGCACCCTACCCATCAACAGTCACTGTAGAACACAACACCAGTCAGTATTGGGCACCCTATTAAAAAGAGTCACTATGGAGCACCATTTCAACAACAGTCACTATAGAGCACCCTAACCAGCCAGAGTCACTATAGAGTACGAAACCAACATCCGTCACTTTAGAGCACTTTACTCAGCAACAATCACTTTAGAGTACCCCAACCACAATAGTCACTATAGAGCACCCAACACAGCAAGAGTCACCATAAAGCACCTAACCAGAAACATTCAGTAAAGAGCACGTACCCTAGAACAGTCACTATACTGCAACTTAACCCAACAAGAGTTACTACAGAGCACCGTACCCAACAACTCGCACTACGAGCACCCTACCCAACAACAATCATTATAGAGCACCTCGTCAACAGCTGTCACTATAGAGCACCCTACAAAACAAGTCACTATGGAGCACTCTACCCAACAACAGTCACTAAAGAGCACTCTACACAACAGTCACTATAGAGAACTCCACCGACTAACAATCACCTATAGAGCACTCCACAAAACAATAGTTACTATTGTGCCCTCTACCCAAAAGCAGTTATTATAAAAGACCCAATGCAACAACAGTCACTATGAGCAACCCACCCTACAACAGTCATTATAGACCACCTACGCAACAAAAGTCACTGTAGAGCACCAGCTTAATAACAGTCACTATATTGAAGCCTACACAGCAACTGTCACTATACAGTACCTACTCAAGAACAGTAACTATAGAGTACTGCACCTAGCAACAGTCACTATAGAGCATTCTTTCCAACAATTGTCACTGTAGAGCACCTTACCCAACAATAGTCACTATGGTGCATCCTGCCAGAAGAGTAACTATAGAGCACTGTACCCAGCAACAGTCATTATACAGGACCATACTGAACAACAGTCAATATAAAGAACCTTGCACAAAAACAGTAACTATAAAGCAGTCTACCCAAAACTGTCACTATAGAGCTCACTACACAAGAACAGTCACTATAGAGCACTCTACAGACCAACAGTCATTATAGAGCATTCTTCATAACAACAGTAACTATAGAGCACTCTACCCAACAACAGTAACTATCTATAGCACGCTACCCAAAAACAGTCACTATAGAGAACTCCACCCAGGTACATTTACTATAGTGCACCATACCCAAGAACAGACTGTTTAGAGCATTTTACCAACCAACATTAACTATAGAGCACCTACCCAACAATAGTCACTATAAAGCACCACACCAAACAACAGCCACTATAGAGTATCTACCCAAATACAATGACTATAGAGCACTCTACCCAGAAAGAGTCAGTATAAAACACTCCACCCAAAAACATTTAGTATAGAGTACCCTACCCAGCAACAGTTACTATAGAGAACCCTACCCAGCCACAGTCACTATGGAGCACTCTACCCAACAACAGTCACTATGGAGCACCCTATCCTGTAACAGTCACTATAGAGCACCTACACAGCAACAATAATTATAGAGCACTGACCCAGCAACCGACAGTTCAGAGCACCCCACCAACAACAGTCACTATACAGCACCAACCCAAAAGCAGTCACTGTAGAGCTCTTTACCCAACAATAGTCACTATACTGCACTCTATACAACAATACCTACTGTAGAGCAACGTATTAAACAACAGTCACTATGAGCACCCTACCAAACAACACTCACTATAGAGCACCTACCCAACAACATTCATTGTCAAGAACCTACCCAACAACAGTCACCATAGTTTATCCTACCCAGGAACAGTCACTATAGAGCACCTACCCCAGAACCCTCCCTATAGAGTACTCTACCCTGCAACAGTCACGATAGAGCAACCTACCTAACAACAGTCACTACAGAGCACCCTAACCAAACCAGTCACTAGAGAGCACCCTACAACAATTAGTCAGTATAGACCACTCTACACAGCAACTGTCATTACAGAGGACCGTGCCAAACAACAGGCACTATAGAGAACCCTAACCTACAACAGTCACTGAAAGCACCCCACAGAACTACAATCACCTATGGAGTACTCTAATCAACAACAGTCACCATACAGCAAACTATGCAACCACACTCACTATAGAAGATTCTAACCTAAAAAAGTCACTATAGAGCACCTACCCAACAAACGTCATCATAGATCACCTACCAAACCACAGTCACTATAGATCAGCTACCAAACAACAGTCACTATAGAGCACCTACCCAACAACAGTAACTATAGAGCAACTACTAAACAAAGTAACTATGAACAATCCTACCCAAACAACAGTCACTATAGAGCACCCTATACAACAACAGTCCGCATAAAGCTCTCCACAAAAAGCAGTAAGTATAGAGCACCCTATGCAACAACAGTCAGTATAGAACACCCTACAACACACCAGTCACTATAGAGCACCCGACTTAAAACTGTTCACAATAAACTACCTACAAAACAACAGTCACTATGGAGAACTCTACCAAGCAACATTCGTTATACATCACCCAACCAAACAATTGTCACTATACAGCACACCATCCATCAACAGTCACTACACAGCACCCTACCCATCAACAGTAACTATAGTGCACTCAACCCAACAACAGTCATGATAGAGCACACTGTCCAGCAACAGTCATGACAGAGCACTGAGACAAGCAACAGTCATTATTGAGCACCCCACTCAACAATAGTCGCTATAGAGCACACTATCCAGCAATAGTCATTATAGAGCACTTACACAACAACAGTCATAATAGAGCACCCTACCCAACAACATTGACTACAAAGCATCCTGCTAAATAACAGTTACCATGGAGCACCCTAACAACAACTGTCACCATAGAGAATCCTCCTCAACAACATTCATTATAAAGCACCTATCCAACAATACTCACTATACAGCACCCTACCAAGCAACAGTCACTATAAAACATTTTTCCCAGAAACAGTAAATATACAGCACACTACCAACAACCATAAGTATAGAGCATTCTACAAAGCAACAGTCACCATAGATAACCCTACCCAACAACAGTCACTATAAAGCAGCCGATTAACAACAGTCACTATAGAGCACATACCCAACAGTCAGTATAGAGCACCACAACCAAAGTCAGTCACTATGAAGCTCCCAACCCAACAACAGTTAGTATACATTACCCTACACAACAACCGTCAGTATAGAGCACTTGCTCCACAGCAGTCACTTTAGAACTCTATACCCAACAACAGTAAGTGTAGAGCACTCCTGTCAACAACAGTCAGTATAGAGTAGGCTACCCAAAAACAATCACTATAGAGCACCCTACCCAGCAAGAGTCATTATAGAGCACTCTACCCAGAAATACTCACTATAAAGTATCCTACAAATCAACGGTCACTACATAGCACCTAACCAACAACAGTCACTATAGAACACCACAGGGAAAAACAGTCACAATGGTGCACCTGCCCAATAATAGTCACTAAAGAGTACCCTAACCAGCAACAGTCACTAAAGAGTAACCTACCCAGCAACAGTCACTAAAGAGTACCCTGCCCATTAAGAGTCACTATAGAGCACTCTAACAAAAGACAGTCCCTATAGTGTACCCTAAGCACGAATATTCAATATACATCATCTACAGAACAACCATCAGTTTAGAGTACCCTACCAACTGCAGTCACTATACAACACCTACCATAAAAGCATCACTATAGAGCACCCTATGCAGCAAGAGTCACTATAAAGCACTTACACAACAACATTCACCACAGAGCACTACACCTTCAACAGTCACTATAGACCTCACTAACTACAGTCACTATAGAGCATGCTACTCAGCAACAGTCACTGCAGAGCACCTACCCAACGGCAGTCACTCTAGAGCACCCTACCCAACAACAGTCACTATAGAGTACCCTACCCAACAACAGTCACAATAGAGAACCCTACACAGCAACAGTCACAATAAAGCACCCCTAAACAGCAGCAGTCACTATAGCACAGTCTACCCAAAATTAATCACTACATATCACCCTCCAGAGCAACAATCACTATAGAGCAACCTACGCAGAAACAGTCACTTTGGAGAACTCCACCCAACAAAAGTCAGTATAAAGTACACTAGCAAACAACAGTCACTATAGTGCATGTTTCCAACAACAGTCATTATAGAAGATTCTACCCAAACAAAAGTCAGTACAGAGCACATTACCCACCAACCGTTAATACAAAGTACCCTAGCCAAAAACAGTCACTGTAGAGCACCATACCAAGTATTAGTCACTATAGAGCACCCCATCCATCAACAATCATTATAGAGAACCCTACACAACAGTAAGTATATAGCCCAGCGCTCAACAACAGTCATTATAGAGCATTGTACCCAACAAAAGTCAAAATACATCATGCTACCCAACAACAGTCACAATAGAGCACCTACCAGCAAAAATAACTACAGAACCCTCTACTCAGCAACAGTCACTATAGAGCACTCTACCCAACAACAGTCCCTATAGAGCACACTACACAACAACAGTCCCTATGGAGCACCATACCCAACAACAGCCACTATAGAGAATCTACCAAAAATTCACAATAAGGTACCATACATAATCACAGTCACTATAGAGAACCTACCCAACAACAGTCACTATAGTGCACCGTTCTTAACAACAGTCAGTATAAAGCACCTCTCCAAACAAAATCAACTATAGAGCACCTACTCAACATCCATTGCTATAGAGCAACCCAACTAACAACAGTCACTATGGAGTACTTAACAAAAAACAGTCACTATAGAGTACTTTATGTAGCAACAGCCAGTATTGAACACATCACCCTACCACAGTCACTAGAGAGCACACTATCCAGCAACAATCACTATAAAGCACTTTACCAGAAAACAGTGACTGTAGAACACCCTACCCAACATCAGTTAATATAGACCACTCTACCCAACAAGAGTCATTATATATTACCCTATTGAGCAACAGTGACTATAGAGCACCTATCCAATAACAGTCACTACAGAGTACTCTACCGAGCAACAGTCACTATAGAGTATCCCATAATAAAACAATCACTATAGAGAATTCTACACAGCAACAGTCATTATGGAGCACCCAACCACAACTATCACTATAGAGTACCCTACAAAACAAGTCACTATAGAGCCCTCTACTCAACAACAGTCACTCTATAACAGCCTACCAACAAGTTTCAATATAAAGCACCCAATGCAACAACAGTCATTCTATAACACCTACCAAACAACAGTCACTATAGAGCACTCTAACCAACAACAGCGAGAAAACAGCACTCTGTACAATAGTCACTGTGAAACACTCCACCCAAACACAGGCACCTATAGAAGAGTCTACCCACAAAAAGTTACTATCGAGCACCCAATTCAATAACAGTCACTATAGAGCATCCTACCCAACAACAGTCCCTATAGAACATTTTACCCAACAACTGTAACTATAACGAACCCTACCCAACGAAACTCTATGTATAGCACCTACTCGACAACAATCACTGTAGAGCCCTCTACGAGAAAACAGTCACTGTAGAATACTCTACTCAACAGCAGTCACTATAGACCACCCTACCCAAGAAATGTCACTGTAGAGCACTCTACCCAGCAACAGTCACTATAGAGCACTCTACCCAACAGCAGTCACTACAGAGTACCTTTCCTAAAACAGTCACTATAGAGCACTCTACCCAGCAACAGTCAGTATAATACACGCCACCAAACAACATTCACTACAGAGCACCCTTCCCTTCAACAGTCACTGTAGAGAATCCTTCCAAGCCACAGTAACTATAGAGCACACTGCCCAACAATAGTCACTATAAAGCATCCTACCCAGCCATCGTCACTATAGAGCACCTACCCAACAACAATCAATATAGTCACTCTACCCTGCAATAGTCACTATGGAACACTCTACCCAGCAACATTCACTATAGAGAACCCCACCCAACAACAGTCAGTATAAAGCACCCTACCCAGCAAAAGTCAATATACAGCACCCTACCCAACAACAATCACTATAGAACACTTTACCAACAGGAGTCACTATAAAGCACTCTGCCCAGCAACAGTCATTATAGATGATAGTACCCAACAACAGTCACTATAGAGAACCCTACCTGGCAAGAGTCAATATAGAGCACGCTACAGAACAACAATCACTATAGAGCACCCTACCCAGTAACAGTCACTATACAACACCCTCTCCAGTAACAGTCATTATAGAGCAACCTACCAAACAACAGTTACTGTTGATCACTCCATCCAGCAGCCAGCAGTATAAATCACACTACCCAACCACTGTCACTATAGAGCAACTAACCTACAACAGTCACTATAGAGCACTTTACCCAAGATCAGTCACTATGTAGCACCCTAACCAGCAACAGGCAGTATAGAGCAACTACCCAACAGCAGTCAGTATAGAGCACATACCCAACAACAGCTACTATAGAGCCGTCTACAAAAAACTTGTTACTTTGAAGCCCTCTACCCCAAAACAGTCACTATATAGCACTCTA
>CM052665.1:29794105-29838304 GCA_028533165.1 Leontopithecus rosalia
GTCAATATAAAGCACCCCACACAACAACAGTCACCATAGGGTACCTAACCCAAAGCACTCACTGTGGAGCAGTATAACCTGCACCAGTCAGTATAAAGCACCCCATCCAAAAACAGTTATTAAAAAGCCTTGTAACCACCAACAGTTACTATAAAGCATCCTACCCAGAATCAGTCAGTATAGAGCACTCTACGGAACATCAGACACCATAGAATATCCTTCACATCAACCGTCAGTATAGAGCATCTACCCAACAACAGTCACTATAGAGCACCCCAAGCAACAACAGTCAGTATAGAGCACTTACCAAACAGTAGGCACTAAAGAGCACCCTATGCAGCAACATTAACTGTAGCACACTCTACACAAGGACAGTCTGTAGAGCGCCATTCTCAGAAACAGTCACTATAGAGCACATACCCAACAACCATCTGTTTGGAGCACAACACCAACAACAGTCACTATAGAGCACCAACACAAAAACAGTCACTATAAAGCATTCTACGAAGAAACAGACAAAATAGAGCACCTAACCAACACAGTCATCATGGAGAACCCTACCCAGCAACTGTCACTATAGAGCACACTACCAAGCAATAATCATTGTGGGGAACCCCTCCCAAAAGCAGTCAGTGTAGAACACCCTACCCATCAACAGTCTCTATAGAGCACCCTACCAAGGGTCAGTATAGAGCACTGTACCTAGCAACAGTCGTTATAAATAAGCATACCCAACAACACTAACAATAGAAAATCCTAGCCAAAAACTGTCAATATAAAGTACTCCACCCAACAAGAGACACCTGTAGAGCATTCTATCAAACAACAGTCATTATAGAAAACTCTACACAACAGCCACCTTAAAATCTACACCCAACAACCATCACCTATAGAGCACTGTGCCCAATAACAATCATTATAAAGAATCTCACACAACAGCAGTCACTATAGAGTACCTACCCAACAACAGACACTATAGAGCATCATACCCAGCAACAGTCACTATAAAACACATACCCAACATCAGTCAGTATGGAGCACTCTACCCAGAACAGTCACTAAAGATTACCCCAGCCACAACAACCACTATAGAGCACACTACCCAGCAATAGTCTGTATAGAGCACCTAGCCAACATTAGTCACTATAGGGCACCTTAACCAACAACAGCATCTATAGAGGACCTTACTCAAGAACAGTCAGTATAGAGCACCCTACTAAGCAAAAGTGACTACAGAGCACCCTATGCAGCAACAGTCACTATAAAGCACTCTACCCAATATAAGTCACTATAGAGTACTCTACCCAGCCACAGTCACTTTAGAGCACCCTACACAACAGTGAGTACAGAGCAGTGCACCAAACAGCAGTCACTATAGAGCACCCCACCCTGCAAAAGTTACTATAGAGCACATACCCAACCACAGTGACTCTAAAGCACCTACCCTACAACCGTCACTATAGGGCACCCTACCCAACAACTGTCAATATAGAGGACCTAACCAAAAACAGTCACTGCGAAGACATCTACTTAGGAAAAGTCACTAAAGAGCACTCTATCAAACATTAGTCAGTATTTGAGCACCTTACCAAAGAACACTAAGTATAGAGCACACGAATAAACACTCACTAAAGAGCACGTATGCAGCAGCAGTCACTATAGAGCACCCTACCCAACAACAGTCAGTATACAGCACCCTACACAACAACAGTCACTATAGAACAATTTACCCAACAACAAAAACACAGGCGCACAAAACCACACACAGATTCTGCAGTGCAGACACCTCAGACAGGCACACCACTTACCACAAACACACACTGCACAGTGAACACATCTAACAAAGACACACACCACTGACCACAGACAGACTCCACAGTGCACATACCTCGCAAAGACACACAGTGCTCCCCACACAAATACTCACAAACTGCAGTGTACACACCTTACACAAACACACACCACTAACCATACACACAGGTGGCACAGTGCACACACCTCACACAGGCACACATCACTCACAAAACACACACCACACAGTGCAGACACCAAACACAGACATAAGACTTACTACACATACTACACAGTGCACTCGCTTCACACGGATACACACCACCCACTGCACACACAATTCAAAGTGCTGACACTTCACGCAGACACTCACCACTCACCACACAAACTCCACACACACCTCACTGTGCATACACCTCACACAGACACCAGTTAATACACACACTTCACACCCAAACTCCACATAGCACAAACCTCACACAGATACAAATTTCAACACACAAACCCTATCCACAGCACTTACACCTCACACAGACACACACCACTCATCACACACACACTCCACAGTGCACACATTTCACACATATCCACAACTCACCACACACACACCCTGCACAGTGCACATAGTTTACACAGAGACACCCCATGCACTTTAAACACTCTACACAGAATCCACAGTGCATATACCTCAGATATACACCACTCACCACACTCAAACACACTCCAGATTACACACAACTCACAGAGACACACAGCATGCACCAAACGAACTCCACAAACACACACCACAAAGCACATCACACAATCACCAATCACCTGACACCTTATTCACAATGAGAAAAACTGACACTGTCACACACCAGTCTCCACACACACTCAACTCACACATTTAGGTCACACATTTTACACAGATACACATCACTTAGCACACACACTACACAGTACACACACATTACAAAGACACACACTACATATTAGGCACAGAGAATCCACAGTGCACACACCTCACACATACACCCAGCACTCAACATACACAGACACTTTACAGTGCACACACCTCAAAAAGACACACCCTTCTCATGACACACACACACATTTCAATGAAGACACCTCAGAGAGACCCATGGCAGACCACAGACACTACACAGTAAACACACCTCACACAGACACACCACACTCACTACAAACGCATTCCGAATTGCAGACACCTCACACAAGCACACCACTCACCACTAACACACACTGCACTGTGTGCACCTCACAAAGACACACCACTAACCAAACAGACGCTCCTCAGTGAACACTCCTCACAAAGACACACACCACTCACCACATAAACATACACAAACTGCACAGAGCACAGACATTACAGAAACAGACACCACTCTCCATACACACACTACACAGTGCACACACCTCACACAGACACACAACACTCACGAAACACACAATACACCGTGCAGAAAACAAACACAGTCATAAGATTTACCACACACACTACACATTGCAGTCACCTCACACAAAATTACACCACCCACCGCACACACAATCCAAAGTGCAAACACCCCACACAGACACACAACACTCACCACACACACTCCACACACACTCCACTGTGCATACACCTTACACAGACACACACTACTTATTTCACACACTTCACATTCAAACTCCACATAGCACAAACCTCACACAGACACAAAACTCAACACACACACTCCACAGTGTGCACACCTCAAACATACACACAACTCACCATACACACACCCTCCACAGTTTACACACCTTACACCGAGACACCTTATGCACGCTTAACACTCTACACAGAATCCACAGTGCACATACCTTAGACATACACCACTGACTACACTCAAAAACACTTCAGAGTACACACACCGCACAGAGAAACACAGTGCATACCACACAAACTTAACAAAGACACCCCGCAATGCACATGACACAAATGCAAATCACCTGACACCTTATCCACAATGCAGACAACTCACACTGTTACACACCTGTCAACACACACACTCAAGACACACACTTAGAGCACACATTTCATACAGACACAAAACACTCAGCACACACATTCCACAGTGCACACACCTCACACAGACACAAACCACTCAGCACACACATTCCACAGTGCACACACCTCACACAAACACAAACTGTAGAACACACACACCACCCACTCCACACACAATCCAAAGTGCAGACACTCCACACAAACAAACACCATTCACCACGCACACTCGACAAAAACTCCACTGCATACACCTCACATAGACCCACACCACTTAATACACACAATTCACGCACACAGTCTGCATAGCACAAACCTCACACAGAGACAAAACACACACACTCTTTATAGTGCACACTTCCCACAGGCACACACCACTCATGACACACACTCCACAGTGCACAAACCTTACACATATGCACAAATCACTACACACCATCCACAGTGTGCACACATTAAATAGAGACGCACCCTGCACTCCACACACTACAAAGAAATCCATAGTGCATACACCTCAGACACACACACTGACCACAATCACACACCTCACACCTTAAGAAGACACACAACATACACCACACAAACTTAACAAACACACACCACAATGCACAATGCACAATGTTACACAGACAAATACCAATCACATGACACCTTATTCACAAGGCAGACACCTCACACTGTCACACACCGATCTCCCGACACAGTCAACACACACATTCCATGCACACATTTTACACAGACACACCCCACTGAGCACACACACTCCACAGTGCACACACCTCAGAAAAACACACTGTAGAACACACAAAATAAACAGTGCACACATCTCACAAAGACACACACCACATAAAAATCACTGAGATTCCACAGAGCTCGTATGTCACACAGACCACAGCACTCACCATACACACACACTCTAAAGTGCACACACCTCAAACCGACACACACTACTCATGACACACATTTTACAGTGAAGACAAGTCACACAGACACAAGATTAACCACACACACTACACAGTAAACACACCTCAAACACACAACACTCACTGCACACACATTCTGCCATGCAGACACCTCACAAAGGCACACCACTCAGCACAAACATGCACTGAACAGTGTGCACACCTCACAAAGACACACATCGTTGAACAAACGCACACTGTTCAGTGAACACACCTCACACAGAAACACACCACACACCACACAAGCACACACAAACTGAACAGTTTACACACCTCACACAAACACACACCACTCACCATTCACACACATTACACAGTGCAACAACACACATGGAGAGACAATACTCACCAGACACACTATCCACAGTGCAGACACCAAACCCAGACATACCACTTTCTGCACACACTACAAAGTACACTCACCTCACACAGACACACACCACTCACCACACACACAATCCATAGTGCAGACATTCCACACAGACACACACCTAACCCCAAACACTCCACAAACACTCCACTGTACACTCCACTGTGCACACACCACACATAGGCACACACCACTCAATACACACACTTAACACACACACTCCACATACACACCTAAGAAACAAAACTCTACACACACACTCTAACATTGCAAACACCTCACACGGACACACACCACAAATCACACACAAACTCCACAGTGAACACTCCTCTCACAAACACACACCACACATGGCACAAACACACACACTGCACTATGGACACAACTAACCCAAACACACACCACTCACCATACACACATGACACAGTGCTCTCACCTCACGCAGACACATAAGATTCACCATGCACACACACTCCACAGTGCAAAAAACTGACACAGATATACACCACCCACCACACAGACTCTGCATAGTGCAGAAACCTCACACAGACACAAGTCACTCAACACACACACAATCTTCACAGTGCACTCACCTCACACAGACACACACTACTCATATCACACACACACTCCACAATGCATATCCCACACAGGGACTTACACCAATTAGCACACATACACTCCAGCTTGCTCACACCTCACGAAGACACCCAACACTTATTTCACACACATTCTGCACAGTGCACTCACCTCACACAGACACACACCATGAAACACACACTCCAAAATGCAGACACCTGGAACAAACACACACCATTTACTACACACCTGGCACCCTCACACACCACTGTGCATATATCTCACACAGACACACACTATTATATGCATGCATACTACATAGTGAACACACCTCACGCAGGTACACACAAGTCACTACACACACTCCTCAGTGCAGACACCTCACACACACTCCAGTCACCACACACACTCCACAAACATACTCCACAGTGCACACACCTTAAAGATACATGCACCACTCACACATTAAAGAGTGCACAAAACTCACACCAACACACCACTCACTCCACACATAAGTCTTCACAGTGCACACATTTCACACAGACACACCACTCACCAAATACAAACACCATATTTCAACCAAGTCACACAGACATACAGCAGTGACCACACACGCAAACTCCATAGTGCACACACTTTGCAGGGACACACACCAATCAGCACACACACACTCCACCATGCACACATTTTACGCAGACACACACCACCTACCATACACACACTTTCCACAGTACATACACCTCACACTGTCACACACCACACAACACACACACTCCAGAGTGCAGACACTTAGCACAAACACCACTTACCACACATACTGCACATCACACTCCACTGTGCATACATCTTACAAAGACACACACCACTCATCACACGCATGCTACACAGTGCACACACCTCACACGGGCACACAACACCCACTACCCACACACCACAGTGCAGACACCTCATGCAGACACACAGTAGTCACCACAAATATTTTACACACATACTCTACAGTGCACATACATTAAACTGGCACGCACCACTCACACATTTTACACTTCACACAACCCATACAGACACACTGCTCACCACACACATAACACTCCAGAGTGCACACATTTCACACCAACACACACCACTCTCCAAACACACACTTTATAGTTGACACAACTCACACAGACACACAGCAGTCACCACACACTACATAATGCACACACCTCACAAACACAACACTCATGACACACACAGTCCACACTGGAGAAACCTCATACAGACACACGACTGACCACACACTATAGAGTAAATACATTTCACACAGACACACAACACTCACCACACACATTCTGCAGTGCAGACACCTCATACAGGTAAACCACTTACCACAAACACACACTAAACAGTGAACACACATCCAAAGTTACATACCACTGCCCACATCCAGAAACCACAGTGCACCTTCCTCACACAGAAACACACCACTCACCACACAAACACACACAAACTGCACAGTGCACACACCTCATACAAACACACACCACTCACCATACACACACAATACACAATGCTCAAACCTCAGGCTAGCAAGATTCACCACACACACTCCACAGTGCAGACACCTTTAAGAGACACACACCAGTCGCCACATTTTACACACATACTTCACAGTGCACATACCTTAAACCGACATGCAACACTCACACAATACACATTTTATAGAACTCATACACATAACTAACCACACACGTAAAACTCCACAGTGCACACATTTTACACAGACACACACGACTCACCAAACAACGCTCCATTGTTCACACAAGTCACACAGACACACAACAATCACTGCAGACACACAAAATTTAGAGTACACACACCTCACACAAACACCAGTCATGACACACACACTCCACGTTGAAGAAACTTTATACAGACACACTGCTGACCACGTACTACACAGCAAATATATTTCACACTCAGACAACACTCAGCACACACACCTTTTGCAGTGCAGACACCTCACACAGGCACAGCACTCACCACAAACACACTACACAGTGGTCACACCATACAAAGACAAACATCATTCAATAAACACACTTAACACACACAAAACACTTAGCACACACATCAGACACAAAACTCAGTGCACCCACTCCCCACAGTGCACACATTTCACAAAGACACACACTACTCACAACACACACCATCCAAATTGCACACACCAGAAACAGACACACACTACTCACGTTACACACACTTTACAGTGAAGACAACTCACACAGACACAAAATTCTCACTGCACAGACATTCCTTAGGGTAGGAACCTCACACAGGCACACGACTCACCAGAAGCAGACTTAACAGTGCTCACACCTGACAAAGACACACCAGTGACCACACACATTACACAGTGCACACACATCATGCAGAAACACACTACTAATTACACAAACACACACAAATTGCAGAGTGCACACACCTCACACACACCACTACCATACACACAGAACACAGTGCACACACCACACACAGGCATATGATACTCACCAAACACACACTCTACATTGCAGACAGCTCACACAGACTTATCATTCACCACACACAGTGCACAGTGAACTCACCTCACACAGATACACAGCACTCACCGCACACATAATCGAAAGTACAGATGCTCCACACAGAAACACACCTTTCACCACACACATGCAACACACACTTCATTGTGCCCACACCTTGCACAGACACACACCACTCAATACACACACTTAACGCACACACTCCTCATAGCACACATATTACACAAACACAAAACTCATCTCTCACACACACTGTCCACAGTGCACACACCTCAAACAGACACACACCACGCAACGTGTTCCACACCTAATTTAGAGTGCACATAATTCAGATACACACCACTTATTACAAAGAAACTCCACAGAACACAACTCACAGAGACACACAGAAAGCCCCCCACAAATTCCACACACACACACCACAATTCACAAACATTTCACAGAAAACACCAATCACCTCACATTCTATCCACAATGCAGGCACCTCACTCAGTCTCACACCACTCACCACACACATTCAACACACACACAGTGCATACATTTTAAGCAGACACATACGACTTAACCAACAGACTCCAAAGTGCACACACCTCACACAAACACACACCACACACTATACACAGACTCCACATTGCACACATCTCACACAGACACACAGAACTCACCATACACAAACACTCCACAGGGCACACACCTCAAAGAGACACACTACTTATGACACACACTCTTTAACTTAAAGACACCTAACACAGACACAAGACTGACCACACAGCTACCAAGTAAACGTACCACATACAGACGCACAATACTCAAGATGCACACTTTTTACAGTGAAAACAACTCACACGGGCACACAACTCACCAGAAACACACACTGCACAGTGAACACTTCTCACAAAGACACACAGCACTGAACACATACACACACTCCACAGTGCACACACCTCACACAGACAAACACCACTCACCACACAAACACACAGAAAGTGCACAGTGCACACACCTTACACAAACAAAAACCACTCAACATACACACACTACACAGTGCACACACCTCACAGAGTCACACACCACTCACAAACACACAATACACTGTGAACACAAAACCACACATATAAGAATTACTACACACATTACACAGTGCACTCACCACTCACAGACACACACTTCCAACTGTGCACACAATCCAAAGTGCAGACCTTACGCTTAGAAACACACCACTCAACACACACAGTCTACACACACTGCACAGTGCATATACCACGCAGAGACACAAAACTCAATACACACACTCTGCATAGTGCACACTCCTCAGACAAACACACACCACTCATTACACTCACACTCCACAGTGCACACACCTAACACATACACACAACTCACCACACACACTCTCCACAGTGCACACACCTTACACAGGTACAAACCATGCACTCCATACACTCCACACACAATCCACAGTGCACATATTTTAGACATACACCACTCACCAAGCTCACATGCGCACCAGAGAACGTACACCTCACAGAATCCACAGACTCACACCACCAGGCACACACATTACACAAACAAACACCAATCACCTGACAATCTAACCACAATGCAGACATGTCACACTGTCACATACCAGTCAGCACACACACTCAACACCCTCACTCAGGGCACATATTTCTCAGAGACCGTCACCATTTAGTGCACACATGCCACAGTGCATACACCTCACACATAAACACAACTCACCACACGTGCCATCTACAGTGCAAACACTACACAGAAACACAGCATTCACTCCACACATGCCACTTCCAATCCACAGTTTATATAACTCAGACATACCCCACTCACAACACTCACACACACCCGAGAGTACACACACTTCACAGACACACAGTACGAACTATACAAACTCCACAAACACACCACAATGCATAAACATCACACAGAAAAACACCAATCACCTGACACATTATTTACAATGCAGACACCTCACTGTCACACACAATTCACCACACACTCAACACACAAACTCAGTGCACACATTTCACACAGAAACACACCACTCAGCACACACACTCCACAGTGCACATATCTCACAAAAAATACTGTAGAACACACACACGCCACAGTTAACACACATCACACAGAAACACACTACATACCATGCACCAAGGCTCCATAATGCAAAAAAGCTCACACAGACACACAACACTCACCATACACACACACTCTACAATGCATGCACATCAAAAAGACACACACTACTCATGTCACAGACATTCTACAGTAAAGACACCTCACACAGACACAATACCGACCACATACACTACACAGTAAACACACCTCACACAGACAAACAAGATTCACCACACACACACTTCAAAGTGCCCAAAAGTCAAACATTCACACAACACTCACCACATACACACACTGCACAGTGTAAAAACCTAACCCACCGAACAACAGTCACTGTACAGCACCTACCCAACATCAGTCACTATACAGCACCCAACACAGCAACAGTCACGATGGAGCACCTACCCAACAGTTACAATGGAGCACCCTACACAAAAATAGTCACTCTAAAGGACCTACCCAAAAACGGTCATTATAGAGCACTCAAACCAACAAAAGTTACTATAGAGCACTCTGCACAATAGTCACTGTGAAACACTCAACACAACAACAGTTGCATAAAGAGCACTCTACCCAAAAACCGTCACTATCGAGCACCCCACCCAACAACAGTAACTATGAAACATCGTGCCCAACAACAGTCACATATAGATCACTCTACATAACAACAGTCACTATCGAGCACCCACCAAACAACAGGCACTATAGAGCTTTCTACCCAACAACAGTCACTGCATAGAACTGTACTTAATAAAAGTTATTATACATTACCCTACACAAGAAGAGTCACTATAGAGCACTTAACCAAACAAGTCACTATACAGCACTCTTCACAACAACAGTAACTAGAGAGCACCCAACCCAACAACAGTCACTACCTAGAGCACTCTACACAAGAAGAGTCATTACAGAAAAGTCCAAAAATCCAGTCACTAGAATGAACCACACCCATCAACAGACTCTATAGAACATTCTACCAAACAGCTGTCACTATAGAGCACCTACCAAAAAACAGTAACCATAAAGCACCCCACCCAAAAAAAGCCAGCATAGAGTACCTACCCAACAGCAGTCAGTATAGAGCATCCTACCCAATAATAGTAACTATAGAGCATGACACCCAGCAACATTCACTACAGAGCACCTTACCCAGCAATAGTCACTATAGAGCACCCTATCCAACAACAGTCACTATAGAGCATCCGACCAACAAGAGTCACTATAGGAAACTCTACACAGCAACAGTCATTATTAAGGACTGCATTCAACAACAGTCAGTATAAAGAACGCCACCCAAAACAGTCACTATAAAGCACTACAACAAACAACAGTCACCTTTAGAGCACTTTACTTAACAACAGTCACTATAGAGCACTTTACCACAAAACAATACCTATACAGAACCCTCCAAATAAACAGTTATATAAAGCACCTTATCCAACTGTAACAATGTAGTAGCCTACCAACCATTGTCACTATAGAGCACCATATGCAACAACAGTCACTGTAGAGCACCTACCAAACAATAGTCATATAACACCTTCCCAACAACAGTCACTATAGAGAACCCACAATACAACAGTCAGTGTAGAGCACCTATCCAACAGCATTCAATTTAGAGCACTCTACCAAAAAGCAATCAGTATAGAGCACCATACACCACAACAGTAACTGTAGAGCACTGTACCCAACATAAGTTACTATAGAGCACCATACACAGCAACAGTTACAATAGAGCACCCTATGCAACAACAGTCACTATAAAGCACAGCACTCAGCCAGAGTCCCTATATAGTACCCTAGCCAAAAACAGTCACTATAGATCACCTAAAAAATGAGTCAGTATAAAGCACCATACACAACAACAGTTACTATGAAGCACTCTACCCAACAACAGTCAATATAGAGCACTCTACACAGCAATGGTCATTAAAGAGACCTCCATTAAATAACAATCCTCCATAGAGCACTCTACTCATAAACAGCCACTATAGTGCCCTCACCCAGTAACAGTTACTATAGAGCACCGTACTCAACAACAGTCGCTATGAGCACCCTACACAAAAACAGACAGTATAGAGTACCTACCCAGAAACAGTCAGTATATAGCACAATACCTACCAACAGTCACGTAGAACCCCTACCAACAACAGTCACAATAGAATACTCTACATGGCAACAGTCACTATAGAGTGCCTTACCCAAAAACTGTCAGTATAGAGAACCCTAGCCAGCAACAGTCACTACAGAGAACCATACCAACAACATTCACTATATTGCACCATATGAACGAGCAGTCAGTATAGAGCACCCTAACCAACAACAGTCACTATATAGAAGCCTACCAAAAATTGTCACTATACAGTACTCTACACAACAAGAGCACTGTAAAGCACATACCAAACAACAGCCATTAGTGCACCTACCCAAAACCAATCACTAGAGAGCACCTATCCAACAACAGTCACTATACAGCACCTACCCAAAAACAGTTAACTATATAACACCGACTACACAACAGTCACTACAGAGCACTGTACTCAACAACAGTCACTATAGAGAACCTACCCAAAAACAGTCACTATATAGCACACTATCCAGCAACAGTCACTATCGACAACTTACCCAACAACAGTCATTATAGAGCACCTATCAAACAACATTCAGTGTAGGGCATTCTACCGAAAAACAGTCACTATAGAGCACCGCACCCAACAACAATCACTACAGAGAACCTTTCCAATAACAGTCGCTATAGAGCACCTAACCAAAAAAGTAACTATGGAACACCTTCTCAACAACAGTCACTATAAAGCATCCTACCAAACAAAAGTCACTATAGAGCATCTATTCAGCAGCAGTCACTATCCAGCACACACTCCAGCAACAGTCACTACAGAGAACCCTACCCAACAAAATTTACTATACAGCACTCTACCAAACAACTGTCATTATGGAGCACCAAAACAACAAGAGTCAATATAGAGCAACCTAGCTAACACCAGTCACTATAGAGTTCTAACAAAACAGAAGACACTGTAGAGCACCTACACAACAAGAGTCACTATAGAGAATTCCACCCAACAACAGTTACTATAGAGTACCATATACCACAACAGTCACGATGAGAACGCTATGCAACAGTCACTATAGATTACCTACCCAACGACAGTCACTGTAGAGCATTCTACCCAGCAACAGTCATTATACAGCACAACATCCAACAGCAGTCAGTATAGAAAACCTAACATAAAACAATTATTATGGAGCACTTTACCCAGAAACTGTCAGTATAGAGCACCCAACCCAGCAACAGTCACTATACATAACACTATCCAGCAACTGTTCCTACAGAGGATCTTACCCAATTACAGTCACTATAGAACACCTATCCAACAACAGTCACTATAGAGAACCAACCCAACACAGTGACTATAGAGTACCTATCCAACAACAGTCACTATGGAGCACTCTACTGATCAACAGTCACTATAGAGCACCATACTCAACAACAGTCACTACAGATCACTGACTTAACAAGAGTCACTATAGAGCACCTATGCAAAAACAGTAACTATAGAGCACCTTCTCAACAGCAATCACTATGGAGCACCTACCCGAAAACAGTCACTATAGAAAACCTACCTAACA
The DNA here is from genome assembly GCA_028533165.1 of Leontopithecus rosalia. NCBI lineage: Eukaryota > Metazoa > Chordata > Mammalia > Primates > Cebidae > Leontopithecus > Leontopithecus rosalia. Next base: position 29,808,179 of record CM052665.1, read on the forward strand.
ACAGTCACTATAGAGCATCTATTAAACAATATTCACTACAGAGTTCTCTATCGAACTAGAGACACTATAGAGCAAAATACAAACCACAGTCAATATAAAGTATTCTACCTAACAACAGTCACTATAGAGCTCCTACCCAAAAAAGGACATTGTAGAGCACCTACACAACAACACTCAATATAGAACATCTAGTCAATATCAATCATTATGGAGCACCTTTTCAACAAGAGTCACTCTATGGCATTCTACTCAACAGCAGTTACTATAGAGTACCACATTCCACACAGTAGCAATAAGCACCCTTCCAAACTGTCAGTATAGAGCACCTACTTAACAACTGTTACTGAAGAGCTTCTATCCAACAACAGTCACTATGGAGCATCCTACTCAGCAACAGTCATTGTAGAGCACCTACCCAACAATGGTCAAAACAGAGTACTCTACTCAGCAAAAGTCACTATAGATCACCCCACCAAACAACAGTCACAATAGGGCATTGTACAAAGCAACAGTCACTATAGAGCACCTGCCAAACAACAATCAGTATAGATTCCCTTTTCCAGTAACAATCACTGTAGAACAGAGTACACATGAACAGTCAGTATAGAGCACTCTACCCTACAAAAGTTACTATATAGCACCCTACCAACAACAGTCAGTATAAAGCACTCCACACCACAAAGTCACTATAGACCACCCTACCAAACAACAGTCACTGTAAAGCATTCTACCCAAAGACAGTCTGTATAGAGCACCCTACGTAAAAACAGTCACTATAGAGCATCCTACTTGACAAGTCACTATAGAGCACCCTACCCAGCGGCTGTCACTATAGATAACCCTACACAATATCAGTCACTATAGAGATGGCCACAAAACAGTAACAATAATGCACCCTATTCAACCACAGTCACTATCTAGTGCACTCTACCCAAAAACAGTCACTATAAAGCACCATACCTAGCAATCGTCAGTATAGAACACCCCACCAAACCACAGTCACTGTACAGCACCATACCCAACAAGAGGCACTATACAGAACTCCACCAAACAACAGTCACTATAGAGCACCCTACACAATAACTGTAAGTATAAAGCCCTCTACACAACAAAAGTCACTGTGGAAAACCCTAAACAAAATCAGTCACTATAAAGCACTCCACACAACAACAGTCACTATAGAGCATCCTACCCAGCAACAGTCACTATAGAGCACCCTACCACCAACAGTCACTATAGAGCATGTTTCCCAACAATCGCTATAGAGCACACTACCCAATAAGGGTCATTATAGAGTAACCTAACAAACAAAGTCACTCTCTATAGCACTCTACCCCACAATAGTCACTATAGAGGACTTCACCCAGTAACAGTCAGTAGAGAGCACCCCACCAAAAAACAGTAACTATAGTGTATGCAACCCTACAGCAGTCACTATAGAGCACTCAACACAACAACAGTCACTATAGAACAACCTACCCAACAACAGTCACCATGAAGCACCATACCCAACAACAGTCACTATAGAGCGTCCTACACAATAACAGTCAAAAGAGAGCACCCTACGAAACAAAAGGCTCTATAGAGTACCTCACCCAACAACAGTCAGTATAGAGTACATACCAAAAAACTGTCACTATAGAGCACTTTACCCAGCAATAGTCAGAATACGGCACTTCACCCAGCAGCAGTCATTATAGAGCTCCATATTCAGTGACAATCTGTATAGAGCACCCTACTTTACAACAGTCATTATAAACCACCGTACAAATAATAGTATAGAGCACCCTACTCAGCTACAGTCACTATAAAACCCTCTACCCAACAACAGTCACTATTGAGCACCCTACCCAAGAAAAGTCAGAATAGAAGACCTACATAAAAATAGTCACTGTAGAGTTTTTTAATCAAAAACAGTCGCTAAAGACCACCCTTAATAAAGACCACCCAGCCTAACAACAGTCAGTATGGAGTCCTCTACCAAATAAAAGTCACCATAAAGCACCCTATCATAAAACAGTTTCTATACAGCACTCTATTCCACAACAGTCACTGTAGAGCACCTACCTAACAACAGACACTTTAGGGTCCTTAACCCAAAAAGAGTCACTATGGAGCACTCTATGCAAGAACAGTCACTATGAACGACCCTACCCAACAACAGACACTATAGAGCACTCTACCCAACAACAGTCACTATAGAGCACCCAACCTAAAATCAGTCTCTATAGAGAAGTCTACACAACAGTCACCATAGTGTACACTACACAACAACAGTCACTGTAGAGCACCCTACCAACAACAGTCACTATAGAGCACCTTACCCAACAGTCACTATAGAGCACACTACACCAAAACAGTAGTTATAGAGCACCCTACAAAACAACAGTCAATATAAAGAATCTAACCAAGAAGAGTCACTATAGAGTCCTTTAGTCAACAACAGTCACTGTAGTGCACTCTACACAACAGTCACTGTAGAGCACCATAATAAAAAACAGTCACTATAGAGCATGCTATGCAACAATATTCACTGTAGAGCACCCTACCAAGAAGAGTTACTATAGAGCACCCTACTCAACAATCACTACAGAGTACAGTACCCAATAACAGTCTTTATGGAACACCCTATAAAACAGCAGTCACTATCTATAGCACTCTACCCAACAATAGTCACTATAATGCACTCCATTCAGTAACAGTCAGTACACAGCCATCCACTGCAAAACAATCACTATATAGTATGCAACCCAACAGCAGTCACTATACAGCACTCCACCAAACCACAGTCACTATAGAGTATGCAACTTAACAGCGGTCACTATGGAACACTTCACTCAGCAACATTCACTATAAAGCACACTACACAACAAAAGTCACCATAAAGCACCCCAATTAACAACAGTCCCTATAGAGCACCCTACCAACAACAGTCACTATAGAGCACACTAACCAACAACAGTCACTATTTAGAGTGCTGAACACAACAGTCACTGTAGAGCACCCCACCCAGCAACAGTCACTATAGAGCACGCTAACCAACAACAGTCACTATTTAGAGCACTGAACACAACAGTCACTATAGAGCACCCCACCCAGCAACAGTCACTATCTAGAGCACTCTACCCAACATCAGTCACTATAGAGCACCACACACAGCAACAGTCAGAATAGAGCACCCCACCCCAATAACAGTCATTATACAGCATTGTACCTAACAACAGTCACTATAAATTACTCCACCCAACAACAGTCACTATAGAACACCCTACCCAAATAACGTAACTATACACAATTGTCACTATGAAGAACCCTAAACAACAACAGTCACTGAAGAGCACTCCACCCATCAACATTCACTAAAGAGCAACTATACAATATCAGTCATTATAAAGCACTCTACACAACAGTCATTAAAAAGTACTCTACGGAAGAAGAGTCATTATAAAGCACCTAGGCAACAACAGTCACTATAGAGCACTCTACCCAATAACTGTTACTATAGAGCACTGTACCCAACAACAGTCACTATAAAGCATCCTATTCAGAAACAGTCTATATAGAGAACCTACCCAACAACAGACACTATGGAGCACCCTACCCAACAACAGTAACTACAGAGCACTTTACAAAACAAGAGTCACTATAGAAAACTTCACCAGTCACCTATAGAGCACTCTACCGATAAACACACACAATAGAGACCCACAAACCAACGAGTCAGTATGGAGCATTAACCCACAAATAGTCACTATAGAGCACTCTACCCAACAACAGTTACTATAGAAAACCATACCCAAAAACAGTCACTATAGAGCACTCTAGCCAAAAACAGTCACTATAAAGAACCTACGCAATAACAGTCAATATAGAGCACCCTACACATCAACAGTCACTACAGAGGACTCTACCCAACAACAGTCACAATAGAACACTTTACACAACCACAGTCACTATAGAAAACAACATGCCACATCAATCACTTGTAAAGCACTCTATCCAACAACAGTTTCTTTAAAGCCCCCCAACCAACAACAATCACAATTGACCACCTATCCACCAAGTGTCACTATAGAGCTTTCTATCGAGCATCCATCAATGTATAGCACTTTCCCAAAAACCGTCAGTATAGAGTACTCTACTTAGGAAGAGTCACCATAGAGCACCCTACAGAAAAATATTCATTACAGAGCACACTACCCAACAACCGTTAGTATAGAGCACCTACCCAACAAAAGTCATCATAGAGCATTCTACACAAAAACAATCACTATAGAATACCCTACCCAGCAAAAGTCACTATATAGCACCCTACCCAACAACATTTACTACCATAGTGTAGGGTGCCCTATATTGACTGTTCTTTTATTGGGTGCTTTACAGTGAGTTTTGTTAGGTAGACTGCTCTATAGTGACTATTTTGGGATAGGGTGCTCACTAGAGACTTTTCGTGGGTATGGCTCTTTATACTGATTATTGTTCGGAAAAGTGCTCAATAATGGCTGTTGTTGAATATGGTGCTCTATAATGACTTGTTAGGAAGGGTGCTTTATAGTGACTGTTGTTGTGTAGTGTGTTCTATAGTTACTGTTGTTTGGTAGAGTGCTCTAGAGAGTGACTGTTGCTGGGTCGGTGCTCAGTAGTGACTTTTTTGTGTACTGTGCTCTATAGTGACTTTGGTTGGATAGGTGCTGTATACTGACTATGGCTTTGTATAATGCTCTATACTGACGGATGTTTTGTAGGTGCTCTATCGTGACTGTTGTTGGGTAGGGTGCTTTATAGTGACTGTTGCTCGGTAGAGTACTCTATGGTGACAATTTTTGGGTAGGTGCTTATGTTGACTGTTGCTGGGTAGAATACTCTAAGCTGACTGTTGTTGGCTAGGTGCTCTTTAGTGACTTTTATTAAGTAGACTGCTTTATAGTGACTGATGTTGGAGACAGTGCTCTCTAGTAACTGTTGCTGTGTAGGGTTCTCTATAGTGACTGTGGTTGGGTAGGTTCTCTAAAGTGAGTGTTGCTGGGTATGATGCTCCACACTGACAGTTGTTGGGTTGGTGCTCTTCACTGACTGTTGTTGGATGTGGTGCCCTATAGTGACTGTTGTTGGGTAGGTTCTCTAAAGTGACTGTTGCTGAATAGGCTGCTCTATACTGAGTGTTTTTGGGTAGGGTGCTATATAGTGACTGTTGTTAGATGGAGTGCTTTATTCTGACTGTTGTTGGGGAGGGTGTTCTATACTGACTGTTGCTTGATAAGTTGTTTTTTAGTGACTGTTGTTGGGTAGAGTGCTCTATAGTAATTGTTGTTAAGTAGGGTACTCTATGGTGACTCTTGTTCAGAAGCGTGTTCTGTAGTGACTGTTTTTAAGTAGGGTGCTCTATAGTGACTGTTGTTTGGTGGGACGCTCTATAGCGACTATTGTTGAGTAAGGTACTTTATACTGACTATTTTTAAATAAGGACTGTTTTGATAGGGTGCTCAATAGTGACCGTTGTTGGATAGGTGCTTTATAGTGACTGTTGTTGGGTAGTGTGCTTTATAGTTACAGTTGTTCAGTAGGGTGTTCTATAGCGACTGTTGATGGTAGGGTGATCTATAGTGAATGTTGTTGAGTAGGGTGCTCTATAGTGACTGTTGCTTGGTGGAGTTCTCTGTAGTGACTGTTGTTTGGTGGAGTGCTCTATAGTGATTGTTGTTGGTTAAAAGGATTTAAAGTGACTGTCATTTGGTAGGTGCCCTATAGTGACTTATAGGGTGTGGTTCTCTAAAGTGACTGTTGTTGAATAGGTGCTCTATCGAAACTATTTTTGGGTAGGGTGCCAAACAGTGACTTTTGTTGGATGGAGTGCTCAGTAGTGACTGTTACCGTGTAGGGTGCTCCATAGTGACTGTCGTTGGGTAGGTGCTGTATAATGACTGTTGTAAATCAGGGTGCTCTTTAGTGATTGTTTTTGGTAGGGTGCTCTATAGTGACACTGTGAGGTGTGTTCGCTGTGCTGTGTGTATATTTCATAAATGGTGTGCATGTGTGAGTTGTCTGCACTGCAGAATGTGTGTGGTGAGTGTTGTGTGCTTCTGTGAAATGTATTTACTGTGTAGTTTGTGTGGTCATTTTTGTGCCTGTATAAGGTTTCTTTAATGTGGAATGTGTGCATTGTTAGTGGTGTGTGTGTGTGAGGTGTGTGCACTTTGAAGTGTGTGTATGTGGTGACTGCTGTGTGTCTGGGTGAGTTGTGTAAACTGTGGAGTGTGTCTATGATGAGTGGTGTGTGTCTGTGTAAAATGTGTGCACTGTGTAGTGTTACTTGTGTGGTGAGTGGTGTCTCTGTGAGAGTTGTGTGCACTCTAATGTGTGAGGGGTGCGTGTCTGTTTAAGGTGTGTGCAGTGTAAAGTATGTGTGTGGTGTGTGTGGTGACTACTGTGTGTCTGTGTGAGTTGTCTGCACACTGGCGTGTGTATGTGGTGAGTTGTGTGTTCCTGTGTGAGGTGTGTGCACTGTTTAGTATGTGTGTGATGAGGTGTGTGTCTGTGTGAGATGTGTGCACAGTGGATTGTAAGTGTGCAGTGTGTTTTGTAAGTGGTTTGTGTCTGTGCTGGCTGTCTGCAATCTGGAGTGAGTTTGTTGTGTGGTGTGTGACGGTGTGAGGTGTGTAAAATATGGAGAGTGTGTACATGGTAAGTGGTGTGTGTCTGCATGAGGTGTGTGCACAGTGGATTTTGTGTGTGCTGATTGGTGAGTGTCTTTGTGAGATATGAGCACTGTGAAATGTGTTTGTGCAGTGGATGGTGTGACTGTGTGAGGTGTCTGTGCTCTGAAGAGTGTGTGTGATGAGTGTCTTGTGTCTCTGCGAGGTTTTTGCACAGTGCACAGTGAGAGGATGGTGAGCGCTGTGTGTTAGTATGATGTTTGTGCACTGTGGAGTTTGTGTATTGAATTTTGTATTTCTGTGTAAAGGGTGTGTGCACTGTGAAGTGTGTGCCTATAGTGAGTGGATTCTGTTTGGGTGAGGTGTGTGCACAGTGCATTGTGTGTGTTTTTGTGGTGTGATGTGTGTGTCTGTGTGCAATGTGTCCACTGTGGAGTGTGTGCAGTCAGAGATGTGTGTCTTTGTGAGTTGTGTGCACTGTGTAGTATGTGTGTCCTGAGAGTTGTGTGTGTCTGTATGAGGTGTGTGCACTGTGGAGAGTGCGTGTGTTCTGCAGTACGTGTTTCTGTGGGATCTGAACATTGTGGAGTATGGGTGTGTTGTAAGTGGTCTGTGTCTGTGTAAAATGGGTGCACTGAGTGAGTGTGTTGAGTGTGTGTGGTGACGTGTGTGTCAGTGTGAGGTGCCTGCATTGTGGATAGGGTTTTAGGTGATTGGTGTTTGTGTAATGTGTGTGTTTTGTGGCGTATGTGTGCAGAATTTGTGTGGTGCATGCCGTGTGTCTCTGTGAGATGTGTGTTTTGTTGTTTTCACGTGATGAGTGGTGTGTGTTTGTGTTATGTGCACTGCGCATTCTCTGTAGATTTTATAAACTCTGTGTTGTATGTCTGTGTCAGGTGTGTGCACTGTGGGTTTTTGTGTGTGATGACTGGTTTGTGTCTGTGTGAAATGTGTTCACTGTGGAGAGGTTGTGTGGTAAATTTTGTGCCGTGTGAAGTGTGTGCTATGTGAAGTGTGTGTTAAGTGTGTGTATTGATTAATGTGTGTCTTTGTGAGGAGTGTGCACAGTAAAGGGTGTGTGGAGTGTGTGTGGTGAGTGGTGTGTATCTGTGTGTACTGTCTGCACTTTAAATCGTGTGTGTGGTGTTTTCTTTCAGTGTGTGGTGAGTGTACTCTGTCATGTGTGTGGTGAGTGGTATGTCCGTGTTAGGTGTCTGCACTGTGGAGTGTGTGTTTGTTGTGTATTTTTTGTCTGTGGTGTGTGTACTGTGTACTGGGTGTTTATGGAAAGTGGTGTGTGTTTGTGTAAGGTGTGTGTTCTGTGCATTTTTTGTGTTTGTGTGGTGAGTGGTGTGCTTTTTGTGAGGTGTATGCACTGATGAGTGTGTGTGGTCAATGGTGTGTGTCTTTGTGAGCTGTGTGCACTCTTCAATGTATGTTTCTGGTGAGTCATGTGCCTGTGTGAGGTGTCTGTACTGTAGAATATGTGTGTGGTGAGTGTTGTGTGTCTGTGTGGCCTGTGGTTACTGTGTAGTGTTTGCGGTCAGTCTTGTATTTGTGTGAGGTGTCTTCACTTTAAAGTGTGTGTGCCATGAGTAGTGTGTGTCTGTGTGAGGTGTGTGCACTGTGTAGTGTGTGTGTGTTTGGATGGTGAGTGCTGTGTGTCTTTGTGAGCTGTGTGCACTCTGGAGACCATGTGTGTGTTCAGTAGTATGTGTCTTTGTGATGTGTGACCACTGGGCAGTGTGTGTTTGTAGTGAGTGATGTGCCTGTGTGAGGTGTCTGCACTGTGTAATGTGCATGTGGTGAGTGTTGTGTGTCTCTCTGAAATGTATTTACTGTGTAGTGCGTGTGGTTAGTAGTCTGTCTATAGGAGGTTTTTTCAATGTGGTGTATGTGTCTCGTGAATTTTGTGTGTGAGGTGTGCACACTCTGCTGTGTGTGTGTGTGGTTACTGCTGTGTGTCTTTGTGAGTTCAGTGAACTGTGGATTGTGTAGTGAGTGATGTGTGTCTGTGTGAAATGTGTGCACTGTGTAGTGTTATGTGTGTGGTGATGTGGTGAGTTATGTGTCTGTGTGAGTTGTGTGTACTCTTTAATGTGTCTCTTGTGCAGGTCAGTTTATGGTGTGTGCACAGTGGAGTACGTTTGTGGAGTGTATGTGGTGACTGGTGTGTGTCTGTGTGAGGTGTCTGCACTCTGGTGGGTGTGTGTGGTGAATGGTGTGTGCCTGTGTGAGGTGTATGCCCTGTGCAGTATGCGTGTGATTAGTGGTGTGTGTCTGTGTGAGATTTATGCAGAGTTGAGTGTGAGTGTGTGGTGTCTGGGGTAAGTGGTGTGTTTCTGTGCTAGGTGTCTGCACTCTGGAGTGTGTGTGTTTTGTGACGTGTGTCTCTGTGAGATCTGTGCACTGTGTATAGTGTGTAGCTGGTAAGTGGTGTGTGTCTGCATGAGGTTTGTGCATGGTGAATTGTGTGTGTGCTGATTGGTGTTTGTCCTTGTGAGGTGATTGTCTGTGTGATGTGTGTGAACTGTGATATGTGTTTGCATAATTTATGTGGTGCATGCTGTGTGTCTCTGTGTGGTGTGTGTACTGTGGAGTGTGGTTGAGTGTGGTCAGTGGTGTGTCTGAGATATGTGTAAGGTGGATTGTGTGTGGAGTGTGTGGAGTGCATGGTGTGTTTTTTGTAAGGTGTATGCACTGTGGAGGGTGTGTGTGGTGAGTTGTGTGTACGTGTGAAGTGTGTGCAATGTGCAGTGTGTGTGTTATCAGTGGTTTCTTTCTGTGTGAGGTGTGTGAACTTTGGAGACGGTGTGTGTGTTGAGTTTTGTGGCTGTGTGAGGTTTGCACTATGTAGATTTTATGCATGAAGTGTGTGTATTAAGTGGTGTGTGTCTGTGTGAGTTGTATGCACAGCACAGTGCATGTATAGAGTGTGTGGTGAGTGGTTTGTGCCTCTGTGGAAGGTCTGCACTTTGGATAATGTGTGCAGTGGGTTTTGCGTGTCTGTGTGAGGTGAGTGTACTCTGTAGTGTTTGTGGTAAGTGGTATGTCTGTGTTTGGTGTCTGCACTGTGAATTGTATGTTTGGTGAGTCTTGAGTGTCTGTGTGAGGTGTGTGCACTGATTAGTGTGTGTGTATTTTGAGGGGTGTGTTTGTGTAAGGTGTGTGCAGTGTGCAGTTGGTGTGTGTTTGTGTTGTGAGTGGTGTGTCTTTTTCAGGTATCTGCACTTTGGAGTGTTTGCTGGGTGAGTGTTGTGTGCCTGTGTGAGGTGTGTGCACTGTGTAGTATCCGTGTTATGAGTTTTGTGTTTCTGTGTAAGATGAAGGCATAGTGGAGTGTGAGTGTGCAGTGTGTGTGAAAAGTGGTTGTGGGCTGAGATGTCTGCACTATGGAATGTCTGTGTGGCATGGTGTGGTTCTGTGTGAGGTGTGTGCACTCTGAAGAGTGTGTATGTGTGGAGTGGTGTGTGTCTGCATGAGGTGTGTACACAGTGGTGTGTGTGTTCTGATGATGTATGTCTCTATAAAGTGTGTGTACTATGCAGTCTGTGTGTGTTGTGACTGCTTTGTGTTTGTGTGACTTGCATTTTCTGAGTCTGTGTGTTGAGTGTGTGTGGAGACTGGTGTGTGACAATGTGAGGTGCCTGAATTGTGCATAGGGTGTGAGGTGATGTGTGTGTGTCTGTTTAATGTGTGTGCATTGTGGACTTTTGTGCAAAAGTTGTGTGTTTCATGCTCTGTGTCTATCTGAGGTGTGTGTTTTGGAGTTTCCGTGAGATGAGTGGTGTGTTTCTGAGGTATGTGCACTGTGGATTATGTGTGGAGACCGAGGACTGCATGATGTGTGTCTGTGTGAGGTGTGTGCACTGTGGAGGGTGTGTGTGTGGTGAATGGTTTGTGTCTGTGTGACGTGTGTGCACTATGGTGTTTGTGTGTGAGGAGTGATGTGTGTCTGTGTGAGGTGTGTGCACTTTAGATTGTGTGGGCAATGAAGGTTGTGTGTCTGTGTGAGGTTAGTGCACTGTGTTGTGTCTTTGTTGAATAGTATGTCTGTGAAAAATGTCTGCACTGTGCAGTGTGTGTTTGGTGAGTATTGCCTGTCTGTTTTGATGTGTCCCCTGTGTAGTGTGTGTACAATGAGTGATTTGTGTTTTTGTGACGTGTGTGCACTGTGCAGTTTGTGTGTGTCACTATGGTGAGTGGTGTGTCTCAATGTGAGGTGTGTGCACTAAAAAGTGTTTGCGTGTTCAGTGCTTTGTGTCGTGGTGTGGTGTACAAACTGTGCAGTGTGTGTTTGTGGTGGGTTGTGGGCCTGTGTGAGGTGTCTGCACTGAGAAATATGTGTGTGGTGAGTGTTGTGTATCTGTGTGAGGTGTGTTTACTGTGTAGTGTATGTGGTCAGCCTTCTGTTTGTGTGAGGTGTCTTCATTGTAAAGTGTGTGTGTCGTGAGTAGTGTGTGTCTGTTTGAAGTGTGTGCACTGTGGAGTGTGTGTATGGTGAGTGCTGTGTGTCTGTGTGATGTGTGTGCATTGTGGACTCTCTAAGCATGCTATGTGGTGTGTGTCTGTCTGAGTTGTGTTACCTGTGGAGAATCTGTGCATAAGTTGTGTGTGTCTGCCAGAAGTGTGTGCACGTTGGAGTGTGTGTGCTAATTGGTGTGTCACTGAGTTGTGTGCACTGTGGAGTGTGTGTGCTAGGTGAGTAGTTTGTGTATGTGTGAAGTGTGTGCATGGTGAAGACTATGGTGAGTTACTTGTGTCTGTGTGAGGATTTTGCACTCTGCAGAGTGTGTGTGAAAGGAGTTGTGTGTGTCTTTGTCAGGTTTGTGCACTCTGAAGTGTGTGTGGTGAATCTTCTGTGTCTGTGTAAGGTGTGTGCACTGTGTAATGTGTGTGTATGGTGAGTGGTGTGTGTTTTATTAGACGTGTTCACGGCACAGTGTTTGTGTTTATGTGGTGTGTGGTTTATGTCTGTGTGCACTGTGTGCACTGTAAAATGTGTGTATGGTCAGAATTGTGTGTCTGTGTCAGGTGTGTGCACTGTGGAGTGTCGTTTTCAGTTAGTAGTATGCCTTTGTGAGGTGTCTGCACTGTGGAATGTCTGTGGTGTGTGTTCTGTGTCTCTGTTAGGTGTGTTCACTGTGTAATGTGTCTGGTCACTAATGTTTCTGTATGAGGTGTCTTTACTCTGGAGAGTGTGTGTGGTGAATGGTGTGTGTCTGTGTAATTTGTGTGCTCTGTAGAGTGTGTGTGTGGTGAGTTGTTGGTGTCTTTGTGAGGTGTCTGTTCTGTGTAGTATGTGTGCCTAAAGAGTTATGTGTGTCTGTGTGTGGTGTGTGCACTGTGGAGTGTCTGTGTTCTGCAGTGTGTGTTTACTTGAGGTCTGTGCACCATGGAGTGTGTGTGTGGTGAGTGGAATAAGTCTGTGTAAAACGTGTGCACTGAGTGTCTTGAGCGTCTGTAGTGACTGGTGTGTGACAGTGTGATGTACCTGCATTGTGAATAGGGTTTGAGGTGATTGGTGTGTGTCTGTGTGATGTGTGTGCATTGAGGTGCATGTGTGCAAATTTTTGTGGTGCGTGCTGTGTGTATCTGTGAGGTGTGTGTTGTAGAGTTTCTGTGTGATGAGTGCTGTGTGTCTGTTGTATTTGCACTGTGGATTGTATGTGAGGTCCGTTGACTGTGTGGTGTGTGTCTTTGTGAGACGTGTGCCCTGTTTAGGGTGTGCGTGTGGTAAGTGGAATGTGTTTTTGTGACTGCACTTTGGAGAGTGTATATGTGGTGAGTTTTGTGTCTGTGAGATGTGTGTGCTCTGTGGAGCATGTGTCTTAAGTGTGTGTATTCAGTGGTTTGTGTCTACGTGAGGTGTGTGCACAGGGAGTGTGTGTAAAGTGTGTGTGGTGAGTGGTGTGTGTATGTGTGAGTGGAGTGCTAGTGGTATGTCTGTGTTAGTTGTCAGCTCTGTGGCGTATGTGTTTGGTGAGTATTTTCTCTCTGTGTGTGGTGTGTGCAGTGTGTAGTGTGTGTATGATGAGTGGTGTGTGTTTGTATGAGGTCTGTGCACTGTGCAGTTTGTAAGTTTTTGTGGTGTGTGGTGTTTGTGTGTGGCGTATGAACTGTGGAGTGTGTGTTTGGTGAGTCCTGTGTGTCTGTGTGAAATGTTTGCACTCCAAAGTGTAATGTGTGTTGATAAGTGATGTGCCTGTGTGAGTTGTGTGCAATGTCTAGTATGCGTGTGATGAGTGCTGTGTGTCTTTGTGAGATATATGCAGAGTAGTGTGTGAGTGTCCAGTGTGTGAGGTAAGTGGTGTGTGTCTGTGCTAGGCGTCTGCACTCTGGAGTGTGTGTGTTGTGTGTCGTGTGTCTGTGTAAGGTGTTTGCATTGTGGAGAGTGTGTGCATGGAAGATGTGTGTTTCTGCGTGAGGTGTGGGCATGGTTGAGTCTGTTTGTGCTGACTGGTGTGTGTCCCTGTAAGGTGTATGCAATATGAAGTGTGTGTGCTGAGTGGTGTGTAACTCTGTGAGGTGTGTGCACTCTGAAGAGTGGGTGGTTTGAGTGACTTGTGTCTATGTGAGCTTTTGGCACTGTGGAGTGTGTTTGGTGAATCTTGTGTGTCTGCCTAAGGTGTGTGCACTGTGTACCATGTGTCTATGAGTGGTGTGTGTTTGTGCTAGGTGTTTGAACAGTGCAGTGTGAGTGTGTTCTGTGCGATGTGTCTCTGTGCGGTGTGTGCACAGTGAAGTACATGTGTTTACTATGAGGTGTGTGTTTTTGTCAACTTTGTGCACTGTGGAATGTGTGTTTGTGGTGAGTGTTGTCCCTGTGTAAGTTTTCTACACAGTGGAATGTGTGTGTGGTGAGTGTTCTATGTCTCTAATACGTGTGTTCATTGTGTAGTGTGTGTGATCTGTAGTGTTTGTCTATGAGGTATCCACACTTTGAAGTGTGTGTGTCATGAGTGGTTTGTGTCTGTGTATGGTTTGTACAGTGTAGAATGTGTGTGTGGTGAGTAATCTGTGTCTTTGTGAGATGTCTGCACTGTGTATTGTGTGTGTCTGTGTGAGGTGAGTACAGTGTGTGCTGTGTGTGGTGAGTCGTATGTCTCTGTTAGGTATCTGCACTGGGGAGTGCGTTTGATGAGTATTGTTTGTGTGTGGTGTGAGCACTGTGCAGTGTGTGTTTATGGTGAGTGCTGTGTGTTTATTGTGAGGTGTGTGCAGTGTGCAGTTTTTGTGTGTTTATGTGGTGAGTGGTGTTTTCTGTGTGAGGGGTGTGCACTGAAGTGTCTGTGTGTTCAGTGATGTGTGTCTTTGTGAGTCGTGCACACAGTGCAGTGAGTGTTTCTGGTGAGCTGTGTGCCTGTTTGAGGTGTCTGCACTGCGGAATTGTGTGTGGTGAGAGTAGTGTGTCTGGGTGAGGTGTGTATACTGAGAAGTGTGTGTGGTCCATCTTATTCCTGTGTAACGTGACAGCACTGGCAAGTGTGTGGCGTGAGTAGAGTTTATCTGTTTGATTTGCATGCACTGTGGGGTGTGTGCACTGTGCACACACAGTTTGTGTGTATTCTGAGTGTTGTGTGTCTGTGTGAGGTGTGTGCACTCTGGCATCTCTATGCATGGTATGTGGTGTGTGTGTGAGGTGTGTGCACTTTGGAGTGTGTGTGCAGATTTGTGTGTGTTTGTGTGAAATGTGTGCACTGAGAGTGTGTGTTGAGTTAGTGTGGTGACTGGTGTGTGACAGTGTGAATTGTGGATAGGGTGCAAGGTGATTGGTGTTTGTTCATGTAATATGTGTGCATTGTGGTCTGTGTGTATAGAATTTGTGTAGTGCGTGCTCTGTGTCTCTGTGATGTGTGTGTTGTGGAATATCTGTATGAGTGGTGTGTGTCTGAGGTATGTGCCCTCTGGATTATGTGTAGAGTTCGTGGACTATGTGGTGCGTGACTGTGTGAGGTGTGTGCACTGTGGAGGGTGTGTGGAGTGTGTGTGGTGAGTGGTGTGTCTGTGTGAAGTGTCTGCACTTTAGATATTGTGTGTGGTGAGTGGTTTGTGTCTCTGTGAAGTGATTGCAGTTTGTAGTGTGTGTGGTGCACGGTATGTCTCTGGAAGATGTCTACACTGTGGAGTGTGTGTTTGGTGTGTATTGCCTGTGTGTGTGGTGTGTGCACTGGGTAGTGTGCGTGCATAATTAGTGGTGTGTGTTATTGTGAGCTGTGTTCACTGTGCAGTTTGTGTGTGTTTGTGTAGTGAATGGTGTGTTTCTGTGTTAGGTGTGTGCACTGAGGAGTGTGTGTGTGATCATCGGTGTTTGTCTTTATTACTTGTGCACACTGTGCAGCATGTGTTTTTGGTGAGACTGTGTGAGGTGTCTGCACTACAGAATATGTACGTGGTGAGTGTTATCTGTCTATGTGTGGTGTGTATACTGTGTAGTGTGTGTAATCAGTCTTGTGTATGTGTGAGGTGTCTTCATTCTAAAGTGAGTGTGTCATTAGTAGTGTGTGTGATTGAGGTGTGTGCACTGTGGAGTGTGTGTGTATGGTGAGTGCTGTATGTATCTGTGAAATATGTGCACTGTGGAATCTCTGGGCATGGTGTGTGGTGTGTGTCTGTGTAAATTGTGGGCACTGTAGAGTGTGTGTGTGTTCTACAATGTGTGTTTGTGTGAGATGTGTGCACTTTGGAGTTTGTGTTCCCAGTGGTGTATGTTTGTGTGAAATTGTGCACTAAGTGTGTGTGTTGAGTGTGTGTGAGATAATGGGTATGTGACAGTGTGAGGTGTCTGCCTTGTGGATAAGATGTCAGGTGATTGGTGTTTGTCTGTGTGACGTGTGTGCATTGTGGTATGTGTTTCTGGAGTTTGTGTGGTGCGTGCTGTGTGCCTCTGTTAGGTGTGTGTACTCTGGGGTGTGGGTGAGTGTGGTGTATGTCTGAGGTATGTGCACTGTGGGTTGTGTGTGGTGTGTGAGGACTGCATTGTGCGTCTCTGTGTAAGGTGTTTGCACTGTAAAGGGAGTGTGTGGTGAGTTGTGTGTATGTGTAAAATGTGTGCAATGTGAATTGTGTGTGTGATGAGTGGTGTGTGGCTGTGTGAGGTGTGTGCAATTGGAGAGTTTGTGTTTTGAGTTTTGTGACTATGTGAGTTTTATGCTATGAGGAGTGTGTGCATGAAGGGTGTGTATTCAGTGGTATGTGTCTGTGTGAGGTTTATGCTTACTGGAGTGTGTGTTGTGAATGGTGTGTTTGTGTTTGAGGTGTGCACATTTAGAAGTGTGTGTGTGCTCGGGATTTTGTGCTATTGTGAGGTGTGCACACTATGCAGTGAGTGTTTGTGGTGAGTGGTGTGCCTGTCTGAGGTGTCTTCACTGCGGAATGTGTGTGTGGTGGGTGTTGTGTGTCAGTGTGAAATGTATTTACTATGTATTGTGTATGGTCACTCGTGTGTGTGATGTTTCCTCAATGTGGAGTGTGTGTCGTGAGTGGTGTGTGTGAAGTGCGTGCACTTTGGAGTTTGTGTGTATGGT
Organism: Leontopithecus rosalia; assembly: GCA_028533165.1. Lineage (NCBI taxonomy): Eukaryota > Metazoa > Chordata > Mammalia > Primates > Cebidae > Leontopithecus > Leontopithecus rosalia. The sequence goes on from CM052665.1 coordinate 29,824,359, forward strand.
GAGTACTGTGTGTCTGTGTAAGGTGTGTGCACTGTGTAGTCTCTGTGCATGGCATATTCTGTGTTGGTGTGAGGTCTGTGCCCTTTGTAGTGTGTGTGTACTCTACAATGTGCTTCTGTGAGGTGTGTGCACTCTGAAGTGTGTGTGCTGAGTGGTGTGTGTCACTGTGAAATATGTGCACTGAGTGTGTGTGTTGTGTGTGGTGACTGGTGTGTGACAGTGTGAGGTGTCCGCATTGTGGATAAGCTGTCAGGTGACTGGTGTTTGTCTGTGGTGTGTGTGCTATGTGGTGTGTGTTTTTGGACTTTGTGTGTTGGATGTTGAGTGTCTCTGTGAGGTGTGAGTACTTTGGAGTGTGTGTGAGTGTGGTCCGTGGTGTATGTCTGAGGTGGGTGCACTGTGAATTGTGATTGGAGTGTGTGAAGTGCATGGTGTGTCTCTTTGTAAGGTGTGTGATTTGTAAAGTGTGTGTGGTGAGTTTTGTGGATGTGTGAGTTGTGTGCGTGTGATTTGTGGTGTGTGTATCTGTGAGGTGAGTATACTGTGTAGTGTGTGTGTATGATGAGTGGCGTGTGTTTGTGTGACGTGTGAGCACTGTACAGTTTATGGGTTTGTCTGGTGAGTGGTGTATATCCCTGTTAGGTTTGTGCACGGTGGAGTGTCCGTGTGGTCAGTGGTGTGTGTCTTTGTGAGGTGTGTCCACTGTGCAGTGTGTGTTTTTGGTGAGTGATGTGCCTGTGTGAGGTGTCTACACTGCAAAATGTGTGTGTGTTGTTGTGTGTTTGTGTTTCTGCTGTTGGGTGAAGTGTTCCATAGTGACTGTTGGTGGGTAGGGTGTTGAATACTGACTGTTGTTGGGTTGGATGCTGTATATTGCCTTTTGTTGGGTATGTGCTCTATATTGACTGTTGTTGGCTAGGTGCTCTATAGTGACTGTTGTTGCATACGTGCTCTTTACTGAGTGTTGTTTGATCGTGTGCTCTATAGTGACAGTTCTTGGCTAAGGTGTTTTAATAGTGGCTGTTGCTGGATAGAGTGCTCTATAGTGACTTTTGCTAAGTAGAGGGCTTTTCAGTGACTGGTTTTGTGTAGGTCCTCAATATTGACTGTTACCTGGTGGCATTCTCTATAGTGACTGTTGTTGGGTACGTGCTCTACAATTACTGTTGTTGGGTAGGGTGCTCTATAGTGACAGTTGTTGGGTAAGTTGCTCTTTAGTAAGTATTGTTGTGCGAAGTGCTCTATAGTGACTATTGTTGGGTAGAATGCTCTATTAGTGACTGTTGTTGGGTGGAATCCTCTATAGCGACGTTTATTGTGTACAGTGCTCTATAGTGACTGTTATTGGGTAGAGTGCTCTACAGTGACTGTTTTCAGGGAGACTGCTCAATATAGTGACTGTTGGTTGTTAAGGTGCTCTATAGTAACTTGTTCGGTAGTGTGCACTATACTGAGTGTTATTGGCTGGAGTGCTCCATAGTGTCTGTTGTTGGGTGGGGTGATCAATACTAACTGTTGCTTAGTATGGTGATTTATTATGACTGTTTTTGGGTAAAGTGCTCTAGATATGACTGTTTTTGGGTGGGTGCTCTATCGTGACTGTTGCTTGCTAAAGTGCTCTATAGAGACTGTTGTTGATTAGGGTGCTATGTAGTGACTGCTGTACTGTTGGTTTCTCTATAGTGACTGTGGTTGGGTAGAGTAATGTATAATTGACTCTTGTTGGGTGGAGTGCTCTATAGTGACTATTTTGTAGAGCGCTCTATAGTGAGTGTTTTTGGGTGGAGTCTCTATAGTGACTTATGTGGGGCTGGGTGCTCTATAGTGACTGTTGTTTGTTAGAGTGCTCGGTAGGTGACTCTTGTTGGATGGAGTGTTCTATATTGACTATTGTGTAGAGTGCTTTATACTGAGGGTTGTTGGGCGCAGTGCTCTATAGTAACAGCATCTGCTTAGGATGCTCTACAGTGACTGTATCTAAGTAGCATGCTCTACAGTGACTGTTGCTTGGTAGGGTGCTCTATAGTAACTTTTGTTGAGCAGGGGGCTCTTTAGTGACTATTGTGGAATAGGTGCTTTGTACTAACTGCTGCTGGGTAGAATGCTCTATAGTGTCTGTTCCTGGGTAGGTGGTTTATATTGCGTGATGTTTGGTAGGTGCTCCATAGTGACTCTTGTTGGTTAGGTGCTCTATATTAACTGTTGATTAGTAGGGTGCTCTATAGTTACTGTTGTTTGGTAGAGTGCTCTATAGTGACTGCTGTTTTTTAGGATGCTCTATAATGAGTGTTGCTGGGATGGTGCTCTATACTGACTGTTGTTAAGTAGAGAAATCTATAGTGATGCTAGCCGGGTAGGGTGCTCTATAGTGACTGTTTTAGAGTAGGTACTTTATAGTGACTGTTGTTGAGTGGAATGCTCTATAGTGACTGTTGTTGGGTAGGGGCTCTATAGTGACTGTTTTGGGGTAGTGTGCTCTACAGTTGCTGTTTTTGGGTAGGGTGCTCTTTAGTGACTGTTGCTGGGTGGAGTGCTTTATAGTGACTGCTGCTGGGTATGGTTCTTCATACTGACTGTGATTGAATAGACCGCTCCATAGTGCTGTCCTTTGGTAGGGTATTATAAAGTGACTCTGTTTGGGAAGAGTGCTCTATAGTGACTGTTGTGGGTAGAGAGCTCTATCGTGACTATTGTTGAAGAGGTTCTCTGTACTGACTTTTTCTGTGTAGGGTGCTCTGTTGTGACTGTTGTAGTGTGGGGTACTCCATGGTGACTGATGTTGTGTAGAGTGCTCTTTAGTGACTGTTATTGGGTAAAGTGCTCTACAGTGACTTGTTGGGTATTTTGCTCCATACTGACAGTTGTTTGCTAGGTGATCTACAGTGACTGCTGTTGAGTACCATACTCTAGAGAACTGTTATTTTGTAGGTACCCTATACTGATGGTTGTTATGTAGGTGTTCTATAATAACAGTTGTTGTGTAGGTGCTCTATACTGACTGTTGTTGGTTACGGTGCTGTATAGTAACTGCTGTTGGGTAGGGTGTGCTAAAGTAAATGTTGTGTGCAGCACTCTATAGTGTCTGTTATTAGGTGGGTTGCTCAATACTGACTGTTGCAGGGTGTGGAGATTTATATTGACTCTTGTATGATGGAGTGCTCTATAGGTGACTCTTGTTGAGCTCAGTGCTCTATAGTGACTGTGCCTGCATAGGGTGCTCTGTAGTGACTGTTGCTGGGTAGCATGCTCTATAGTGACTGTTGCTGGGTAGCGTGCTCTATAGAGACTGTTGTTGGGTAGGGTGCTCTATAGGGAATGCTGTTGGGTAGGGTGCTCTATAGTGACTATTATTTAATAGGTGCTCTGTACTAAATGTTGCTGGGTAGGGTGCATTTTAGTGACTGTTGTTGAATGGGCTGCTTTATGGTGACTGCTGTTCTGTAGAGTGCTCTGTAGTGACTGTTGATGAGTAGAGTGCTCTACAATGAGGTATTGGGTAGCTTAGTCTATACTGACTGTTTCACTGTAGGTGATCTTTAGTGACAGTTTTGGGTACAATGCTCTCTAGTGACTGTTACTTGGTAGGTGCTTTTTACTGACACTTGTTGGGTAGCTGCTCTGTATTGACTATTGTTAAGTAGCATGTTCTACAGTGACTATTGTTAAGTAGCGTGTTCTACAGTGAATGTTGGTGGGCAGGGTGCTCTACAGTGTCTTTTGTTGGGTAGAGTGCTCTATAGGTGACTATTGTTGTGTGGAGTGTTTTATAATGACTATTGTGTAGAGTGCTCTATAGTGACTGTTGTGGGCCATAGTGCTGTATAATGACTGTTGTTGGATAGGTGTTCTATATTGACTGTTTTTGAGTAAGGTGCAGTATAGTGACTAATGTTGGGTATGTGCTCTATAGTGACTGTTGCTGAGTAGCGGGCTCTATTTTGACTGGTGTTGGGTAGTGTGCTCTATAGTGACTATTGATGGCTCGGTGCTTCATAGTGACCCTTTTTGGGCAGGTGACCTATAGTGACTGTAATTGGATAGGAGGTCTATATTGATTGTAGTTGCGGACGGCGCTCGAAAGTGACTATTAATTGTATGGTGCTCTATGACTGTTAAGTAGGGTGCTGTATACTGACTGTGTTGCTGGGTAGTGTGCTCTATAATGACTGTTGCTGCTTTAAGTGTTCTATACTGACTGTTGCTGGGTAAAGTGTTCTATTTTGACTTTTTTTGGTAGGTACTCTATAGTGACTGTTCTTGGTTAAGGTGCTGTAAGGTGACTTTTGTTCTGTAGAGTGCTCAATAGTGACTGATTTGGGTAGAGTGCTTCATAGTGACTAATATTGCCGAGGGTGTTCTATAGTCACTGTTGTTGGGTAGAGTGCTTTATAGTGACTGTTGGTGGGTAGAGAGCTCTATAGTGAGTGTTGTTGGTTAGGTGCTCTATACTGACTATAGTTGAGTAGATTGCTTTATAGTGACTGTCTGAGTAGGGTGCTCTATTGTGACTGTTCCTATGTAGGCTGCTCTATAGTCACTGTTTTTGGTAGGTGATGTATAGTGATTGTTGTTGGGTAGGGTGGTCTACAATGACTGTTGTTGGCTTGAGTACTCTATATTGACTGTTGTTGGAGAGCATGCAATATAAAGACTATTGTTGGGTAGTGTGCTCTGTAGTGACTGTTGTTGAGTATAGGGCTCTACAGTGACCATTCTTTTGTAGGTGCTCTATAGTGACTGCTTTTTAGTAGTGGGCTCTATACTGACTGTTGTTGGGTAGGTGCTCTATAGTGACTGTTGTTTGGTAGGTACTCTATAGTGAATGTTATTAGGTAGGTGCTCTATAGTAACTTTGGTTGGTTAGGTGCTCCATAGTGACTGTTGCTGTGCACGGTGCTCTATGGTGACTGTGGGTGAAGTGCTTTGTGGTAACTGTTGCCAGGTAGAGTGCTCTATAGTGACTTCTGTTGTGTACTTGCCCAATAGTGACTGTTGCAGGGTAGGATCCTCTAAACTGAATGTTTTTGGGTAGGTGCTCTATTGTAACTGTTGCTGTGTTGGGTGATCTATAGTGACCATTGTTGGGTAGAATGCTCTATATTTAACAGTTGTTGTGTCGAGTGCTCTATAGTGGGTATTGCACTGTATGGTGCTCTATAGTGACTGTTATTGTGTAAAGTGCTCTATACTTACTGATGTAGGGTAGAGTGCCCTATAGTGACTGATGTTGAGTACGTACCTTATAGTGACTGTTGCTGGGTCAAGTGCTCTATAGTGACTCTGCAGTGAAGGGTGCGTTATAGTCTGTGTTGTTGCATGCATACTGTATGGTTACTGTTGCCGGGTAGAGTGCTTTATATAGACTGTTTTTGGGTTAGTGCTGTATAGTGACTGTTGTTGGTGGGGTACTTGAAATTAACAGTTGCTGGGTAGGTGCTGTATAGTGACTGTTGCTGGATAGGGTGCTCTATAATGACTGTTGATGGGTAGGTGCTCTATACTGACTCTTGTTGGGTAGAGGGCTTTAGAGTGACTGTTTCTGAGTGGTTGCTTTATAGTGACTGTTGTTGGATACCTGCTCTATAGTGACTGTTGTTGAGTAGTGTACTCTATAGTGACTGTTATTGGGTGAAGTTCTTCAATGTGACTGTTGTTTTGTATGGTTCTCTATAGTGACTGTTGCAGGGTAGGTTGATGTATAGTGACTGAAATTTGTTAGAGTGCTCTATAGTGACTGTGTGGAGTCGTGTGGAGTGCTCTATTGTGACTGTCTTTGGGTAGAATCCTCTATAGTGACTGTTGTTGGGTGGAGTGCTTTATAGTGACAGTTGTTGGGTAGGGTTCTCTATACTGACTGTTGCTGGATTGGGTGCTTTACACTGACTGATGTTGGGTGGGGTTCTCTAAAGTGAATGTTGCTGAATAGAGTGTTGTATACTGACTGTTGTTCAGTAGGGTGCTCAATAATGACTGCTGTTTGATAGGTGCTCTATAGTGACTGTTGCTGGGTATCATTCTCTATAGTGACTGTTTTTGGGTAGGTGTTGTATAGTGACTGTTGTTGGTGGGTGGTCTATACTTACTGTTGTTGTCTTGGGTGCTCTATAGTGAGTGTTGTTTGATATTGTCCTCTATAGTTACTGTAGCTGGATAGTGTACTTTATTGTCATTTTTATTAAGTAGAGTACTCTATGGTAATTGTTGCTTGTTACAGTGCTCTAATGTGACTCTATAGTGTTCTATAGTGAATGATCGTAGGTTGGTGCTCTATAGTGACGATTTCTGGGTATGGTACTCTATAGAGATAGTTGTTTGGTAGGTATTTTATAGTGACTGCTGTTGGGGGTGGTGCCCTGTACTGTCTGTTGCTGGGTAATCTGCTATATACTGATTGTTGCTGGGAAGGGTGTTCTATATTGACTGTTGTTAAGTAGAGTGCTCTATAGTAACTGGTTTTGGGTAGAGAACTATATACTGACTGTTGTTGGGCAGGGTGCTCTATAGTGTTTGTTGTTGGGGAGATTGCTCTATAGTGACTGTAGTTGGGTATGTGATCTATAGTGACTCTTTTTGGGTATGGTGCTTTACAGTGAATGTTGTAGGTACAGTGCTTTATAGTGAGTGTTATTGGGTAGTTTGCTGTATAGTGACTATTGGGTAGGGTGCTCTAAAGTGTCTGTTGCTGTGTGGGTACTCAACAGTGTCTGTGGTTGTGTATGTGCTCTATAGTCACTGTTGCTGTATAGTGTGCTCTATCGTGACTATTGTTTTGTGGATTGCTTCATGTTGACTGTTGCTGTGTAGAGTGCTCTATAGTGACTGTTGTTTTTAAGTACTCTATACTGACTGTTTAGTGGGCTGCTTTATAGAGACTGTTGTTAAAAAGGGTGCTCTCTGGAGACTTATTTTGGGTAGGGTGTTCTATAGCGACTCCTGTTGAGTAGAGTGCTCTATAGTGATTGTTGTTGGGTAGAGTGCTTTATGCTGACTGTTTTGGGGTAAAGGGCTCTATAATGACTTGTTGGGTAGGGTACTATGAAATGACTGTTGTTGGATTGTGTTCTTTATACTGAGTGTTGTTGTGTAGGTTTTCTAAAGTTACTGTTATTGTGTAGGTGCTCTAAATTGACTGTTGTTGGTAGGGTGATATAAAGTGACTGTTGTGAGTTAGGGTGCTGTATAGTGACTGTTGCTTGGTAGGTTGCCCTATAGTGACAGTTGGTTGGTCCAGTGCTGTATAGTGACTGTTGCTGTGTAGCATGCTCCATAGTGACTGTAGTTGACTGGAGTGCTCTATACTGAGTGTTTTTGTGTAAAGAACTCTATAGATACTGTTCTTGGGTAGGTTCTCCATAATGACTGTTACAGAAAGAGGTGATCTATAGTGACTGTTTTTGGGTATGCTCTCTACAGTTTCTGTTGTTGGGTATGTGCTCTATAGTGACTGTTGTTGGGTATGATGCTCATAGTGACTGCTTTTAGGTACAGATCTCTACAGTGACTGTTGTTGGGTATGGTGCTCTATAGTAATTGTTGTTGGATAGAGTGCATTATAGTGACTGCTGTTGGGTAGAGTGCTGTATAGGTAATTTTTGTTGGGTAGAGTTCTCTATAGTGACTGTTGCTGTGTAGAGGGCTTTATACTGACCGTTGCTGGGTAGAGCGCTCCTTAGTAACTCTTTTTGAGTGATATGCTCTATACTGTCTGTTTTTGGGTAGGTGTTCCATAGTTACTGTTATTGAGAAGGGTGCTCATAGTGAGTGTTGTTGAGTATGGTGCTCTATAGTAACAGTTGTTTGGTTGAGTTCACTATGGTGACTCTTGTTGTGTAGGTGCTTTGCAGTAACTTTTGTTGGATAGGTGCTATATAGTGACTGTTGCTGTGTACGATGCTTTCTAGTGCCTTTTTTGGTTGGTTCTGTATAGTGATTGTTGTTAGGTTGCTCTAAACGGATGGTTAGTGTGTAAGTGATCCATACAAACTTCTGCTGCATAGGGTGCTCTATAGTGACTGTTGCTAAGTATGCTGCTCTATAGTGACTGTTACATGGTAAGGGTCTTTTAGTGACTATTGTTGGGTACGTTCTCTATAGTGACTTTTAGTTAGTTGCTTTATAGTGACTGTTGATGTTAAGGATACTCTATTGTTACTGATGATGGGTACTGCACTATAGTAAATATTGTTGACAAGACTGCTCTACCGTGACTATTGTTGAGTAAAGGGCTCAATACTGACTTTTGTGGAGCAGGTGCTCTATACTGACTGTTGTTGAGGAGGGTACTCTATAGTAACTCTTGTTGGGTAGTGTGCGCTATAGTGCCTAATTTAGAGTGGGGTGCTTGATAGTGACTGTTGTTGGGCAGAGTGATCTATAGGTGACTGTTGTTGAGTAGGTGCTCTATAGTGACTGATGTTGGGTATGTGCTTTATAGTGACTGTTGCTGGGTAGGGTGTTCTGCAGTGACTGTTTTTGGGTAGGGACTGTATATTTACTGTTGTTGTTGGGTGCTCTATAGAGACGTTGTTGTGTAGGTGCTCCGTAGTAACTGTTGCTGCGTAGAGTGCTCTGTAGTGACTCTTCTTGGGAAGAGTGCTCTATAGTGAGTGTTTTAGAGTAGAGTGATCAAAAGTGACTGTTCTTGGGTAGATTGCTCTATAATGACTGTTGTTTAGTAGAATGCTCTACAGTGGCAATTTTTGTAGAGGGTGTTATAGTGACTGTTGTTGGGTAGGTTCTCTATAGTGACTGTTATTGGGAAGGGTTATCTATAGTTACTGTTGTTTTATAGGTTGCTCTATAGTGACTGTTTTTGCATAGTTGCTCTATACTGACGGTTGTTGGGTAGTTGCTCTGTAGTAACAATTTTTGGGAGGGGTGCTCTGTAGTGATTGCTGTTGTGTGAAGTGCTCTATTGTGAGCGATTTTAGGAAGAGTGATCTATAGTGACTGTTCCTGGGGAGGGTGTTGTATAGTGACTGTTGTTCGGTAGAGTGCTATACAGTGACTTTTTGGAGAGGGCAATATAGTGACTGTTGCTGGGTAGGTTGCTATATAGTAATGTTTGCTGCGTAGGGTGCTGTATAATGATTGTGGTTGAGTAGAGTGCTCTATAGTGACTTTTGCTGGGTAGGGTGCTATATAGTAACTGTAGGTGGTTAGAGTGTTCTATAGTGATTGTTGTTAAGTAGAGTGCTCTGTAGTGACTGTTGCTGCGTAGAATATAGTATAGTGACTGTTGCTGGGAAGCGTTCTCTGTAGTGACTGTTGCAGCATAGGGTACTCTGCAGTGACCTTTGTTGGGAGACATGCTCTATAATGACTCTTTTTAGGTAGAGGACTTTACAGTAACCATTATTGGGTATTTCCTCTATATTGATTGTTGTGGGTAGGGTGCTCATAATGACTGTTTTTTGTTAGGTGCTCTACAGTGACTGTTGTTGGGTGCAGTGCACTAAAATGATGGTTTTTGGGTAGTTTTATATACATTATGTTTGTTGGGGGGAGTTCCTTATACTGACCCATGTTGTGTAGAATGCTCTATAGTGACTGTGGTTGTGTAGAGTGCTCTCAAGTTATTTTTGTTCTGTATGGTGCTCTATAGTGACTGCTGTTGGGTAGGGGCTATATATTTACTGTTATTGGGAAGGGTGAACATATTGACTGTTGTTGGGTATGCTACTCTACAGTAACTGTTGTTGGGTAGGTGCTCAATAGTGACAGTTCTTGTGTAGGTGCTCTATAATAACTGTTAAGTAGGTGCTCTATTGTGACTGTTGTTGCTTAGGTGTTGTATAGTGAATGTTGCTGTACAGGGTGTTCTATAGTGACGGTTGTGGTTGGGGTGATCTATATTGACCGTTAGTTGGTAGAGTCCTCTATAGTGACTGATGTTGGGTACGTGCTTTATAGTGACAGTTGCTGAATAGGTTGCTCTATAGTGACTGTTCTTGGGTAGGTGTTCTTTAGTGACTGTTGTTTGGAGGGGTGCTCTATAGTGACTGTGATTACATAGAGTGCTCTATACGTGACTGTTGTTGTTTTGAGTGCTCTGTAGTGGCCATTGTTTTGTTGAGTGCTCTGTAGGGACTGCTGTTAGATAGAGTGTTTTATAGTTACCGAGGTTGGGTAGAGTGTTCTATAGGTGACCGTTGTTAAATGAAGAGTTCTATATTGACTGTTGCTGGTTAGAGTGCTCTCTAGTGACTCAGCTGGGAGTGGTGCTTCATAGTAAGCATCATTGCATTGTGCTCTACAGTGACTGTTGCTGTGTAGAGTGCTCTACAGTGACTCCTCTTGGGTAGGTGCTCTATAGTGACTGTTGTTGCCTAGCTACTCTATAGTGACTATTGTTGTTTATGTGCTGTATTGTGACCATTGCTGTGAAGGATGCTATATAGTGGCTGTTGTTAATTAAGAGTTCTGAACTGATGGTTGCCAGGTAGGTGCTTTATACTGACTGTTGCTGTTTAGAGTGCTCTATTGTGACTGTTGTGTTGAGTGTTCTAAAGTGACTGTTGCTGGCTAGGCTGCTCTACAGTGACTGTTGCTGGGTAGGGTGCTCTTTATTGACTTTTTGTGTGGCATGGTTTATACAGACTGTTGCTTGTTAGAGTGCTCTGTAGTGGCTGTTGTTGGGTAGGTACCCTATACTGACTGTTGTTGGGTCTGTTGCTTTCTATTGACTGTTGCTGGGTACTTTCTCTATAGTGACTGTTTTTCGGTACAACGCTTTATAGAGTCTGTTGTTAGGTATGGTGCAGTATAGTTACTTTGTTGGGTGGAGTTTTCTCTAGTGACTGTTTTTGGGTAGAGAATTCTACAGTGAGTCTTGTTTTGTAGGCACTCTGCAGTGACTGTTGTTGAGTGAATACTATAAAGTACCTACCCAACAACAAACACTACTGAGCATCCAACACAAAAACAGGCACTATAAAGCACCTATTCAACAACAGTTAGTATAGAGCACCACAAAGAGCAACAGTTACTATAGAGGACCCTACCCAAAAACATTCTTTACAGAGCAATGTAAACAAAAACCGTCACTACAGAGTAATCCACCAAACAACAGTTCTTATAGAGCACCTTACCCAACAAGAGTCACTATAGAGCACCCTCCACAAAAAAAGGCACTATAGAGCACTTACCCAAGAGCATTCACTATTTAAAAGTCCACACGGAAACAGTAACTATTGATTACCTACTTCACAAAAGTCACTATAAAGAATTTTACACAGTAAGAGTCACTACAGAGCACTCCACCAAACAACAGTCAATATAGAGCACCCAACCAAACAACAGTCATTATAGAGCACTGTACGAAACAACTGTCAAAATAAAGCACTCTTTGAAAAATAGTCTCTATAGAGCACCCTACCAACAACAGTCATTCTAGACCACCATACCCAACAACAGTCACTGTAAAGCAGCTACCCAGCAACAGCCATATAAAACACCTAAACAAAAACAGTCACTATAGAGCACCTACTAAACTACAATCACTATAGAGCTCATACCCAACAACAGTCACTATAGAGTACTCTAGCAACAACAATCATTATAGAACACCATACAACCCAACAGTTACTTTAGAGCACACTATTTAATATAGTCACTCTAGAGCACCTACCCAACAACTGTCACCATAAAGTACTCTACCAACAACAATCACTATTGAAAACCATACCCAGAAACAGTCACTGTAGAGCACTCTACGCAGCAACTGTCACTATAGAGCACCTTTACCAAGGTCAGTATAAGGCACTCTAACCAACAACAGTCACTATTCCGCACCCTACCAAACAACAGTCACTGTAGAGCACCTGCCCAACTAAAGACACAGTAGAACCTTCTACCCAACAACAGTCTCTATAGAGCACTCTACACAACAGTCACTATAGAGCATCCTACCCAAGAACAGTCAGTATAGAGCACCATACCCAACAGCATCACTGTAGGGCATCCTACAAAATAACAGTTAACATAGAGCTCTCCACCCAAAAACAGTCACTATAGAGCACTCCAACAAACAACAATCACTATGGAGCACCCTACCGAGCAACAATCACTATAGAGCACCTACCCAAAAACAGTTATTATTCAGAGCACTTCCGAAAAGCAGTAACAACAGAGCACTGTATCCAACAACAGTCACTATAGTGCACCGTACCCAACAACACACAGTATAGAGCACCTACCCAACAACAGTCAGTATTAAGCACCCTACCCAACAGCAGTCACTATAGAGCACTGTACCCAAGGCACTATAGAATCTTCTAAACAATAGTCAATAAAGAGCACTCCACCCAACAACAGTCACTATGGAGCACCTTACCCAACAACAGTCATTATAGAGCACCTAATCAAAAACAGTCACTATTTAGAGCATTGCACCCAACAACTGTCAGTATAGAACACCTACCCAAAAAGTTACTATAAATCATTCTACCGAACAAAATCACTTTAGAACACTGAAATAAACAACAGTCAGTATAGAGCACCATACCCCAAAACAGTCAATATAGAGCACCCTACCAGGTAACAGTCAATATAGAGTACCTCCCAACCACAGTCACTATTACAGCATCCTACCCAGCAAGAGTTACAATAAAGGAAACTACCCTGAAACAGTCACTATAGGGCACCCTAATCAGCAACAGTCACCATAAAGAACTCTACCTAAGAACATTAACTGTAGAGCACCCCACCAAGAAACAGTCACCATATAGCACTCTACCCAGAAACAGTCACTGTACATCATTCTACCAATCAACAGTCACCACGGAGCACACTACCCAACAATAGTCATTATAGAGCACCCTCCCTAACAACCATCAATATAAAGCACTCTATCCAAAACCAATCATTTTAGAGAACCCTACTCAACAACATTCAATATAGAGTACCTACCCAACAAAAGTAACTATAGAGCAGCCTACCCAGGTACTGTCATTTTAGAGAACCCTACTAAGCAAAAGTCACTATAAAACACTCTACCCAACAAGAGTCACCATCGAGCACCCAACCCATCAAAAGTCAATATAGAGCCCTGTATCCAACAAGAGTCACTGTGGAGGACCCTATCAAGCAAGTCACTATAGAGCACCCTACTCAACAACAATCACTATAGGGAACTCTACCCAAAAACAGTCACTATAGAACACCCTACACAGCAACAGTCAGTATAGGGAACTCCACCCAACAACAGTCACTATAAAGCACCCTGCCCAACAACAGTCACTGTAGAGCACCCTACTCAACAACAGTAACTATGGAGAACCCTACCAGCAACAGTCAGTATACTACATTCTACCTAACAAAAGTACCTATATAGCACCAACCCAACAAGAGTCACTATGCAGCAAATTCACATTAGTCACTATAGAGCAATGTAGCCAACATTTGCTATAGACCACCATACACAACAACAGCACTTACCCAACAAGTCATTATAGAACATCCTGCCCAATGAAAGTCACTACAGAAAACTCTACCCAATAACACTCACCATAAAACACATTACACAACAACAGTCACTATAGTGCACTCCACCACACAACAGTCACCTGGAGAGCATTCTAAACAACAACAGTCATTATAGAGCACCCCAACCAACAAAAGTGACTATAGACCACCTATCCAACAGCAGTCACTATAGAGACCGTACCAAGCAATGACCATTATATAGTACCTATGCAACAAACATCACTATAATCTACCGAGCAACAGTCACCATAGAGATTTCCACCCAATATCACTCACTAAGGAGTACCCTACCCAACAACAGTCACTAAGAGCACCCTACCCAATGACACTCACTATACAGCACCCTACCCAACAGGTCATTATAGAGCACCCTACACAAAAAATGTAACTGGAAAGCACCAAAACAACAGCAGTAACCATAGAGATTTTTTTAAAATTTATATTGCATTTTAGGTTTTGGG
>CM052665.1:29838804-29904928 GCA_028533165.1 Leontopithecus rosalia
GACCCCACAAAAGTCACTATAGAACACTCCACTTAACAACAGTCACCATAGAACACCATACACAACAACAGATTCTATAGCGCATTCTTCCGAACAACAGTCACTATAGAGCACTACGCCCAACAACAGACACATGGGCACACAACAGCACACACATTCCGCAGTTCAGACTCCTCACACAGGCACACCTCTCAAAACAAACACACATTGCACAGTGAACACACCTCACACAAACACACATCACTCATCATACACACACATTACATGGTGAACACACCTCACACAGACACCCAACACTCACCAAAAACACAATCCATAGTGCGGACACCAAACACAGGCATACCATATCTTACACACACTGCACAGTGCATTCACATTACACATACACACACCACACACTGCACACACAAACCAAAGTGCAGACACTCCACACAGACACACACCACTCATCACACACACTCCACACACACTCCTCTGTGCATACACCTCACACAGATACACACCAATTAATATACACACTTCACACACACACTGCACATAGCACAAAACTCACACAGACACAAAACTCAACACACACACTCTCCACATTGCACACAGCTCACACAGACACACACCACTCATCACACACACACTGCACAGGGTACACACCTGAAACATACACACAACTCGCCACAAACACAATCTCCGTAGTGCACAGAAGTTACACGGAGACATCCCATGCACCTCAGCAAACTCTACAGAAAATCCACAGTATACATACCTCAGACAAACACCACTCACCAAACTCACACAGACTCCAGACTACACACACCTCACGGAGACACACAACATGCACCACACAAATTCCTCAAACACACAGCACAATGCACACACGTCACACAAACAGCAATCCCCTCACATCTTATCCACAATGCAGACACCTCACACTGTCACACACCACTCATCACCCACTCTCAACACACACACTCAGTGCACACATTTCACACAGACACACACTACTCACCACAGAGACTACACAGTGCACACACCTCACACAAACACACACTGTAGAACACACATATTACACAGTGCACACAGCTCACAAAGCCACACACCACATACCATGCACAAAGACTTCACAGTGCACACACCTCACACAGACACACAGAACTCAACATACACAAACACTCCACAATGCACACACCTCAGATACACACTACCAATGGCACACACACTTTATGATAAGAACCCCTCACACAGACACAAGACTGACCACACACAATACACAGTAAACACACCTCACACAGAAACAAAACACTCATTACAAACACAATCTGCAGTGTACACTTCTCACACAGGCACTCACCACTCAGCAAACACAAACTTCTCAGTTCACACATTTCATACAGACACACACCACTCACCAAGCACACAATGCACAGTTCACACAACTCACACACACTGCAGTCAACACACACACAATTGTGCACTCACCTCACACACACACCAATCAAGACACACACACTCCATATGTAAGAAACCTCATACAAACACACAAGTGACCACAGATACTACACAATAAATACATTTCAAACAGACACACAACACTCACCACACACAGATTTTGCAATGCATGCCTCTCACACAAGCAAAGCACACCACAAACACACACTGCACAGTGAACAAACCCTAAAAACAAACACATCACTGACCTCAAGCATACACTCCACAGTGCACACGCCTCACAAGACACACAGCACTCACCACAAAAACGCACACTGCGCAGTGAACAAACCTCACAAAGACACACTACAGACCACACACACACTACACAGTGCAGACTCCTCACAAAGACACACACCACTCACTACACGAACGCATACAAACTGCACAGTGAACATACATCATAAAAGCACACACCACTCACCATAAAAACACACTAAACTGTGCACACACGTCACCCACACACACAAAATTCACCAAACACCTAATCCACAATGCAGACACCAAACACAAACATACCAATTACCAGACACACTACACAGTGCACTCAACTCACACAGATATACACAACCAATGCACACACAATCTAAAGTGTAGACACTCCACACAGGCACACACCACTCACCACACACAATCCACACACACTCCACTGTGCATTCACCTCACAAAGACACAGACCAACTTAATACAGGCACTTCATACACACAGTGTTCATAACACAAAGCTTACACAGACAAACACTCAACACACACAGACTCTCCACAGTGCATTCACCTTACACAGACACACACCTCTCATCACACACACACTCCACAGTGCACACACCTCACATATACACACAACTGACAACACACACTCTTTCCACAGTGCACACACCTTACACGAAAACACCCCATGCACTCCACACACTCCACACACAATTCACAGTGCATATACCTCAGACATACACCTTTCTCCACTCTTTCACACACTTCAGAGTACACACACCTCACAGAGACACACAACATGCACTACACAAACTCCACAAACACACCCCGCAATGCCCAAACATCATAGAGACAAAAAACAATCACCTGACACCTTATCCACAATGTAGACACGTCACATTGTCACACACGAATTACCACACACACTCAACACACGCACTCAGTGCACACATTTTAAACAGACACACATCACTCAGCAAACACACTCAACTGTGCCCACACCTCACACAAACACACAGTGTAGTACCCACACATACTACACATAGCACACTTCTCACACAGACACATAAGATTCACCACACACACTCCACAGTCCACAAACCTTACACAGACACACACCACTCACCACACACACTCCACAGTACACACACCTCACTCAGACACACACTGCTTAGCACGCACACACTCTCCACAGTGTCCACACCTCACACAGGCACACAACATGCAACACACGCACTGCTTATTGCTGATACCTATCACAGACACACACCAGTTACCACACACTGCAAAGTCACACGCCACTGTTCATACATCTCACACTGAAACACACCACTTATTACACCCATACTACACAGTGCCCTCACCCCACACAGGCCCACAGTTTAAACAGACACACACCTCTCACACGTTTAAGAGTGCACATGGTTCACACAGACACACCACTAACCACACACATCAAACTCCACAAGCACACATTTTACACACAACACTCAACAAGCACACACTCCACAGTTCACGCAACTTACACAAACACAAAGCAGTCAGCACACACAGACACTCCATAGTGTACAAACCTCACACACATACCACTCATGACACAGACACTCCACATTAAAGGAACCTCATAAAGACACACGACTGACTGCACGCTACACAGTAAACAGATTTTAAGCAGACCCACGAAACTCAGCAGACACACATTCTGCAGTGCAGAGTGTAGCTCACACAGGCAAACCACTCATCATAAACGCACACTGCACAATGAACACACCTAACAATGACACTCCACACTGACCACACACAGACACTCCACAGTGCACACAACTTACACAGAAACACAGCACTTAATACACACACTTCATGCAGAAACGTCACATAGCACAAACCTCACACAGACACAAAACTCAACATACACACACTCTCCACAAAGCACACTCCTCACACAGAAACACACCACTCATCACACACAGAATCCAAATTGCAGACACTCAATGCAGACCCGCACAACTGGCCACATGTACTCCTCACCCACTCCATTGTACACATGCCTCACACAGACAGACACCACTTGAAACACACATTTAATGCAAACACTGCACATAGCACACACAATACACAGACACAAAACTTACCACACACATTCTCCACAGTGCACACACCTCACACACATATTACTATTCTCACCAAACTCCACAGTGCACACACCTTACACAGACACACACCACTCACCAGACACACCCCTCTATAGTGTCACACCTCACGCAGACACACACCATGCACTCCATAAACTCAAAACAAAATCCACAGTGCACATACCTCAGACACACACCACTTATTACACAGAAACTCCAGAGAACACACCTCACACAGACATACCACTCACCACAGAAGTAATATTTCACAGTGCACACATTTCAAACAGACACACACCACTCAACAAACACACTCCAGAGTTCACACAACTCACACAGACACACAGCAATCACCACAGACACTCCAGAGTGCACACACCTCACACACACACCACTCATAACACACACACTCCAAATTGAAGAAACCTCATACAGACACACGACTGACCACACATACTACACAGTAAATACATTTCACAGAGACTCACAACACTCACCACACAGACATTCCGCAGTGCAGACACCTCACACAGGAACATCACTCACTACAACCACAGACTGCACAGCGAACACACCTCACAAAGACACACACCACTGACAATACACACACTGCGTAGTGCACACAACTCACGCAGACACACACCACTCACTACACAAACACACACAAACTGCACCGTGCACAGACCTTACAAAGCACACACCCCTCACAATACACAAACACTACACAGTGAACACCTCACAAAGACACACCACATACCATGCACAGAGACTCCACAGGGCACACACCTCACACAGACAGACAGCACTCGCCATACACACACACCTCAAACAGAAACACACCACTCACAACACACACACTTTACACTGAAGACACCTCACAGAGACAGAAGACTGATGACACACTACACAGTAAACACCTCACACGGACACACAACACTCACCACACACATATTTCACAGTGCAGACACCTTACTCAGGCATATGACTCACAAGAAACACAAACTGCACAGTGCGCCCACCTCATAAAAACACAAACCACTGACTACACAAAAACTCCTCAATGCACACACCACACACAGAAACACACCACTTACCACACAAACACACCAAAAACGCACAGTGCACAAACCTCACACAGACACACACCGCTCACCATACTCACACACTACACAGTGCACACAACACACACAGACCGACAATACTCAGCAAACACACACTCCACAATGCAGACACCTAACACAGACATACCACTCACCAAAAACAGTACACAGTGCATTCACCTCACACAGACACACACCACTCACCACACACAATCTAAAGTATAGAAACTGCACACAGTCACACATCACTCACCACACACACTTCACACACACTCCACTGTACACAGACATCACACAGACACACACCACTGAAATACACACACTTAACACACACACTCCAAATAGCACACACATCACACACACACAAAACTCACCAGAGTGCACACACTTCAGATGCACAACACTTCTCACACAAAAACACAATGGTGCACACACATCACATAGACACACACCACTCACCACACCCACTCCACTTTGCATACATCTAACACAGACATACAACACTTAATACACATATTTCACATCCACAGTCCACATAGCACAAACCTCACACACACAAATCTAAGCACACATACATTTTCCAGAGTGCATATACCATACATACACAAACCACTCATCAAACACACCCTGCACAGTGAACACACTTTACAGAGAGACACACCACACAATTCACACTCTCCACATACAATCGCAGTGCACATACCTCAGACATACAATACTCACCGCACTCACACACAACCCAGAGTACACACACCTCACAGAGACACAAGGCAAGCCCCACACAAACTCCACAAACACACATCACAATGCACACTCATCCCACAGACAAACACCAATCACCAGACACCTTATCCACAATGCAGACTCCTCTCACTGTCACACAGTCGTCACCACACACCCTCAACACACACAGTGCACACAATTCACACAGGCAAACACCACTCAGAACACAAGCTCTAAAGTGCACTCACCACACACACTGTAGAACACACACACTCCACAGTGCACACACCTCATACAGACACACACCACATACCATGCACAGAGACTCCGCACTGCACACAACTCACAGACATAGAAAACTCAACATACATACACATTTAACAGTGCACACACCTAAAACAACCAGCCACTAATTATGACACACACACTTTACAGTGAAGACAACTCACACAGACACAAGACTGGCCACACACACCCATACACACTACACAGTAAATACACCTCACACAGACACACAACACTCACCAAAACCACATTTTGCAGTGCAGACACCTCACACAGGCAGATGACTCAGCAGAAAGACACACTGCACAGTGTGCACATCGCTTAAAACACACACCACTTAGCACACACACACTTCTTAGTGCACACACTTTACACAGACACACACCACTCAGCACACACACAGTTTGCACCGTGCAAAAACCTCACACAGTATGAAGTCACTCACCACACACTCTTCACAGTGCACACACCTCACTCAGACACGCATGACTCACCGAACACACACACTCCCCAGTGCACACACCTCACTGTGACAAATTCCAATTGGCATGCCAACACTCCAACGTGCACACACCTCACGCAAAGACACACCACTTTCCACCCACAGAACTTCACACAGGCATACACCACAAAACACATACACTGCAGAGTGCCAACATCTAGCATAGACACACACCACTTTTCACCCACACTGCACACTCACTCCACTGTGCATACATCTCACACAGAAACACTCAAGTCATCACAGGCATACCACACACTGCAATACCTCACACAGTCACACACCAGTCACCACACACACTCCACACACATACTTCACAGTGCACACATCTTAAACACACAGTGAAGTGTGTGTGGAATGTTTCTGGTGAGTGGTGTTTGTTTGTGTGGAGTGTCTACACTTTGGATTGTGTGTGCAGTGGGTGGTGTGTGTCTGTGTGGTCACTGCACTATGAAGTTTGTGTGGCATTTGATATGACAGTGTTTGGTGTCTGCACTGGAAAGTGTGTGTTTGGTGATTGGTGTGTGTCAGTGTGAGGTATGTGCACTGTGTAATGTGTGTATAAGGAGTGGTGTGTGTCTGTGTGAGGTGTGTACCCTGTGCAGTTTTTGTGTTTGTGTGGTGAGCGATGTTTGTCTCTGTGTTGTGTGTGCACTGTGAGGGGTGTGTGTGGTCAGTGTTGTGTGTCTTAGATATGCTTACTGTGTAGTGTGTGGTCAATCTTGTGTTTTTGTGATGTGTCTTTACTGTAAAGTGTGTGTGTCATGAGTGGCATGTGTCTGCTTGAGGTGTGTGCACTGTGGAGCCTGTGTGTATGTTAATTCTGTGTGTCTGTCAGAGGTGTGTGCACTGTAATGTTTCTGTGCATTTTGTGTAGTTTGTGTTTGTTTGAGGTGTGTGCACTGCAGAGTGTGTGTGTTCTACAGTTTGTGTTTATTGAGGTGTGTGCTCTGTGCAGTGTGTGTGCTCCATATAGCACAAACCTCACACAGACACAAACTCAATACACACATTCTCCAGAGTGCACACACCTCACACATACACCACTCACCACACAAACTCCCACAAACTGCACAGTGCACCCATTTGACAAAAACACACACCACTCACCATACACACACACTACACCGTACACACACCAGACACCCAGACAATACTCATCAAACACACACTCCACAGTTCAGACACCTAACACAGACATACCACTCACCTCACGCACTACGCAGTGCACTCACCTCACTGAGACACACACCAGTCACCACACACACTTCACACACATACTCCACAGTGTGAACACCTTAAAAAGACATGTACACCTCACACATTAAAGAGTGCACAGAACTCACAAAGACACCCCTCTCACCACACACATAACCCTCCACAGTGCACACATTTTACACAGACACACACTACTTACCACCCACACACTTTACATTGAGGACACCTCAGAGAGACCCAAGACTGACCACACACGTTATACAATAAACACACCTGAGACAGACATGCAACACTCAACACACACACATTCCGCAGTTTACACACCTCACACAGGTACACACTACTCACCAAACACACACTCCACTGTTCACAAAACTCACACGGACACACGGCAGTCACCACACACACCCCAAAGTGCACACAACTCACACACAGCACTCAAGACACACACTCTCCACATTGAAGAAACCTTATACAGACACACGATTGACCACAAACACAATACAGTTAATACATTTTACACAGAAACACAATACACACCACACACAGATTCTGCAGTGCAGACACCTAACAGAGGCACACAACTCACCACAAATATGCGAAGCACAGTGAACACACTTCAGAAAGACACAGCATTGAAATCGCGCACACACTTTACAGTGCACACACCTCACACAAACACACACCACTCGCCATAAACACACAATCCACATTGCCACACCTCACACAGACAAACACCACTCACCAAACACACAATCCACAGTGCAGTTACCACAGATACCACTTATCACACAGATTACACTGTTAACTCACCTCACAGACACAATCCAACCCACTGCACAAAGAATCCAAAGTGCAGACACTCCACTGAGACACACAAAACTCATCACATACACTCAACACACACTCCACTGTGCATGCTCCTCACCCAAACACACCACTTAATACACACTCTTCACATAGCAGAAACTTCACACAGACCAAAAACTCAGCACACACTCTCACTCCACATTGCACACACCTCACACGGACACACACCATTCATCACACACACACTCCAAAGTGCACACACTTTGAACATACACACAACTCACCACACACTCACCCACCACTTTGCACACACCCTACAGAGGCACACCATGCACTCCACACACTCCACACACAATCCACAGTACACATACCTCAGATCTACACCCGTCACCACACTTACACACACACCAGAGTACACACACCTCACAGAGACACATGGCACTCAGCACACAACCACCACAAACACACACTCCAATGGACACCCATCACAGATACAAACACCAATCACCTGACACCTTAGCCACAATGCAGACATCTCACACTGTCACACACCAGTCAAGAAACACATTCAACACACACTCAGTGCACACAGTTCACAGACACACAGCACTCAGCAAACACACTCCAAAGTGCACACACCTCACACAAACACACACTGTAAAACACACAGAAACTACACGGTGCACACACCTCACACAGGCACACACCACTCAGCTTATGAACACTCTACAGTTCATGCAACTCACACAGCCACATAGCAGTAATCACACCCACATTCCATAGTGCAGACACTTCACACTCAAACACCACTGAGACATGCACTCCATATTGAAGAAATCTCATACAGACACATGACTAACCAGACACACTACACAGTAAATACATTTCACACAGACACACAACACTAACCACACACACATTCCTCAGTGCAGACACCTCACACAGGCAAAGCACTCACCACAACCACACACTGCACAGTGAACACACCTCAAAAAGACAAACATTAGTGACCACACACAATCCACACTTTACACAACTTATACAAACACACTACTGACCACACACTCACTCCACAGTGCACATACCTCACAGGGCCACACACACTAATCAGCACACACACTCCACCATGTACATACCTCACACAGACACACATCACTCACCACACACCCACTCTGCACAGTGCAAAAACCTCACACAAACACAAGTCACTCACCACACACACTCTTCAGAGTGCACACAACTCACACACACCACTCACCACAAACTCACTGCACAATGCACACACTCACAGGGACATACACAATTATTCAGACACTCATATAACACAGTGCACATACCTTATGCTGAAACACACCACTTACCACTCACACACTCTCCACAGTTCACTCACTTCACACAAACACACACCACGCAACACACACACTCCAAAGTGGAGATACCTAGCACAGACACACACCACTCACCACACACACTGCAAAAATCCACTGTGCATATATCTTAACCAGACACACACCACTCATCACACGCATATTATGCAGTGCACACACCACACACAGGCACACACCACTCACCAAACACACACTCCACAGTGCATATACCTCACACAGACACAAGGCAGTCATTACACACATTCCACACAAATACATTACAGTGCACAAACATAAAACAGACACGCACAACTCAATAATTAAAGTGTGCAAACAACTCAGACACACCATTCACCACACACATGACACTCTACATTGCACAGGTTTCCCACAGAACATGCACTACTCATGACACACACACTTTACAGTGAAGACACCATTCACAGACACAAGACTGACCACAGACACTACAGTGCAAACACACCACACACGGACATCCAACACTCACCACACACACATTCCACGGTACACACACCTCAGAAAGGCACACACCACTTATCAAACACAGTCTACATTTCACACAACTCACAGACACACAGCAGTCACTACAAACCCTCCATAGTTCACACACTTCACACACATCACTCACAAACACTCCACATTGAAGAAACCTCATAAGACACACAAATGACCACTCACACTACACAATAAATACATTTTACAGAGACACACAACACTCACCACACAAATATTCCACAATGCAGACAACTCACAGAGGAACACCACTCAACACAAACACACACAGCACAGTGAATACACCTCACAAAGTCACTGAAGGGCACCATACCAATAACAGTCACTAAAGAGCACCCCACCCAAAAACAGTCATTATAGAGCAACTACACAACAACAGTGGCTATAGAGAACCCTACGCACTAACAGTCACTATAGACAACTTCACCAAACAAAAGACGCTGTAGAGCACCCTACTCAAAAACAGTCCCGAAAGACCACCTACTCAACAACAGTAAGTATAGAGCACCCCACGCAATAACAGTCACTATAGAGCATCTAGCCATCAACAGTCACTATAGAGCCATTTACCCAACAACGTTCACTATATAGAACCCCACCAAGCAACACTCACGATTTAGCACCCTACTCAACAACAATCACTATAGATCACCCTATCTTCAATAGTCGCTATAGATCACCCTACCAAACAACGGTCAGTATGCAGCACCTACCTAACAACAATCACCAGAGAGCACCTATACAACAACAGTCACTATAGTGCACCTATACAAAAACCGTCATCATAGAGCACTCTAACCAGAAACTATTACTATAAAACACTGTACCCAGCAACAGTCACTGTAGAGCACCCTACCCAAAAACAGTCACTATAGAGCACCTACTCAACAACAGTTATTATAGAGCCCCCTACACAACAACAGTCACTATAGAGCACTCTACTCAAAAACAGTCACTATAGAGCACCCTACAAAACAACAGTCACTAAAAAGCACCCTACATAACAACAGTCACTATCCAGAGCACTCTATGCAACAACACTCCCCACAGATCACTCTACTAAGCAAAAGTTAGTATAGAGCAGGCCACCCAAAAAGAGTCATTACAGAGCATTCTACCCAACAACTGTCACTATAGGGAACCCTACACAACAACAGTCACTATAAAGCACCATACCCTACAACAGTCACTATAGAGCACCCTATTCAACAACAGTCACTATAGAGCACCTACCCAACAACAGTCACTTTTGAGCACCCAACTCAAAGAGTCCTTATAGAGCACCTACCCAACAACAGTCAATATAAAGCACCCTACCCAAAAACAGTCATTATATAGCATCCCAGCCAACCACAGCCATTATAGAGCACCCTACTTAGAAAGAGTCACTATAGAACACGCTACTCAACAACAGTCACTATAGGGCACCCTACACAACAACAGTCACTATAGAGTACTCTTTCCAACAACAATCATAAAAACACCCTATGAAGCAACAGTCACTATGGAGCACCATACCCAACAACAGTCAGTATAAAGCACTCAACTCAACAAGAGTCACGAAAGAGTACACCACCCAAAAACAGTAACCAGAGAGCACCCTACCCAGCAACAGTAGAGCACTCCACAAAACAACATTCACTATAAAGCAGATACTCAACAACCGACAGTATGAAGCACAAACCCAACAACAGATAGTATAGAACACCCTGCCAAACAACAATCACAGTAGAGTACCCTATGCAACAACAGATAGTATAAAGCATTCCACACAAGAACAGTCAATATAGGGCTCTTACTCCTCAATAGACACTATAGATCACCCTCCACAATAGTCTCTATAAAGCATTCTACCCAGAAACAGTCAGTAAAGAGCACCTACCCAAAAACAGTCACTGTAGAACACCCTACCCAGCAAAAGTCACTATAGAGCACCTAATCAACAAGAGCCATTATAGAGAACCCTACCCAGCAACAGTCACTATAAAGCACATTACCCAATATCAGTAACTATAGATCACTCTACCAAATAAGTCACTAAAGAGCACCTAAACAAAAACAGTCAGTATATAGCAGCCTACCTAGCAACAGTCACTATAAAGCACCTACCCAACAACAGTCACTATAAAGTACTCTACCCAGCAACAGCCACTATAGAGCAACCCACCCAACAAAAGTCATGATAGAGAACCTAACCCTTCAACAGTCAGTATGGAGCACTATACCAAGCCACAGTCATTATTCAGCACCTACCAAACAACAGTCACTATATAGCACTCTACACAACAAAAGTCACTACCTAGCATCTACCCAACAAAAGTCACAATGTAGAGCACTCAACCAAATTAAAGGAACTATAGAACACCCTACACAACAACAATCACTACAGAGCACCGTACCCATCAACAGTTACTATAGAGCACCCTACCCAAAAACAATCATTATTGAGCACTGTACCCAACAACTGTCACTATAAAGCACCATACTATGAAGCTATCTCTAGTGAGCACCCTACCCAACAAAAGTCACTATAGATCACTCTAACCAACAACAGTCACAATTGAAGACGGTACCCAACAACAGTGAGTATAGAGCACCCTATTAAAGAACAGTCACTATAGGACACCCTACAAAATAGTGTTGTTTGGTAGGGTGCTTTATAGTGACTGTTGGTGGGTGGAGTGGTCTAGATAGTGACTATTGTAGAATAGGGTGTGTTACTGTTACTATTGTGTGGAGTTTTCTACAGTGACTGTTGTTGGGTAAGGTGCTCTATAGTGACTGTTGCTTGGTGAAGTACTCTATACTGACTGTTGCTGGCTAGAGTGCCCTATACTGACTGTTGTTTGTTAGATACTCTAGAGTGACTCTTGTTGCGTGGGGTTCTCTTTACTGACTGATGTTGGGCAGCATGTTATATCATTTCTGTTGTTCGGTAAATACAGTGACTTATTTTGGGTGGGGTTCTCTACTAAGACTGTTGCAGAATAGGGTGTTGTGTAGTGACTGTTATTGGGTAGGTGCTCTGTAGTGATTGTTGCTAGGTAGAGTGCATTATAGTGATTTTTGTTGGGTAGGTGCTCTATAGTGACTGTTGTTGGGTGAGCTACTTTATAGTGTCGGTTTTTGGGAAGGGTGATTTATAGTGACAGTGATTGGGTAGGTGCTCTATAGTGACCTTTGGAGAGCAGGGTGCTCTATAGTGACGGTTGTTGAGTAGGTGCTCTATAGTGACAATTGCTCAGTAGGGAGCTCTATAGTGACTGTTGTTGGATAGGTGGTATATAGTGACTCTTGTTTGTTGTGGTGCTCTATAATGACTGGTTTTGTTAGAGTTCTGTATAGGTGACTGTTGTGGGTTGAAGTTTTCTGTAGTGACTGTTGTGGTGTAGAGTGTTCTATAGGGTCTCTTTTTGGGTAGGGTGCTGTATAGTGACTGTGGTTGGGTAGGTAATCTATTGTGACAGTTGTTGGGCAGGTGCTCTATTATGACTGTTGCTGAGTAGGTGCTCTATAATGACTGTTGTTTGGTTGATTACGCTATAGTGACTGTTAATGGCTGGATGATCTATAGTGAATGTTTTTGGTTAGGGAGCTCTATACTGAGTATTGCTGGGTAGGGTGCTTTACACTTTCTTTTGCTAGGTGGAGTGCTCGATAATGACTTTTGCTGGGTAGAGTGCTCAACAGTGAGTGTTGTGGGTTAGGGTGCTCTATAGTGACTCTTGTTTGGGAGAGTGATCAATAGTTACTTTTGTTTTGGAGGTGTTCAATAGTGATTGTAGTTGGGCACAGGGCACTATAGTGACTGTTGTTGAATAAAGGTATCCAAAGTTAGTGTTTTTACGTAGGTATTCTCTAATGGCTCTTGTTGGGTTAAGTGCTTTATAGTTACTGTTGCTCGGTAGGTTGCTCTATAGTAACGTTGCTGTGCAAGGTGCTGTACAGTGACTGATGTTGGGTATTGTGCGCTATAGTGACTGTTGCTATGTAGGGTGTACTATAGTGACTTTTGCTGGGTAGCGTGCTCTACAGTGACTGTTGGAGGATCGAGTTATCTGTAGTGACTCTTGTTGGGTAGTGTGCTTTATAGTGAATGTGTCATAGTGGCATGCTTTATAGTGACTGTTGCTGAGTGGATTGCTCTGTAGCGACTGTTGTTGGGTAGGTATTCTATAGTTACTGTTTCTCGGTTGGGTGTTCTATAGTGACTGCTAAGTAGGCACTCTATAGTGACTGTTTCTGGATACAGTGCTTCATAGTGACTGTTGTTTTTAAGAGTGTTCCATAGTGACCGTGGTTAAGCAGGGTGATCTCTAGAGACTGTTGCTGGGTAGGGTGCTCTGTAGTGATGTTGGGTGAAGTGCACTGTAGTGACCCATGCTGAGTAGAGTGCTGTATAGTGACTCTTGTTGGGTAGGTACTCTATGGTGACTGTTGCTGTGTGGGGTGATCTATAGTGACTGTTGTTGGGTAGGTGCTATACAGGTAGTGTTGTTGGGTAGGGTGCTCTGTAATGACTGTTGTTTGGTAGGGTTCTAAAGTAACTGTTTTTGGGTAGGGTGCTTTATAGTGACTGTTGTGGGTGGGTTGATGTATAGTGCCTGTTGGTTTTTGTGGTGCTCTATAGTGACGGTTGTTGGGTGGTTGCACAAAAGTGACTGTTGTTGTGTAGGTACTATATAGTGACAGTTGTCGGGTATTTGCTCTATGGTGATGGTTGTTTAGTGGGTGCCTTATGGTGACTTTTTTTGGGTAGAGGGATCTATAGTTGACTGTTGTTGGGGAAGTGCTTTATAGTGGTTGTGGTGCAGAGTACTCTATAGTGACTGTTGCTGAATACAGTGCTGTAAAATGGCGGTTGTTGCACAGAGTGGTCTTGGGTAGGTGCTCTATAGTGACTCTCATTGTACAGGTACTTTATAGTGACTGTTGTTGGGTAGGTGCTATATAATGACTGTTCTTGGGTAGGAAACTCTATAGTGACTGTTGTTAATAGGGTGCTCTATACTGACTCTTTTGAGTTGGGTGCTCTGTAATTACTGCTACTGGATAAGGTGCTCTATGATTTCTGTTGTTGGGTGTGATGTTTTATAGTGACTGTTGCTGGTTACAGTGCTCTATAGTGACAGTTGTTGAATAGGTACTTTATAGTGACTGGTGTTGGGTGGGTGGCTGTATACTGATTTTTGTTGGGTAGGTGCTCTATAATGACTGTTGTTGTGTAGGGTGCACTATAGTGTCTGTTTTTGGCTAAAGTTTTCTATATTGACTGTTGTTCGGTAGGGTGTTCTACAGTGACTTTTGTTGGGTAGCCTGCTCTATAGTTAATTTTGTTGGGTAGGGTGCTCTAGAGTGACTATTCTTGGGGATAGTACTATATGATGAGTGTTGCTTAGTAAGGTGATTTATAGTGACTGTTCATGGCTGGCGTGCTCTTTATGACTGTTGTTTGGTATGGTGCTCTACAGTTACTGTTTATGGGTAGCATGCCCTATGGTGACTGTTGTTTTCTAGGGTGCTTTATTCTTACTGTTCTTGGGTAAAGTGCTCTATAGTGAGTGTTGCTGGGTAGGGTGCTCCTTAGTGACTGTTGTTTGGTAATCGATTCTATAATTGTGTTTGGGTGAAGTGCTCCATAGTGACTATTGTTGAATAGAGTGCTCCATAAGTGATTGTTGTTGGGTAAAGTGCTCTATACTGACTTTTGCTATGTATAGTGTTCTATAGTGACTGTTTTTGTGTACGGTTCTCTATACTGACTGTTGCTGGGTACGGTGCTGTGTAGTGACTGCTTCTTAGTAGAGTGCTCTCTAGTGACTGTTGCTGCCTAGGGTGCTCTATAGTGACTGTTGTTAGGTAGGTACTCTTTACTGACTGTTATTGGGTGTGGTGCTCTATAGTGACTGACGTTGGGTTGAGTTCACTATAGGTGACTGCTGTTGGTTGGAGTGCTCCAAAGTGACTGTTGTTGTGTAGAGTGCTTTATAGCGACTGTTGTTGGTTAGGTTGCCCTATACTGTCTGTTTTTGGGTAGGGTGCTCTATAGTGACTGTTTTTGGGTAGAAATTTCTAAAGTGTCCATTGATGGTTAGGGTGCTCTATACTGTCTGTTGATGGGTAGGTGCCCTATACTGACTGTTCTTGAATGGAGTGCTCTATAGTGACTGTTGTTGGAAAGGGTGCTCTGTAGTGACTGTTATTTGGTTTGGTGGTCTATACTGACTCTTGCTGGTGGAGTGCTCTAGAGTGACTGTTGTTGTGTATGGAGCTCTGTAGTGACTGTTGCTCGGTACGGTGTTCTTTAGTGACTGTTGTTGGGTAGGTGCTCTATAGTGACTGTTTGGGGTAGATTGCACTATAGTGATTGATGTTTAGAGTGCTCTATAGTGACTGTTGCTGGTTAAAGTGCTCTATTGTGACGGTTATTGGATAGGTGCTATATAGTGCATGCAGCTGGTAGAATGGCAATAGTGACTGTTATTGGGTAGCTGCTCAATACTGACTGAAAATGGGGGTGGTGCTCTATAGTGACTGATGTTGGGTAAAATTCTCTATAACTTACTGTGGTTGGGTGGAGTGTTCCATAGTGTTTGTTGTTGTGTAGAGTGCTCTATAATTCCTTTTTTGGGTAAAGTGCTCTATAGTGACTGTTGTCTGTTAGGGTGCTCTGCAGTTTCTGTTGATGTGTATGTGCTCTATAGTGACTGTTCTTTGGTGAAGTGCTCTATAGTGACTGTTGTTACATAAGATACTCTATAGTGCTAGTTGTTTGGTAGGGTTCTTTATAGTGTCTTTTATTGGGTGAGTCTTCAATAGTGTTTGTTGTTGGGTAGGTGTTCTATATTGTATGTTGTTGGGTGGATGCTCCACAGTGCCCTTTGTTGGGTAGGGTGCTCCATACTTACTGTTGTTGGGCGGGATGTTCTATAGTTACTGTTGTGGGGTGGGGTGCTTTATAGTTCCTGTTATTTGGGAGGTTTTATAAAGTGACTGTTGTGTTGATTTCTTTATTTTGACTGTAATTGGGTGTGGGGCTCTATAATGTCTGTTGCTGAGTGGGGTGCTCTATAGGGACCGTTGTTGCATAGAGGTCTCAAGATAGTGACTGTTGTTATGTAGGGTGCCCTGTAGTGACTGTTGTTGGGTCGAATGCTCTATAGTTACCTTATTTAGGTAGAGTGCTCTATAGTGACTGTTGTTTGGTAGGGTGCTCTATAATGACTTTTGTTTGGTAGGTGTTGTACAGTGACTGTTTCTCGATAGGGTGCTCTATAATGACTGTTGTTGGGTTTGGTGCTCTATAGTAACTATTTCTGGGTACAGTGTTCTATAGTGACTGTTGTTGAGTAGAAGCTCAATCGTGACTGTTGTTGGGTAGGTGCTTTATAATGACTGTTGTTTGGCAGGGCCAATTATAGCGACTGTTGATGGTGGGGTGATCTATAGTGAATGTTGTTGGGTATAATGCTCTATAGTGATGGTAGCTGCGTAGGGTGCTACATAGTGACTGTTGCTAGGTGGGGTGCTCTACAGTGACCATTGTTGGACAAAGTTCTCTAGTGACTGTTGTTGAGTAAAGCGCTCTATAGTGACACTTGTTGGGTCGATGATTTACAGTAACACTTGTAGTGTAGGTGCTCTATAGTGTCTGTCGTTTTGGAAAGGGTTCTATAGTGACTGTTGTGTAGAGTTGTCTATAGTGACTGTTGTTGGGTAGAATGCTTTATAGTTACTGTTGTTGGGTGAAGGGTTCTATAGTGATTGTTGATGGGTTTAGTTATCTGTAGTGACAGCTGGTTGTGTAGGGTGCTCTATAGTGACTGTTGTGTGGTGGGATTCTTTATAGCAACTGTTGTTGGGTGGAATGGTCTCTAGTGACTGAGGTTTTGTAGGTCTTATATAGTGATTGTTATTGGGTGGGGTGCTCTATAGTTACTGTTGTTTGGTAGGTGCTCTATAGGGACTTTTTTGTGTAGGGTGCTTTGTAGAGACTGTTGTTGGGTGGAGTGCTCTACAGTGAGTGTTACTGCATAGGGTGCGCTATAGTGACTGTTTTTGGGTAGGTTCTCTATAGTGACTGTTGTTGAGTGACATGCTCTTTAGTGACTGTTATTGGTATGGTGCTCTATAATAATTTTCTGAGGTGTGTTCACTCTGCTGTGTGTGTGTGGTGAGTGGATGTCTGTCGGAGTCTCTGCACTGCAAATTGTGTCTGTGGTGAGTGTTGTGTGTCTGTGAGAAATGTATATTCTCTGTAGTGTGTTTGGTCATTCGTGTGTCTGTATGAGGTTCCTTCAACGTGGAATGTGTGTGTCTTGAGTGGTCTGTGTGTGTGAGTTGTGTGAAATATAAACTGTTTTTGTGGTGACTGTTTTGCATGTCTGTGAGTTGTATAAACTTTGGAGTGTGTGTATGGTGAGTGTTGTGTGCCTTTGTGATGTGTGCACTGCGAAATGTGTGTGGTGAACGTTGTGTGTCTGTGGGAGGTGTGAATACTGTGTATTTTGTGTGGTATGTCTTGTGTCTGTGTGAGGTGTCATCACTGTAAAGTGTGTGTCTAGAGTAGTGTGTGTCTGTGTGATGTGTTTTCACTGTGAAGAGTGTGTGTGGTGAGTGACTTGTGTCCATGTGAGGTTTCTGCACTACAGAGTGTGTTTGTCGTAAATCTTGTCTGTCTTTGTAAGGTGTGTGCACTCTGTAGTGTGTGTGTATGATGAATGTTGCGTGTTTTGGTTAGGTGTGTGCACAGTGCAGTGTGTGTGTTTGTGTGGTGTGTGTATGTGTTTGGTGTGTGCACTGAGGAATGTGTGTGTTGTCAGTGGCGTGTGTCTTTGTAAGATGTGTGAACTGTGCAGTGTGTGTTTCTTATGTGTCGTGTGCCTGTGTGAGATGTGTGTACCGCAAAATACGTGTGTGGTGAGTGTTGTGTGTCTGTGTGAGGTGTGTTTACTGTGTAATGTGTGTGGTCAGTCTTGTATCTCTGTGAGGTGTCTTTCATGTAATTTGTGTGTGTCGTGAGTAGTGTGTTTCAGTTTGAGCTGTGTGCAATGTGGAAAGTGTGTATGGTGAGTTCTGCGTGTTTGTGAGGTGTGTGCACTGTGGAGTCTCTGAACATGGTATGTGTGTTTGTCTGTGTGAGGTGTGTGCAGTATAAAGGGTTTGTTTGTTCTACAATGTGTGTTTGTGTTAGGTGTGTGCCCTGTGGAGTGTGTCCCGAGTGGTGTGGGTTTGTGTAAAAGATGTGTACTGAGTGTGTGTTGACTGTGTGTCCTGACTGACGTGTGACAGTGAAGTGTCTGCATTGTGGATAAGATGTCATGTGATTGGTGTTTGTCTGTGTGATGTGTCTGCTTTGTGGTGTGTGTTTGCTGAGTTTGTGTAGTGCGTGTTGTGTGTCTCCGTGGGCTGTGTTTACTCTGGACTGTGTGTGTGCTGAGTAATGTATGTCAGACATATGTGCAATGTGAATTGTGCATGGAGTGTGTAGCGTGCATGGTGTGTTTCCGTGTAAGGTGTGTGTACGTTGGAGGGTGTGTGATGAGTGATGTGTGCCTGGGTGAAGTGTGTATACTGCGGAAAGTGTGTGCATGTTGATTTTTGTTTCTGTTTTAGGATTATGCTATGTGGAGTGTACGCATTATGTGTTTGTATTAAGTGGTGTGTGTCTGTGTGAGTTGTATGCACATTGAAGTGTTTGTGGAGTGTTTGTGCTGAGTTGTGCGTCTGTGTGGACTGTCTGCACTTTGAATTGTGTGTTCAGTGGTTGGTGTGTGTCTGTGTGAGATGAATGCACTGTGTAGTGTGTGTGGTAAGTGGTATGTCTGGGTTTGATGTCCACATTGTTTATTGTGCGTTTGGTGAGTGGTGTGTGTCTGTGTGAGGTGTGGCACTATGTAGTGTGTGTGTAAGGTGAGTGGTGTGTTTTTGTGAGAGGAGTGTTCACTGTGCAGTGTGTGTGTTTTTGTGTTGAGTGGTGTGTGTCTATGTAAGATGTGTGCATTGTAAAGTGTGTGTGGTCAGTTTTGTGTTTTTTGTGGTGTGTTCACTGTGCAGTGCGTGTTTGTTGTGAGTGGTGTGCCTGTGTGAGGTGTCTGCACTGTGGAATATGTGTGTGGTGAGTGTTGTGTGTCTGTGTGAAATGTATTTTCATTGTAGTGTGTGTTCAGTCATGTGTTTGTATGAGGTTTCTTCAATATGGAGAGTGTGTGTCGTAAGTGGTGTGTTTGTGAGGTGTGTGCACTAAGTAGTGTGTGGTGACTGCCATATCTCTGTGTGAGTTGTGTGAACTGTGGAGTGTGTGTTTGGTTAGTGGTGTGTGCCTGTGCGAGGTGTGTGTACTGTGGAATGTGTGTGGTAATTGTTGGGTTTTTGTGTAAAGAGTGTTTACTGTGTAGTGTGTATGGTCAGTTCTGTGTCTGTGTGAGATGGCTTCACTGTAAAGTGCGTGTGTCATGAGTATTGTGTGTCTGTGTGACATTTGTGCACTGTAGAGTGTTATGTCTGTGGTGAGTTGTGTGTATGTGTGAGTTCTGTGCACTCTTTAATGTGTGATTGGTGAATGTATATTTATGGTGTGTGCACTGTGAAGTATGCGGTTGGAGTGTATGTTGGGACCGGTTTGTGTCTGTGTGAGGTGTTTGCCCTGTAGAGTGTTTGTGTCGTGAGTGGTGTGTGCCTGTTTGAAGTGTGTGCACTGTGTAGTATGCTTGTGATGAGTGGTGTGTGTCTGCGTGAGATGTATGCAAAGTGGAGTGTGAGTGTGCAGTTTGTGTGGTAAGTTGTGTGTGTCTATGCTAGGTGTCTGCCCTCTGGAGTTTTTGTGTTGTGTGGTGTGTGTCTGTGTGAAATGTGTGCACTGAAAAGAGTGTGTCTGTGTTAAGTGTTGTGTGTTTGCCTGAGGTGAATGCACCCTGGAGTATTTGTGTTGGGTGAGTGGTGTGTGTCTTTGTCAGTTGTGTGCACTGTGAAGTGTGTGTGGTCAGAGGCGGGTGTCTGTGTCAATTGTGTGCACTGTGAAGTGTGTGTTTGTCATGAGTGGTGTGCCTGTGTGAGGTGTCTGCACTGTGGAATGTGTGTGTGGTAACGGTTCTGTATGTCTTTTAGGCATGTTCATTGTGTAGTGTGTGTGGTCAGTAGTGATTCTGCATGAGGTGCCTTCACTGTGGACTGTGGGTTGTGTGTGCTGTGTTTGTGTGATGTGTTTGCAGTGTGCAATATGAGTGTCTGTGTATTTTGGGTGTCTGTGTGAGGTGTGTGCACTGTAAAGTGTGTGTGTTTGGCAGTATGTGTTTGTGTGAGGTCTGTGCACCATGGAGTGCCTGTGTGGTGAGTGCTATGTATCTGTGTAAAATGTGTGCATTGAGTGAATGTGTGGGGTAGGTGTGGTGACTGGTGTGTTACAGTGTAAAAGGCCTGCATTTTGGATATGTTGTTAGGTGATGGGTGTACATCTGTGTGATGTGTGTGCATTGTGGTGTGTGTGTGCAGAATTTGGTATACGTTGTATTTCTCTGTGAGGTTTGTGTTGTAAAGTTTCTGTGTAAAGCGTGGTGTGTTTCTGAGGTATGTGCACTGTGGATTATGTATGGAGTCTGTTTACTGCGTGGTGTGTGTCTGTGTGAAGTGTGTGCACTTTGGAGGGTGTGTTTGTGTGGTGAGTACTGTGTGTCTGTATGAGGTGTGTGCACTGTGGTGTTTCTGTGTGGTGTGTCTGTGTGAGGTGTGTGCACTATGGAGATTGTGTGTGTGTTGAGTTTTGTGTCTGTGTATGTGTGTGCTACATGGAGTGTGTGTGTTAAAGGTGTATTGAGTAATGTGTGTCTGTGTAAGGTGTGTGCACACTGGAGTGTGTGCGGTGAGTGGTGTGTGTATGGAGTTTCTTCACTTTGGATTGTGTTTGCGGTGAGTGGTGTGTGCTTGTGTGAGGTGAGTGCACTGTGTAGTGTCTGTGGCGAGTGGTATGTCTCTGTTAGGTGTCTTCACTGTGGAGTGTTTGTTTGCTGAGTATTGTCTGTCTGTGTGTGGTGTGTCCAATGTGTAGTGTGTGTGTATCGTGAGTGCTGTGTGCTTCAGTTTGGTGCATTGTGCATTTTGTGTGTGTTTGTGATGAGTGGTGTGTTTCTGTGTGAGGTGTGCGCACAGAGGAGTGTGTGTGTGGTCAGTGGTGTGTGTCTTTGTGAGGTATATGCACATTAGAATGTGTGTGGAGTGTGTGTGGTGACTGGTGTGTGTCTGTGTGGAGTGTCTGCACTTTGAAATGTGTGTGCAGTTGGTGGTGTGTGTATTTGTGAGGTGAGTGCACTGTGTAGTGTATATGTGGTGAGTGGTGTTTTCCTGTGTGAGGTGCGTACATTGTGTAGTATGCAGGTGATGAGTGGCATGTTTCTGTGTAAGATGTAAGCACAGTGGAGTGTAAATATGCAGTATGTGTTGTAAGTGGTGTGTGTCTGGGCTAGGTTTCTGCCCTCTGGAGTGTGTGTGTTGCTTGATTTGTGTCTGTGTGAGGTGTGTGCACTGTGGAGTGTGTGTGTGTGGTAAGTGGTGTGTGTCTGTTTGGGGTGTGTGCACTCTGCAGTGTGTGTGTAGGGTGAGTGGTGTGTGATTGTGTGAGGTGTTAGTACTGTGCAGTTTGTGTGTGTTTGCGTAGTGATTGTTGTTTTTTGAGGTGTGTGCACTGTGGTGTGTGTGTGCTCAGTAATGTGTGTCTTTGTGAGGTGTGTTCACTGTGCAGTGTGTGTTTCTGGTGAGCGGTGTGTCTGAGGTGTCTGAACTGTAGAATATGTGTGGTGAGTGCTATGTGTCTATGTAAAATGTATTTACTGTGTAGTGTGTGTGGTCATTCGTGTGTCTAAGGTTTCTTCAATGTGGAGTCTGTGTGTTGTGAAAGCTGTGTGTGTTTGGTGTGTGCACAATGGAGTGTGTGTGTGGTGACTGCTGTGTCTGTGTGAGTTCTGTAAACTGGTGAAGTGTCTGTTGAGTGTTGTGCGTCTATGTAAAACATGTGCACTGTGTATTGTTATGTGTGTGATGAGTTGTGTGTCTCTGTGAGTTATGTGTATTATGAAGTATGCATGTGATGAGCAGTATGTGTCTCTGTGATATTTATGCACAGTGGAGTGTGCAGCGTGTGTGGCAAATAATGTGTTTCTGTGCTAGATGTCTGCACTCTGGAGTGTGTGTTGCGTGGTGTGTGTCTTTGTGAGGTGTGTGCGCTATAAAGAGTGTGCATGGGAAGTGGTGGTTGTCTCCGTGAGGTTTGTGAACAGTGGAGGCTGTGTGTGGTGATTGGTGTGTATCCCAGTGAGTTATTTGTACTGTAGAGTGTGTGTGGTGAGTTGTGTGTGTCTTTGTGAGGTGTGTGCACTGTGCAGCGTGTGTGTTGCCAAAGATGTGTGGGTGTCAGGTGGGTACATTGTGGAGTGTGTGTTTGTGGTGACTCGTGTATTTGTGTGGTGTCTACACTGTTGAATGTGTGTGTGATGACTGTTGTGTGTTTCTGTTAGGTGCGTTCACTATGTAGTCTCTGTGGTCAGTAATGTTTCTGTATGAGGTGTCTTCACTCTGGAGTGTGTGAATTTTAAGTGGTGTGTGTTTGTGTGAGGTGTTTGCACTGTGTAGTAGTATGCGTGTCTGGAAATATTTGTCTGTGTGAGGTGTGTCCACTGTGCAGTGTGTGTGTTCTACAATGTGTGTTTGTGTGAGTTGTGTGCACTGTGGAGTGTGTGCTAAGCAGAGAGTGTCTTTGTGAAATGTGTGCTCTGAGTGTGGTGTTGAGTGTGAGGTGACTGATGTGCGACAGTGTGATGTGTCTGCATTGTGGATAAATTATCAGATAATTTGTGTTTGTGTAATGTTTCTGCATTGTGATGTGTGTTTCTGGAGTTTGTGTGGTGCATGCTGTGTGTCTCTTTGAGGGGTGTGTACTGTGGAGTGTGTGAGTGTGATGAGTAGTGTATGTCAGGGTTAGGTGCACTGCGGATAGTGTGTGGAGTGTGTGGACTAAATGGTGTGTCTCTCTGTAAGGTGTGTGCACTGTGGTGGGTGTGTCTGTGGTGAGTTTTGTGTATGTGTGAGGTGTATGCAGTGTGGAGTGTGACGTGATGAGTGGTGTGTGTTTGTGTGTAGTTTGTGTACTGTTGAGAATTTTGTTTGTGAGATGTGTTCACTATGGAGTGTGTGTGCAGAGACTGTGTCAGGTGTGTGCACAGTGAAGAATGTTTGCATCGTAGGTGATGTGTGCCTGCGTGAGGTGTGGGCACAGTTGAGTGTCTGTGTGCTGATTGATGTGTTTCCTGTGAGGTTTGTGCACTGTGAAGTGAGTGTGTGGTGAGCGGTGTTTCTGTGTGAGGTGTCTGCACTGTGAAGAGTGTGTGTGGGGAGTGACTTTTGTCTGTTAGGTTTTTGCACTGTGCAGAGTGTGTGTGGTAACTGGTGTTTGTCTGTGTGAGCTTTGTGCACTGTGGAAAGTGTGTGGTAAATTTTGTGTGTCTGTGTGAGGTGTGTGCACTATGTAGTCTGTGTTTTTGTGTGGTGTTTGCTGTTTGTGTGTCGTGAGTAATGTGTGTCTGTGTGAAATTTGTGCACTGTTGAGTGCTTTGTGTGTGGTGAGTGGTGTGTCTGTGTGAGTTGTTTGCACAGTTTAACATGTGAATAGTGTCTGTGTCAGGTGTGTGCACTGTCAAGTGTGTGTTTGTGGTGAGTGGTGTGCCTGTGTGAGGTGTCTGCACTGTGAAATGTGTGTGGTGAGATTGCTGTGTCTCCTACGTATGTTCACTGTGTAGTCTGTGAGGTCAGTCTTGTGTCTGTATGAGGTGTCCTGACCCTGTAGTGTGTGTGTGTTAAAAGTGCTGTGTGACTGTGTAAGGTTTGTGCTCTGTGGAGTGTGTTGTGACTGCAGTATGTCTGTGTGAGTTGTGTAAACTCTGGGGTGTGCTTTTGGTGAGTGGTGTGTGTCTCTATGAAAAATGTGCACCGTGGAGGTTTATGAGTCTTGTTAGTGGAGTATTTGTGTCAGTTGTGTGCACTCTTTAACATGTGAGTGTTGAGTGTCTAAAATGTGTGCACTGTGAAGTGTGTGTGTAGTGTGTGTAGTAACTGGTGTGTTTCTGTGTAAGGTGACTGCAGTGTGTAGTATGCTTGTGATGAGTCGTGTGTGTCTGTGTGAGATGTATGCACAGTATAAAGTCAGTGTGCAGTGTGTGGTAAGTGGTGTGTTTCTGTGCTAGGTGTCTGAAATCTGGAGCATGTGTTTTGTGTGGTGTGTGTCTGTGTAAGGTGTATGCACTGTAGAGAGTGTGTTCATGGTAAGTGGTATCTGAGTGAGCTGTGTGCACAGTTGGGTGTGTGTGTGCTAATTGGTGTGTGTCTTTGTGAGGTGTGTAAACTATAGAGTGTGTGTGGTGAGTAGTGTGTGTCTTTGTGAGGGGTGTGCACTGTCCAGTGTGTGTGTGGTGAGTGACTTGTTTCTGTGTGAGGTTTTTGCACTGTTCAGAGTGTGTGTGTTTGGCTTAGGTGTGTGCACAATGCAGTGTCTGTGTTTGTGTGGTCTGTGGCATGTTTCGGTGTGTGGTATGTGCACTGTGGAGTGTGTTAGTGGTCAGATGTTTGTGTTTGGGTCACGTGTGTGCACTGTGGACTTTGTGTTTGGTGAGTTGTGTTCTGTGTCAGGTGTGTGCACTGTAGAATGTTTATGTGGTGAATGTTCTGTTTCTCTATTAGGTATGTTCACTGTGTAGTGTGCCTTGACTGTACTGTTTCTGTTTCAGGGGTCTTCACTATGGAGTGTGTGTGTTATGAGTGGTATACGTGGGAGGTCTGCACACTGTGGAGTGTGTGTATGGTGAGTGGTGTGTGTCTTTGTAAGGTGTGTGCAATCTGTAGTATGAGTGTCTGGGAAGTTGTGTGTGTCTGTGTAAGGTGTATGCACTTTAAATTGTGTGTGTGTTCTGCAGTGTGTGTTTGTGTAAGCTCTATGCACCATGGAGTGTGTGTGGTAAATTGTGTGTCTGTGGGAAATGTTTGCACTGAGTGTGTTGAGTGTGTGGTGCCTGCATTGTGAATAAGGTGTGAGATGATTGTTGTGTGTCTGTGTGATGTGTGTGCATTGTGATGTGTGTGTGAAAACTTTGTGTGGGGCGTGCTCTGTGTTTCAGTGAAATGTGTGTTCTGGAGTTTCTGTGTAATGAGTGGTGTGTGTCTGAGGTATGCGCACTGTGGAATAGGTGTGCAGTCCGTGGACAGTGTGGATTGTGTCTGTTTGAGGTGTGTGCACTGTGGTTGGTGTGTCTGTGGTGAGTGGTGTGTGTCTGTGTCAGGTGTGTTCACTGTGGAAGATGTGTTTGGTGAAGTTTGTGTTTCTGTGATGTGTGTGCCATGTGGAGTGTGTGAGTTAAGTGTGTTTATTTACTGGAATGTGTTTGTGTGAGATGTGTGCACAGTGGAGTGTGTGTAGAGTTTGTGTGGTGACTGGTGAGTGTCTGTGTGGAGTGTCTGCACTTTTCATTGTGTTTGCGTTTAGTTGTGTGTGTCTGTGTGAGGTGAGTGCACTGTGTACTGTGTGTTCTGAAAAAAATATTTGTGTTAGGGGTCTGCAGTGTGGAGTGTGTGTTTGGTAAGTATTCTCTTTCTATGTGTGGTGTGTGCACTATGTATTGTGTGTACGGTGAGTGGTGTGCATTTGTCTGAAGTGTGTGCACTGTGCAGTTTGTGTGTGCTTGGGTGATGAATGGTGTGTTTTTGTGTAAGGTGTGTGCACTGAGGAGTGTGTGTGTAATTAGTGGTGTGTGTCTTTGTGAGGTGTGTTCACTGTGCAGTGTGTGTTTTTGGTGAATGATGTGACTATGTGACATGTCTGCACTGCTGAATGTGTGCTTGAGAAAAAGTGTGTGTTTGTGTAAAATGTATTTTCTGTGTAGTGTGTGTGGTCAGTCGTGTGTCTGTATGAGGTGTCTTCAATGTAGACTGTGTGTGTCGTGAGTGGTGTGTTGGTGAGGTGTGTGGACTTTGGAGTGTGTGGTGACTACTATGTGTCTCTGTGAGTTGTGTGAACTGTGGAGTGTGTGTTTGGTGCATGGTGTGTGCCTGTGTGAGGTTTGGGCACTGCAGAATGTGTGAGTGCTGAGTGTTGCGGGCCTTAATGTGTTCTGTGCACTATTCAATGTGTGAGTTCTGGGTGTCTGTTTAAAATTTTTGCACTGTGGATTATGTTTGTAGAGTATGTGTGGTGATTTGTGTGTGTCTGAGGACTCTGAACTGTGGAGTTTTTGTGTGGAGAGTGTTGTGTGCGTGTGAGTTGTTTGTACTGTGTAGTATGCATGTGATGAGTGGACTCTATCTGTGTGAGATGTATGCACAGTGCAGTGTGAGTGTCCAGTGCGTGTGGTAAGTGGTGTGTGTCTGTGCTATGTGTCTGCACTCTGAAGTGTGTTTGTTGAGTGGTGTGTTTCTGTGTGACATGTGTGCACTGTGCAAACCGTGTGTATGGTAAGTGGTGTGTGTCTGTGTGAAATGTGTCCACTGTGCAAAGGGTGTGCATGGCAAGTGGAGTGTGTCTGAGTGAGGTGTGTTCTCTGTGGACTGTGAGTGGTGACTGGTGTGTTTCTGTCTGAGGTGGGTGCATTGTGAAGAGTGTGTGTGGTGAGTGACTTGTTTCTGTGGGTGGTTTTTTAATGTGCACAGTGTGTATGTGGTGAGTGTTGTGTGACTTTGTGAGGTTTGTGCACTGTGGAGTATCTGTGTGGTGAATCTTCTCTGTCTCTTTGAGGTGGGTGCCCTGTGTAGTGTGGGTACGGTGAGTGACGAGGATTTGAAATAGGTGTGTACACAGTGCAGTGTGTGTGTTATTGAGTTCTGTGGTGTATGTCTGTGTATGGTGTGTGCACTGTGGAGTGTGTTGTTGTCATTAGCAGTGTGCCTGTGTGAGGTGTCTTCACTGTGGAATGTCTTTGTGATGAGTGTTCTGTGTCTCTGTTAGGTTGGGTAAACTTACGTTTTGGTAAGTTCACTGTGTAGTGGGTGTGGTCAGGAGTGTTTCTGTATGAGGTGGCTTTACTGGTGAGTGTGTGTGTCGTGACTGATGTGTGACTGTGTGAGATGTGTGCCGTGTGGAGTGTGTGTGTAAGTGGTGTGTGTCTTTGTGAGGTGTGTGCACTGTGTAGTATGTGTATCTGGAGAGTTGTGTATGTGGGAGGTGTGTGTAGTGTGGTGAGTTTTGTGTCTGTTTGATGCGTGTGCTATGTTGAGTGTGTTCATTAAGTGTTTATTAAATGGTGTGTGTCTGTGTGAGGTTTGTACACAGTGGAGTGTGTGTGGAGAGTCTGTGGTGAGTGGTGTGTGTCTGTGTGAAGTGAGTACACTGTGCAATGTCTGTGGTGAGTGGTATGTCTGTGTAAGGTGTCTGTAGTGTTTAGTGAATGTTTGGTGAGTATTGCCTGTGTGTGGTGGGTGCACAGTGTAGTGTGTGCATGGTGAGTGGCATGTGTTTGTGTGAGTTGTGCACACTGTGCAGGTTATGTGTGTTTGTGTGGTGAGTGGTGTGTGTCTGAGTGAGGTGTGTGCACTGTGGAGTGTGTGTGTGGTCAGCAGTGTGTGTCTCTGTGAGAAACGTTTACTGTGCAGTGTGTGTTTGTGGTGAGTTGTGTGCCTGTGTGAGGTGTTTGCACTGCAGAATGTGTGTGGTGAGTGTTGTGTGTCTGTGTAAAATGCATTTAATGTGTAGAGTTTGTGGTCAGTCGTGTGTTTGTATAAAGTTTCTTCAATGTGGAGTGTTTGAGGTGTGGGCATTATGGTCTGTATGTGGGGTGACTGTTGTGTGTCTGTGTGAGTTGTGCGAACTATGGAGTGTGTGTTTGGTTAATGCTGTGTCTATGTGAAATGTGTTCACTGTGGAGTGTTATGTGTGTGGTGAGTGTTGTGTCTCTCTGAGTTGTGTACACTCTTAAATGTGTGAGTAGTGCATGTCAGTTTAAGGTGTGTGCACTGTGGACCATGTGTGTGGAGGGTGTGGTGACTGGTGTGTGTCTGTGTGAGGTGTCTGTGCAGTTGAGTGTGTTTGTGGAGAGTGCTGAATGCCTGTATGAGGTGTGTGCACCGTGTAGTATGTGTGTGATGAATGGTCCGTGTCATTGTGGAATGTATGCACAGAGGAGTGTGAGTGTGCAGTGTTTGTGTAAATATTGTGTTTCTGTGCTAGATTTCTGCACTCTGGATTGTTTGTGCTGCCTGGTGTGGGTCTGTGTGAGGTGTGTGCATTTTGGAGACTGTGTGCATGGTACATTGTGTGTGTGCTTGAGGTGTGTGCACAGTAGTGTGTGTGTGCAGTGAGTGGTGCTTGCCTGTGTGAGGTTTTTGCACGGAGAAAAGTGTGTGTAGTGAGTGACTTGTTTCTGTGTGTGGTTTCTGCACATTTCAGAGTGTGTGTGTTTTGAGTGGTGTGTGTCTGTGAGATGTTTGTGCACTGTGGAGTGTGTGTGTAATGAATCTAGTGTGTCTGTGTGAGGTGTGTGCACTGTGTTGTGTGTGTGTAAATTTTGTGTGGTGCATGCTGTGTGTCTCTGAGAGGTGTGTGTTGTGGAGTTTATGTGTGATGAGTGGTGTATGTCAGAAGTATGTGCACTGTGGATTATATGTGGAGTCCATGGACTGCGTGGTGTGTTTCCATGCAAGGTGTT
Source organism: Leontopithecus rosalia (assembly GCA_028533165.1). NCBI lineage: Eukaryota > Metazoa > Chordata > Mammalia > Primates > Cebidae > Leontopithecus > Leontopithecus rosalia. The sequence continues at coordinate 29,868,834 of CM052665.1, forward strand.
TGCACTGTGAATGGTGTGGGTGCTGAGGGGTGTGTGTCTGTGTGACATGTGGACACTGGAATTTATGCGATGAGTCATGTGTGTTTGTGTGACGTGGGTGCACTGTGGAAAGTGTGTGTGGTAAGTTTTGTGTCTGTGTGATCTGTGTGCTATGTAAAGTGTGTGCACTAAGTGTGTGTATTGATTGGTGTGTGTCTGTGTGAGGTTTTTTTACAGTGGAGTGTGTGTGGTGAGTGGTGTGTTTCTGTGTGGCGTGTTGGCACTTTAAATTTTGGGTGCAGTGAGTGGTGTGTGTCTGTGTGAGGATAGTGCACTGTGTAGTGTCTGTGTGTTTGGTGAGTGATGAGTGCCTGTGTGAGGTGTGTGCACTGTAGAATATTTGTGAGGTGACTGTTGTGTGTCTCTGTGAGGTGTGTTTACTGTGTAATGTGTGTGGTCAGTGTTAAGAGTTTGTGAGGTTTCCTTACTGTAAAGTGTGTGTGTCAAGATTTGTGTTTCTGTGTGAAATGTGTGCACTGTTGAGTGTTATATTTGTGGTGAGTCATATGTCTGTGTGAGTTGTGTTCACTCGTTAATGTGTGAGGGGTGCGTGTCTGTTTAAGCTGTTTGCATTCTGGATTATGTGTGTGGAGTGTGTTTGGTGACTGGCATGTGACTGTGTGAGGTGTCTGCAATGTGGAGTGTTTGTGTGGTGAGTGATGTGTGCCTGTGTGAGGTGTGTGCACTGTTTAGTATTTATGTGATGAGTGGTGCGTGTCTCTGTGAGATGTATGCAGAGTGGAGTGTGAGTGTGCAGTTTGTGTGGTAAGTGGTGTGTCTGTGTCACAGGTCTGCACTTTGGAGTATGTATGTTGTTTGGTGAGTGTCTCTGTGAGATGAGTACACTGCGTAGTTTGTGTGGTGAGTGGTATTTTTTTAAGGTATCTGCATTGTGGAGTGTGTGTTTAGTGAGTATTCTCTGTCTGAGTGGTGTGTGCACTGTGTAGTGTGTTTTTATTGTAATTGGTGTGTGTTTGTGTGAGCTGTGTGCACTGTGCAGTTTGTCTGTGTTTATGTGGTGAGTGGTGTGTTTCTGTGTGAGATGTGAGCTTGTGTGAGTGGTCTGCACTGCGGAATGTGTGTGTGGTGAGTTCTCCGTGTCTGTGTGTGGTGTGTTTACTGTGTAGTATGTGTGGCCAGTCTTGTGTCTGTGTGAGGTGTCTTCACTGAAAACTGTGTGTGTCGTGAGTAGTGTGTGTCTGTTTGTGGTGTGTGCACTGTGGACTGTGTGTATGGTGAGTGCTCTGTGTTTCTGTGAGGTGTGTGCTCTACGGAGCCTCTATGCATGGTATGTGCTGTGTTTCTGTGGGATGTGTGCACTTTGGAGTGTGTGTGTTCTACAGCGTGTGTAGTTGCTCTGTAGTGACTGAGGTTGCGTAGGTGCTCTATAGTTACCAGTGTTAGGTAAATTGTTCTATAGTGACTGTTTTGGGTAAAGTGCTCCATAGTGACTGCTGTTAGGTAGAGTGCACCATAGTGACTGTTTTTGGGTAGGTGCTCTATAGTGATTTTTTTGGGTAGGGTGCTCTATACTGACTGTTATTAGGTAGGTCCTCCATAGCGACTGATTTTGGATAGGGTGCTCTATAGTGACTGTTGATTTATAAGTGCCATATAGGGGCAGTTGTTGGTGGGATGCTCCATACTCACTCTTGTTAGGTAGGTGCTGTAAAGTGAATGTTGTTGGGTAGATTGCTTTATAGTAACTGTGTCGGGGTAGGGTGTTCTATAGTGCCTGTTATAAGGTAGGGTGCTCTATAGTGACTTTTGTTGGGTAGGTGCTGTGCAGTGCCTGTTGCTGTTAGGGTGCTATATAGTGACTGTGGTTACATGAATTGCTCTATACTGACTGTTGCTGTTTAGAGTGCTCTATGGTCACTCTTCTTAGGTAGAAACTCTATAGTGACTGTCCTTGGGTAGGGAGTTTTATAATTAGTGTTGTTGGAAAGATTGCTTTAGATAGAGACTGCGAGTGCAAAGGGTGCTCCATAGTGACTGTAATTTGGTAGAGTGCTCATAGTGACTGTTGTTTGGTAGAGTGCTCAAGGTGACTGTTCTTGGGTAGTTGCTCTATAGTGACTGTTGTTGGGTAGGATATTATATAGTGACTGCTGTTTGGTTGTTTGCTCTATAGTGACTGTTGTTGGGTGGAGTGCTCTATAGGTTACTGTTTTTAGGTGAAGAGTTCTATAGTGACTGTTGTTGTGTAGAGTGCACTATTCTAACTGTTGTTGTGTAGGATACTCAATAGTGATTGTTGAGTAGGTGCTCCATTGTGACTGTTGTTGGGTAGAGAGATCTATAGTGACTGTTTTTAAACAGGCTGCTCTATAGTGACTGTTGTCTGGTAAAAAGCTCTATAGAGACTGTTGTTCAATAGAGTGGTCTATAGTGACTGCTGTAGGTTGAGTGCTGTATGCTGACTATAGTTGGGTAGGGACTCTATCTTTACTGTTCTCAGGTATGGTGATCCATAATGACTGTTGTTGGGTAGAGGTCTTTATAGTGACGGGTGTTGTGCACAGTGCTCTATAGTGACTTTTGTTGGGTAGAGTGCTCTATAGTTACTGTTACTGGGTAAGGTGCTTTATACTGACTGTTTTTCAGCAGATGCTCTATAGTGACTTGCTCTGTAGTTTGCTCTATAGTTAATCTAGTTTGGTAGGTGCTCTATAGTGACTGTTGATTCGTAGGTGCTCTATACTGACTGTTGTTGGTTGGGATGGTGCATAGTGTCGGTTGTTCGGTAGGTGCTCTATAGAGACTGCTGTTGGGTACGTGCTCTATAGTTTCTGTTATTCGTTATGGTGCTCGATAGTGACTGTTGTTCGGTAAAGTGCTATATAATGATTGTTGTTTTGTAGGGTGCTGTATCGTGACTGTTTCTCTATAGAATGCTCTATAGTGACTGTTGTTTTTCAGAGTAATCTATAGTGACTGTTGCTGATAGTGTGCTCTATAGTGACTTTTGTTGTTGCATAGGGTGCTCTATATTGATTGTTGTTGGGTATGGTGCAGTATAGAGACTGTTGTGTATAGTACTCTATATTGACAGTTGTTGGGTAAGGTTCTCTATTGTGACAGTTGTTGAATAAGTGGTCTATAGTGTCTGGTACCCAGTAGGGGGCTCTATAGTGACTGTTGTTGTGTAAAGGCCACTATAGTGACTTGCTTTGTAGAGTGCTCTAGATAGTAACTGTTGCTGGGTATGTTGCTCTACTGTAACTGTTGTTGGGTAAGTTCTCTATAATGACTGTTGATGGGGAGAGAACTTTATACAGACTTTTGTTGGGAAGGTACTCTATACAAACTTTTGATGTGTAGTGTCGTCTCTACTGACTTATTTTGTAGGTGCTGTATAGGTAATCTTGTTTGGTAGGTGCTCTTCAGTGACTGTAGTTCGCTTGGTGCTCTATAGTGACTGTTGTTGGGTATAGTGCTTTTTAGAAACCGTTGTTGGTTAGGGTGATTTATACTGACTGTTTTTGAGTAGGGTGCTCTATAGACCCAGTTGTTGGGTAGGTGCTCTATAATGATTGTGGCTGGGTGGGATAATCTCTAGTGACTGTTATTGGTTAAGGTGCTTTATACTGACTGTTGCTGTGTAGAGTGCTGTATAATGACTGTTGTTCGGTAGGTGCCCTACAGTGACTCTTGCTGCATAGGTTTCTCTATACTGACTGCTGTTTTCAAGGTGCTCTTTACTGACTGTTCTTGAATGTCATGCTCTATACTGACTGTTGTTAGGAAGAGTGCTCTATAAATAATTGTTGGGAAGAGGGCTCTATAGTGACAGTTGTTGGGAAGGTAGACAATACTGACTGTTGGGTAGATACTCTATGGTGCCTGTTGTTGGGTAGGGTACTCTATAGTTTCTGTTTTTGGGTAGGGTGTCTTATAATGACTGCTGTTGGGTAGTTTGCTCTGCAGTGACTGTTGTTGCGTGGAGTATTCCATAGTGACTTTTTTTGGGTGGAGTGCTTTATGGTGCCTGTTGTTGGGTAAAGTTCTCTATAGTGACTGTTGTAGGGTAGAGTGCTCTCAGGTGACTGTTGTTGTGTAGGGTGCTCTATAGTGACTGTTGTTGGGCAGGGTGCTCAAAACTGACTACTTTTGGGCAAAGTGCTCTATAGGTGAGTGTTGTTTTGAAGAGTACTCTGTAGCGATGGATGTTGGGTAATATTCTCTATAGTGACTGTTGTTGGCTTGGTGCTCTATAGTGACTGTCTTGGGGTTAAGTACTCTGTAGTAACTTTTCTTCAGTATGGTGCTATATAGTGATTGTTGTTTGGTAGAGTTCTCCATAGTGACTATTTTTGGATAGGTGCTCAATAGTGACTTGCTGGGTAGGTGCTCTATACTGACTGTTGCTGCATAGGTGCTCTATACTGACTGTTGGGTGGATATGGAGTGCTCTATAGTGACTGATTTTTCATAGGGAGCTCTATAGTGACTGTTGCTTGGTAGAGTGCTCTATAGTGATTGTTGTTGTGTGGAATGCTGTATAGTAACGTTTACTGGGTACAGTGCTCTGTAGTAACTGTTCCTGAGTAGGGTTCTCTACAGTGACTGTTGCTAGGTAGGGTGCTCTTTGGTGACTACTGTTGGGTAGGTGCTCTATATTGACTGTTGTTGGGTAAGGTGCTCTCGAGTGACTTTTGTAGGGTTGGTGCTCTATAGTGACTCTTGATGGGTAGGATATTCTATATTGACAGCTGTTGGGTTGATTGCTCTATACGAACTGTGGCTGGGTATGGTGCTCTATAGTGACTGTTAGTGGGTATTGTGCTCTATACTGAATATAGCTGGTTGGTGGGCTTTCTACTGAAAGCTGCTGGGTAGAGCGCTTTACAGTGACTGTTTTTGGTTAGGTACTTTCTATTGATGGTTGTTTTGTGGGGTGCCTTATGGTGACTGTAGTTGGGGTGGTGCTCTATAGGGACTGTTCGATGGAATGCTCTATAGGGTCTGATTTTGAGTATGGTGCACTATAGTGACTGTTGTTGAATGGAGTTCTCTATAGTGACTTTTGTTGGGAATAGTGCTCCAGATACTGACAGTTGTTGGGAAGTGTGCTCTATCCTGACTGTTGTTGGGTAGAGGACTCTGTACTGACTTTTGTTATGTAGAGTGCTCTATAGTGACTGTTGTTGAATGGAGATCTCTATAGTGACTGTATTTTTGTAGAGGGATCTATAGTAAATTTTCTTGGTAAGTTTTCTATAGTGACTGTTGTTAGAGTGTTATCTAGTGACTCTTGTTAGGGAGAGTGCTCTATAGTGACTGTTCTTGTGTAGGGTTTGCTATAGTGACTGCTGTGGGGCAGAGTGCATTATAATGATTGTTTTTATTCAGAGGGATCTACAGTGACTGTTTTTGAGTAGGTGCTCCATACTGCCTGTTGTTTGGAAGTGTGCTCTATAGTTACTGTTGTTGCGTAGGATGCTCTGTAATGACTGTTGTGTGGGTCCCTTGATAGTGACTGTTACTGGGTAGAGTGATCTATAGGTGACTGTTGTTGGGTAGGGTGCTCTATAGTGACTTTTGTTTGGTAGGTGCTCTATAGTGACTGTTGTTAGGTAGGATTCTTTATATTGACTTTTGTTGGTATGGTGCTCCATAGGGACTGTTGTTTGGTAAACACCCTGCAGTGACTGTTGTTAGGTAGAATGCTCTATATTGACTGTTGTTGGTAGTGTGCTTTATACCGTATGTTGTTAAGTGGGGTGCTTTTCAGTGACTCTTGGTGGGTGGGGTGCTCAATGCTGATTGTTAATAGGTGGGGTGCTCTATAGTTACTGTTTTTAAGTAGAGTACTCTACAGTGACTGCTGTTGACAAGAGTACTCCACAGTGACTATTGTTTGGAAGAGTGCTCTATAGTGACTGTTGTGGAGTAGGTGCCCTATTGTTACTGCTGTTGTGTAGGGTGCTCCATAGTAACTGTTGTCGGGTAGAGTGCTCTATAGTGACTGTTGTAGGTAGGGTGTTCTATAGTGATTGTTGTTTGTAGTGTGCTCTATACTGACTGTTATTGGGTAGGGTGCTCTATAGTTTCTGTTGTTCTGTAGGTGCGATATAGCATCCGTAGTTTGATAGGGGCTCCATAGTAACTGTGGCTGGATAGTGTGCCATAAAATGACTGTTGTTGGGTGCGATGATCTATTCTGACTGTTAATGAGTGAAGTGCTCTACAGTGTCTGTTGTTTGGTAGGTATTTTAAAGTGATGAATGTTGGGTGGGGTGTTTTATAGTGACAGTTGTTGTGTTGGGTGGTCTATAGTGACTGTGATTAGGTAGAGTGTTTATACTCACTGTTGTGGGGTAGAGTGCTTTATTCTGACTGTTGTGAAATAGGGTGCTCTATAGTGACTCTTGTTAAGTAGAGTTCTCTACAGTGACTGTTTTTGTGTAGAGGGTTCTGTAATGACTGTTGCTGAGTAGGGTGCTTGATAGTGGCTGTTTTTGGGTAGGTTGCTCTATAGTGACTGTTGCTGGGTAAAATGCTTTATACTCAATGTTGTTGGGTGGGGTTCTCTATACTGTATTTTGCTGAGTAGAGAGCTCTATAGTGACAGTTGTTAAGTAGGGTGCTCTATAGTGAATGTTTTTGGGTAAGTGTTCTATTGTGACTGTTGTTTGGTAGAATGCTCTATAGTGACTGTTTTTGGGTAGGTGTTGTATAGTGACTGTTGTTGGTGATGTGCTCTAAAATGACAATTGCTGTGTAAAAGATATGTTGTGAGAGTTGCTGTGTAGTGTGCTCTATAGTGACTCATGCTGGGTATAATAATCTACAGAGTCTGTTGCTGAGTAGGGAGCTCTTTGGTGACTAGTTTTGGGCATGTGCTCTATGGTGACTGTTATGGGATGAGGTGCTCGGTAGTGACTATTGTTTAAAAGTGTGCTATATAGAGACTGTTTTTGCATAGGTGCTCTATAGTTACTGTTGTAGGTTAGGTGCTGTATATTGACACTTGTTGAATAGTGTGCTTTATATTCACTATTGTTGGGTGGAGTGAACAATAGTGACTGTTGTTGGGTAGGGTGCTCTATAGTGACTGTTGCTGGGTAGGGTGTTCTATAGTTACTATTGCTATATAGGATTCTCTCTAGTGATTTTTGTTGAGTAGAGTGTTCTATACTGACTGTTGCAGGGAACGTGCTCTATACCAACTCTTGTTGAGTTGGGTACTCAACAGTGACTGTTGTTTTTAGGGTGATAAATACTTACTGTTGTTAGGTAGGTGCACTATAGTGATTGGTGCTGGATAGTTTGCTTTATAGTGATTGTTGTTGGGTGCAGTGCTTTATAGTGACTGTTGCTGTGCAGAGTACTCTATTGTGACCATTGTTGGGTAGGTGCTCTACAGTGACTGTTGGGTAAAGTGTACATAGTGACTGTTGTTGGAGGCGGTACTCTATAGTTAGTGTTGTTGGGTAGAGTGTTCTAAAGTGAATATTGTGTAGGTGTTTCATAATGACTGCTATTGAATAGATAATTTATATTGACTGTTGTTGGGTATAATTCTCTATACTGACTGTTGTTGAAAAGAGTACTCTATAGTGACTGTGGTAGGGTAGGTGTTCTACAGTGACTCTTGTTTTCTAGGGTGCTGTATAGTGATTGTTGTTGTGTAGGGTGGTTTTAGTTACCGTTGCTCTATCGGATGCTCTATAGTGACTGTTGTTGGGTAGGTGCTCTACAGTTGCTTTTGTTGGGTAGGTGCTCTATAGTGACTGTTGTTGAGTAGGTGTATAATAGTGACTGTTGTTGGGTAGCATGCTCTATAGTGATTGATGTGTAAATTGCTCTAAAATGACTTTTTCTGGGTAGCATGCTCTATAGTAACTTTTGTTTTGTAGAGTTCTAAATATTGGCTGTTGTTTGATAGGGTGCTTGATATTGACTGTTTTGGGGTAGGGTGCACTATAGTGCCTGATGTTGGGAAGGTGCTCTATGGTGACTGGTACTGGTAGGGAGTTTTGTAGTGACTGCTGTTGAGTAAGTGTTGTATAGTGACTGTTGTTGAGTAGATTGCTCTATAGTAACTTGTGTACAGAGCACTAGATAGTGACTGTTGTTGTGTAGAATGCTCAATAGTGACTGTTGATGGATAGAGAGCTCTATAGTGACAGTTGTTCAGCAGGTGCTCTATAGTGACTGGTGTTTGGTAGAGTCCTCTATATTGACTTGTTTTGTACAATGCTCTAGATAGTGACTGTTGTTGGTTAGGGTGTTCAAAAGTGAATATTGTTGGGTAAAGAGCTCCACAGTGACTGTTGTTTGGTAGGTGCTCTATAGTGACTGTTGTTGGCTAGGGTCCTTTTTACTAACTGCTGTGGGCTAGGATGGTGCATAGTGACTGTTTTAGGAAAGGTGCTCTATTGTGACAGTTGTTGGGTAGTTGCTTTACTGTGACTGTTATTTTGTAGATTCTCCCTAGTGACTGTTGTTGGGTGGGTTCTCCATAGTAACTGTTGTTGGATAGGTGCTCTATAGTCACTGTTGTTTGGTAGAGTGCTCAAAGTGATTGGCTCTGGGTAGGGTGCTCTATAATGACTGTGGCTGTGTAGAGTACTCTATAGTGACTGTTGTGTAGGTGCTCTATTTTGACTTATTTTAGGAGGGTGCTTTATAGTGACTGTTGTTGGGTAGGTGCTCGGTGGTGACTGTTGTTGGGTAGGTTGCTCTATAGTGTCTGTATTTTGATCATTGCTGTAAAGTGACAGTTGTTTGGTGGGGTGCTATATACTGACATTTTATGGATAGGTGCCCTATAGTGAGTGTGTTCGGAAAGATTTATTTGCAGTGACTGTTCATAGGTAGGGTGCTCGATAGTGACTGTTTCTGGGTAGAATGCTCTACTGTGACTTTTGTTGGGTAGATGCCCTACTGTTACTGTTGATGGTTAGGGTTCTCTATAGTGACTGTTGTTATTTAGAGTGCTCTATAGTGACTGTTACTAGGTAGGGTGATCTACATTGACTGTTGCTGGTAAGGGTGCTCTATAGTGACTGTTGTTAGGTGGGGTGCTCTATTCTGACTGTTGCTGGGTAGAGGGATCTACAGTGACTGCTTTTGGGCCAAAACTCTGTAGTTACTTTTGTTCATTGGGGTGTTCTGTAGTGACGGTTGTTAAGTAGATTGCTATAGATAGTGACTGTGGCTGCATAGGGTACTGTATAGTGACCGTAGTTTGGTAAAGTGCTCATAGTGACTTGTTGGTTAACGGCTCTATAGTGACTGTTGTTGGGTGGTGTGTTATTTAGTGACTGCTCTTGGGTAGATTGCTCTATAATGACTGTTAGTTGGGGTGCTTTATATTGATTGTTGTTGGGTGGATTGCTCTATAGGTGAGTGTTGTTGGATGAAGTGTTCTGTAGTGACTGTGGTTGTGTAGAATCTTCTATTCTTACTGCTGTTTGATAGAGTGCTCTGTATTGGCTGTTGTTGTGTAGGACGCCTTATAGTGACTGTTTATTGGTAGGTGTTCCATAGTGACAGTTATTGGGTAGGTGCTCTATAATGATTGCTGTTCGGTAGGTGCTCTGTAGTGAATGTCGTTTGGTAGGTGCTCCAGGGTGACTGTTGTTAGGTAGGGTGCTTTATAATGACTGTTGTTGCATACAGTGCTTTATATTACTGCTCTTTGGTAGAGTTCTCCCTGCTGGCTGTTGTTAGGTAGGTGCACTATAGTGACTGTTGGTGGGTAGGTTTTATATAGTGACTGTTGTTGTGTAGGTGCTCTATACTGTCTCTTGTTGGGTAGGTGCTCTATAGTGACTGTGGTTGAGTGGAGTACTCTATAGTGACTGTTATTGGGTAGGGTATTCTATAGTGACTTTTATTGTGTAGGGTGCTATATAGTGACTGTTGTCGGCTAGGTTATTCATAGTGACTGTTGTGTATGTTACTCAATAGTTACTGTTGTTACATACGGTGCTCTATAGCGACTGTTGTACGGTTAACTGCTTTATAGTCACTGTATTTTAGGAGGTGCTCTATAGTGACTGTTTTTTTATTGAGTGCTCTAAATAATTTCTGTTATTTGTAGGTGTTCTATAGTGACTGCTTTTCGCTGGTGTTTTCAAAATATTGACTGTTGTTTGGTAGGTGTTTTAAAGTTACTATTTCTGGTTAGGGTCTTAGTAGTGACTATTGATTGGTGGAGTTACCTGTAGGGATTGTTGTTGGGTAGAGTGCTCTCGATAGTGACTCTTGTTGGGTAGGTGCTCTCTACTGACTGTTGTTGGGTAGAGTGCTCTATAGTGACTTTTGTTGCGTAGAGGACTCTACAGTGACTGTTGTTTTGAAGGTAATCTATAGTGGCTGTTAATCGGCAGTGTACTCTATAGTGTCTGTTGTTGGGTAGAAAGCTTTATAGTGACTATTGCTGGGTCAGGTGCTCTATAGTGGCTTTTGTTAAGTGGGGTGCTTTATAGTGACTGTTGTTCAGTATGTGCTCTATACTGACTGGATATTGGTAGGGTGCTCCATAGAGACAGTTGTTGGGTATGGTGTTCTATATGGACTGTTCTTGGATAAAGGGATCTATAGTGACTGTTGTTGGGTAGACTGCTCAGGATAATGACTGCAGTTTGGTAGGGGGCTTGATCATGGGTTTTATTGGGTAGAGTGCTCTAGATAATGACTGTTATTGGGTAGGATGCTCTACATGGGCTGTTGTTGGGTAGAGTGCTATATAGTGACTGTTGCTGGGTAGGGTGCTCTACAGTGACTGTTGCTGGGTAGGGATATCTTTAGTGACTATAGTTGAAAAGATGCCCTATAGTGACAGTTTTTAGGCGTGGTGCTTTATAGTGATTGTTTTTGGGTAGGTGCTCCATAATGACTGTTGATTGGAGGGATAATATATAGTGTCAGATTTTGGGAAGTGTGCTCTATAGTGACTGCTGCTGCATCGGGTGCTGCACAGTGACTGTTGCTATATAGGGTGCTCTTATGTGACTACTGTTGGGCAGGTGCTTTATAGTGATAGTTTTTGTGTGGGGTGCTCTATATTGACTGTTGTTGGGTATGTGCTCTATTGTTACCCCTGATTTTTAGTATAATCTCTAGTGAGTCTTGTTAAATAGAGTGCTCCATAGTGACTGTGGCTTAGTAGGGTGCTCTATTGTGACTGTTGCTGGATAGGATGCTCTATGCTGACTGTTGTTAAGTGGCGTACTTCATACAAAAGATTGCTGATTAGAGTGCTCTATATTGACTGTTGTTGGGAAGGTACTTTATAGTGACTGTTGTTAGGTGGGGTGCTTTATAGTGACTCTTGTTGGATAGGTTTTCTATAGTGAGTGTTATTCGGTAGAATTCTCTATAGAATCTGTTTTTGGGTATGGTGCACTATACTCACTGTAGTTGGGTGGAGTTTTCTCTAGTGACTGTTGTTGCGTAGAGGGCTCTGTAGTGAATGTTTTTTGGTAGGGTCTGTGCAGTGACTGTTGTTAAGTAGGGTAGTATAAAGTACCTACCCACAAAAAGACCTTATAGAGCACCCTACCCAATGACAATCATTATAAATCACCTATTCAACAACAGACATTATAGAGCACTCTGCACAACAGTCACTAGAGAGCACACCACCTAACAACATTTGCTTATATGCCACTGTACCCAACAGTCAGCACAAAGAACCTTACCCATCAATAGTCACTATAGAACACCCTACCCAACAACAGTCACTATAGAGCATCTAAACCAAAAACAATCACTGTAGAGCACCATACACAGCAACAGTCACTATAGAGCACGCCACACAGCAACAGTAACTATTTAGCACCCTACATAAAAACAAACACTACAAAGAAGTCATCACAAAAACAGTCATTAAAAAGCACTCCACTCATCAACAGTCCATATAGAGCACCCTACCCAACAACAGGCACTGTACAGAACCTACCCAACAACAGTCACTATGAAGCCCTTCAACCAGAAACAGTAACTATACAGTACCTACACAAGAGTCACTATATAGAACTGTACCCAGCGAATGTCACTATAGATGACTACCCAACCACAGTCACTATAAAGCCCTCTTTCCACAAACAGTCATTATGGAGAACTCTACCCAACAACAGTCACTATAGAGCACCATAACAAATACAGGCACTGTAGAGCACCTACCCAACAACAGTCACTGTAGAACCCTCAACCCAACAACAATCACTATTGAGCACTCTACACCACAGTCATTATAGAGCATCCCAACCAAGAGGAGTAGGTATAGAGCACAATACCCAACAAGAGGCACTATAGAGCACCCTACTCAAAAAAAGTCACTTTAGAGCACCTACCCAACAACAGTCACTATAGAGCACTCTTTCCAACAACAGTCACTATAAGGCACTTTACCCAACAGCAGTCAGTATAGAGCACCCTAATCAACAACAGTTACTATCTAGAGCTTTCTATCCAATGACAGTTACTATAGAGCACTCCATCAAACAACAGTCACTATAGAGCACCCTACTCAACAAAGATCAATATTTACAGCACTCTATCCAACAACAGTCAGTATAGAGCACTTAATTTAACACAGTTACTATAGAGCTGTCTACCCAACAACAGTCACTATAAAGCTCCATACACAATAACAGTCACTATGCAGCACCATACCCAACAACAGTCAGTATAGACCACCTACAATGCAGCAGTCAGTATTGAGAACCCTACAAACTACAGTCACTATAGAGCACTCTACCCTACAAGTAACTAAAGGGCCCTCTACCCAACAGTCAGTATAAAGTACTTGATGTAACAGCAGTCAATATAGATCACCCTACCCAACAACAGTCAGTACAGAGCACCTACCCAAACACAGTAACTATTTAGAGCGCTCCACCATGCAGCACTCACTATAAAGCCCCTACCCAAAAACAGTTACTATAGAGCAATCTATTCGAAAACAGACACTATAGAGCACCATACCCGACAACCGTCAGTATGGAGCACCTACCCAACAAGAGTCAGTATAGAGCACCCTACACAACAGCATTTAGTATAGAGCACTCTACCTAAAAAGTCACTATAGAGCCCACTACACAACAGTCAGTATAAAGCACTTTATCCAAAAAAAATCACCTATACAGAATATTAGACAACAACATTCACTATAGGGCACCCAACACAACAAAAGTCATGAGAGAGCACCCACCCAACAACAGTCACTATAAAGCACACTTCAAGCCAACAGTCACTATTGAGCACTCTACTCAACAAAATTAACTATAGAGCATTCCACCCAGTAATAGTCACTATATAGCACTCTACCAAACAACAGTCACTATACGGCAGCCTACTCAACAGTGATTAGAGAGCACAAAACTCAACAATAATCACTATAATGCACCCTTCCCAACAACAGTTAATATAGAGAACTTTAGCCAGCAACAATCATTATAGAGCACCCTACAACAGTCACTATAGAGCACCTACCCAACAACAGTCCGTATAGAGCACACTACCCAACCAAAGTCACTACAGCACACAAACACAACAACAGTAGCTGTAGAGATCTCAACACAGCAACGGTCACTACAGAGCAATCTACCCAGCAATAGTTGAGTACTCTGTAGTTACTGTAACCCATCATAGAGCACCCTTCTCAATAACGGTCAATATAGAGCACTCCAGCCAACAACAGTCAATATAGAAGTTATTTTTGTTGGGTAGAGTGCTCTATAGTGACTGCTGGTTTGTAGTGTGCTCTATAGTGACTGTTGCTGGGTGGGTGCTCTATCCAGAAACAGTCACCATAGAGCACTCTACCCAACAACACTCACTATAGAGCACCCTATGCAAAAACAGTAACTAGGGAGCAGTCTACCGAACAACGGTCACCATGAGGAACCATACTGAACAAAAGTCATGATGGAGCACCTTACCCAACAACAGTCATATTTGAGTACCTACCAACAAACTGTCACTATAGAGCACTTTATTCAGCCAAAGTCAGTATAGAGAACTTCACTCAGCAACAGTCACTAAAAAGCATCATAGCCAACACCAGTCACAATAAAGCCCACTACCCAGCAACAGTCACTATAGAGCACCTACCCAACAAGAGTCAGTTTAGTGCACCCTACCCAACAATAGTCAATATAGAGCACCTACTCAACAGCAGTTACTATAGACCACTCTTCCCAACATCAGTCACTATAGAGCACTCTACACAATAGTCACTATAGAAAACTCCACCCAACAACAGTCACCTACAGAGCACACTATTCAACAATAGTCACTATAGAACACTTACCCGTCAAGAGTCACAATAGAGCCCTCTACCCAACAACAGTAACTATTAAGCACTCTACCCAGGAAGAGACACTTTAGAGCACCCCACCCAGAAACAGTCACTAAAGAGCTCTTATTCAACAATAGTCACTATAGAGCTTTCTACACAAGTCACTATACAGCACCCTACAAAACAACATTCACTATAGAGCATGCTACCCCGCAACAGTCAGTGTAAAGCATGTTATGCATCAACAGACACTATGGGGCACACTACACAACCACAGTCACTCTAGAGCACCCTACTCATTAACATTCTCTATAGAGCACCCTTCCCAACAACATTCACTATAGAGCATTCCACCCAACAGTCACTATAGAGATCCAACTCAAAAACAGTCACTATAGATCACCTACCCAACAACAGTAACGTTAGAACCCTCTACCCAACATCAGTCACTAGAGAGCACGATATCCAACATCAGTCACTATAGAGCACTCTAACAGCAAAAACTATAGAACACCCTTTCCAAGAACAGTTACTATAGAGTACTCTACCCAACAACAGTCACTATAAAGCACCCTAATGAACAACTGTTGCTATTGAGCACTTCACTCTACAAAAGTCACTCTAGAGCACCCTGCCCAACAACAGTCACTATAGACTACCCTACTCAACAACAGTCACTATGGAGAACACTGTCAACAACAGTCACTATGGAGTACCCTACCAAAGAACAGTACCTATAGAGCACCTGCCCGTCAACAGACAGTATAAAACACCTACCCAACAACTGTCGCTATGCAGCACCTTCCCCAAAACAGTCACTTTAGAGCACCTACATAACAACATTCACTATAGAGAACTCTACCCAACAAGAGTCTCCATAGAGCACTGCAACCAACATTAGTCACTTTAGAGCAACCTACACAACAACAGTCACTATAGAGCACTCTACCCAACAACAATCACTATAGAACACCATACCCAACAACAGTCACTATAGAGCACACAATTCAACAACAGTCACTATAGAACGCCCTATGCAAAAACAGTCACTATGTAGCACTCTACTCAACAACAGTCATTATAGAGAATTCTACCAAACTGAAGTCACTATAGAGCACCTCACCCAACAACAATCACTATATAGTACCTACCAAAAACTGTCACTATAGCGCACTTTACCCAACAACATTTACTATAGAGCACTTTATCCAGCAACGGTCACTGTAATGCATGGTACCTAGCAACAGTCAGTGTAGAGCATCCTTCTTAACAACAATCATCATAGAACATCACAAAAATAATAGTCACTATCGAGCATATTATCCAACAACAGGCACTATAGAGCTACTACCCAACAACAGTCAATATTGGGCACCTACCCAAAAACAGTCACTATGGAGCACCTTCTCATTAACAATCATTATAGATTCCTCTACCCAACAACAGTGAGTATTCAGCAATCTACCCAGCAAGAGTCATGAAAGAGCACCCTACCCAACACTAGTCACAATAGAGCCCACTACCCAGCAACAGTCACTATACAACACCTAGCCAACAACAGTCACTCCAGAGCACACTACTCGACGAAAGTCAGTATAGAGCACTTACAAAACAACAGTCACTCTAGAGCACTCTTCGCAATAGTCACTAGAGAACACTCCACAGAAAAACAGTCATTATAAAGCAAATCACCCAGCAAGAGTCAACATTAAGCATCCCACCCAACAACAGAAACTATAAAGCACTCCACCCTACAACGTTCAGTATAACGCACCCTATCCAACAGATGTTATTATAGAGCACCCTTACCAACAAAAGTCAATATAGAGCACCTATTTAAAAACAGTCATTATAGGTAACCGGCCCAACAACAGTCACTATAGGGCACCTACACCACAATAATCACTATGGAGCACTCTATCCAACAAGAGTCACAATAGAGCACCATACACAACAACAGTCATGATCGATCACCTACCCAATAACAGTCACTATAGATCACCTACCGAACAACAGTCAGTATAGAGCAAACTACCCAAAAAGTCACTGTATAGCACGCTCCCCAACAACAGTCACTATAGACCACTATACACAAAAACAGCATCCATAGAGCACTTTACCCAACAACACTTATGTATAGAGCACTCGACCCAATAGCAGTCACCCAAGAGCACTCCCATAAAAAAGTCAGTATACAACACCCGACATAGCAACCAGCAGAACAGAGCACCTTTTCAACAATAGTCACTATCAAGGACCCTACACAATAGTCACTATAGAACCCCCTACCAAACAACAGTCACTATAGAACACGCTATTCAGCAACTGTCACTATAGTGCACTCTATGCCTCAACAGTCACTACAGAGGACCTACCCTCCAAGAGTCACTATACAGCACCTACCCATATACAGTCACTATAAAGCACCCTACACAGCAAAAGTAACAAAAAAGCACCTCTTCAACGATAGTCACTATAGAACACCCTACCCATCAATAGTCATTATAGAGCCCCCCACCAAACGACAGTCACTATGGAGCATGTTACCCAGCAACCCACGGTTAAAAGCATCCTATGCAGCAACAGTCACTATAGAGCACTCTACACAACCACAATCACTCTAGAGCACCCTAAGCAACAATATTTCTTACAGACCACACTACCCAACAATAGTCACTATACAGCATTTCACCCAACAGTCACTATAGAGCACCGACCCAATAACAGTCAATATGGATCACTTACACAACAATAGACACTTTACATCCCCCTATTCACAACATTCACTATAGATTACTCTAGCCAACAACAGTCACTATGGAACACTCTACCCAACAACAGTCATTATAGAACACCCTACGCAGGAACAGTCACTATAGAGCAGTCTACCCAACCAAAGTCACTATAGAGCATTCTACACAACAGCAGTCAGTATTGAGCATGCTACCCAAAAAAGTCACTATGGACCACCCTGCCAACAACATCATTATAGAGCAGCCTACCTAACAACAGTCACTATAGAGCACCTGCCGAAAAACAAAGAGTATAAAACACCTACCCAACAACTGTCATTATAGGTCATCTACCCACTAATAGTCACTACTGAGCACCTACCCAACAATAATCATTATAGTGCACCTACCCAACTACATCACTATAGAGCACTCTACCCAACAATAATCATTATAGAACACTGTACCAAACAATAGTTAAAATAGAACACCCTACTCAAAAACAGTCACTATGTAGCACTCTACCCAACAACAGTCACCATCGAGCACCCTACGAAACTAAAGTCACTATAGAGCACCTCACCCAACAAAAGTCACTATAGAGTAACTTCCAAAAACCGTCACGATAGAGCACTTTACCCAGCAACAATATGTAGAGAACACTTCATTAACAACAGTCACTATGGAGCTTCCTACCCACCAATAGTCAGTATAGAGCACCCTACTTAACAGCAGTCATTATATAGCATCTTACAAATAAAAGTCACTATGGAGCACCCTACTTAACAACAGTCAGTGTAAAGCTCCTACACAACAGCAGTCACTATAAGGCACCTACCTATCAACAGTTACCATGGAGTACTCTACCAATAACAATCACTATAAAAAACCATACTAAACTAGAGTTACTATAGAGCACACTACACAATAAGTCACTATAGAAAACCTACCCAACAACAGTTATTATAGAGCCCTCTACCCAAGAACAGTCACTATATTTTACTCTACCCAGTAATAGTCACTATAGAGCACCCTACCCAAGAGCTGTCAGTATAGAGCACAATACCCAACAACAGACACTATAGAGAGCCCTACTCAACAACAGTCACTGCAGAGCGCCTACACAACAACCATCACTGTACAGCTCTCTACCCAACCAAAGTTAATATAAAGCACTCTAACTAACAAAAGTCAGTATATAGCACCTACAGAACAACAGACACTTTAGAGACCTTTATCTAACAACAGGTACTATAGAGCATTCTACTTTAAAAATGTCACTATAGAGGACCTGCCCTACAACTGTCTCTAAAAAGCTCTTTAATCAAAAACAGTCATTATACAGCACTCTACCCAACAACAGTCACTAAAGACTACCCTACATAACACCAATACTATAGAGTTCTCTACCCAACAACAGTCACTATAGAGCAAACAAACCTACAACAGTCACTATAGAGAATGCTATCCAACAGTCATTATAGATCACCAACCAAACAACAGTGACTATAGAGCCATTAACCAAACAAGAATCATTATTTAGCACTCTAAACAAAAACAATCTTTATGAGAAACCCTACCCAAAAATAGTCACTGTAGAACACTTTACCTAAAAACAGTCACTACAGAGCAACTATGCAACATAAGTCACTATAGAACCCTCTACCAAACAGCAGTAACTATTGAGCACTCTACCCAACAACAGTAACATACAACACATACGTAACAACAGTCACTATAGAACACTCTACCCAACAACAGTTACTATAGAGCACCATACATAACAACAGTCACTGTATAGCATTCTACCATAAAACGGTCACTATAGAAAACCTCACAACAGTCACTATAGAGCACCCTACCCAACAACAGTCACTATAGAGCAATTTACCCAATGCCAGTCACTATAGAGCACTCTACACAACAGTAACTATGGAGAACTCCACCCAACAACAGTAATATATAGAGAACTTTTCTAATCCACATTCCCTATAAAGCACCCTAAACCAAAAATAGTCACTATAAAGCACCAACCCAAAAACAGTCACTATAGAACACTCTAACCAACAACAGTTGTTATAGAGCACTGTACCCAACAACAGTCACTATAGAGCACCATACCAAACGGTCACGAAAGAGCACCTAACCAACAACAGTCACTATAGAGCACCCTACCCAACAGCAGTCACTATAGAACACTCTACACAACAACAGTCACTATAGAAAACTCCACCCCACAACAGTTACCTATGGAGTACTGTATACAACAACAGTCATTATTCAGCACCTCCACCAACAATAGTCACTATAGACCACCTATCCAACAACAGTCACTATAGAGATTCCTACAGAGCAACCGTCACTATAGAGCACCTATCCAACAAACGTCAGTATAGAATATTCTGCCAAGCAACAGTTAACATAGAGCATCTCCCACAACAATAGTCACTATAAACACGCTTCCTAGCAACAGTCACTATAGAGCACCTACCAAACAAAAGTCATTATAAAGCACCCTATGCAACAACAATCACTATAGCAAACACCTACCCAGCAAAAGTCACTATGGAGTACCCTACTCAACACTATTGTGTTGGGTGCTCTATAGTTACTGTTCTTTGACAGGGTGCTCTATAATGACTGTTTTTGGGTAAGGGGTTTTATAGTGACTGTTGTTTTGTAGAGTGCTCTATAGTGACTTTTACTGTGTAGGGTGTTTTCTAGAAACTTTTCTTGGCTAGGGTGCTCTATAGTCACTGTGTTGTGTAAAGTGCTCCCTAGTTATTGCTGTTGGGTAGGGTGCTTTATACTGACTGTTCTTTATCAGGGTGCTCTATAGTGATTGTTTTTGGGTAGGGTGTTCTATAGTTACTGTTGTTTGGTAAACTGCTCTAGATAGTGAGTGTTTTTCGTAGGTGTTTTGTAGTGACTGTTGTTTTATATAGTGCTCTGTAGTGATTGTTGCTTGTTAGGTGCTTTATAGATAATTTTGCTGGGTAGGTTGCTCTATACTGACTGTTGCTAGGTAGGTGCTCTATAGTGAATATTGGGTGGGGTTCTCTATAGTGACTGTTGTTGCCTAGAGTACTATAGTGAGTGTTTTTGGGTCTGATCTTTATAGTGACTGTTGCCCTGTAGGGTACTCTATACTGACTGTTGTTGGGTAGGTGCTCTATAGTGACTGTTGTTGGGTAGTATGATCAAGACTGACTGTTTTTGGGTAGGTGCTCTGTACTAACTGTTTTTGGGTGTAGTGTTCTATAGTGATTGATGTTGCATAGAGTGCTCTATAGGTGACTGTTTTTGGGTGGAGTTCCCCATAGTGACTTCTGTTGTGTAGAGTGCTCTAGATAGTGACTGTTGTTATTTAGGGTGGTTTATAGTTACTGTTGTTGGGTACGGTGCTCTATTGTGATTTTTCTTGGGTTGTGTGCTCTGTAGTGACAGTTGTTGAGAAGGGTGCTCTATAATGACTGTTGTTTGGTAGGTGCTGTATAGTGACTGTTTTTGGGTAGGGTGCTCTATAGAGACTGTTGTTGGGTATGGTGCACTATAGTAACTGTTTGTGGGTAGAGTGCTCTATAGTGACTCTTGTTGGGCAGATGCTCTGTAGTGACTGCTGTTGGGTAGGTGCTTTATAGTGACTGTTGTTACGTAGGTTCTCTGTAGTGACTGTTGTTTGGTAGGTGCTTTATACTGATTGTTGTTGGGTGAGGTTCTCTTTAGTGACTGTTATTGTTAGGGTAATTTATATTGACTTTGTGAGGTGTGTTCACTGTGATGTGTGTGTTTGTGGTGAGTGGTGTGTCTGTTTGAGGTGTCTGTACTGTAGAATGTGTGTGTGCTCAGTGTTGAGTGTCTGGGTGAAAACTATTTACTTTATAATGTTTTTGGTCAGTCCTTTCTGTATGAGGTTTCTTCAACGTGGAGTGTGTTTGTAGTGAGTGGTGTTTTTGAGGTTTGTGCACAATGCATTGTGTGTGTGGTGAATGCTGTGTGTCTGCGTGAGTTGTTTGAACTGTTGACTGTGTGTTTGGTGAGTAGGGTGTGCCTGTGTGAGTTGTGTGCACTGCTGAATATGTGTGTGGTGAGTGTGGTGTGTCTGTGTCAGGTGTGTTTATTGAGTAGTGTGTGTAGTCTGACTTGTGTCTGTGTGAGGTGTCTTCACTGTAAAATGTGTTTGTCGTGAGTAGTGGGTGTCTGTGTAAAATGTGTGCAATGTGGAGTGTTATGTGTGTGCTGAGCAATGTATCGGTGTGTGGTGTATGCACTCTTTAATGTGTGAGTGGTGCGTGTCTGTATCAGATGTATGTACAGTGGGATGCGAGTGTGCAGTGTGTGAGGTGACTGGTGTGTGTGCTAGGTGTCTGCACTCTGTAGTGTCTGTGTTGCATCGTGTGTTTCTGTGTGATGTGTGTAAACTGCGGAGAGTGTGTGCATCATAAGCGTTGTGTGTCTGTGTGAAATGTGTGAATGGTAAAGTGTGTGTGCTGATTGCTGTGTGTCACTGTGAGGTGTGTGCACAGTGGAGATTGTGTGTGCAGTGAGTGGTGTGTGCAATGTGAAGAGCGGGTGTGGTGAGTGCATTGTGTTTGTGTGAGGATTTTGCACTCTGCAGTGTCTGTTGAGTGGTGTGTGTCTGTGTGAGGTTTGTGCATGGTGGAGTGTGGGTGTGGACAATGTTGTGTCTGTGTGAGGTATGTGCACTGTGCAGTGTGTGTGCATAATGAGTGGTGTGTTTTTGTGTTAAGTGTGTGAACAGTGCAATGTGTGTGTGCAGTGTGTGGGGTGTGTTGGTGTGCAGTGTGTGCACGGTGAAGTGTGGGTTTGGTCAAATGTGTGTGTCTGCATCATGTGTGTGCACTGTGTAGTGTGTGTTTGTGGTAAGTGGTGTGCCTGCATGAGGTATCTGCACTGTGAAATGTTTCTCTTTTGAGTGTTCTGTGTCTCTGTTAGGTGTGTTCAGTGTGTTGTGTGTGGTCAGTAGTGTTTCTGTATGAGGTGTCTTCAATGTGAAGTGTGTCTTTTGTGAGTGGTGTGTGCCTGTGTGATGTGTGTGCAATGTGGAGTGTGTGTGTTCTGCAGTGTGTGTTTGTATGAGGTCTGTGCACCTCATACAAATGTGCCGTGTGTTGCTATTCAGTGGTGTGTGTCTGTGTGGGATGTGTGCACTGAGTGTGTGTTAAGTGAGTGTGGTGACTGGTGTGTGACAGTGTGAGGTGCCTGCATTGTGAATATTGTGTGAGGTAATTGGTGTTTTTCTGTGTGATGTGTGTGCATTGTGGTGTTGCATGTGTAATTTGTGTGGTGTGTACTGTGTGTCTCTGTGAGGTGTTTGTTGTGGAGTTTCTGTGTGATGAGTGTTGTGTGTCTGAGTTATGTGTACTGTGGATTATATGTGCAGTCTGTGTATTGCGTGATGTGTTTCTGTGTGAGATGTGTGCACTGTGTAGATTGTGTGTGGTGACTTTAATGTCTATGTGCTGTGTGTGCTATGTGGAGTGTGTGCTGAGTGTGCTTGGTGAGTGTTGTGTGTCTGTGTGGAGTGACTGCACTTTGGATTGTGTGTTTGGGGAGTAGAGTGTGTCTGTGTGGTGAGTGCACAGTGTAGTTTGCGTGTTTAGTTGTATGTGTGTGTGGTAAATCTTATGTCTCTGTGTGGTGTGTGCACTGTGTATTGTGTGTGTACGGTGAGTAATGTATGCTTGGGTTATGACTATGCACATTGCAGTGTGTGGGTTTGTTCAGTGTATCTAGTGTGTATTTCTGCAGTGTGTGCACAGTGGAGTGTGTGTGTGGTCAGAGGTGCGTGTGTGTCACATGTGTCCACGATGAAGTGTAAGTTTGTGAGTGCTATGCCTGTATGTGGTGTCTGCTCTGCAAAATGTGTATGTGGTGAGGGTTCCGTGTCTCTCTTAGGTGTGTTCACTGTATAGTGTGTGTGTTCAGTAATGTTTCTGTATGAGGTGTCTTCATTGTGGAGTTTGTGTGTCATTAGTGGTGTGTGCCCTGTGGAGTGTGTGTGTCTGGTGAGTGATTTGTGTTTTTGTGAGGTGTGTACACTGTGTAGTATGTTTGCCTAGAGAGTTATGTGTGTCTGTGTGAGGTATGTGCACCATGGGGTGTGTGTTTTCTGCAATTTGTGTTTCTGTGAGGTCTGTGCACCATGGAGTTTGTGTGGTAAGTGGTGTGTGTTTGTGTAAAATGTGTGCACTAAGTGTGTGTGTTGAGTGTGTGTGGTAACTGGTGTGTGACAGTGTAAGTTGCCAGCATTGTAGATATGATGTGAGGTGAATGGTGTTTGTCTGTGTGATCTTTGCATATTGTTTTGTGTGTGCGGAATGTGTGTGTTGTGGGTTGTGTGTTTATGTGAAGTGTGTGTTGTAGAGTTTCTGTGTGATAAGTGGTGTGTGTCTAAGGTATATGCACTGTGGATTATGTCTGGTTTTCAGGGACTGCGTGGAGTATGTCTGTGTGAGGTGTGTGCAATGAGGAGGGTGTGTGTGTGGTGAGTGGTGTGTGCCTGTGTGAAGTGTGGGCACTGTAAAAAGTGTGTGTGTGTTGAATTTTTGTCTGTGTGATTTTGGTGCTATGTGGAGTGTGTACGTGAATTGTGTGTATTATGGGTTTGTCTCTGTGTGAGGTTTATGCACACTGGAGTGTGCATGGAGTTTGTGTGGTGAGTGTTGTGTTTTTGTTTGAGGTGTGTGCACTTTGGAGTTTGTGATTAGTGGCTTTTGTATTTGTGAGGTGTTTATATTGTGTAGAATGTGTGTGGTGAGTTTTGTGTCTGTGTGGTCCCTGAGCAATTTGAGTGTGTGGGTTAAATGAGTATATTGAGTTGTGTGCTTCTGTGAGAGGTGTGTGCCCAGTGGAGTGTGTTTTCAATGTTGTGTGTTTTGTGGAATGTCTGCATATTAAATTGCATGTGCGATGAGTGGTGTGTGTCTGTGTGAGCTGAGTGCACTGTGAAGTGTGTGTGGTGAGTGTTATGTCTGCATTACATGTCTGCACTGTGGAATGTGAGTTTGGTGAGAATTGAATGTGTGTGGTGTGTGCACTGTGTAGTCTGTGTGTATGGTGAGTGTTGTGTGTTTGTGTAAGGTGTGTGCACTGTGCAGTTTGTGTGTGTTTGTGTGGTGAGTGGTGTGTTACTGTGTGAGTTGTATGCACTGAGGAGTGTGTGTGGCCATTGGTGTGTGTCTTTGTGTGGTGTGCGCACTGTGCAGTGTGTGTTTTTGGTGAGTTGTGTGCTTGTGTGAGGTTTCTGCACTGCGGAATGTGTGTGGTTAGTGTTGTGTGTCTGTGTGAGGTGTTTTTACTGTGTAGTGTTTGTGGTCAGTCTTGTGCCAGTGTGAGATGTGTTCACTATAAAGTGTGTGTGCAGTGAGTAGTGTGTGTCTAAGGGGTCTGCACTTGGTAGTGTGTGTGTATGTTAAGTGTTGTGTGACTGTTAGAGGTGTGTGCACTGTTGAGTCTCTGTGCATGGTATGTGGTGTGTGTTTGTGTGAGGTGTTTGCACTGTGGTGTGTGTATGTTCTACAGTGTGTGTTTGTCTTAGGTGCATGCACTGTGTTTTGTGTGTGCTGTGGTGTGTTTCTTTGTGCACTGAGTGTGTTTGTTGACAGTGTGGTGAGTAGTGTGTGACAGTATGAAGTGTCTGCATTGTGTATAAGGAGTCAGGTGATTGGTGTTTGTCTCATGATGTGTGTGCATTTTGGTGTGTTTGTGGAGTCTGTGTGGTGCATGCTGTGTGTCGCTGTGAGGTGTGTGTACTCTGCAGTGTGTGAGTGTGGTGAGTGGTGTATGTCTGAGGAGTGTGCACTATGGTTTGAGTGTGTAGTGCGTGGAGTGCATGGTGTGTCTCTGTGTAAGGTGTGTGCACTGTGGAGTGGGGGTGTGTGGTAAGTTGTGTGTAAGTGTGAGGTGTGTAAACTGTGGAATGTGTGTGGTAATTTGTGTGTCTCTATGAGGTTTCTTCAACGTGGAATGTGTGTGTCACGAGTGGTGTGTATGTGAGGTGTGCACTACGGAATGTGTTTGGTGACTGCTGTATGTGTGAGGTGTGTGCACTGTGGAGTCTGTGTGTAATGAGTGGTTTCCGTTTCTGTGAGGTGTGTTCACTATGGAGAGTGTGTGTTTGTTTAGTTTTGTATCTATTTGAGGTTTGTGCTATGAAGAGTGTGTGCGTGAAGTGTGTATTAAGTGTTGTGTGTTCGTGTTATGTGTACGCATAGTGGTGTGTTTGTGGAGTGTGAGTGGTGAGTGTTGTGTTTCTGTTTGGAGTGTCTGCACTTTGCATTGTGTGTGCAGTTGGTGGTGTGTGTGTTTGGTGAGTTCACTGTGTAGTGTGTGTGGTAAGTGCTATGTCTGTGTTTGGTGTCTGCTTTGTGGATTGTGTGTTTGGTGAGTTTTGTGTGTCTGAGTGATGTGTGTGCACTAAGGAGTGTGTGTGTATCATCAGTGGAGTGTGTTTCTGAGAGATCTGTGCACTCCACAGTTTGTGTGTGCTTGTGTTGTGAGTGGTTTGTGTTTGTGTGAGGTGTGTGTACTGCAGAATATGTGTTGTAACTTGTGTGTGTCTTTGTGAGTTTTTTTCACGGTGCAGTGTGTGTTTCTGGTGTGCGATGTGCCAGTGTTAGGTGTCTGCACTGCACATTGTGTGTGTGGTGTTGTGTGACTTTGGGTCTGTTGTTGGGTAAAGTGCTCTATAGTGACTGTTTTTGAGTAGGGTGCTGTATACTGACTGTTATTAAGTAGAGTGCTCTATATTGACTGTTGTTGGGTATGTGCCCTATAGTGAATTTTTTTTGGCTAGATAACCTATAGTGACAGTTGTGGTATCAGTGCTCTTTTTCAGTCTTGTTGGGTAGCATGCTATACAGGGACTCTTCTTTGGTATGGTGCTCTAATACTGACTGTTATTGGGTAGAGTGCTCTTTAGTGACTTTCGCTGAGTAGAGGCCTCTACAGTGACTGTTTTTGGGTATGTCCTCTATATTGATTTTTGTTGGGTAGGGTGCTCTATACTGACTGTTGCTGGGTAGGGTGCTCTATACTGACTCTTGCTGGATCGGGTCTTCTATGGTTAATGTTGTTGGGTAGGGGGCTCTATGGTGCCTGTTTTTCGTTAGGTGCTCTATAGAGACTCTTACTGGATAGTGTGCTAAATACTTGCTGTTTTTGGGTAGGTGCTCTGTAGTGACTATTATTGGGTTGGGTGCCCTATAATGACTGTTGTTTGGTACAGTGCTCTATAGGTGACTGTTGTTGGGTGGAGACTTTATGGTGCTGGTTGTTGTGTAGAGTGCACTATAGTGACTGTTGTTGGGTAGAGTGCTCTATAAGAACAGTTGTTTGTTAGAGTGCTCTATAGGTGACTGTTGCTGGGTGGAGTGCGTTATAGTGACTCTTGTTGGGTATGGTTCTCTATATTGACTTTTGTTGGGTACAATGCTCTATAATGACTGTTGCTGGGTAGAGTGCTGTATACTGACCCTTGTTTGCAGGGTGCTCTATAGTGACTGTTGCTGGGTAGTGTGCTCTATGCTGACTGTTTTTGGCTGAAGTTCTCCACAGTGACTCTTGCTAAGTAGAGTGACCTATAGTGACTGTTGCTAGGTAGGGTCCTCCATAGTGACTGCTGTAAGGTAGGGGCTCTATATTGTCTGTTGCTGGGTATGGTGTTCTATACTGACTGATTTTGGGTAGGTGCTGTATACTGACTTTTGTTTGCAGGGTGCTAAAAACTGACGGTTGATGGGTAGGTGATCTATAGTTACTGTTGCTGTGTAGAGTTCTCTATACACTGTTGTGTACAGTGCTCTACAGTGACTGTTGCTGCATGGGGTTCTCTTTAGTGGCTAATGTTCTTTAGGTGCTCTAGAGTGACTGTTGTTGGCTGGTGTGCTCTATAGTGATTTTTATTGGGTAAGTGCTCTATACCGACACTTGATGGGAAAGATTCTCTATAGTGACTGTTGTTTGGTAGAGTGCTCCATACTAACTGTTGCAGGGTAGGATGATCTATAATTATTGTTGTTGGGTGTAGTGCTTTATACTGACTGGTGCTGGTTAGAGTGCTCTACAGGGACTGTTAAGTACAGTGCTCTAGATAGTGACTATTGTTGAGTAGGAAGCTCTATAGTAACTCTTGTTAGTTAGAGTGCTCTATAGTGACTGTTGATGGGTAAGTTCTCTATAGTGACTGCTGTTGCGTATGGTGCTCTATAGTGACTGTTGTTGGGTAGAGGGCTCGATACTGACTGTTGTTCGGTAGGGAGATTTATAGTGACTGTTGATGGGTAAGTTGCTGTATAAAAACTTGCTGAATGGTGTGCTCTAGAGTGACTTTTGCTAGGTAAAGTGCTCTATACTGACTGTTCTTGAGTAGGTACTCTATATTAACAGTTTTTTGGTGATGTGCTCTATAGTGACATTTGTTCAGTAGGTGCTCGATATTGACTGTTGTTTTAATGTTGATCTTTAGTGACTGTTGTTGGGTAGGGTGCTCCATAGTGACTGCTGTTTGGTAGGGTACTCTATTGTAACTGTTTTTGTGTAGGATGTTTTATAGTGACTGTTGTTGTGTAGAGGTCTCTATAGTGACTGTTGATGGGGAGAGAGCTGGGTAGTGACTGTTGTTGGTAGTGTGCTCTATAGTGACTGTTGCTAGATGGGGTGCTCTACAGTGACTGTTGCTGTGTATTGTGCTCTATGCTGACCGTCCTTGAGTTGATAATCTATAGTGACTGTTGTTTCATGGGTTGTTTTATACTGACTGTTGTTAGGTTGGTGCTCTGTAGTGACTGCTGTTGTGTAGTGTGCTCTATAGTTACTGATTTTGGGTAGTGTCATCTATAGTGTCTGTTGTTGGGTAGAGTGCTCTATAGTAACTGTTTTTGGGTAGAGAGCTCAATAGTGACTTTTATTGGGTGTTTGCTGTATACAAACTGCTGTTGGGTAGGGTGATCTATAATGAATTTGTGGGGTATGTGCTCTATAGTGAGCTTTGTTGAGTAGGTGCTCTATACTGTTTTTGGTTAGGCTCTCTACAGTGACTGTTGGGTAGAGTTCTTTATAGTTACTGTTGTTAGGTAGGGTCTCTATAATGACTGTTATTTGTAGGGTGCTCTATAGTGATTGTTGTTGTGTGGGGTGCTCTAGAGTAACTATTGTCAGGTATATTACTCTATCAGTGCCTGTTGCTGGGTAGGGTTCTCTATAGTGACTGTTGTTGTGAACAGTGCCCTATAGTGACTCTTGTGTTGTAGAGTGCTCTACAGTGACTGTCGTCAGGGATTTTGCTTTATACTGACTGTTGTTGGGTTGGTGATCTATAGTGACAGTTATTGGGTAGGTTGCTCTATAGTTACTGTTGTTGGGTATGTGCTCTATAGTGACTGTTGTTGGTTATGGTGCTCTATACTAACTGTTGTTCTGTGGTGTGCACTATAGTGACTGTTCTTGGGTGGAATGCTCTATAGTGTCAATTGTTGTGTGGGGTGCTCAATACTGACTGTTGCTGGGTAGGATGCTCTATAGAGAAAGTTTTTTGGAGAGCACTCTTGATAGTGACAGTATTTGGGTGGGTGCTCTATAGTGACTGTTGTTTGTGGGATGCTCTACAGCGACTGTTGTTGAGTAGGATGCTATATAGTGACTGCTGTTTTGTGGGGTTTTCTATAGTGACTGCTGTTGGGCAGTGTGATCTATAAGTGACTGTTGTTGAATGGACTATTCCATAGTGACTATTTTGTAGAGTGCTTTATAGTGACTGTTGTTGGGTGGAGTGCTCTGTCATGACTGTTGTTGGGTAGGTTGCTCTATAGTGACTGTTGTTGAATAGGTGGCTCTAGATACTGTCTGTTATTGTGTAGGGTGCTCAATAGTGACTCTTGTTCCGTAGAATGGTCTATAGTGACTGTTTTTTGGAAGATTGCTCCAACGTGACTTTTGTTAAGTGGAATGCTTCATAGTAAATGTTGTTGGGTAGGGCGCTCTACAGTGACTGTTGCTGGATAGAGTGCTCCTTAGTGACTATTATTGCATAGTGACTATTATTGCATACATTACTGTATAGTGACTGTTGTTGGGAATAGTGCTCTATTACAGTTTTTCGGTATAGTGCTGTATACTGACTATTGTTGATTAGTGGACTCTAATGTGACTGTTATTGGGTAGGTGATCTATAGTGGCTGTGGTTTGGTTGGTAACTTATAGTGACTTTTGTTGGGTGGAATTCTGTATAGTGACTTTTGCTGGGTAGTGTTCTCTCTGGTGACTGTTGCTTGGTAGGGTACTCTAGAGTGACCACTGTTGGGTAGAGGGCTCTATAGTTACTGTTGCTGGATAGAGTGTGTTATACTGTCTATTAATGAGTAGTGTCCTACATATTAACTGTTGTTGGGTAGAATGCTCTCTAGTGACTGTTGTTTAGGGTGCTCTACAGGACTATTGTTGAATAGGTGCCCTTTAGTTTCTGTTGCTGGGTAGGATGCTGTAGAGTGAATTTTGTTGGTTGGGGTGTTTTTTAGTTACTGTTTCTGGGTATAGTGCTCTATAGTGAATGTTTCTTGGTAGAGGGCTCCATAGTGATTGTTAATCAGCAGGTGCTCTATAGTGACTGTTGTTGAATAGTGTGCTCTACAGTGACTGTTTTTGTGTATGGTGTTCTATAGTGATTCTTTTAGGGTAGAGTGCTCTTTAGTGACTGCTGTTAAGTAGGGGCTCCATAGAGAT
Source organism: Leontopithecus rosalia (assembly GCA_028533165.1). Taxonomy (NCBI): domain Eukaryota; kingdom Metazoa; phylum Chordata; class Mammalia; order Primates; family Cebidae; genus Leontopithecus; species Leontopithecus rosalia. Next base: position 29,898,609 of record CM052665.1, read on the forward strand.
TATTTTTGGGCAGGTGTTTTATATTGACTGTTGTATGGTAGGTTGTTCTATAGTGACTGTTGCCGGGTATGGTGCTCTATAGTGACCGATGTTGGGTAAAGTTCTGTACAGTGACAGTTTATGGGGAGGTGCCCTATAGAGACTGTTTGTGAGTAGGTGCTCCATAGTGACTGTTGTTGGGTAGAGTGCTCTATAGTGACTGTTGTTGGGTAAGGGGCTCACAAGTGACTGTTGTTGAGTAGGTAATCTATAGTGACTGTTAAGTGGGTGCTCTATAATGACTGTTGTTAAGTGGAATGTTGTATAGTGACTTTTTCTCAGTAATGTGCTCTATAGAGACTGTTTCTTGGTAGGGTGCTCTAGAGTGAATGTGTTTGGGTAGAGTGCTCTATAGTGAATGTTGCTGCATACGGTTCTCTATACTGACTGTTGTTTGATAGCATGCTCCATAGTCACTGTTGTTGGGTAGGGTAATCTACAGTGAGTGTTGTTTCGTAGGGTGCTCTATAGTGACTATTGTTGAATAGGTGCTCTGTAGTTACTGTTGCTGGGTAGGGTGCTGTAGAGTGAATGATGTTGGGTGGTGTACTCTTTAGTGACTGTTGCAGGGTATAGTACTCTATAGTGACTGTAATTGGATAGAGGGCTCCATAATAACTGTTTATCTGAAGGTGCTATATAGGGACTGTTGTTGAATGGTGTGCTTTATATTGACCTTTGAAGGGTATGGTGTTCTATAGTGATTGTCGATGGGTAGAGTGCTCTATAGTTACTGTTGTTGTGTAGGTGCTCTATAGTAATTGTATTTGGGAAGGTGCTCCATAAAGACGGTTGTTGGGTAGGTTGCTCTACACTGACTGTTGTTGGAAACAGTGCTCTATAGTAACTGTTGTTGGGTAGAGTTCTCTTTAGTGACTGATTCAGGGTAGGTGCTCTATAGTGAGAGTTGGTGGGTAGGTGATCTAGACTGACTGTGGTTATGTATGTGCTTTGTAGTGGCTGTTGTTTGGTAGATGCTCTATAGTGACTCTTTTTGAGTAGTTGCTCTATACAGACTTGTCGGGTAGGGTGCTCTTTACTGACTTTTGTTGTGTAGGTGCTCTCAAGTGACTCTTGTTGTGTAGGTGCTCTATAGTGACAGTTGAAGGATAGGGTGTTCTATAGTGACTGTTTTTGCGTGAGGTGCTCTACAGTGACTCTTGTTCACAGTGCTTTATAGTGACTGTTGGTGGGTAGAGTGCTATACAGTGACTGATGTCAGGGTGGTTGCTCTATACAGACTGTTGATGGGTAGGTGATCTATAGTAACTGTTATTGGGTAGGTTCTCTATACTGATTGTTGTTTGGTAGGGTGCTCAATAGCGACTGTTGTTTATTAGGTGCTCTATAGGGACTACTGTTTTGGGGGATTCGATATACTGATTGTTGTTTGGTAGAGGGCTCGAAAAGTGAGTGTTGTTGGGTGGAGTGTTTTATGGTGACTATTTTGTAGATTGCTGTATAGTGATTGTTATTGGGTGGATTGCTTTGTAGTGAGTGTTGTTGCGTATGGTGCTCCAAAGTGACCACTGTTCGGTAGGGGCTCTCGATATTGAGTATTATTGTATAGGGTGATCTATAGTGACTCTTGTTGGATAGAGTGCTCTACAGTGACTGTTTTTGGGTACGGTGCTCTAGAGACTTTTGTTGGGTGGAATGCTTTATACTGATTGTTGTTTGTAGGGTGCTCTATAGTAAATCTTGCTGGGTAAAGTGCTCTATAGTCACTATTCTTGGGTAGGGTGTTGTTTAGTGACTGTTGTTGATTAAAATGCTCTAAGGTGACTGTGATTGGGTAGAGTGCTTTATAGTGAGTGTTACTGATTAGAGGGTTCTAAAGTGAATGTTGGGTTGGTGACTATGGTGGCTGTTTTTGGATCGGTTCTCTATAGTGACTCTTGTTGGGTGGAAAGCTGTATACTGACTTTCTGTGGGTAGTGTGCTGTGTAGTGACTGTTTGGGGGTAAAATGCTGTAGAGTGACTGTTGTTGAGTAGAGTGCTCTACAGTTACTGTTGCTGCATAGGGTGCTCTATACTGACTGTTGGTGCATAGCATGCTCTCTAGTGACTGTTTTTAGATAGGGTGCCCTATTGTGACTGTTGTTGTGTAGGGTGCTCTATAGTGACAATTTTTGAATAGGTGCCCTTTTGTGACTATTGCTTGGTAGGGTGCTCTATAGGAATGATATTGGTTTGGGTGCTCTTTAGTTACTGTTGCTGGGTGTAGTGCTATACAGTGACTATTGTTGGGTGGAGGACTCTATAGTGGCTGTTCATTGGCAGGTGCTCTATAGTGAATCTTGTTAATAGTAAGCTCTATAGTGACTGTTGTTGGGTATGGTGTTCTACAGTGATTTTTGTTGGGTGCAGTGCTCTTTAGTGACTGCTGTAGTTTAGGGGCTCTATAGTGCTTGATTTCGAGGAGGTGCTTTATACTGACTATTGTTGGGAAGGTTGCTCTATAGTGACTGTTGTTGGGTAGGTCCTGTATAGATACTGTTGCTGGGTAGGTGCTCTAAAGTGACTGTCGTTGAGTAGGTGCTCTATAATTTCTGTTGTTTGGTAGATGCTATTGATGGGTAAGGTGCTCTATTCTGACTGTTGCTTTCTGGGGTGCTCTATGGTGACTGTTGCAAGGTAGAGTGCACTATAGTGACTGTTCTTGAGTAGGTACTCTATGTGACTGTTTTGGGGTAAGGGGCTCTATAGTGACTGTTGTTGAGTAGGTGCTCTATAGTGAGTGTTGTGGCAAGGATGCTCTAAAGTGAATGTTGTTAAGTAGGGTGCTCTATAGTGACTGTTGTTGTGTATGGTGCTCTATATTGACTATATTTGGGTAGATAGCTCTATAGTAAAGGTTGTTGGAAAGGTGTTTTTAATGGACTGTTGTTGGGTATGGTGCTCAACACTGACTGTCCTTTGGTAGGTGCTCTGCAGTGACTGATGTTGATTAAGGTGCTCTATAGTGACTGTTTTTTGGAAGGTGCTCTATAGTGACTGTTGTTAGAAAAAGTGCTCTCTAGTGACTGTTTTGGGGTAGAGTGTTCTTTAGTTCCTCTTATTTGGTAGGGTTTTCTATGGTTTCTGTTTTTGGTAGGGTGCTTTATAGTGACTGTTGCTTGTTGGGGTGCTCTATGGTGACTGCTGTGGGTAGGGTGCTCTATATTTACTGTTGTTTGGGGGGTGCTCTACAGTGACTTTCTTTGGTTAGATGCTCCACACTGACTATTGGGTAGTGTGCTCTACAGTGACTGCTTTTGGGTAGGGTGTTCTATAGTGACTGTTGTTAGGTGGAGTGCTGTATGGTGACTGGTTTTGGGTAAGGTGAACTATAGTGACTTTTGTTGGGTACCACTTTCTATACTGACTGTTTTGGGTATGGTGTTCTACAGTGACTTTTTTTGGTAGAGTGCTGTATAGTGACTGTTGTTGGATAGAGAGCTCTATGGTTACTGTTGTTGTATAGTTGCTCTTCACGGACTGTTTTTGGGTAGTGTGTTCCATACTTAATTTTTTGGGTCAGTGTTCTATAGTGACTATTGTTGGGTAGGGTACTCTATAATTACTGCTGTTAGGTAGGATACTCTATAGTGACTGCTTTTGTGTAGGGTGTTCTATATTGACTCTTGTTAAGTAGGGTTCTCTATAGTGACTGTTAATGGTAGAGAGCTGTATAGTGTTTATTGTTGTGAAGGCACTCTTTAGTGACTGTTGCCGGATTGGGTGTCCTATACTGACTGTTGCTATGTAGGGTTATCTATAGTGACTCTTCTTGTTTAGGTACTATATAGTGACTCTTGTTGTGTGGCTTGCTCTACAGTGACTGTTTTTAGGTATCTGTTCTATAGTGACTGTTGTTATGTAAGGTGTTCTGTAGAAACTGCTGGTTTGGGGGGGTCTATATAGTGATTCTTGGGTAGAGGGCTCTATAATTTACTGTTATTGAGTGGAGTGTTTTATAGTGACTATTTTGTAGAGTGCTCTATAGTGATTCTTGTTGGGCGTAGTGCTCTGCAGTAAGTGTTGGGTAGGGTGCTCTATACTGGCCGTTGTTCTCTAGAAATTTTAGAAACTGACTGTTCTTATGTAGGGTGCTCTATAGTGACTCTTGTTGGGTAGAGTGCTCTATAGTGACTGTTTTTGGGTTGGTTGCTCAATTGTGACTTTTGTGCGTGGAATGCTCCAGAATGACTCTTGTTTTGTAGGGTGCTCCGTAGTGACAATCGCCGGGTAGTGTGCTATATAATGATTGTTCTTGGGTACAGTGTTGTATAGTGACTGTTGTTAGGTAGAGGGCTTTATAGTGACTGTTGTTTGGTAGAGTGGTCTATAGTAACTATCGTTGATTAGAGGGCTGTAAAGTGACTATTGTTGGATTTGTGTTCTATAGAGACTGTGGTTGGGTGGAATGCTGTATTGTCACTTCTGCTTGGTAGTGTGCTCCGTAGTTACTGTTGCTGGGTAGGGTGCTCTAGAGTGACTGTTGTTGGATAGAGTGCTCTAAAGTGACTGTTGCTGCATAGGGTGCTCTATACTGCCTTTTGCTGGGTTGTGGGCTCCATAGTGACTATTTTTGTGTAGGGTGGCTATAGTGACTGTTGTTGGGTAGGGTGATCTATGGTGACTATTTTTGAATGGCTGCTCTTTAGTGACTGTTCCTGGCTAGGGTGCTCTACAGTAAATAATGTTGGTGGAGGTGCTCTTTATTTACTGTTGCTGGGTATAGTGCTCTATACTGACTGTTTTTGGATAAAGGGCCTTATAGTGAGTGTTGATCGGCCTGTTCTCTTTAGTGACTCTTGTTGAAAATTGTGCTCTATAGTTACTGATTTAAGGTATGGTGTTCTATAGTGATGGTTGCTGCATAGAGTACTATATAGTGAGTGTTGTTGGGTAGGGGTACTACAGTGATTGATTTGGGGTAGGTGCTCTATACTTACTGTTGGGAATGTTGCTCTATAGTGACTGCTTTTGGGTACGGTGCTCTACAGTGACTGTTTTTGGGTAGATTTCTGTATAGTGATTGATGATGGCTAGGTGCCCTATAAAGACTGTTGGTGGGTAGGTGCTCTACAGTGACTGTTGCTGGGTTGGGTGCTCTATAGTGACTATTCCTAGGTAGAGTGCTCTATAGTGACTGTTCTTAATTAGGTACTATATAGTGACTGTTTTTATTGGGGTGCTCTATAGTTACTCTTTTTTGTAAGGGTGCTCTATAGCGACTGCTGTTAGGTGAAGTGCTCTATGGTGACTGTTTTTGGATAGGGTGCTCTATAGTGACTGTTGTTTATAGGGTGCTCTATGCATAATAATATTGGGTAGGTGCTCTATATTGACTGTTGTTAAGGAGGGTGACCTATAGTGACTGTCATTGAGTGCAGTGCTCTATAGTGACTGTTGTTGCTTAAGGTGCTCTATAATGACTGCTGCTGCACAGGGTGCTCTATAGTGACTGAAGTTGGTTACAGTACTCTATGGTGACTGTTGCTGGGTAGGGTGCTCTATCCTGACTGTTGCTGGGTAAAGAAATCTGCAATGACTGGTAGTAGGGTAAAATCCTCTAGAGAGATCTTTGCTGTATAGGGTGCTCTATTGTCACTATTGCTGGTTAGAGAGCTCAATTGTGACTGTTTTTGGTAGAATCCTCTATAGTTACTGTTATTGTGTAGTGTACTCTATAGTGACTGTTGTTGGGTGAAGTTCTCCAATGTGACTGTTGTTTTGTAGGGTGCTTAATAGTGATTGTTGCTGGGTAGGGTGATCTATAGTGACTGTTGGTGTGTTGGGTGCTCTAATGTGACTCCTGTTTGGTAGGGTCATCTATAGTGACTGTTGGTGGGTAGGGTGCTTTATGGTGATTGTTGTTGTGTAGAATGCTCTTTAGGTGACTGGTGTTGGATGTAGAGTTTTATAGTGAGTTTTGTTGGGTAGGGTTCTCTATAGTGACTCTTGTTTTGTACGGTCCTCTATAGTAACTGTTGCTGGGTAGAGAGCTCTATAGTGACTCTTGGTAGGGTGCTCTATAGTGACTGTTGTTTGGTAATGTGCTCTATAGTGACTGTTGCTCTGTAGGGTGCCTTATACTGACTGTTGGGTGAGGTTCCCTATTGTGACTGTTGTTGGGTAGGGTGCTCATAGTGACTTGTTGGATACACTGCTCTGTAGTAACTGCTGTTGGGTAGTGTGCTCTATACTGTATGTTGGGTAGGTGCTTTATACTGACTGTTGTTGGGTAGGTGTTCTACAGTGACTGTTGTTGGGTAGGTGCTCTATAGTGACT
>CM052665.1:29905428-29952733 GCA_028533165.1 Leontopithecus rosalia
TAGGTCTTCTATAGTGACTCTTTCAGTGCAGGGTGCTTTATAGTGTCTGTTATGGTTGAGGTGCTTTATAGTGTCTGTTTCTAGGTAGAATGCTCCATAGTGACTTATGTTAGAAACATGCCCAATAGTGACTGTTGCTGCGTAGGGTTCTCTAACATGCCTGTTGTGTAAGTGCTCTATTGGAACTGTTGTAGTGGGGGTTCTCTATAGTGACCGTTGTTGGGTAGAGTGCTCTCTAGGTGCCTGTTGTTGTGTGGACTGCTATATAATGGGTATTGTTTTAAAGAGTACCCAATAGTGGCTGTTGTTGGATAAAGTGCTCTATAGCGACTTCGCTGTGTAGGGTGGTCTGTAGTCAGTGTTGTTGGTTGAGTGCTCTATAGTTACTGTTGCTGCGTAGGGTGCACTAGAGTGACTGATATTGAGTTCGTGCTCTACAGTGAATGTTACGGGCTAAAATTCTCTATGATGACTTCCCTGTTTATTGTGCCCTATACTCACTGTTTTGGGGGACGTGCTCTATAGTTACTGTTGCTGAGTAGGGTGCTCTATAGTGACTGTATTTGTTTTGGTGCTGTATAGTGACTGTTGTTGGTGGAGTGCTTTAAACTCATGGTTGCTGGGTAGGTGCTCTATAGTGACTGTGGCTGGGTAAGGTGCTTTATAGTGACTGTTGTTCGTAGATGCTCTATACTGATTGTTGTTGGGTAGGGTGCTTTATAGTGACTGGTTTGAATACGTGCTTTATAATGACTATTGTTGTGCAGCATGCTCAATAGCAACTCTTATTGGGTAGAGTGCTCTATGATGAGTGTTGTTGGGTGGAGTGTTTTACAGTGACTATTGTGCAAAGTGCTCTAATACTGAGTGTTGTTGGTTTGAGTACTCTACAGTGACTGTAGTTGGGCAGGTTCTTTATAGTGACTATGTGTAGCGTTCCTGAAAGTAACTGTTGTTGGGTAGGTGCTCTATAGTAACTGTTGTTCGGTAGGGTAAACTATACTGACTGTTGTTGGGTAGGTGCTGTATAGTGACAGTTGCTGTGTAAGGTACTCTATAGTGCCTGTTTTTGGAAGGGATGTTCTATAGTTACTGTTGCTGGGTAGAGTACTCTATTGTGACCGTTGTTGGGTATGGGCTTTATGGTGACTTTTGCTTTGTAGGGCGCTCTGTATTGACTGTTGTTGGGTATTTGGTCTACAGAGACTTTTGCTTGGTAGGTGCTCTATAGTGACTGTTGAGTTGGGTACTCATAGTAGCTGTTGTTGGATGTGGTACTCTATAGTAACTGTTGTAGGGTAGAATGCTCTATAGTGAGTGTCTTTGTGGAGGTACTTTGTAGTGACTTTTGTTGTGTAGGTGCTCTATAATGATTGATATTAGGGAGATGCTATATAGTAACTGTTGTTGGGTAGGTGCTTTATAGTCACTGTTGTTTGGGAGCAGCTCAATAGTAAATATTTTTAGGTAGGATTCTCTATATTTACTGTTGTTGGTAGGGTGCTTTATAGTGTGTGTTGTTAAGCAGGGTGCTCTATACTGACTGTTGCTTGGTGGGGTGCTGTATAGTGACTGTTGTTGGGTGTAGTGCTCTACAGTGACAGTTGGTTACAGGGCTCTATAGTGACTCTTGTAAAGTAGGTACTATATTGTGACTGTTTTGGGGTAGGGTGCTTTATAGAAACTATTGTCGTTTAGGGTGCTAAATAGTGATTGTTGTTAGGAGGGTGGTTGATAGTGACTGTTGTTGGGTAGAGTGCTCTATAGGTGACTGTTGTTTGGTGGAGTGTTTCATAGTGACTATTGTGTAGAGAGCTGTATAGTGACTGTTGTTGTTTAGAGAGCTCTATAGTGACTGTTTATGGGTAGGTGCTTTAGAGAGACTGCTTCTTGGTAGAATGCTTATTAGTAAACGATTCGGGTAGGTGCTCTATAGTGAATTTTGTTGGGAAGGATTTTCTCTAGTGACTGTTTTTTAGGGTTTTTTATAGTGACTGTTGTTGGGTAGGGTGCTCCATAGTGACTGTTGGTGGGTAGGGTGCTCTAAAGTGTCTGTTGCTGTGTAGGTGCTATAGTGTCTGTGTTTCAGTATTTGCTCCATAGGGACTGTTGCTGGATAGTGTGCTCTTTGGTGACTGTTGTTGTTAGGTGAGCTATACTGATTGTTGCTGGGTGTAGTGCTGTATACTGACTGTTGTATTGTGGGAATTGTATAGTAACTGTTGTTGGGTGAGATGCTCTATAATGCCTGTTATATGGAAGGGTGCTCTATACTGACTGTTTTAGAAAAGGGTGCTCTATAGTAACAGTCCTTCGGTAGGTTCTTTATAGTAACCATTGTTGGGTAGAATTCTCTATAGTGACTGTTTTTAGTAGGGTACTCTATAGTGAATGTTGTTGAGTAGGGTTCTCTGTAGTGACTGCTGTTGGGTAGGTTGCTCTATAATGTCTGTTGCTCTGTATTTATTCTATAGTGTCTGTTGTTCCTTAGGTGCTCTATAGTAACTGTTGCTGGATAGTGTGCCGTATAATGACTATTGTTGGGTTTGATGCTATAAACTAACTGTTGCTGGGTGGAGTGGTCTGTAGTGACTGTTGTTTGGTAGGCACTCTATAGTGACTGTTGTTGGGTGGGATTCTCTCTAGTGACTGTTGTTGTGTTGGATGCTCTATACTGACTGCTTTTGGGTAGGTTGCTCTATAGTTACTGTTGTTGGTTAATGTGTTCTATATAGACAGTTGAAGGATAGTGTGCTTTATACAAATTGTTGTTGGTCAGAGTGAGCTATAGTGACACTTGCTGGGAACGATGCTCTGTAGTGACTATTTCTGGATAGTGTGCTCTATAGTGACTTCTGGTGGGTGGCATGCTTTATACCGACTGTTCCTGGGTAAAGTGCTCTATAGTGATGGTTGTGTGGAAGGTATTCCATAGTGACTGATGTTTAATGTGGTGCTCCATAGTGACTGATGTTGAGTAGGGTGCTCTATAGTGACTGTTGTAGGGTAGGGTGCATTTTCGTGACTGTTAAGTAGAGTGTTCTATAGTAACTGATTTTGGGTAGAGGGCTCTATACTGACTGTTGTTGGGTATGGTGCTCTATAATGACAGTAGTAAGGTCAGTTGCTCTATAGTGATGGTTGTTGAATAGGTGCTTTCTAATTACTGTTTTCGGGTAGGTGCTCTATATTGAGTGGCTTTGGCAATGGTGTTCTATAGTGACTGCTGTTTGGAAGAGTGCTCTACAGTGATTGTTGGATAGGTGCCCTATAGTGACTGTGTTTGCGTAGGTTCTCTATAGTGACTCTTGTTGGCTAGGTGCTCTATAGTGACTTATTCTTGGTAGGGTTCTCTATACTGACTGTTGTTGGTAGGGTGTTCAACAGTGACTGTTGTTGTGTAGAATCTTTTCTAGTCACTGTTGTAGGGTACGGTGTTCTATAGTTACTGTGGTTGGGTATAGTGCTCTATAGGTGACTATTGTTGGGAAGAGTGCTTTTCAGTGACTATTGTTGGGTATAGTTCTCCATAGAGTCGGTTGTTGTGTACAGTCCTCTATAATGACTGTGGCTGGATAGTGTGTTCTTTAGTGACTCCTGCTGGCAAGGTGCTCTATATTGACTGTTGCTGGGTATGGTGCACTATAGTGACTGTTTCTGGGTAGTGTGCCCTATAGTGACTGTTTCTGTATAGGTGCTGTACACTGACTGTTGTTGGTGGGGTGCTCTAAACTGACGGTTGCTTGGTAGGTGCTCTATATTAACTGTTGCTGGGTAGGATACTCTATAGTGACTGTTACTGGGTATGGTGCTCTACAGTGACTGTTGCTGGATAGAGTGTTCTTTGGTGACTACTGTTGGATAGGCGCTCTATAGTAACTGTTGTTTGCTGTTGTGCTCCATAGTGACTGGTGTTGAGTAGAGTGCTCTATAGTGACTGTTGCTTGGTATGGTGCCCTACAGTGACTGTTGCTGGGTAGGGTGCTCTTTGGTGACTACTGTTGAGTAGGTTCTCTGCAGTGACTGTTGTTGGGAAGGTGCTCTGTACTGACTGTTGTTGGGTACAGTGCTCTATAGTGACTGTGACTTGGTATTGTGCTCTATATTAACTGTTGCTGGGTAGTGTGCTCTATACTCAAGGTTGTTGGGTGGCGTGCTCTATAGTGACTGTTATTTTTTGAAATGATTTATACTTATTGTTGCTGGGTAAGTACTCTATCGTGACTGTTGTGAGGTGGGGTGCTTTATAATGAGAGCTGATGGGTAGGTGCTCTATTCTGACTGTTCAATAGAATTCTCTATGGAGTCTGGTGTTGGGTATGGTGCACTATAGTGACTGTTGTTTGGCGGTGTTCTTTATTTTGACTGTTGCTGTGTAGAGAGCTCTAGTGATTGTTGTTAAATGGGGTGCTCTATACTGACTAATGTTGGTAGAGTGCCCTATAGTGACTGTTATTCAGTAGCATGCTCTATAGTGACTCTTCTTAAGTGGGGTGCTCTACAGTGACTGTTGTTGGGTAGAGTTCTCTATATTGACAGTTTTTGTGTAGAGTGCTCTATGGTGACTTGTTGGGTAGGTGCTCCACACTGTTGTTGAGTAGAGTTTTCCATAGTGACTACTGTCGGAAAGAGTGCTCTATAATGTGTGTTGCTTGGTAGGGTGCTTTTTAATGACTGTTGTTGAGTAGGTACTCTATAGTGACTGTTGTGGTGTGTTGGCTTTATAGTAACTGTTGTTGGGTAGAATACTCTATAGGGCCTGTTGTTGGTTATGGTGCACTATAGTGACTGTTGTTGGGTGGATTTCTCTATAGTGAGTGTTATTAGGTAGAGTGCTCCAGATATTGACTGATGTTGGATAGGGTGGTCTATAGTGACTATTGTTTGGTAGCATGATCAATAGTGACTGTTTTTTTTTGTAGAGGGCTATAGAGTGACTTTTGTTGTGTATAAAAAAAATTTTGTTTCTATAAAGAAAATTTTTGGGTAGGGTGCTCTTTAGTGACTGTTGCTGGGTAGAATTCTTTATAGTAACTGTTGTAGGGTGGGGTACTCTATAAGGACTGTTTCTTGGTAGAGTACTTTATACTGACTGTTGATGAGTATAGTGATGTATAGTGACTGTTGCTGAATAATTTGCTCTCTAATGACTTATTGTGTAAAGTGTTCTATAGTGACTTGCTGTGTAGGGTGGTCTGTAGTGACTGTGGCTGGACAGCGTGCTCGATAATGTTTGTTGTTGGGTGGGGTGCTCTATATTTACTGTTGCTAAGTAGAGTGGTTTATACGGACTGTTGTTTGGTAGGTACAGTATACTGACTGTTGTTGGGTGGGTTGATCTATAGTAACTATTGTTTTGTAGGTTGCTATATAGTGACAGTTGTGTAGAATTCTCTTTAGTGACTGTTGTTGAGTAGGTACTCTACAGTTACTCTTCTTCAGTAGGTGCTCTATTGTGACTGTTGTTGAGTAGGTGCTTTATAGTGACTGATGCTGCCTAAGTGCTCTATAGCTACTCTTTTTTGGTTGTTTCTACATAGTGACTGTTGCTGGGTACAGTGCTCTATAGTGATGGTTGCTGGATAATGTGCTCTCTAGTGACTGTTTCTGGGTATGGTTCTCTGTAGTGACTGTTGTAGGGTTGAGTAATTTTAGTGACTGTTGCTGGGTAGAGTACAACATATTGACTGTTTTTGGGTAGGTGCTTTATAGTGACTGTTGCTGTCTAGGGTGCTCTATTGTGACTGTTTTTGTGCAGGTGCTCTAAAGTTACTGTTGTTGGGTTGGGGCCCTACAGTGACTGTTGATGGGTATGGTGCTCATAGTGACTTTTTTGGGGTAAGGTGCTCTATAGTAATTGTTGTTGGGTAGAGTGCACTATTGTGACTGCTGTTGGGTAGAGGCTCTCCTGGTGATTGTTATTCAGGGGAGTTCTCCATAATCACTGTTGTATACAGTGCTCTACAGTGACTGTTGTTGGGTAGAGTGCTTCATAGTGACTGTTGTTGCACAGGGTGCTTTATACTGACTGTTGTGCGGTAGGTGCTTTATTTGGACTGTTGTTGCATAGGGTGCTCATAGAGAGTGTTGCTGGGTACGGGTGCTCTATAGTAAAATTTGTTGAGTTCAGTGCACTATAGTGACTGCTGTTGGATAGGTGCTCTATAGTGACTGTTGTTGGTTAGAGTGCTTTATATTGACGGTATTGATGGGTACTGATCTCTATATTGATAATTGTTGGGTATTAATTTTTATATTGATAATTGTTTGGTACGGGTCTCTATAGTCACTTTTGTTTTGTAGAGTGTTCTATGGTGACTGTTGTTGGGTAGAGGGATCTAAACTGACTATTATAAGGTAGGGTGTTCTATAGTTACTGTTGTTGGGTAACTATAGGTGATTGTTATATGGTGAAGATCTCTATGATAAATTTTGTTGTGTAGAGTGCTCCATAGTGACTGTTGTTGGGTAAAGTGCTCTATAGTGACTTTTGTTGGGTAGGTGCACTATACTGATTGTTGTTGTGTGGGGTGCCCTATAATGATTGTTAAGTGCAGTGCTGTGTAGAGACTGTTGTTACGTAGGATGCTCCATAATGACTATTATTGGGTAGGGTGCTTTATAGAGACTGATGTTGGGTACAGTGCTCTACACTGATTGTGGCTGGGTAGAGTGCTCTGTAGTCACTTTTGCTTTGTAGGTAGCTGTATAGTGATTGTTGAAGGGGTAAAATTATCTATAGTGACCGTTGTTGGGTAGGTGCTCTATTGTGACTGTGGTTGAATATATGCTTTATACTGACTTTTTTTGGGTAGGGTGCTTTATAGTGACTCTTTTTGGGTGGGTGCTTTATAGTGACTTTTGTTGAATACGTGCTCTATAGTGACTGTTGATGGGAAGTGTACTTTATGGTGACTGCTGTTGGGTGGAGTTCTTCCATATGACTGTTGTTGTGTAGGGTGCTCTATAGTCATTGTTGCTGGGAAGCATGATCTGTATTGACTTTTGTTGGATTGAGGGTTCTATAGTTACTGCTGCAAGATAGGGAGCTTTATTGTGTCTGTTGCTCGGTAGAGTGCTGTATTGTGACTGTTGTTGGGCAGGGTCTTCTGTAGTGACTGTTTTTGAGTAGGGTGCTCTATAGTGACTGTTGTTGGGTTGCTGCTGTATGCTGACTCTTGCTGGGTAGGGTGCTCTAAATTTTCTATTGTTAATTGGGTGTCCTGTACTGACTGCTGCAAGTTAGAGTGCTCTACAGCGACTGTTGTTGGGTACTTTCTCTATAGTGACTGTTGTTGACAAGAGTGCTCTACACTGACTGTTGTTGTGGAGAGGGCTCTAAAGTGACTGTTGTGAAGTAGGTGCTTTATATTGACGGTTTTTGGGGAGGATACTTTATAGTAGCCGTTGTTGGGTATGGTGCTATATAGTGAGTGATATAAATGGGGTGCTTTGTAGTGACTGTTGTTGGGTAGAGTGCACTATAGGTGACTGTTGTTGCATGGAGTGTTTTATAGTGACCCTTGTTTTGTGCAGTGCTCTATACTGACTATTGCTGGGTGGAGTGTTCTATAGTTACTGTTGTTTCCTAGGTACTCTATAGTGACTGTTGTTGAGTGAGGTGACCTATAGTGACTCTTGCTGGGTATGGTGCTCTATAGTGACTGTCTTAAGTAGGGTGCTCTGTAGTGACTCATTGAATAGAGTGCTCTGTAATTACTGTTGTTGGGTAGAGGACTCTGTACTGACTGTCATTGGCTTTGGTGCTCTATAATGACTGTTACTAAGTAGAGTGCTCTCTCGTGACTGTTCCTGGATAGTGTGCTCCATAGTGACTGTTGTTGGGTTAAGTGCTCTCTAGTGACTGTTGCTGGTTAGAGTGCTCTCTAGCAACTGTTTCTGGATGGTGTCCCCTATAGTGAATGTTCTTGGGTGGAATGCTCTATAATGACTCTTGCTTTGTAGAGTCCTTTATACTGACTATTGTTTGGTCAGTACTCTATAGTGACTGATTTTTGTTAGAGTGCTTCATAGTGACTGGTTTTGGGTAGGGTGTTCTATATTGATGATTGTTGGATAGGATGATCTTTAGTGACTGTTTTTAAGCAGAGGGCTCTATACTCTATGCTGTTGTGTAGCGGTTTCTATAATGACTTTTTTGAGTATGGTTCTTTATACTGACTGTTGTTTAGTATGTGCTCCATAGTTACTGTTTATTTGTAGGTGATCTATAGTGACTGTGATTTGTTAGGTGCTCTATGGTGACTGTTTTAAGTATGTGCTCTATCCAAAATATTGTTGCATAAAATGCTATATACTGACTGTGGTTGGTAGAGTGCTCCATAGTGACTGTTGTTGGGTAGGGTGGTCTATGGTGACTGTTGCTGGGTAGAATGCTCCACAGACACTGTTGTTTGTAGTGGGCTTTATAGTGACTGTTGCTGTGTAAAATGCTCTATAGTGACTGTTGCTGAGTAGGTGCTCTATTGTGACTATTGTTGAGTAGGTGCCCTACAGTGACTGTTGTTGGGTCGGATGCTTTATAGTGACTGTTGTCAGGTTGAGATCTCCATAGCTGATTTCTTTTGAAAAAAGTTCTCTATACTGACTCCTGTTGTATAGAGTTCTCTATAGTGACTGTTGTTGTGTAGAGTGCTCCGTAGTGATTTTTGTTAGGTATCGTGCCCTATAGTGACAGTTTAGGGTAGGTGCTCTATAGTAACTATTGTTGGGTAGAGTGCTCTATAGTGACTGTTGTTGGGGAGGGGCTCTATAGTGACTGTTGTTTGGTAGGTGCTGTACACTGACATTTTTTGGTTAGATGCTCTATAGTGAATGTTGTTGTGCAGAGTGCTCTATAGTGACTCCTGTGGGAGAAGTGCTCCATAATGACTGTTGCTAGGTAGCATGCTCTAGAGTGACTGATATTAAGTACGTACTCAATAGTGACTGTTGCTGGATAGGGTCCTCTAAAGTGACTGTTGTTGTGTAGGTTCTCAATAGTAAATGTAGTTTTCTGGGGTGCTCTATAGTGACCATTGTTTGGTAGCATGCTCTTTAGGAGACTGTTGTTTGGTGGAGTGCTCTATAGTGACTGTCGTTGGGTAGAGTGCTCTATAGTACCTGAAGTGAGTTAGAGTGCTCTATAGTGACTGATGTTGAGTATGTGCACTATATGGACTGTAGATGGGTAGAGTGCTCAATTGTAACTCTGTTGTGTAGGGTACCCTATACTGAATGTTGTTTGATGTGTGCTCTATAGTTACTCTTGCTGGGTAGGGTGCTTTAAACTGACTGTTTTGGTGTAGCTGCTCTATAGTGACTGTTGCTGTTGAAGTACTCTAAACTGATGGTTACTGGGTAAATGATCTGTAGTGAATGTGGCTGGGTAGGGTGCTCTATAGTAATTGTTGTTGTGTTGGAGCTCTATGGTGACTGTTGTTGGGTGGGGTGCTGTATAGCAACTGTGGTTGGGTAGAGTTCTCTATAGCCAACTCTTGTTGGGTTGAGTGCGTTATAGTGGGTGTTGTTGTGTAGAGTAGTCTATAGTGACTGTTGGTTGGTAGTGTGCTCTATAGTGACTGTTGCTGCATAGAGTGCTCTATACATGACTGTTGTTGGGTGGAGTGCTTCATATTGATTGTTGTGGGGTAGGGTTCTCTATAGTGACTGTTGTTGAATTCACTCCTTTATTGTGTCTGTTGCTGGGTAGAGTGCTCTATAGTGAATCCTGTAGGTAGGCTGTTTATAATGACTGTTGCTGGGTTGGGTATTTTATACTGACTGCTGTTAGGTGAATTTTTCTATAGTGACTGTTGTCCGGTATGTGCTCTAGCATGACTGTTGCTCGGTATTGTGCTCTATACTGAATGTCATTGGGTAGAGTGATCTTTATCGATTGTTATTGGGTAGGGTACTCTATAGTGACTGTTGTTGCATAGGTGCTTTATAGTGACTGTTGTTCGGTAGAGTTCTTTATGGTGACTGTTATTCTTTTGTTGCTCTATAGTGACTGTTGTTCAGTGGAGTGCTCTACAGTCACTGTTGTTGGGTAGGGTGCTCCATGGAGACTGTTGTTGTATAGAGGGCTTTATAGTAACTGTTATTGGGTAGGGTGCTCTATAGTGATTGTTGTTGTGTTGGGTGGTCTATACACAGTAAAGCTGGGTTTGATGCTTTGTAGTTACTGTTGTGGTGTAGAGTGCCTATGATAGTGACTGTTGCTTAGTGAGGTGCTCTGTAGGGACTGTTGTTGCGAACATTGCTCTAAATAGTGACTTTTTTTTTTGAGACGGAGTTTCGCTCTTGTTACCCAGGCTGGAGTGCAATGGCACGATCTCGGCTCACCGCAACCTCCGCCTCCTGGGTTCAGGCAATTCTCTCGCGTCAGCCTCCTGAGTAGCTGGGATTACAGGCACGCGCCACCGGGCCCAGCTAATTTTTTGTATCTTTAGTAGAGACGGGGTTTCACTATGTTGACCAGATGGTCTCGATCTGTTGACCTCGTGATCCACCCGCCTCGGCCTCCCAAAGTGCTGGGATTACAGGCTTGAGCCACCGCGCCCGGCCTGACTTTTGTTTTATAGAATGCACTATACTAACGGTTGTAGAGTAGTGTGTTCTGTAGTGATTATTCGATGGAGTGCTGTATGGTGACTGTTGTTCTGTAGGGTGCTCTATAGGGACTGTTGTTGGTAGAGTGCTTCAGATAGTGACTGGTGACTGTTCTTGAGTATGGTGCTTTATAGTTACTGTTGTGTGGAGTTCTCTATAGAGACTTTTGATATCAAGTTGCTCTATAGTGACGTTTGCTGGATATGGTGCTCTACAGTGACTGTGGATAGGTGGAGTTTACTACAGTGACTGTTGCTGGGTTTGGTGCTCCATGGCAACAGTTACTTGGTGGAGTGTTCTACAGTGACTGTTGTTGGGTAGGGTACATTATAGTGACTGTAATTGGAAGGATGCTCTATACTGAATGTGTTTGGGTGGGGTGTTGTATAATGATTGTTATTGGTAGGGTGCTTATATTGACTGCTGTTAAGTGGGGTGCTCCATACTGACTGTTTCTGGGTAAAGTGCGCTATAGTGACTGTTGCTGGGTAGAGTGCTTTATACTGACGGTTTTTGGGTAAATACTCTAAAGTGGCTGTTGGGTGGGGTGCTCTATTATGACTGATGTTGGGTAGGGTGTTTTATAGTCACTATTTTTTGGTAGGTACTCTACAATGACTGTTGTTGTGTGGGGTGCTCTACAGTGACTGTTACTGGGTAGGGTGCTCAGTGGTGACTGTTATTGGGCAGGTATTCTGTAGTGATTGTTGTTAGGTAGTGTGTTCTACACTGACTGTTGCTGGGTGTGGTGCACTATAGTGACTTTCTGAGTAGAGTGCTCTATAGTGACTGTTGTTGGGTAGGTGCTCAATAGTGACTGTTGTTGGGTAGTGTGCTCTATAGTGACTGTCATTGGGTAGGTGCTATATAGTGACTGTTGTTAGTTGTGGTGCTCCATAGTGACTTTTGTTGGATACCGTTCTCTATACGTGAATGTTGTTGGGTGGAGTTTTCTATAGTGACTGTTGTTGTGTAGAGTGCTTTATAGTGACTGTTTTTTAGTAGAGTCCTCTTGCAGTATACTGAGTGTGTTTGAGTAGGTGGTCTATACTGACAGTTGTTTAGCAGGTGCTCTATAGGGACGGTTCTTGAGTAGGTGCTCTATAGTGACTATTGTTTCATACGGTGCTATATAGTGTCTGTTGACGGTAGGGTGACCTATAGTAAATGTTGTTAGGTAGGGTGCTCTATCGTGAGGTTAGCTGGGTAGGGTGCTCTACAGTGAGGTTTGCTTGGTAGGGTGCTTTATACTGAATGTTGCTAGGTGGCATGCGCTATAATAACTGTTCCTGTATAGAGTGCTCAATAGTGACTATTGTTAGGTAGAATGCTCATTAGTGACTGCTGCTTGGTACAGTGCTAAATAGTGACTGTTTTTATATAGGGTGCTCTATAGTGACTGCTGCTTGGTAGAGTGCTTTATAGTGACTGTTTTTTCGTTGATGCTCTATAGTGACTGTTATTAAGTAGGTGCTTTATAGTTACTGTTGTTGAGTAGAGTGCTATAATGACTGGTGTTGCATAGTTGCTCTATAGAGACTGGTGTTGCGTTGAGGGCTCTATGGTGACTGTTGTTGGGTAGTGTTCTCCATAGTGACTGTCGTTGGGTACAGGGATCTCTAGTGATTGTTACTGGGTAGTGTGCTTTATAGTGACTATTGTTTTGTACTGTGGTGTATATTGACTGTTGTAAGCTGGGGTGCTCTATACTGACTGTTGCTGATGAGGGTGCTCTATATTGACTGTTCTTGGGTAGAGTGCTCTAGATAGTGACTGTTGCTGGGTGGGGTGGTCTAAAGTGACTTCAGTGGTGTACAGTGCTCTTAATAGTGACTGTTGTTGGGTAGCATGCTCTATAGTGACTGATGATGGCTAGTGTGCTATATAGTGAATGTCATTAGGTGGAGTCCATATACAGAGTGTTGTTGGGTAGGGTGCTCTATAGTGACTGTTGTTGGGATGAGTGATCTATAGTGAGAGTTGTTCGTTACAGAGCTTTATAATGACTGTTTTTGGGTACAGTGCTATACAGTGACTGTTCTTGGGTAAAATGTACTATACTGACTCTTTTTGGGTAGAGTGCTTTTTAGTGAATCTTGTTCGATAATGTGCTCTATGGTGATTGTTGTTGCGTAGCTTCTCTATAGTGACTGTTGTTGGGTAAGGTGCTCCACAGTGACTGTCATTGGATAGTGTTCTCCATAGTGACAGTTGTTGGGTAGAGGGCTCTATAGTGACTGTTTTTTGTTGGGGTGCTGTATGGTGACTGTTGTATGGAAGGGTTCTCTATATTGACTGTTCTTCAATAGCATGCTCAATACTGACTGTTGTTGGGTGGGGTGCTTTATAATGAATATTGTTGGTTTCCGTGCTCTATAATGACTGTTGTTTAGTGGGTTGCTCTATACTGACTGTTGTTGGGTAAGGTGCTCTATACTTACTGTTGTTGTCTAGAGTGCTATAGATAATGACTGTTGTCAGGTAGGGTGCTCTTTAATAACTGCTGTTGGGTAGTGTGCTTTATAGCAACTGTTGGGTAGGGTGCATTATAGTGACTGAGGTTGGATAGAGTGCTATATAGGTAACTGCTGTTGTGTGAAGTGTTCCATAGTGACTGTTGTTGTGTAGAGTGCTTTAGATAGTGACTGTTGTTATGTAGGGTGGTCTATGCTGACTGTGTTTGGGTTGGGTGCTGTATAGCGACTGTTTTTGGGTTGGGTGCTCTGTAGTGACTGTTTAAAGGTAGAGTGCTCTATAGTGACTGTTGTTGGGTAGGGTGCTCTATAATGACTGTTTTTGGGTAGTGTGCTCTATAGTGACTGTTGTTTAGTATGGTTCACTATAGTAAATGTTTCTGGGTACAGAGTTCAATAGTGAGTGTTGGGTAGGTGCTCTATACTGACTGTTTTTGGGTAGGTTCTGTATAGTGACTGTTTTGGGGTAGGTTCTCTTATTGACTGTTTTTGGGTAGGTGCTCTGTAGTGACTGTTGTTAAGTAAATACTTTATGGTGACTGATTTTTGTAGGGTGCTCTATAGCGACTGCTGACGGTAGGGTGATCTATAGGAAATGTTGTTGGGTAGGGTGCTATGTTGTGACTGTTGCTGAATAGGGTGCTCCATAGTAACTCTGGTTAGGTAAAGTTTTCTATAGTGACTTTTGTTGGGTGGAGTGCTCTATAGTGACTGTTCTTGGGTAAAGGGCTTTATAGTGACCCTGGTTGGGCAGATGCTCTATAGGGACTCTTGAAGTGTAGGTGTTCCATACTTTCTGTTGTTGGGAAGAGGGCTCTATAGTGACTGTTGTTAGAAAGAGTGGTCTATAGTGACTGAGATTTGTAGAGTGTTCCATTCTGACTGTTGTTGGGTCAAGGGCTCTAGAGTGATTGTTGAGGTGTGAAATGATCTATGGTTACAGTTGTTGGGTAGGGTACTCTATAGTGCCTTTTGTTGTGTGCAGTTCTGTATAGCAACTTTTCTTGTGTAGAGTCCTCTATACTGACTGTTGGTGGGTAGGTTCTCTATCGTGACTGTCCTTGAGTAAGTACTTCTTAGTGCCTGTTTCTGTGTAGGGTGCACTATAGTGACTGTTTTTGGATGTGGTCCTCTATAGTGAGTTGGCTTAGTAGAGTATTATATAGTGACTGTTGTTCGGTAGGTGCTCTATAGTGTCTGTTGTTGTTTAGGGTGCTCTATACAGACTGTTGTTGGTTAGGTACTCTTTAGTGACTGTTGTGCGGTAAAGTGCGGTTTGGTGATTATTGTATGGCGGAGTTCTCTATACTCACTCTTATTTTGTAGAGTGCTCTATAGTGACTGTTGTAATAAGAGTGCTCCATAGTGACTGTTGTTGGGTAGGATGCTTTATAGTTACTGTTGTTGGATAGGTGCTCTATCGTGACTGTTGTTTAGTGAGCTGATAGTGACTCTTGTTGGGTATGGTGCCCTATAGTAACTGTTGTTGGAAAAAGGTTACTACTGGGACTATTGTTGGGTAGATGCTCTATAGTGACCGTTCTGTGGTAGAGTTCTCTATAGTGACTGATGTTGGGTAGGTGCTCGGTAGTGACTGTTGTCGGGTAGGTTGCTCTATAGTGACTATTGTTTGTAAAGAGCTCTATAGTGACTGCTTTTAAGTCGGGTGCTCTATGGTGACTGTTGCTGAGTATGGTACCCTATTGTGACTGTTGCTGGGTAGGGTGTTTTATACTGACTGTTGTTGGCTGTGGTGCTGTATACTGACTCTTGCTGGGTAGAGTGCTCTATATTGACTTTTGTTAGGTAGGTATTCTGTAGTAATTGTTTTGGAAGCTGTGCTCAACAGTGAGTACTGTTGGGTAGGAGCTTTATAGAAACTGTTGTTGAGGAGGTTGATCTATAGTGACTGTGTTGTGTTGGGTGCTGTGTAGTGTCTGTTGTTTTGTAGGTGCTCTCTAGTGACTGTTGTTGCATAAGGCGCTTTATAATGACTGTTGTTAGGTGGAATGCTTTATAGTGACTCTTGTTGGGTAGTGTGCTTATAGTGACTGCTGTTGTGTAGGGTGCTCTATATTGACTGTTGTTTGGTAGGGTGCTGTATAGTGACTGTTGTTGGGTAGGTTACTTTATAGTGACTCTTGTTGGTTTGAGTGCTCCATAGTGACTGTTGCTCGTTAAGGTGATTTATAGTGACTGCTGTTGAATACAGTTCTATACAGTGACTGTTTTTTGTTAGGGTGTTCTATACTGACTGTTCTTTGGTAAAGTACTCTTTAGTGACTCTTTTTGGATAAAGGGCTTTATGGTGACTGATATTGCATAGAATCTCTATAGTGATTGTTGTTGTGTGGAGTGCTCCATAGTGAATGTCGTTGGATAGTAACAGTCTTTTTCCATAGTAACAGTCGTTAAGGAGAGTGCTCTATAGTGACTGATTTTTATTAAGGTGCTCTATGGTGACTGTTGTGGGTAGCCTACTTTAAAGTGACTGTTATTGAGTGGAGTGCTCTATAATGACTGTTGTTGGTTAACGTGCTGTATAATGACTGTTGTTTGGTGGGGTGCTCTATACTGATGGTTGCTGGGTAGAGTGCTATGTATAGTGACTGTTAAGTAGGGTGCTCATTAATGACTGCTGTTGGGTAGTGTGCTCTATAGTGACTCTTGAGTAGGGTGCTCTACAGTGACTGTTGTAGTGTAGAGTGCTATAGATAGTGACTGTTGTAATGTAGGGTACTCTATAGTGATTGTTGTTGGGTAGGGTGCTCCATAGTGACTGTTTTTGGGTAGATGCTCTATGGTGAATTTTGCTAGGTAGTGTGCTTTATAGTGACTGTTGTTCGGTGACATAGTCTATAGTGACTATTGTTGGCTAGGTGCTTAATAGTGACTGCTGTTGTTTGAGATGCACTATAGTGACTGTGTGTCAGGTGGTCTATAGTGACTGTTGCTTGTTGGTGTGCTGTATAGTGACTGTTGCTGGAAAATGTGGTGTATAGTGATTGTTGTCGGTAAGGAACTCTAGAGTTACTGTTGTTGGGTAGAGGGCTCTACAGTGACTGTTGTTTAATAGGTGCTATACTCTGACTGTTGCTAGTTAGGGGGCTTCAGATAATGACTGTTATTAGGTAGAGTGTTCTATAGTGACTGTTTTGTGTAGAGGGCTTTATAGTGACCCTCGTTGCTTTGGTGCTCTATAGTAATTTTTTTGTGTATGTGCTCTATGGTGACTGTTGTTGGGTGGAATGGTCTATAGTGTCTGTTGTTGGGTAGGGTGCTATATATTGATTGTTGCTGAGTGGGGTGCTCTAGAGTGACTGCTGTTCTGTAGTGTGCTCTATAGTGTCTGTTGCTGGGTAGCGTGCTCTATAGTGACTGTTGTTGGGCACACTGCTCTATAGTGACTGTTGACGGGTAGAGTGCTCTATACTTACTCTTGTTTGGTAGGGTGCTCTATAGGGACTGTTGTGGGATGGAGTGCTCTATAATGACGGTTTTTGGGCGGAGTGCTCTGTAGTAACTTTTGTTGGGTATGGTGTTTATAGTGACTATTGTGTAGGAGTTTTATAGGTAGAATACTCTATAGTGACTGTTGCTGGATAGAATGCATTATACTGACTGCTGTTGGGTGTGGTGCTCTATAAGTGACTGTTGTTGGGTGGAGTGCTCTATAGTGACGGTTGTGTTGTAGAGTGCCCTATAGTGCCTGTTGTTGAATAGGTTTTTTATATTGACTCTTCCTGGATAAGGTGCTCTATAATGTCTGTTTTTGAGTAGGTGTTTATAGTACCCTTCTTAACAAAATTCAGTGCAGAGAACCAACCCAACAACAATCACTGTAGAGCCCTCAACCCAAAAAAGTCACTAGGAAAACTCCACCCAACAACAGTCACTATAGTGCAATATATACAACAACAAACTCTATAGAGCATTCTAACAAAAAACAGTCACTGTAGAGCACCTACCCTAAAACAGTCACTATAAAACACCCCACCTAACAACATTCATTATAGAGTACCTCCCGAACAACATTCACTATAGAGCACTCTACTCAGCAACAGTTTGTATAAGGCACGCCACAAAACAACAGTCATTATAGAGCAACCTACTTAGCAGCGATCACTATAGAGCACCCTAACCATCAACAGTCACTATAGAGCACTATACCCAACAACAGTCACAATAGAGCACCATTCCCAGCAAAAGTAATTATAGAGCACTTACCCAGCAACCCTAAGTTTAGAGCACCACAAAACAACAGTCACTATAATGCACCTACCCAAAAACAGTCACTATAGGGCATTCTATCCAGCTACAGTGACTATAGAGCACCTACACAACGACAGTCACTTTAGAGAACACTACTTAGCAACAGTCACTATAGAGCATCCTACCCAAAAACAGTCATTATAGAGCACCCTACCAACAAGAGTCACTATGGAGTACTGTACCAAGCAACATTTATTATAGAGCACTGTTCCGAACAAGAATCACTATAGAGAACCCTACCCAGAGAGTCACCATAAAGCACTCCACCCAACAACAGGCACCTGTAGAGCACTCTACCCAACAACAGTCACTATAGAATACTGTATGCAAAATAAGTCACTATAGAAGACCCTACCCAAAAACAGTCACTGTAGAGCACCCACAAAACAACTGTCAGTTTAGAGCACCCCACCAACAGTAAGTATACAGCACCTACCCAAAACCTGTCACTATAGTTCACCCTACCCAGCAACAATCAGTATTGAGAAGGTACCCAACAATGCTCACTATAGAGCACACTACCTATAAGTGTAACTATAGGGCACTACACCCAGCAAGAGTCAGTATAGAGTACCCTACCCAGTAACAGTCTACATACAGCACCCTTCCCAACAGCAGTCACTATAGAGCACCCTACCAACAAGAGCTACTATAGAGCACTCTACTCATCAACAATCTATATAGTGCATTGTACCCAACAACAGTCACTACAGAGAATTCTACCCAACAGCAGTCACTATAAAAAACTTCACCAAGTAACTGTTGCTACAGAGCTCTCAACCCAGCAAGAGTCACTATAGAGCACCACACCCACAACAGTCACTATAGAGCACCCTACCAAGCCACAGTCATTATAGAGCACATAAACAACAACAGTCACCATAAATCTCCCTACCGAACAAAAGTATCTATAGAGCACCTCACCCAACAACAGTTTCTATAGAGTACCTACAAAAAAACTGTCACTATAGAGCATTTTATCCAGCAATAGTCTGTATTGGGCACTTCACCTAGCAACAGTCACCATAGAGCACCCTACCCAGCAATAGTCAGTATAGAGCATCCTACTTAACAACAGTCATTATAGAACACCATACAAATAATAGTCAGTATAGAGCACCATACCCAACAACAGTCACTATAGAGTTCTCTACCAAACAACAGTCAGTATTGGGCACCCTACCAGGCAACAGTCAGGATACAGCGCCCTACCCAACACCAGTCAAAATAGAGCCCGATACCTAGCAACAGTAACTATAGAGCACCTAACCAACAGTCATTATACTTCACGCTACCCAATAACAGTGTGTATAAAGCACCTACCTAACAGCAGTCAGTAAAAACCACTCTGCCGAGCAACAGTCAGTATTGGGCACAGCACCCTACAACAGACACTATAGAGCACTCCACTGAACAACATTCACTATAGTGCACCATATCCAACAGTAGTTACTATAGAGTACGCTAATTAAAAACAGTCTGTATAGTGCAACTACCCAACAACTACCCAACAACTACAGTCGTTATAGGGCACCTACTTAACAACAGTCACTATAGAGAATGGTACCCATAAACAGTCACTAAAGAGCACTCTATGCAACAACAATAAATATAGATCACTCTATAAAACAGTCACTATAGAGCACTCCACCCAACAACAATCACCTATAGAGAACCCCACCAAACAAGAGTCACTATGGAGCACCTTTCTTAGAACTGGTAGTAAATAACACTCTACAAAGAAACAGTGGTTATAGAGAACGTACTTAACAACTGTCACTGTAGAGCATGTTACCAAACAACAGTCACTATGTATTACATATTAAAGAAGATTCCGTATAGAGCAAGCTCTCCAGGACATTACTATGGGGCACTTTACATAAGAACAGTCACTATAGAGCACTCTAAACAACAATAATCATTATAAAGCACCCACCCAACAAGAGTCACCATAGAGCACACTAACCAACAATAGTCACCATAGAGCACCACACTCAACTACATTTACTTATAAAGCGTTCAACACAGTAACAGCTACTATAAATAACCTACCCACCAACCGTCAGTATAGAGCACCCAACAAAGAAACAGTCACTATAAAGCACCCTACAAAGCAACAGTCAGTTCAGAGCACCTATTGAACAACAGTCACTATTGGGCACCCTACCCAACAACAATCACTATAGATCACTCTACACAGCAACAGTCACTACAGAGCCTCTGCCAAACAATAGTCACTATAGAGCACGCAACCCAGCAACAGTCACTGTAAAGCACCTACTCAACAACAGTCACTATTGAGTACACTTCCCAGCAACAGTCACAATAGAGCATGCCACCAAACAATATTCACTATAGAGCACCCTACCCGACAATAGTCACTATAGAGAACTCTACCCTTCATCAGTCACTATAGAGCACCCTACCCAACAAGTCACTATACTACACTGTAAAGAGCCAAGGTCACTATAGAGCACACCACTCAAATCAGTCAATATACAGAATTTTTTCCAGCAACAGGCAACATAGAGCACCCTACCCAACAACAGTCGCTATACAGCACTCCACCCAACAACAGTAACTATAGAGTACCCTAACCAAAAGCAGTCACTATAGAGCACATATCCAACAACAGTAACTAAAAGCCCCCTATACAATAACAGTCACTATAGAGCACCCTACTCAACAACAGTCATTATAGAGCACTCTATGCAACAAAAAAACTATCGAGCACCTACCCAACAACAGTCACCAGAGAGCCCTGTCCCAACAACAGTCACTAATTAACGCTTTACTCAACAACAGTCACTACATAGCACCCCAAGCAATAACAGTCACCCAGTACTCTACCCAACAACACTACTATAGAGCAACTTACACAACAGACCCTATAAAGCACCTACCAAACAGCAGTCACTATAAAGCACCCCGTCCAACAATAGAAGTTATAGTGTAACTACCCAACTACAGTCACTATAAAGCACTATAACCTGCTACAGATATTATAGAGCACATCACACAACAACAGACTCTATCAAGAACCTACCTAGCAACAGTCACTATAGAGCATGCAACCCAACAACAGTCACTATAAATTACTCTTTCCAACAACAGTCACTATAGAACTCTCTACACAACAATATTTACTATAGAGCACGCTACCGAATAACAGTTAATATAGAGCAACCTACACAACAGCCATTATAGAGCAATCTAACCAACCACAGTTAGTATAGAACACCATACACAAGAGCAGTCACTGTATAGGACTTTACCCAGCAACAGTCACTATCGAACACTCTACCAATCAACAGATATTACAGAGGATTCTATGCAACAACAATCAATATATATCACCCTACTCAACCAAAGTCACTAAAGAGCACCGTACACAGCAACAGTCACTATAGAGCAGTCTATCTTAAAACAGTCAGTTTATACCACCCTACCAAACAACAGTCACAATATAGCACCCTGCCTTAAAACAGTCAGTATAGAGCACCCTACCCAAAAACAGTTACTATAAAGCCCTCTACCAAGCAACAGTCTCCATAAAGCCCCCTACATAACAGCAGTAACTATACAGCAGCTACCCAATTACAGTCACTAAATGGCACCCTACTGGACAACTGTTACTATAGAGCCCGTTATTCAACAACAGTCACTATAGAGCACATAACCAACAAGAGTAACGTTAAAGCCCTTTACAAAACAAGTCACTATAGAGCACCCTACCCAACAACAGTTACTATAAAGCCCTCTACCAAACACCAGTCTCTATAAAGCACCCTACTTAACAACAGTAACTATACAGCAGCTACCCAATAACAGTCACTAAATTGCACCCTAATGGACAACAGTCATTATAGAGCCCTATATTCAACAGCAGTCACTATAAAGCACATAACCAACAACAGTCACGTTAGAGCCCTTTACAAAACAGCAGTCACTATAGAGCACCTTATGCAACAACAGTCACTATAGAGCACTCTACAACGCAACAGTCACTCTAGTGCACTCTGCCCAAGAACAGTCACTATAAAGTACTCTACACAATAGTCAATAAAAAACACTCCACACAACAGTCACCTATTAAGCACTCTAACCAACAACTGTCACTCTACAGCACCCCACACAACAGTCACTATAGAACACCTTACACAACAACAGTTACTATAGAACATGATATCCAACTACAATCCCTATCGAGTAAGTACCCAACCACAGTAAAAATGCATAGCACTTTAAGCAACAACAGTCAGCATAGAGCACCTCATTCAGCAACAGTCAATATCGAGCACTTCACCCAACAACAGACACTACAGAGCACTCCACTTAACAACATTCAGTATAGCGCACCCTACCCAACAGCAGTAACTATAGTGCACCCTAGCTAACAACAATTAATATAGAGCACCCACCAAACAACAGTCATTTTAGAGCACCTACACAACAACTGTCACTATAGGCCACTTACCTAACAACAGTTAGTATAGAGCAAGCTACCCTATACTAAACAGTTAGTATAGAACAAGCTCACTGTAGAGCACTCTTTCCAAAACAGTCACTATAGAGTACTCTACATCACAACAATCTCTATAGAGCACTCCATCCAACAACATTCACCTGTAGAAAACTCTACCCAACATCAGTCTTTATAAATCACCCTACCCAGCAACAGTCACGATAGAGCACCACATTTAGCAACACTAACTATAGAACACCCTTCCCAGAAACAGTCACTATAGAGCACCCTACATAACAACAGTCAATATAGAGAACCCTACCAACAACAGTCACCATACGGCACCTACCCAACAACAGTCTCTATAGATTGCCCTTTCCAACAACACTAAGTATAGAGCAACCTACACAAAAAAGTCACTATACTTCACCTACCCAGCAACAGTCAGTATAGAGCCAACCACCCAGGAGTAATCACTATACTGTACCTACACAACAACAGTCACTGAAAAGCACTTTACTCAGCAATAGACATTTTAGAGCAAGTCACACAACCACCGTCACTATGGAGCAATGTACCCAGCAAAAGTCACTATAGAGCACCCTACACAAAAACAGTCAATGTAGGCCCCTCCACCCAATAACTGTCACTTTAGAGTACCCTACCCAACAATATTCATTATGGAACACCCTACCAAACCACACTCACTATAGAGCATATTCCCTGTCACTGTCACTACACACAACCACACCCAAAAGCACGCACTATAGAGTACCTAACAAGCAACAGTGACTATAGAGCACTCTGGCAAGCAACAGTCAGTATAGAGCACCCCATATAGCAACAATCACTATAGATCACCCTACCCAGGAACAGTCACTATAGAGCACCCTACCCAACAACAGTCAATGTAGAGAACTTAACTACCACAGTCACTATAGAGCACCTACCCAACAACAGTCCTTATACATCACTCCACCCAGCAACAGTCAGTATAGAGCACCCAAACATAAAAGGGTCACTATGGATTACTCGACACAGCAAGAATCATAGAGCACCTACCAAACAACAATAACTATTCATCACCCTACACAAAAACAGTCACTGTGAAGAACCATACTCAATATCAGTAACTATATGGTACCCTACAGAGTAACTGCCACCATAGAGCTTCATACCAAAAAAAAGTCACTATAGAGCACTCCACTCAACCACAGTCACTATACAGCACCTTCTTAACAATAGTCACTAAGATCACAATGCACAACAACAGGCACTATAGAGTTCCATATCCAACAACAGTCACTATAGTTTGTTCTACCCAACAACAGTCTCTATAAAGCACCCTACCCAGAAACAGTCACCATAGAGCCCTCTATAACACAACAGTCACTATAAAGCACTCTACATAACAACAGCAAGTATAAAGCACTCCACCCAACGACAGTCATCTATAGAGCACTGTACCAGAAAACAGTCACTATAGAGCACTCTACCCAGCAAGAGTGTCTATAGAGCACTATATACAACGTCAGTCATTATAGAGGAGCCTACCAAACAACAGGCAGTATACATCACCCTACACAACAACAGACACTGCAGAGTACCGACCCAACAACAGTCACTATAGAGCATTGTACTGAGCAGAAGTCATTGTAGAGAAGTTCACACAGTAACAATCACTATAAATCACCCTACCCAGCAACAGTCAGTATATAGCACTCTGCTTGACAACAGTAAATACATAGCACTCTACCAACAATAGTCACTATAGAGTACCTACTCAACAACAGTTACTATAAAGCACCTACCCACAGTCACTTTAGAGCACTCTACCCGGCAAGAATCAGCATAGAGATACTACCCTACAACAGTCAGTATATATCACCCAACCCAGAAACATTAACTATAGAACACCTACCCTTTAACAGTAACTATGGAGCACTCTATGCAGCAACAGTCACTATAGAGCATCCCACAAGACAACAGTCACTATACAGCACGCTACACAGCAATAGTCACTATAGAGCACCATACCCAACAAAAGTGAATATAGAGCAGCATACAAACAACAGTCACTATAGAGTACCATACCCAACAACTATCAGTATAGAGCATTCTATCCAACATCAGTCACTATAAAGCACCCTTTCTATCAACAGTCACCATAGAGCACCCTATCCAACAAAATTACTATAGAGCACTCCACCCAACCACAGTCAATATAGGGCACCCTACCCAACAACAGTCACTATAGAGCACCTACACAATGACAGTAACTAAGAGTTCCCTATCCAGCAACTGTCACTATAGAGCACCCCACTTAACAACAGTCAATGTAGAGCACCCTACCCAACAAAAGTAACTATAAAGCACCTACCCAACAACAGTAACCTTCTTCCCCATAACAGGCACTATAGAGCACTCCACCCAAGAACAGTTATGGTAGTGCACATCACCGAACAACAGTTACTATAGAGCACCTCAATCAACAACAGTCACTAAAGAGCACATAAAGAACAATAGTCACCATAGAGCACCCTACCCAAAATCAGTCACTGTAATTTACCTACTCAACAACAATCAGTATAGAACAACCTCCCCGACCACAGTCACTGTAGATCACTCTACCTAAAACAGTAATCATGGAGCAGTGTGCACAGCAACAGTCAGTATAGAGCACTCCACCAAACAGTCACTTATAGAGTACTCTACTCAACAATAGTCACTGTAGAGCCCCCCACCCTACAACAGTCACTATAGAGCACCTTACTCATCAGCAGTCACCATAGACCTTCAACAAAACAACAGTCACTATAGAACACTTTAACCAAAAAGAGTCACCATAGAGCGCCTACCCAACAGCTGTCACTGTAGAGCACCTACTAAACAAGATTCAGTATAAAGGCAGCAACCCAGAAACACTGAGCATAAAGCACTCTACACAACAACACTCTTTATAGAGCAACTACCCAACAACAGTCACTACAGAGAACTATATGCAACAATAGTCACTATAGAACACCCTACTCAAGAACAGTCACTTTATAGCACTCCACAAAAAAACAGTAAATATAGAGCATCCTACCCTACAAAAGTCACTACTGAGCACACTACCCAACAACAGTCAGTAAAATGCACCACACCCCACAACAGTCAGTATAAAGTGCCTACTCAAGAACTGTCAGTATAAAGCACGGTACCTAGCAACAGTCACTATAGAGCATCTTTCCCAGCAACAGTCACTATAGAGTCCTCTACCCAGCAACAATCACTAGAGAGCAACCTACCAAAAATTGGTCAATATATAGCACCTACAGAACAACAATCATCATAGAACACCATACCCAACAACAGTCAATATAGAGCACTACACACAACAGCAGTCACTATAGAGCACCCTACCCAACAACAGTCTGTATAGAGCACACTACCTAACAGCAGTCACTGTGAAGCACTGACCCAACAACAGTTACTATAAAGCACCCCACCAAACAAGAGTCGCTATAAATTACCTACTCAAGAAGAGTCACTATTGAGCATTCTACCTAGCAACAGTCACTATACAGCAGCCCACCCAGCAGCAGTCACTATAAAACACCCTACCAAGAAAGTCATTATAGAGCAACCTACCAACAGTCACTATAGAGCACCCTACCGAATATCAGCCAGTATCATCTGCAAAACAACAATCACTATAGAGCACACATTTTAGAAGAGTCACTACAGAGCACTTATCCAAAAACAGTCAGTAGAGCCACCTTAAACAAAAAAAGTTTGCACTGGGCACCATCCCAACAACAGTCACTATAGAGCCCTCTATGCATCAACAGTCACTATAGAGAACTTTACTCAACAATATTAACCATAGAACACTCTATCCGTAAAAAGTCACTATTGAGCACTCTACCAAACAATAGTCACTATAGAACACCCTATTCAACAACAGTCACTATAGGGCACTCCACCCAACAGTCATTATTGAACACCCTACCCAAAAACAGTCACTATAGAGCACCATACCCAACAACAGTCACAATATAGCACCCTAAACACAACAGTCACTGTGGAGCACCGTACCTAACAGCAGTCACTACAGAGCACCTTCCCAACTGCAGACACTATAGAGCACCTACCAAATAACAGTCACTATGGAGCACCTAGACACCAACATTCACTATAGAGCACCTGCCCAACAACTGTCACTATGGAGTACTCTACCCAACAGTCGTCACTACAGAGTATGGTACCCAACAAAAGTCCATATAGAGCAACTTAACCAACAACAGTATCTATTGAGCACCTACCCAACAACAGTAACTATAGAGCACCTACCCAACAAGAGTCACTATAGAACACCTACCACACACAGTCACTATAGAGCACTATACGCAACAACCAGCATTATTCAGCACTGTACACAACAGTAGCAATAGAACACTCTACACAATAACAGTCACTACAAAGCACTCCACCAAGGAAAGTCACCTATAGAGCAATGTACCAACAGCAGTGACTATTAAACACCCCATCCAACAACAGTTACCATACAGCACCTATTTAACAAAAGTCACTATAGAGTACCTTACCCTGCAACAGTCACTATAGACCCGCTGCTGAACAAAAGTCACGATAGAGCACCTACCCAAAAATAGTCAATATAGAGAACCCTACCCAGCAAGTCACTACACAGCACCTTACCTAACCACAGTCACTATAGAGCGCTCCAACCAAAAACAGTCACTATAGAGCAACCTACAAAACAACAGTCACTATAGAGCACGCTACCCAGCAACAGTCAGTATAATTCACCCTACCCAACAACAGTCAATATACAGCACATACACATCAGCAGTCACTAAAGAGCACTCTGCCCTACAACAGTCACTGTAGAGCACTCTACACAATAGTCACTATAGAACACTCTACACAAAAAGAGTCACGTATAAAGCACTCCAACAACAGTCATTATGGAGCTCCCCATCCAGAAATAGTAACTATAAAGCACAATACACAACAACAGTCATTACAGAGCACAACATCCAGCAACAATCACTATAGACAACCTACCAAGCAACAGTCACTATCCAGAGCATTCTACCCAACAACAGTCAGTATAGATTACCCCACTTAGCAACACTCAGTATTAAGCAACACATCCAAAATGAGATACAATAGAGCACTCCACCCAATAACTTTTACCATAGCACACCCTACCCAACAGCAGTTATGATAGAGTACCCTAATCAAAAACAGTGAAAATACAGCACGTACCCAAGAACAGTTATTATAGGGCACATACCCAATAAGAGTCACTATAGATAACCCTAAGCAACAACAGTCACTATAGAGCTCTCTACGTGACAACAGTCACTATAGAGCCCACTACAGAACACTCACTATAGAGCATTCTACCCAACAAGAATCACATAAACAGAACCACACCAAACAAGAGTCACTATAGAGCACCTGTCCAACAACTGTCACTATAAAATATACTACCCAGCAACAGACGTTATAGAGCACCTACCCAAAAACAGTCACTATAGAGCACTGTACCCAATAACAGTCACTATAGATCACCACCGAACAATAGTCTCTATAGAAAAAGCTACCCAAAAGTCAGTGAATGTCACTCGACACAAAAACAGTCACTATAGTTCAGTCTACACAACAGTCTGTGTAGAGCACGATATTCAACAACAGTAAATTAAAAAGCACTCTACCTAACAAGTACCCCACCCAACAACAGTTACTATAGGGCACCCAACCCAGCAACAGTCAGTACAGAGCATCTATTGAATGATAGTGACTATAAAGCAGCCTCCTCGACAGCAGTCACTATAGAGCACCTTACCAATCAACAGTTAATAAAAAGAATGCTACACAGCCAAAGTCACTATAGACCACCCTATGATTTAACCATTACTATAGAGCAGTGTATCCAACAACAGCTCCCTACTTAAAAGCAGTCACTATGCAGCACCTACCAAAATCAGTCACTATAGAGCAACCTACACAGCAACAGTCACTATAGACGACTGTATCCCACAACAGTCACTGTATAGCAACTACCCAATAACACTCAATAAAGAGCACCATAATGTGTAACAGTCACTAAAGAGCCCTTTACAAAACAACACTAACTATAGAGCACCTACCCAACAACAGTCACTTTAGAGCTGTTTACCCCAAAACAGTCTCTATAGAGCACCCTACCCAGCAAAACTTATTATACAGCACTGAACCCAACAACAGTCATTGTAGACCACCTATCCAACAACAATCACTACAGAGAAAACTACCCAGCAACAGTCACTCTACAGCACCTACCTAACAACAGTCACTTTTGAGCACCCAACACAGAAACAGTCACTGTAGAGCACCTATGAAACAAGAGTCACTATACAGCACTCTATCCAGCAACAGTCAGTATAGAGCACGCCACCAAACAACATTCACTATTGAATATTTTACACAACAATGGTCACTATAGAGCACCCTACCCAACAACTTTTACTGTGGAGCTCCATATACAGAAAGAGTCGTCATAATACACCCTACTCAGCAACAGTCACTATAGAGAAATGTACCCAACATCAGTCAGTATACAGCACCCTACCCAGCAACAGTAATCATAGAGCATTCTGCCCAACAGCAGTCAATATAGGGCACTCCACCTAACCACATTCACTTAAGAACACCATACCCAACAACAGTCACTATATTTCACCTATCCAACAACAGTTACTGTAGAGCACCCTACTGAACCACAGGCACTATAGAAGACCCTACCCAACAACACTCACTGTGTAGCACCTACAAAAAAACAGTCACTATAGAGCACCTACCCAACAACTGTCACTATAGAGCACTCTACCATACAACATCCACGACAGAGCACCCTATCCAAAAACAGTCATTATAAAGGACTCTACCTAACAACACTCACTGTAGAGCAACCTACACAACAACAGTCACTATAGTGTACCTACCTAAAAACAGTCACTAGAACACCTTGTCTAACAACAGTCACTATAGTGTACCTACCCAACTACAGTTACTATTGAGAAAAATCAACAGCAACAGACAATATAGAGCACCACACACATTATTCATTATAGAGCAACCATCCCAGCAACAGTGACTCTAGAGTACCCTACCCAAGAACAATCACTATAAAACCGCCTACCCATAAACAGTCACTATACAGCCCTCTACCCAACAACAGTCATTGTACAGCACTCTTCCGAACAACAGTTACTATAGAGCACCCTACACATATACAGTCACTATAAAGCACCTGCCCAACAGCAGTCACCAAAGAGATTTTTGACCAACAACAGTCACTATAAAACACTCTACCCAAACACAGTCAGTATAGAACACCTTACACAAGAGCAGTCACTATATTGCACTCTACCAAGCAACAGTCACTATCGAGCACCCTACAAATCATCAACTAGTATAGAGCACTCTACAAAACAACAGTCAATATAGAGCACCCTGTCCAACAAAGGACACTATAGAGCACCCTACAAATCAACATTCAGTATAAAGTACTACCAAACAACAGTCCCTATAAAGGAATCTATGCAACAAAGGTCAGTATAAAGCACTCTACCCAACAACAGTCATTATAGAGCACTCTACCTGACAACAGTCAGTATAGAGCACGCTACCCAACAACAGTCACAGTAGAGAACTGTACCCAACAAAAGTCTTTATATAGCACCCTATTTAACAACAGTCATTATAGAGCAGCTACCCAATAACAGTCAGTAAAGTGCACCCAACCAAACAGCAGTTACTATAGAACCCTTTACACAAAAACAGTCACTGCAGAACACCTACCCCACAACAGTCATTTAAGAGCCCTTTACCCAACAACAGTGACTATAGAACACCTTACCAAACAACAATCTCTATAGAGCAGTTTACAAAACAAGAGTCCCTATAGAGCACTCTACACAACAACAGTCATTATAGACAACTCCAACAAACAGCAGAAACATATAGGGCACTCG
Organism: Leontopithecus rosalia; assembly: GCA_028533165.1. Taxonomy (NCBI): domain Eukaryota; kingdom Metazoa; phylum Chordata; class Mammalia; order Primates; family Cebidae; genus Leontopithecus; species Leontopithecus rosalia. The sequence continues at coordinate 29,935,281 of CM052665.1, forward strand.
ACACAACAACAGTCACTAAGGAGCACCATACGCAGCAACAATCACTATAGAGCACTGGATACAACAGCAGTCAGTATATAGAACCCTACACAACAGCAGTCAGTATGCAGCATTCTATGAAACAACAGTCACTATAGTGTACCTACGAAGAAACAGTCACTATAGTGCACTGTACTCAGCAAGAGTCACTGTAGAGCACTTCACAAAGGAACCATCACGATAGAGCACCATACCCAGTAGCAGTCAGTGTAGAGCACACTGCTTAACAACAGTCACTATATAGCACTCTACCAACAACAGTCACTATAGAGTACCTACACAACAACGGTTACTATAAAAACCCTACCCAACAGAATTCACCATATTGCGCCCCAATAAACAACAGTCTGTATACAGCACCTACCCAACAACAGTCAGTATAGAGCACTGAGCAACAGCAGTCACTATAGAGCACTCTATCCAACAACAGTCACTATAGAGCATTCTACTTAACAATCACTATGGAGCACCTACCAAATAACAGACACTAAAGAGCAAAATACTGAACAACATAAACTATAAAGCCCTTTACTCAACAACAGTCACCATAGAGCACCCTACCCAAAAACATTCACTATATATCACCTACCCAACCACAGTCACTATTAGAGCACCTGCCAAACAGTGTTCATTAGAGAGAAGCCTACCCAGCCACAGTTTGTTGAAAGCACCCAGCTTAACAAAAGTCACTATACAGCACTTTACCGATAACAGTCTGTTTAGGATAAAAACCCATCAACAGTCGGTATATAGCAATTACACAACAATCACTATAGAGCACCCAACGAAACAACAGTCACTATAGTGATCCCTATAAATAACAGTCATTACAGAGTACCCCACCCAATAGCAGTCCCTATAGAGTACCTACACAACAGACACTATAGAGCACTCGACCAAGCCACAGTCACTATGCAGCACCCACCCAGCAACAGTAACTGTAGAGCACCCTCCACAGCAAAAGTCACTATAAAGCACCTACGGAACAACAGTCGCTATAGAGCATTCTAACTAACAACAGTCAATATAGATCACCCTACCCAACAGAAGTACATTTATAGCACCCTACCAAACAACAGTCGCTATAGAGCACCCTACTTTGCAATAGTCAGTATACAGCAGGCTACCCAACAGCAGTCAGCATATGGCACTCCACCTAATAACAGTCACTAGAGAGCACTCTATGCAACAACAGTTTCAATAGAACACCAATCCAACAACAGTCTCTACAAAGCCCTCTTCCCAACCACAGTCACTATACGAATCTCTACACAACAACAATCACTATAGAACAACGTAACCAAGATTAGACAGTATAAAGCACTATACCCAGCAACAGTTACTATAGAGCACCCTATGCAACAACTATCACTATGAAGCAATCCACACAACAACATTCACTATGGAATTCCCTACAAAACAACAGTCACTATAGACCACCCTACCCAACAGCAGTCACAATATAGCACCTACCCAACAACAGTCACTATAGAGCACCCCACAAAACAGCAGTTATTATAGTGCACCCTACCAATAACAGTCATTACAGAGTACTTCATCCAACAGCAGTCACTATAAAGTGCCTACACAACAAACACTGTAGAGCACACGACCCAGCCACAGTCACAATGCAGCACCTACCCAACAAGAGTAACTGCAGAGCACCTTACACAGCAAAAGTCACGATAAAGCACCTACAGAACAACAGTCACTATAGAGCATTTTACCTAAGAGCAGTCAATATAGATTACCCTACTGAACAGCAGAAACTATAGGGCACCCTACAGAACAACAGTCACTATAGAGTACCCTACCCGGCAATAGCCACTATACAGCAGCCTACCCAAACGCAGTCAGTATATGGCACTCTATCTAATAACAGTCACTAGAGTGCACTCTATTGCAACAATAGTCTCAATAGAGCACCAACTTAATAGTCTCTACAAAGCCCTCTTCCCAACTGCAGTCACTATACAAGTCTCTACCAACAAAAATTACTATAGAACACTGTAACCAAGAATACATAGTATAGAGCACTATACCCAGCAACAGTTACTATGGAGCACCCTATGCAACAACAGTCACTATGAAGCAATCCACACAACAGTCACTATAGAATTCCCTACAGAACAACAGTCACTATAGACCACCCTACCAACAGCTGTCACTATATAGCACCTACCCAACAACAGTCACTATAGAGCACCCCACCAAACAGCAGTCATTATAGTGCACCCTACCAATAACAGTCACTACAGAGTACCCCACCTAACAACAGTCACTATAGAATACATGTAAAAGAACACTATACAGCAGTCAATCCAGTCACAGTCACTATAGAGCAGCTACCCAACAACAGTCACTCTAGAGCACCCTACACAACAGTCTCTATTGAGTACCTACCCAACAACAGTCACTATAAAGCACCGCACAGAACAATAGTAAGTATAGAGCACCTAATCTAACAACAGTCACTATACATCACCTACTCAGCAAAATTTAACATCGAGCACCCTACCCAGTAACAATCGCTTTAGAGCACTCTATCCAACTACAGTCATTATAGAGCAACCTACTTAACAACAGTCACTCTAGACAACCTACCAAATAACAGTCACTAAAGAGCACATTACCAAAAAACAGTAACTATAGAGTCCTTTACCCAACAACTGTAACTAGAGAGCACCTACCCAAAAACAGTCACCTTAGAGCCCTTTACCCAACTACAGTCAATATAAAGCACCCTACCCAACAGTAGTCAATATAGAGCACCTATTTAACAATGATCACTATACAGCACCTACCAAACAACAGTCACTAGAAAACACCCTAGCCAGAAACAGTCACTGTATAGCACTGTATGCAACAACATTCAGTAGAGTATTCTGCCAAACAACAGTCTGTATACAGCACCCTACACAATAACAGTCACTATAGAGCACCCTACATAACAACAGACAATACAGAGCACCCTACCCAACAACAGTCACTATGAAGCACTTTACACCACAACAGTCACTATAGAATTTTTTTTCCAACAGAGGGCACTATAGACCACCTTATGCAACAAAAGTCATTATAGAGCCCCTATCCAACAATAGTCACTTTAGAGTCCTTTACCCAACTACAGTCACTATAGAACACAATACACATCAACAGTTAATTTAGAGCACTGTATCCAACAATTGTCTCTAGAGAGCACCATACCCAACAAGAGACAATATAGAGCACCCTACCCAACAACAGTCACTATGGAGTACCCTAAACAACAACAGTCCATATGGAGTAACTACACAACAGTGACTATAGAGCTCTCTAGAAAACAATCATCAGTATAGAGCACCTACCCAACAACAGTGAGTATAGAGCTCTCTACACAAGAATAGTCACTAAGAAGCACCATATTCAGCAATAGACAATATAGAGTCCTTACTTATCAGCAGACGCTACGGAAGTAGTGTCTACCCTGCAACAATCACTATAGAGCACTTCACCTAGTAAGAGTCACTGTAGAGAAACCCACCCAACAACAGTCAGCATAGAGCACAATACCCAGCAGCAGTCACTATAGAGCATCCTACAAACAAGTGTCAGTATAGAACACTCTACCAAGCAACAGTCATTATAGAGCACCGAACCCAAAAACAGTCACTGTAGAGAACTGTACCAAAGGTCAGTATAAATAACTCCACTCAACAGTCACTTATAGAGCACACTACTTAACAAGAGTCACTATAGATTACTCTAACAGCCGTGAGTATAGAGCACTCTACACTGTGACCGCCACTATAATGTCTTCACCCTAAAACAGTCACCTATAGAGCACTTTACCAAACAACTGTCATTATAGATCACCTCACCAAACAATAGTCTCTATAGAGTTTCTACCCCAAAACAGCCACTATAGAGCACCATACCCAGTAAGAGTTACTATAGAACACATACTCAATATCAGTCATTATACAGCACTCTATTCAGCAACAGTCACTATAGATCACCTCACCCACAACAGCCATTAGAGAGCACGCTACCCAACAGCAATCTCTATAAAGCATCTAACCAACAACATTCACTATATATCACCCTACTGAACAACCTTAACTATAGAGGACCCTAACCAACAACAGTCACTGTAGAGCACCCTACCCAGCAACAGTGACTATAGAGCACCCTGGCCAACAACAGTCAATATAGAGGACCTACCAGAAAAACAGTAAGTGTAGAGCCCTCTACTCAGCAAAAGTCACTATAGAGCACACTACCGAAAAACAGTCACTATTAGAACACCTTATCCAAGAGAAGTCACGATAGAGCACAAGACCCAAAAACACTCACTAAAGAGCACATACACAACAGCCGTCAGTATAGATCACCTAGCTCACAACAGTCACTATAGGGCACATACCCAACAACAGTCACTATTATGCATTATATATAACAACAGTCAGTATACAGCACCCTACCCAACAACTGTAACAATGGAGCACATCTCCCAAACACAGGAACACAACACCATATACACATTCCACAGTGCAGACCACTCACATAGGCACACAATGCACCACAAACACACACTGCACATTGAACACACCTCAAAGAGACACACACTACTTACCACAAACACTCCACAGTATACACACCTCACACAAACACAAACCACTCAAAACACAAAAACACACTAACTTAGTGCACAGTGCACAGACCTGACAAAAACACACACCTCTCATCATACACACAATCTACACAGTGCACACACCACACAAACCACTTACAACACATACACCCTTCACAGTGTGGACACCTCACTCAAACACAAACCACACAGTCCACGGACTCCTCACATAATCTACAGTGCCCATACCTATGACAGACACCACTCCTCACACAAAAACTCCAGAACACACACCTCACAGAGACATATAGCCGGCACCACACAAAATCCGCACACACATCACAATGCACACACATCACACAGACACACACCAATCACCTCACACCCTATCCCTAGTGCAGAAATCTTACACCATCACACACCAGTCACCACACACACTCAACATACACACTCAGTGCACCCATTTAACACAAACTCCTCTCATATCACATGCACTCCATGGTGTGCAGGCTTCACACAAACACAAACTACAGAAAACACTCCACAGTGCACACACCTAACACAGACACATGCAACTCTCCAGACACACATACCACACAGTGCACATATCTCACAAAGACACAAACCACTCCCCACAGATGCACACTCCACTGTGCAGACACCTCACAAAGACACACACCACTGATGACACAAGCACTCCACAGTGAACACAACTCATAGGGAAACACAACTGACCACACACACTACAGAGTGAACAACCTAAGAGGGACATGAAACCACCAACACACACACATTTTACAGTGCAGAAGCCTCACACAGGCACACCACTCACCACAAACACACTCTAGAGTGGACACACCAGATACAGACCCACAACTCTGACTACACACACTTTACAGTGCACACACCACACACAGATACACACCACACACTGTGCAAACACACACACTGCACTGTGCACAAATATAACCTAAACATAAACCACTCATTATACACAAACATTACACAGTGCACACACCACACACTGACACACAAGATTCACCACACACGCACATACCACTACCACACACACTTCACTGTGCACTTACATCACACACACCATTAACTGCACACATAATCAAAACTGCAGACACTGCACACATACACAAACCACTCATCACCCACATTCTGCACACACTCCACTGTGCACACACCTGGCACAGACACACACCACTCAGTACTCACTTCACACACTCCACATAGCACAAACCTCAAACGGAAACAAAACAACATGCAAACGCTTTACAGTGCACACACCTCACGCAGAAATACACCACTCATCACAGACACACTCCACAATGCACAAACCTCACAAATACACACAACTCACCACACACATATTCCACGGTGCAGACACACCATGCACTCCACACACTCTACACACAATCCACAGTGCACATACCTAAGACATACACCACTCACCACACACACACAATCCAGAGTACTACACCTCACAGAGACACACTGTAGGCACCACAAAAACTCCTCAAAAACAAACCACAATTCACACACATCACAGAGACAAACACCAATCACCTGACACCTTGTCCACAATGCAGACACCTCACACTGTCACACCCATCACCACACACACTCACCACACACACTCAGTGCACATATTTAACTAAGACACAAACCACTAAGCACACACACTCCACAGTGCACACACCTCACACAAACACACACCACGTACCATGCAGAGAGACAACAAAGTGCAAACACCTCATACAGACACACAGCACTCACCATACACACACACTCCACAGTGCACATACCTCCAAAAGACACACTACTCACGACACACACACTTTACATTGAAGACATTTTATACAAACACAAGTCTGACCACCAACACTACACAGTAAACACACCTCAAATAGAAACACAACACTCACCAAACACCCATTCCACAGTGCAGACATTTCACACAGGCACGACTCATCAAAAACACACACTGCACCATGCGCACACCTCACACACACACACCACTGACCACACACACTCCTCAGTGCACACACCTCACACAGACACATACCATGCAGTCCACGGACATTAAACCAAATGCACAATGCACTTAACACAGACACATACCATTCATTACACAGAACATCCAAAACACACACCTCAGAGAGACACAGAGAACGCAGCATACAAATTGTGCAGAAACACAGCACTAGCTACACACATCACAGAGACACACACCAGTAACCTTACCAGCTATCCACAATGCAGGCACTTCACACTGTCACACACCAGTCACCACACACCCTCAAGAAACACACTCAGTGAACACATTTTACACAGACACACACCACTCCACACACACACTTCATGGTGTACATGCCTCAAACAAAAACACACTGCAGAAAACACACATTTCACAGTGCACACACCTCACACAGACACACAGAACTCTCCAGAGACACATACTATACACTGCACACACCTCACAAAGACACACACCCACTCACCACACAGACACTCCACAGTGCACACACCGATAACAGACACACACCACTCATGGCATGCAGAATTCACAGTGAAGACATCTTATAAGAAAACAATACTGAACATACACATTACACAGTGAACACACCTATCAGACAAAGAACAGTCACCATGCACACATTCCACAATGCAGACACCTCACACAGCACACTACTCACCACAAACACACACTCCACAGTGCACACTGCTGACACAGACACACACCTCTGACCACACACATAAACTCCACAGTGCACAAAACGCACACAGCACACACCACACGAACACACACACATTGCATTGTGTACACACCTAACCCAAACACACATCACTCACCATACGCACACACTTCACAGTGCACAAACCTCACACAGACACACAAGATTCACCACACACTGCACAGTGCACAATCCTCACACAGACACACAACAGTAACCACACAAACACTCTGCACAGTGCGAAAACCTCACACAGACACAAGTAACTCACCACACACACTTGTCACAATGCACACATCACACAGACACAGACCACTCACGCCAAAAACACACTCCACAGTGTACGCACCTTGTAGGGACATTCATTACTCAGCATACACACATTTCACAGTGCACACACTTCACACAGACAGACACAATTCTCCAGACACACATACAAAAACACACACCAGTCAGCACTCACAGACACCACCATGCACATACCTCATTAAGAAACACACCACTTACCATGCAGACACTCTCTAAGGTGCACACACCTCAGAAACACTGCATGCAACACACACACTCCAGAGTGCAGACTTCTAGCAAAGACATACACCATTTATTACACACTCCACACACTTATACTCCACTGTGCATTCATCTCACTAAGACACACACCACTCATCACACGCATGATAAACAGTGCACAAACGTCACACAGACACACACCACTCACTCCACACACTCCCACAGTGCAGACACCTCAAACAGAAACACTCCTTTTCTCACATACTCCACAGTGCACACATGTTAAGCAGACATGCATTACTCACATATTAGAGTGCACACAAATCACAGAGACAAACCACTCACTACACACATAACACTCCACGTTGCCCAAATTTCAAAAAGACACACCACTCACCAACGACACACTCCACAGTTTACAAAAATCACACAGACACACAGCAGTCACCACACACACTCTACAGTGAACACTTTTCACACACACATCGTCCATGATACATGCACTACAGATTGAAGAAACCTCATACAAACAAACGACTGACCACACACACTACACAGTAGATACATTTCACACAGACACACAACACTCAGTACACACACATTCCATTGTGAAGACACCCCACACAGGCACACCTCTCTCCACAAATACACACTGCATTTTAAACCCACCTCTCAAAACACACATCACTGATGACACACACACATGCCGCAGTGCAGAAACCTAACACATACACCACGGATGACACACACACACACTCCACAGTGCACAAACCTAACACAGACACACACAACTCACCACACAAACACAAGAACAGCAGGGTGTACACACCTCATACACACTCTACTCAAGAAAAACACACACTACACAGTGCACACACATCACGCAGACACACACCACTCACCAAACACACAATCCACAGTGCAGACACCAAACACAGACATACCACTTACCACACACACTACACAGTGCACTCACCTCACACAAACACACATGATTCACTGCACACAGAATCCAAATTGCAGACACTCCACACAGACGCACACCACTCACAACAAACACTCCACACACACTCATGTGCATACACCTCACACAGACACACACCACTTTATACACACGCTTAACTCCCACTCCAAATAGCACAAACCTCACACAGACACAGAACTCAACACACACAGTCACTTTCCACGGTGCACACATCTCACACAGACACCATTCATCACACACACACTCCACAGTGCACACCCCTCACCCATACACACAACTTACCAAAAACACACCCTCCACAGTGCACACAACACAAACACACATTACTACCAACACACAATTTACAGTGAAGACACTTCACAAAGAAGACTGATAACAAACAATACACAGTAAATACACATCACACAGACATGCAACACTACCACACACATTCCACGGTGCAGACACCTCACACATATACCACTCACCAAAAAAACACACTGTACAGTGCACACACCTCACAAAGTCACACACCACTCTTCACACACACACACTTTAAAGTGCACACACCTCACAGAAAACCCAACACTCACCACACAAAAACATGCAAACTGCATTGTGCACAAACCTTAGACAAAAGCACACCACTCACCATACACACACACTATACAGTACACACAACACACATAAACAATACTCACCAAACACACAGTCCACAATGCAGACACATAACGGATATACCACTCAACTCACACCCTTCAGAGTGCACTCACCTCACACAGACACACCACTCGATGCACACACAATCTAAATTTCAGACACTCCACACAGACACACACCACTTACCACAAACCCGCCAACCACACTCTACAGTGCACACACCTTCCACAGACACAGAACACAATACACACAATGCACACACTCCACATAGCGCACACTTTACACAAACACAAAACTCACCACACACATTCCACAGTGTACACAATCACACAGGATCACACAATCACCACACACACACAGACCACAGTGCAGACACCTCATACAGACATACACCAGTCACCACACACACTCCAAAAACATACTCCACAGTGCACACAACTTAGACATAAAACACTCACTCAAAGAGTGCAGAGAACTCAGACACACCACTCACCTCACACATAACACTCCACAGTGCACACATTTCACACAGACTCACCAAACACACACTCCATAGGGTGCACATCTTACACACACACCACTCACAACAAAGACATTCCACTTTGAATAAACCTCGTACAAACACATGGCTGACCAAACACACTACACAGTAAATACATTTTACACAGACACACTAACCACACACTCATTCAGCAGTGCAGACACCACAAAGAGACACACCATTCACCACAAACACACACTGCACATTGAACACAACTCACAATGACACACACTAGTGATCACAAACACACACTCCACAGTTCACACACCTCACACAGAAACACACCACTCACCATAAAAACACACACAAACTGCACAGTGGACACACGTCACACAAACACACATTACTCATGCACACACCCCACAGTGCACACACCTAACACAGAGAAACACCATGCACACCACACACTCCACACAAAACCCAAAGTGCACACACCTCAGACATACACCACTCACCACAGTCGCACACACACCAGAGTACACAAACCTCACAGAGACACACAGCATGCACCACAAAAACTTCACTAAAACACCCCACAACGTACACACATCACACAAACACCAATCTCCGGAAACCTAGTGCACAATACAGACACCTTACACTGTCACACATTAGTCACCAAGCACACTCAACACCCACACAGTACACACATTTCACAGACACACACAACTCAGCAGACACACACATCCCAGCGCACATACTCCACAGTGCACACACATCACAAAAACGCACACTGTAGACCACACACACTACACTGTGCACACATCTCACACAGACACACACCACATACCATGCACAAAGATGCCATAGTGCATAGTGCACACACCTCACACAGACACACAGCACTCACCGTAAACACATATACCACAGTGCACACACCTCAGACACACACTACTCATGACAAACACACTTTATAGTGAAGACACCTCACACAGACAGAAGACTGACCACACACTACACAGTAAACACACCTAACACACAAACAACACTCACACACACACATTTTGTACTGCAGACACATTATGCAGGCACATGCCTCACCAGAAACACCCTGAACAGTGCATACGCCTCACAAAGAGACACACCACTGACCACACACGCAATCCTCAGTGCACACACCTCTCACAGAAACACACCAATTACCACACAAACACACAAAAACTGCACAGTGGACACACAGCACACAAACACATATCGCTCTCCATACACACACAGTACACATTGCACACACCAAACACAGACAATACTCATCAAACACACACTCCAGAGTGCAGACGCCTAACACAGACATACCACTTACCACACACACTACTGAGTGCACTCACCTCACACAGAAACACACCTCTCACTGCACACAAAATCCGGTGCAGACACTCCACACAGACACACACCACTCACCGCTCATACTCCACACACATACTTTACATTGCACACACTTTAAACAGACATGCATTACACACAAATTAAAGAGTGCACAAAACTCACATAGACACACCACGCATCACACACACACACTGCAGAGTGCGCACACCTTACAGGGAAAGAAAAGTCAGTACAGACACATTCCACCATGGACACACCACACACAGACACACAGCACTTACCACACACACACTCTCCACAGTGCACACACCTCACACTGGCACACACCATGCAACACACACACTCCAGAGTGCAGACACTTAGCACAGACACACACCACTTACCTTACACACTGCACACTGACACTCAACTCTGCATACATCTCACACAGAGACACACCACTCATTGCACGCATACTACACAGTGCACACACCTCACACAGACACACATTACTCACCACACACACTCTCCACAGTGCAGACACCTCACAAAGGCACACATCAGTCACGACACACACTCCACCAACATACTCCACAATGCACACACCTTAAACAAGCATGCACCACTCATCCATTAAAGAGTGCACACAACTCACACAGACACACCACTCACCATACAAATAACACTCCACAGAACACAAATTTCAAACAGGCACACACCGCTCACCAAAGACACACTCCACTGTTCACACAACTCACACAGTCACATAGCAGTTACTTCACACACTCCATCATGCATACACCTCACACATGCACCAGTCATGACACACACACTCCACATTGAAGAAACCTTATGCCGACACACTACTGATCACACACAGTACACAGTAAATACATTTCACACAGACACAAAGCACTCACCACACACATTCCACAGTGTAGACACCTCACACAGTAAAACCACTCACCACATAGACACACTGCAGAGTGAACACACTTCACAAAGACAGATATCACTGACCACACAAATACACACATACTGCACAGTGCACACAACTCACACAAACATACTACTCAACATACACACACACTACACAGTGCACACACCTCACACAAACACCACTCACCAAACACACAATCCACAGTGCAGGCACCAAAGGCAGAAATACCACAAAGTGCACTCACCTCACACAGAACAACACCACACACAGGACACACAATCCATAGGGCCGATACTCCACTCAGAAACCCAACACTAACCACACACACTCATCCCACTCCACATAGCACAAACCTTACACAGTCACAAAACTCAATACGCAAACACTCTCCACAGTAAACTCACATGACACAGACACATTCCACTCACCGAACACACTCCACACACATTCCACAGAGTATACACCTCACACAGACACACACCACTTAATACACACACTTCAAGTACCAACTCGACAGAGCACAAAACTAACACAGACACAAAAGTCAAGACACACACAATTTACACATTGCACAGACCTAACACAAACACACACCACTGATCACACACACTCTAAAGTGCACACAACTCACACATACACATAACTCACCACACACACACCTTCTACAGTGCACACACTTTACACAGAAACAGCCTTTTCACTCCACACACTCCACACGCAATACACAGTGCACATTTTGCAGACATAATACACTTACCACACTCACACACACTCCATAGTACACAAAATTCACAGAGACACACACCACTGACCGCAAACACTCATTAGTGTACACACCTCAAAAAGAAACACACCACTCAACACACAAACACAGGCAAATTGCACAGAGCGCACACCTTGCACAAACACACACCACTTACCATACACACAACAAAGTACACACTCCACACATAGACAATATTCACCAAATACACTTCACAGTGCAGACATCTAACACAGGCATACCACTCACCACACACACTACAGAGTGCATTCACATTACATAGACACAGGGCACTGACTACACACAAACCAAACTGCAGACACTCCACACAGAGACACACCACTCACCACACACACTTCACACAATCACCACTGTGCACAAACCTCACACAGACGCACACCACCCAATACACACATTGAACGCACACACTCCTCATAGCTTACATATTACACAGACACATAATTCAGAGCACTCACACCCTGCACAGTGCACACATCTCACACAGACACACAGCACTCATGGCACACACATACTCCACAGTGCACACACCTCAAAGAAACACACACCAGTCAGCACACACACACTCCACTGTGAACACACCTCACACTGTCACACGCCACTCACCACACACACTCAACAGACACACTGACAACACATATTTTATACAAACACACACTACTCAGCACACACACTCCAAAGTGCCCACAACCCTCAAAAACACACATTGCAGAACACACACTCTACACTGTGCACACACCTCACTCAGACACGCAGCACTCATTAGATACACAATCCACAGTGCACACACCTCAGACACACACTACTCACGTCACACACACTTTACAGTGAAGACACATCACACAGACAGAAGACTGACCACACACACTACACAGTAAACACACTTCACACTGACAAACAATACTCATTCCACACACATTCCGCAGGGCAAACACCTCACACAAGCATATAACTCACCAGAAAGAGACACTGAACACTGTGTACAGTTCAAAAAAACACACACCACTGACCACACAAATACACACAAACTGCACAGTGTACACACCTCACACAGACACACACCATTCATGACACACACATTTTAAAATGAATAAACCTCACACAAGTACAAGACTGATCACACACACTACACAATAATACACCTCATGCAAGCACACATATACCACACACATATTTTGCAGTGCACACACTCACAAAAAGACACACCACTCATAAAACTCACAGTAAAGAGTTCACACAACTCACAGACACTTGGCAGTCACCACACTCTCCATATTGCACACACCTCACACACACACACCACTCAGGACACACACACTCTGCATTGAAGTAACGTCATACAGACATGACTGACCACATACACTACAATGTAAACACATTTTACACAGATGCAAAACACTCACCATATACATATTGCAGTGCAGAAGCCACATGCAGGCACAACACTCACCACAAACACACACAGCACACTGAACACACCTCACACAGACACCACTCAGCACAGAAAAACACACACTGAACAGTGCACACACCTCACACAGAAACAGCACTCACCACACACACACTGCACAGTGCACACACCTCACATAAACATACACCACTCAACATACAAACACACTACACAATGCACACACCTCACAGTCACTCAGCATTCACAAAACACACAATCCACAGTGCAGACAGCAAACACAGACATACCACTCACTACAAACACTACACAGTGCACTCACCTCACACAGACACATACCACCCACTCTACACACAATCCAAAGTGCAGACACTCCCCACAGACACACACCACTAACCACACACATTTCACTGTGCATACACTTCACACAGACACACACCACAGTACACACACTTTATGCACACACTCCACAAAGCACAAACTTCACACAGACACAAATCTTAACACACACACTCTCTTCACAATACACACACCTCACACAAACACAAACCACTTATCACAAACACATTTTACAGTGCACACCCCTCACACATAAACACAACTCACTTCACACACACTTTTTACAGTGCACACTGCTTTCACAGAGACACACCATGCACTCGAAACACTCCAGACACATTCCACAGGGCACGTACCTCGGACATACACCACTCAACACATAAAAACCCACAAACTGCAGAGTGAACACACTTCACACAAACACACACCACTCATAATACACACACGCAACACAGTGCACACACAACACACATACAATACTCACCAAAAACACACTATTCAGTGCTCACACCACACACAAAAAGCCAATACTCTCCAAACACACACTTCACAATGCAGACACCTCATGCAGACACACAGCAGTCATGACACACACCCCAAATGCATACTCCACAGTGTACACACTTTAAATAGACAGGAACCACTCACACATTAAAGAGTGCAAAAAACTCACACAGACACCACTCATCAAACTCACAATATACAGTACAGACACCAAACACAGACATACCACTTACCACACGCACTACACAGTGGACTCACCTCACACAGACACACATAGCAGGGCGGAGCCGATGACAGTAGGGAGGAGCCCAAAACAGCAGGACAAAGCCCACAGCAAATGGATGTACCTCACGCCAGCAGAGCGGAGCCTCGGCAGCCAAATAGTGACTAGACTGCCTCCCAGCTTGGCAGGACAGCGCAACGGATACACACAAATAAAGCGCTAAAACCCAGAGACAGAGCATCTGAAAAATAAAACCGGTTTCAAGAGTTCTGCCACAACAGATTTAAATGTACTTGCCTAGCAACACTGAATGAACAACGGAGCTCACAGAAAAGCACTTGAGCTCCTATGAAGTACCGATCGTCTCCTCAAGCAGCTCCCTGACACCTGTATACCCAGAGAATCACCTCAAAAAGACTGATCAGAATGACACTTGGCAGGCATCATTCTAGGACAAAGATAGAAAAAGAAACTGGTAGCATCCCTCACTGCAGCTGCTACAGGTGTAACCCAGGCAAGCAGAACCCGGAGTGCACCTCAGCAGTCTTACAGCAGAGGGGCTAGACAGTTAGAAGAAATATTAAGAAAGAGAAATACTTCATCATCAACAATCTGGGCCTCTACTCAGAGACCCAAATGAAAAATCAGCAACTACTCAGACAACATTTGGATAAATCCACAAAGATGGAAAGAAACCAGCACAAAAAGGAGAAAAACACCCAAAACCAGAATACCTCACTGCCTACAAAAGACCAAAACTCCTCACCAGCAAGAGAACAAAGCTGAACGGAGAATGAGAATGATGAAATGACGGAATCAGACTTCAGAAGGTGGGTAATGAGAAACTTCTGTGAGCTAAAAGAACATGTTCTAAATCAGTGCAAAGAAACTAAGAACCTTGAAAATAGATTTGAAAAAAGATATGAGGAAATGATAACAAGAATGGACAACTTAGAGAGAAATATGAATGAATTGAAGGAACTGAAAAACACAACACGAGAACTTCGTGAAGCATGCACAAGTTTCAACAGACAAATTGACCAGGCAGAAGAAAAGATATCAGAAGTCGAAGATCAACTCAATGAATTAAAACGAGAAGTCAAGATTAGAAAAAAAGCGCAAAAAGGAACAAACAAAGTCTCCAAGAAATGTGGAACTACGTGAAGAGACCTAATCTACGTTTGATAGGCGTACCTGAATGTGATGAAGAGAACGAATCCAAGCTGGAAAAAACTCTTCAAAAAATTATTCAGGAATATTTCCCCAACTTAGTAAGGGAGGCCTACACCAAAACCCAGAAAATACAGAGAACACCACAAAGATAGTCTGCAAGAAGAGAAACCCCAAGAAACATAATCGTCAGATTCACCAGTGTAGAAATGAAGGAGAAAATCCTAAGGGCAGTCAGAGAGAAAGGACGGATCACCCACAAAGGGAAGCCCATCAGACTCACAGCAGATCTCTTGGAAGAAACCCTACAAGCCAGAAGACAGTGGGGGACATCCATAAAGAAAAGAACTTTCAACCCAGAACTTCATATCCAGCCAAACTAAGATTCACAAGTGAAGGAAAAATAAAATCCTTTGGGAACAAACAGGTACTCAGAGATTTTGTCAGCACAAGGCCTGCTTAAAAGAGCTTCTGAAAGAGGCACTACACATAGAAAGGAAAACCAGCACCAGAAATTTCAAAAACATACCAAATGCTAAAGAGCATAAACAAAATGAAGAAACTCCATCAACTAACAGGGAAAACAACCAGCTAGCATCAAAATGGCAGTAACAAATTCAAACATAACAATATTAACCCTAAACGTAAATGGACTAAATGCACCAATCAAAAGACACAGATTGGCAAATTGAATAAAAAGCCAAAACCCATCAGTG
>CM052665.1:29953233-29968966 GCA_028533165.1 Leontopithecus rosalia
CACATTGAGATACCATCTCATGCTAATTAGAATAGCGTTCATTAAAAAATCTGGAGACAACAGATGCTGGAGAGGATGCGGAGAAATAGGAACACTCTTACACTGCTGGTGGGAGTGTAAATTAGTTCAACCATTGTGGAGGACAGTGTGGCGATTCCTCAAGGACCTAGAAATAGAAATTCCATTTGACCCAGCAATCCCATTATTGGCTCTATATCCAAAGGACTATAAATCATTCTACTATAAGGACACATGCACACGAATGTTCATTGCAGCACTGTTTACAATGGCAAAGACCTGAAACCAACCCAAATGCCCATCAATGATAGACTGGACTGGGAAAATGTGGCACATATATACCATAAAATATTATGCAGCAATCAAAAATGATGAGTTCGTGTCTTTTGTAGGGACATGGATGAATCTGGAGAACATCATTCTCAGCACATTGACACAGGAACAGAAAAGGAAACACCGTGTATACTCACTCATAGGTGGTGATGAACAATAAGAACACATGGACACAGGGAAGGGAGAACCGCACACTGAGGTCTATTGGGGAAAATAGGGCAGGGACAGTGGGGGGGAGGAGTGGTGGAGGCATGGTATGGGGAGAAATGCCAAATATGGTGAGGGTCAGAAGGCAGCAAAACACACTGCCACGTGTGTACCTATGCAACTATCTTGCATGTTCTGCACATGTACCCCAAAACCTAAAATGCAATAAAAATTAAAAAAATCCCTACCCAACAACAGTCGTTGTAAAGCACTCCACCCAACAATAGTTTTCTATAGAGCACTCTATGCAACCACAGTCACTATTGAGCACCCAAACCAACAAGAGTTACCATAGAGCACCTACACAACAACAATCATTATAGAGCACCCAATCAAGCAATAGTCACTATAGAGCTCGTACCCAACATTAGTCAATAAAGAGATCTCTACCAATCAAAAGTCACTATAATGCACCCCACTCACAACAGTCACTATAGAGCACCTTACCCAGCAACAGTCACTATTGGGTACCTAACCAACAACATTCATCAATGATAACCTATGAAACAGAAGTCACAGCAGGAGACCCTACCCAACAGCAGTCACTATAGAGCAACTGCACAGTAACTGTCAGCTTAGAGGACCCCACCAACAACTGTAACTATACAGCAGCTACCCAAAAACCGTCACTAAAAAGCATACAACCCAGCAAGACTCAATATGAAGCATGTACCCAAAAACACTCACTATAGAGACCCCTACCCAGGAGAGTCATACAGAGCACTCTACTCAGCAAAAGTCGATATGGAAAACCATACCCAACCACAGTCACCAATAGAGCACTCTACCCAACCACAGTATCTATAGAGCACTTTACTCAACTACAGTCACGGTAGAGCACTCTACAAAACAATAGCCACTATAGAGGACTCCACCCAACAACAGTCACCTATAGAGCACTCTACTTAACAAAAGTCACTCTAGGGCACCCCACACAACCACAGTCACTATAGAGCAACCCACCCAACAACAGTCACTATAGAACACCTACTCAACAACAGCCACTATGGAGCACCCTACAAAGAAACAGTCATTGTAGACCGCGTACCCAACATCAGTCACTATACAGCACTCTACAGAGCCATGGTCACTATAGAGAACTCCACCACAGCAGTCACTATAAAGCACACTGCACAGCAACAGTCACTATAGAGCACCTAACTAATATCAGTCAGTATAGAGCACCTACCCAACCAGTCACTTTAGAGCACCTACCTATCAACAGTCACTATAGAGCACGTACACAACAACAGTCAATAAAGAGCACTCTATCTAACAGCAGTTATTATAGAGCAGAGAACCAAACAACAGTTACTATGTGCACCCTTCTCAACAACAGTCACTATAGAGCACTCTACCCAACATCAGTCTCTATATATCAGTGTACCTAGAAACAATTATTATAGCCAACCTTAGCAAGAATAGTCATTATAAAGCACCCTAACGAACAACACTCAGTATAGAGCACCTACCCAACAACAGTCATGATAGCGTACTATTCAAACAGTAGTGACTATAAAGCAAAAACCCAACAACAGTCACTAGAATGCACCCTACACAACATCAGTCAGTATGGAGCACCTACGAAACACAAGTCAGTATAGAGCATGTATCCCACAATAGTCACTATCAAGCAAGCACCCAAGAATAGTTAGTATAAAGAACTCTACAAAACAACAGTCACGATAGAGCAACCCACCCAACACCAGTCACTAAAGAGCAAACTACCCAACAGGAGTCACTATAGAACACCCTACCCAAAAATATTCAATATAGAGCACCTACCAAACAACAGTCAGTATAGAGGGCCTACCCAACACGTGTCACTATACAGCGCCTACCCAACAAATTCAGTACAGAACACCATACCCAACAACAGTCTGTATAAAGCAGCTACCCTACAACAGTCACTTTAGAGCTTTCTAACCAACCACACTCACTATAAAGCACTCCTTTCAAAAACAGTCACTATAGAACACTTTTCTGAAGAACATCCACTATACAGCACAGTTTGCAACCACAGTCACTATGGAGCACACTACCCAACAACAGTGACTATAAAGGACTTTACCCAACAACAGTCACTATAGAGCACCCTACACAAAGACACAGTATAGAGCACACTACCCAAGAACAGTCATTATAAAGCATCTACCCAACAACAGTGACTATAGAGTACCCAACCCAACAAGAGTCACTATAGAGTACCTGCACAGGAACAGTCAATAAAGAACACTCTGCCTAGCAATAGTCACCATAAAGCACCCAATGCAGCACCTGTCAGTATAGAGCATTTTATCTTGCAACAGTCACTATAGAGCACAATACCTTCATCAGTCACTGTAGAACACCTACCCAACAACAGTCAATTAAGAGCTCTCTACACAACAACAGTAACTATAGAGCAGAGAACGCAACAACAGTCGCTATGTTCACCCTTCCCAACAACAGTCACTATAGAGCACTCTACACAACAACAGTCGGTTTAGAGAACTCCATCCAACAGAAATCACCTATACAGCACTCTACTCAAAAACAGTCACTATAGAGCACCCTACTTAACAGCGGTCACAATAGAGTACTCTAACCAGCAATAGTCACTATAGATCACCCCATGCAACAACAGTCACTGTACAGCATGCTGCACAGCGACAGTCACTATTGAGCACCTATGAAACAACAGTCAATATAGATCACCGTACCCCAAAACAGACATTATATAGCTCCCTACCCAACAACAGTCACTAAGGAGCACCCTACCAAAAACAGCCACTACAGAGAATCCTACTGAAAGACAGTCACTATACAGCACCAACTTAACAGTAGTCACCAAAAAGCACCCTACCCAACTACAGTCACTGTAGATCACTCTATAGAGTAACAGTCACTATAGAGCACTGTACCTAACAACAGTCACTATAAAGCACCATACACCTCAAGAGTCACTATAGAGCACTCTACCCAACATCAGTCACTATATATTCCCCTACCTAGAAACAATCACTATAGAGCAACATATGCAACAACAGTCACTATATAGCACCCTACTAAACAACAGTCCATATAGAGCACCTACCCAACAAGATTCACTATAGAATAAGTGTCCAAGAGCAGTCACTATAAAGCAACCACCCAACAAAAGTCCCTTTAAAGCACCCTACCCAACATAAGTTTGTATGGAGCACCTACCCAACACAGTGAGTGTAGAGCATGTATCCAAAAGCAGCAACTTTAAACAAGCACCCAGCAACAGTCAGTATAAAACACTCTACAAAACAACAGTCACTATAGAGCAACCCACCCAACAACAGTCACTAAAAAGCAAACTACTCAACAGCAGTCAATATAGAACACCCTACCCAAAACAAGTCACTATAGAGCATTTACCCAACAACAGTCACTATGGAGCACCTACCCAACAAATTCAGTACAGAACACCCTACCCAACAACAGTCCGTATAGAGCAGCTATCCAATAACAGTCACTATAGAGCTCTCTAACCCACCACACTCACTATAAAGCACTCCTCCCAACAACAGTCAGAATAGAATACCCTTCCTATGAACATTCACTCTACAGCACTCTATGCAACAACAGTCACTATGGAGCACACTACACAACAACAGTTACTTTAAAGAAATTTACCAAAAAACAGTCACTATAAAGCACCCTGCTTAAAGATAGACACTATAGAGCACACTACCCAACAACAGTGACTATGGAGAACCCAATTCAACAAGAGTCACTATAGAGTACCTATGCAAGAACAGTCAATACAGAGCACTCGACTTAGCGGAAGTCACCGTAAAGCACCCCACGCAGCAACTGTCACTATAGAGCATCCTACCCTGCAACAGTCACAGTAGAGCACAATACCTACATCATCACTATTGAGCATTCTAACCAGCAACAGTCACTATAGACCACCCTACCTACAACATTCACTATAGATTATCTACCCAGCAGCAGACACTACAGAGCACCTACTGAGTAACAGGAACTAAAGAGCACTCTACCAATCATCAGTTACTATTGAGCACCATACCAACAACAGTCATTATAGAGCACACCACCCAACAACAGTCTTTATAGATCACACATCTATCAACATTCACTGTAGAGCACCCTACCCAACAGTCACTATAGAGCACTCCACCCAACATCAGTCACAAAAATCACTCTATCCAGTAACAATCACTGTAGAGCACCCGACGCAACAACAGTCACATAGGAGAACTCCACTCAATAATAGTCAATATATAGTACACTACTGAAAAACAGTCACTATATAGCACGTATCCAACAATAGTCACTGTAAAGCAATCACCCAACAACAATCAGTATAAAGCACCCCACACAACAACAGTCACTATAGATCACCCTACCCAAAAACAGTCACTATCGAGCACCCTACCCAGCATAAGTCACTATATAGCACTCTACAGTACAACAGAAGCGATAGAACAACCTACCCATCAACAGTCACTAGAGAGCCTCGTAAACAACAACAGTCACTGTAGAGCACCCTACTCAACAACAGTTACCCTAAAGCACCTTACAAAACAACAGTAACTATGAAGCAGACTACCCAGCAACAGTAAGTATAGAGCACACTATGCAGGAACTGTCACTATAGAGCCCTCTACTCAACAAGAGTTACTCGAGAACACCGTACACAGCAACCTCCAATATAGAGCACCCTACCCAGCAAAACTCACCATACAACATTCTACCCATCAGCAGTCACTTTAGAGAACTGTCCCAGTTACAGTGACTATTCATCACCTACCCAACAACAATCACTTTAGAGCCTTCTACCCAACAACAGTCACTATAGAGTGGTTTACCCAACAACAATCACTATAAAGCACTTTACACAAAAACACTCACTACACAACACCCTACCCAGGTACAGTCACTATAGAGCACTCTACCCAACAAAAGTGACTATAGAGCACCCTACCAAACAACAGTCACTATGGAGCATTCCACCCATCAAAAGTCACATTAGAACACCATACCCTTAAAAAGTCTCTATATAGCACACTACCCAACAAGAGTCAATATAGAGCACCATACATAATAACAGTCAGTTTCTATAGCCATATGCCCAATAATAGTCTCTATACCGCACCCTACCCAAAAACACTCACTACAGAGCACTCTACCCAACAACAGTTACTATAGAGCACTCTACATAATAGTCACTATAGAACACTCCACCTAAAAACAGTCACTTATCGAGCACTCTACTCAACAACAGTTAATATAGGGAACCCCACACAACAGCAGTCACTATAGAACACCTACTCAACAATAATCGCTATAGAGCACCCAACCAAACAATAATTACTATGGAGAAATTACACAAAACCGTCAGTATCTAATGCACTTTACCCAAAAGCAGTCACTATAGAGCATCCTACTCAGCAACAGTCACTCTAGATGACCTACCCAACAACAGTCAGTATAGAGCAACCTCCCCAACAACAGTCACTGTAGAGCACTATTCCCAACAACAGTCACTATAGAGCACTGTATGCAACAGTCACTATAGAGCAACCCACTCAACAACACTCACTATAGAGCACTCTACAAAACAACAGTAACTATAGAGCACCCCACCCAACAATAGTAATCTATAGAGCACTCTACCCAACAACCGTAAGTATAGAGTGCCACACCCAACAACAGTCACTATATAGCACCTACACAGGAACAGTCACTATAGAGCACTCTATTCAGCAAAAGTCATCATAGAGAACCTAACCCCCAAAAAATCGCTCCAGATCACCCTATCCAGCAATAATCACCATAGAGCACTCTTCCAAACAACAGTAACTATAGGGAACCCTACACAACAACAATCACTATAGAGCACCCTACCCAAAAACAGTCACTATAGAGAACCATACCCAACAACAGTCATTATAGAGAATCCTACCAACAAGAGTCACAATAGAGCACTCTGCCCAGCAAGAGTCACAGAGGACTGTGCCCAACAACAGTCACTATAGAGAACCCTACCAAGCAGTATTCACTATAGAGCACTCTACTCAGCAACAATCATTATAGAGCACCCTACCCAGCAAAAGTCACTATAGATCACCCTACCCAACAACATCACTATAGAGCACCTACCTAACAACAGTCATTATAGAGCACCCTACCCACAAATGTCACTATATGGCAGCTTCCCAGCAACAGTCACTATAGGGAAATCTTTCCAACAACAGTTACTATAAAGCACTCTACACAACAGTCACTATAGAATACCCCAGGAAACAATGGTAACCTATATAGCACTCTACCCAACAACAGTCACTTTAGAGCAACCTACCCAACAACAGTTACTATAGAGCTCCCTACCAATAACTCTCACTATAGAACACCCTACGTAACAACAGTCACTATAGAGCACCTACCCAGCAAGGAGCACTATAAAGCACCTACAAACAACAGTCACTATAGAGCATCCCACCCAACAGTCACAATCCAGCAGTTACACAAAAAGAGTAAATATAGAACACCTACCCATCAACAGTCACTATAGAGCCCTCTACACAAAAACAGTCACTATGGAGCACCTACCCATCAACAGTCACCATGGAGCCCTCTACACAAAAACAGGCACTATGGAGCACTCTACTTAACAAGAGTCACTATAGGACACCCTACCAATTAACAGTCATTATCTTGAGCTTCCTACCCAGCAACAGTAACGGTAGAGCACCTACCCAACAACAGTCACTGTAGAGTTCTCTATCCAGCAACAGTCAGTATAGATTACCTACCCAACAACAGTCACTGTGGAGCACTCTAACCAGCAACAGTCACTGTACAGCACTCCACCTAATAAGAGTCACTATAAAGTACCCAACCAAGGAACAGTCACTATAGAGCACCCTACCCAATATCATTTACTATAGATCACCCTAACATCAACAGTCACTATAGAGAATCCTACCAAAAACAGCCACAAAAGAGCACCTACACAACAATTCTCATTATAGACCACCTGCCCAACAACTGTCACTATATAGCACCTACACACAAAACGTCACTATAGAGCATCTATAGAAAAAAAAATTACTACAGAGCACCTACCCAACAGCAGTCACGTATAGAGCACTCTACCCAAAAAATGTTACTATAGAACACTCTAAACAACAGTCCCTATAAAGAACTGCACCTAACAATAGTCACATTTAGAGCACTCTACCCAGTAACAGTCACTGTAGAGCACCCAAACCAACAACCGTCAGTATAAATCACCTATCCATCAAGAGTCACTTGAGACCATTCCAACGAACAACCATCGGTATAGACCACGCAACCCAGAAACAGTCACTATAGAGCATCCACCCAACAAAAGTCACTATAGAGCACCCTACTGAACAACATTAACTATAGCTCATCTGTGTAACAACAGTCTCAATACACCACACTAACAAGCCATAGTCTCTAGGGAGAACCCTACCCTGCTAGCGTACCCATAGAGAACTCTACTCAACAACAGTCACTCTAGACAACCACACCCAGCATAAGTTATTATAGGGGACTCTACCCAACAACGTACACTATTAGTCATCCTACCATCAAAAGTCACTATAGAGCACCCTAGTAAACAACAGTCACAGTAGAGCACTCCACCTAACAATTGTCACTATAGAGCACGTACACAAGAGTCACTGTAGAGCACTTTAAACAACAGTCAGTATAGAGAACTACACACAACAATAGTCACGTTTAGAGCACTCCACAAAATAACAGTCATTATAGAGCACCCCAACCAACAACAGTCACTATAAAGCACCTACCAAACAAGAGTCAGTAAAGACCATACCACCGAACAACAGTCACTGTAGAGCATGCTACACAACAGTAGTCACTAAGGAGCACCCTGTGCAACCACAGTCACTATAGAGCACCCTACTCAACAACAGTCACTATAAGTTATCGTGCCATAAAGAGTCACTATAGAGCTCCCACCCAACAACAGTCATTATGGAGCAACTGCCCAACAACAGTTACTATAGTGCACCTACCCTAAAACAGTCACTATAGAGCACCTATCCAACAACAGACACTGCAGAGCACCCTACCTAAAAACAGTCTTGTATGGAGCACTCTATGCAGAAATCGTCACTATTGAGCACCCTAAACAACAGTCACTATAGAGAACTCCACACAACAATAATCACGTTTAGAGCACTGTACCCAGCAACAGTCACTATAGAGCACCCCAAACAACAACAGTCACTATAAATTACCTAACAAATAAGAGTCACTATAGACCATCCCATTGAACTACAGTCACTATAAATTATGAAACCCAGCCACCGTCACTATAGAACACCTACCCAACAACAGAGGCAGACACTATAAAACACCCTACCCAAAAAGAGTCACTATAGAGCACCCTGTGAAACAACCGTCACTATAGAGCACCCTACCGAGCAACAGTCACTGTAGAGCACCCTACCTGGTTAGCATCACTATACAGCACACTACTTAACAACAGTCACTATAGAGCACCATACCCAACATCTGCCATTATGGAGCACCCTTCGCAACAGCAGTCACTATAGAGAACTCCACACAACAACAGTAGTTATAGAGCACCATACTTTACAACAGTCCGTATAGAGCACCCACCCAACAATAGTCACTTTAGAGCACCTACCCAAGATCAATCACTATAGAACACCTACGCAACAACAGTCACTATGGCGTACCCTACCCAGTAACAGGCACTATACAGCACTCTACCCAACAAAAGTCACTATAGAGCACCTACAAAAAACAGTCACTAAATAGCATACTACCCAAAAACAGTTAATATAGAGCACCTCCCCAAGTACAGTCACTGTAGAACACCTACCCAACAACAGTCACTATAGAACACTCTACCCAACATCAGTCACTATGGAGTACTCAATACAGCAACAGTCACTAAGGATCACTTCAACCAACAAGAGACACCTATAGAGCAGTCTACCCAAAAACGGTCATTAGAGAGCACTCTACACAACAACAATCACTATAGAACACTCCACCCAAAAACATTCGGTATAAAGCAACCTACCCAACAACAGTCAATGTAAACCAAATACCCATCAACAGACAGTATAGAGTCACCTACCAAACAACCGTTAGTATAAGAACCCCTTTCAAATAACACTCACTATAAATCACCCTACCCAGCAAGATTCAATATAGAGCACCCTACAAATCAACCGTCAGTACAGAATGCTCCACACAACAGTCACTATAAAGCACTGTACCCAACGACAGGAATTATAGAGCACTCTGTCACTATAGAGCACTTTACCCAGTAACAATAAGAATAGAGCACCTACCGAGCAACAGTCACTAGAAATCTACGTACCCAAAAGCAGTCACTATAGGGAAACACAACCAAAATCACTCAATATAGAGCACCTACCCAACAACAGTCACTATAGGGAATCTACCCAAAAGAGTCAATATAGAACACTTACCCAACAAGAATCACTATGCGTCACCTACCCAACATCAGTCACTATAGAGAACTCTAACCAACAACGGTCAGTATAGATTACCTACCAAACAACAGACACTACAGAGCACCCTACCAAGCAAGTCACTATCTAGAGCACTCTACAATACAAGTCACTATAGAGCACTCTACCCAAAACCAGTCATAATAGAGCCCATTACACAGTTGCAGTCACTGTAGAGCACCTACCCAACAACAGTCACTGTAGAGCACCATACCCAAAACTGTCAATATAGGCCACCCTACTAACAACAGTCATTATTGGGCAACCTACCCAGCAACAGTCACTATAGAGCATGTTACCCAGCAACAATCAATATAGAACACTCTACACAACAACAGTCACTATATAGCACCCTACACACTAACAGTTACGATAGAGCACCCTATCCAACAGCAGTCACTATACAGTACTCGACCCAACAACAGTCACTATAGAACTCCCTACCCAACAACAATCACTATAGAACACCTACCCAAAAACAGACGGTATGGAGCCCTCTACCCATCAGCACTCACTACGGATAGAGCACTCTACACAACAACTGTCACTATGGAGCCCTTGGACCAACAACAGTCAGTATAGAGCACACTACCCAACAATAGTCACTCTTCAGCACACTACCCAACAACAGTCACTATAGAAAACCTACACAAAAACAGTCAGTATAGAGCACCGTACCCACCAAAAGTCACGATAGAACACCCTACCCAATAACAGTCACTATAGAGCACTCCACCCAACAAGAGAAACTGCAGAGCACCCTACCCAACAATAGTTAATATAAAGCATGTACCCAACAACAATCACTATAGAACACCTAGCCAACAACCGTGACTATAGAATGTCCCACACAACAAGTCTTCATAGAGCACTCTACACAAAAACAGTCACTATAGAGCACTTCATCCAACAGTAGTCATCTATAGAGCACTCTACTAAACCACAGTCAGTATAGAGCACCACACGCAACAATAGTCAGTATAGAGAAACTACCCAACAACAATTAATATAAAGTACCCCACCCAACAACAGTCACTATAGAACACCTTACATAGCAACAGTCACTCTAGAGCACTCTACACAACAGTCACTATCTAGAGCACTCCATCCAACAACAGTCACTATCAAGCACCCCACCCAACAACAGTCACTATAGAACACCTTACTCAGCAACAGTCACTCTAGAGCACTCCACACAACAGTCACTATCTAGAGCACTCCATCCAACAACAGTCACTATCAAGCACCCCACCCAACAACAGTCACTATAAAGCACCCTACACTAAAACAGTCACTACAGAGCATCCCACACAAAAAAGAAACTTTAGAGCACCTACCTAAAAACAGTCACTATAGAACACCCTACCCAACAACAGACACTATAGGGTATGTACCCAACAACATTCACTGTAATTCACCCCACCCAGCAACAGTCACTGTAGAGCACTTCACCCAGCAACAGTGACTATATAGCATTTTAGCAGATACAGTCAGTATAAATCACCTACCCAACAACAGTTACTTTCAAGAGCACTCTACATGACAACAGTCACAATAAAGCACCTACTCCACAACCGTCACTATAGATGTCTCCACCCAACCACAGTCAATGTAGAGCAATCTGGCAACAACAGTCACTATAGAGCACTATATCCAACAACAGTCAATATAGAGCACCATACACAACAACAGTCACTATATAGAACTCCACCGAACAAGAGTCATCTGTAAAGCACTATACCCAAAATTATCACTATGGAGCACCCAACCCAACAACAGTCACTCTTTATCACCCTACCCAACAAGAGTCACTATCTAGAACACTGTACAAAACAAGTCACTATAGTGCACTTTCCCCAACAACAGTCCCTTTGGAGCACCTACCAACAGCAGTCACTCTAGAGCCCCCTATGCGGTACCAGTCACTTTAGAGCACCTACCCAACAACAGTCACTGTAGTGCACCATACACAACAACAGTTCAACATACAGCACCCTACTCAACAACAGCTAACATAAAGCACCCTACACAACAAAAGTCACTATAGAGCATGCTACCCTGCAACGGTCATTATATAGCAGTTTACACATCAGTCATTATAGAGTACACTACCAAAAAGGAGTCATTATAGATCACCTACCCAACAACAGTCACTAAGGAGCACCTATGCAACAACAGTCAGGAAAAGGCACCCTACCAAACAACAGTCACTATACATCATCTAGCCAGCAATGGTCACTATAGAACACCCTACATAACAAAATTCACTATACAGCACCAGTCACTATAGAACACCTACCCAGCAACAGTCACTATAGAGCACTCTACCCAACAAGAGTTAGTATAGAGAACTCTACCCAACAACATTAAATATAGAGCACTCTTGTCAACAACAGTCATGATAGGGACTCTATCCAAAAACAGTAACTATGGAGCTTCCTACCCAACAAATGTCACAATAGAGCACCTACTCCACAACAGTCACTATAGAGCCATCTACCCAAAAACAGTCAATGTAGAGCACTCTTGCCACAACAGTCACTACAGAGCACTCTACCCAACAACAGTCAGTATACAGCACCCTACACACCAGCAGTCACAATAGAGTATTCCACCACACAAGAGTCACTGTAGAGCAGTATATCCAACAACAGACATTGTGGAGCATCCCTCCCAGAAACAGTCAGTATTGAGCACCCCACTCTGAAACAGTCTCTATAGACCACCCAAAACACTAACGGTCACTGTAGAGCACCATACTTAAAGCAGACTGTATAGAGCACCCTGCAAACAACAGTCAATATAGAGCACCCTAAGAACAGTCACTACAGAGCTCCTACCCAAAATCAGTCACCATAGATAACCTCCCCAACAAGAGTCACTATAAAGCACCTACTGAATAACAGTCACTATGGGGCACCTACCCAAAACCAATCACTCTAGAGCCCTCTAATCAACAACATTTACTTTAGAGTACCGTATTCAACAAGAGTCACTTTGTGCACCCTACCCGACAGTCACTATAGAGTACCTACCTAACAACAATAACAATAAAGTACTCTAACCAGCAACAGTCACTATAGAGCACCACACCCAATAACAATCACTATAGAGCACCCTGTCCAGCAACATTACCCAACAACCTACCCAACAACTACCCAGCAACAGTTACTATTGAGCACTCTACCCAAAACCTGTCACTATAAAGTACTCTAACCAGAAACAGTCAGTATAAAGCACACTCCAACAACAGTCATTATAAAGCACCCTACCCAGCAACATTTACTATAGAGCACCCTACCAAGCAACAGTCTCTATATAGCACTCTACACAACAGTCACTATAAAGTATCCTTCCCATCAAGAGTCACTATAGATCACCTACCCAACAACAGTCAATATAGAGCACCCCAGTAAACTATAAAGCACCTACCCAAGAGTAGTCACTAAACAGCACTGTAACCAGCAACAGTCAATGTAGAGTACTTTACCCAACAACAGTCTATAGAGCACTGTACCCACCAACAGTCACTATAGAGCACATACCCAAAAACCATCAGTTTAGAGCACACCACCAACAGTCAGTATACAGCACGAATACAAAAACAGTCACTATAGAGCACCATACCCTTCAACGGATAATATAGAGACACTACCCTTAAAACAGTCACCATGGAGGACCCTATCCAGCAATAGTCACTATTGATCTCTGTATCCAGCAAGAGTCACTGTAGAGAACCCCACCCAACAACAGTCAGTATAGAGCAAACTACTTAGCAAGAGTCACATAGAGCCCCCAACCAACAAGGGTCAATATAGAGCACTCTACTCAGCAACAGTCATTATAGAGCACCATACCCAACAACATTTTTAATAGAGAACCCTACCCAACAAAAGTCACTAAAGAGCACTCCACCCAACAACAGTCAGCTATAGAGCTCTCTACACAACAAGATTTATTACAGAGCACTCTACACAAAAACACTTTACATTCTCCACTCAACAACAGTCGACAATAAAGCACTGTACAAACCAACAGTCACTCTAAAACATTTCACCCACAACAAAACTGTAGTGCACACTACCCAGCAATAGTCAATATAAAGAACCTAAACAACAACAGTAACAATAAAGCAACCTTCCCAAGAACAGTACCTATAGAGGACCCTTAGTAACAACAGTAACTATAGAGCACCCTACCCAGCAATAGTGACTATAGAGCACCCTACGCAGCAACAGTCACTATAGAGCACTCTACCCAATATCAGTGACCATAGAGTACTCTACACAGCCACAGGCACTATAGAGCACCGTAAATAACAACAGTCAGTATAGAGCACTGCACCAAACAACAGTCAGTATAAAGCACCCTATGAAACAACAGTCAATATAGAGCACAAACTGAAAAGCAGTGAATGTAAAACACCTACACAACAACAGTCACTATAAAGCACCCTATCTAACAACAGTCAATATAGAGGACCTACCCAAAAACAGTCACTGTAGAGCCCTCTTGTCAGCAAAAGTCACTACAGAGCAATCTACAAAGCAACAGTCACTATCAGAGCACATTTATCAAGGACAGTCACTATAGAGCATATAACCAAACAACACGCACTAAACAGCACCTATGCAACAACAGTCAATATAGAGCACCCTCCCCAAGAACAGTCATTATATAGCACCATACCCAACAACAGTCACGATAGAGCACTTCACTGAACAATAGAAACACAGTCACACAATACCACACACACATTCCACAGTGCGGACACCTCACAGAGGCACACCATTCACCACAAACACACACTGAACAGTGAACACACCTCACAAAGTTACGCACCACTGACCACGCACACTTCACAGTCACACACCTCTAAAAGACACATACAAACACCACACAAACACACAAACTGCACAGTCCACACACCTCACAGAAACACACACCACTCATCATACACACACACTACAGAGTATACACACCTCAGACACACACCACTCACCAAACACACCATCCACAGTGCAGACAGCAAACACTGACATAAGACTTTCCATCACACTGCACACTGCACTCACCTTACACAGAAACACACCACGGATGGGGAGGTAGATGGCGCTCTAGAAGCAACTCACCACTGCAGATCTCAGTGAAGAGGCAGAGGGTAAGCAAACATCGCATTTTCAGACGGATCCTTATAGCCCACAGAGCGGGGGAAAAAGCCCAGGTGTAAAAGGCACTCACAACGCAAGCGCAGCGCTCTCCGCTGGTGGGGCCAGGCAGCCAGCGCCGTGGCAGTGGCCTGGCACACAAAACACACGGGTCTGGGCGCCCTGTTAAACTGGCAATTTGAGACCTGGGAGGGCAGATTGCTA
This sequence comes from Leontopithecus rosalia, assembly GCA_028533165.1. Classification (NCBI taxonomy): domain Eukaryota; kingdom Metazoa; phylum Chordata; class Mammalia; order Primates; family Cebidae; genus Leontopithecus; species Leontopithecus rosalia. The sequence goes on from CM052665.1 coordinate 29,968,709, forward strand.
TGTTCATCTGACTGAACGGGTTTTGGACGGTGAACTAGACGAGGAGATTTCTGGGAGGTGAATTGTGAACCAGCGCAGCCGGTGGCTGCACGGGAAATCACACAGATCCAAGTGCCCTTTTGGAAAGCGACTGAGGCACCGGGGAGAGTCAACCCTACAAATTAAAAAGAAAAAAAAGCAAAAAGACTCGGAGGCAGGGAGCCAAGCAATCAGGTTCGACGGGTCGCACCACCACAGGGACAAGCAATGAGGCGATTC
>CM052665.1:29969466-30033320 GCA_028533165.1 Leontopithecus rosalia
GGAAGACAGTGTGGCGATTTCTCAAGGACCTAGAAATAGAAATTTCATTTGACCCAGCATTCCCATTACTAGGTACATATCCAAAGGACTATAAATCGTTCTACTATAAGGACACATGCACACGAATGTTCATTGAAGCACTGTTTACAATAGCAAAGACCTGGAATCAACCCAAATGCCCATAGATTATAGACTGGACTGGGAAAATGTGGCACATATACACCATGGAATATTATGAAGCAATCAAAAACGATGAGTTCGTGTCCTTTGTAGGGACATGGATGAACCTTGAGAACATCATTCTCAGCAAATTGACACAAGAACAGAAAAGAAAACACCATATATACTCACTCATAGGCGGGCGATGAACAATGAGAGCACATGGACACAGGGAAGGGAGTACGACACACTGAGGTTTATTGGGGGAAATAGGGGAGAAACAGCGGGGTGGGGAGCGGGGGAGGGATGGCATGGGGAGAAATGCCAAATATGGTGAGGGGGCAGCAGGCAGCAAAACACACTGCCACGTGTGTACCTATGCAACTATCTTGCATGTTCTGCACATGTACCCCAAAACCTAAAATGCAATAAAAATTTAAAAATAAAATAAAATAAACACACCACACACTGAACACAATCCAAAGTGCCGACAGTCGACAGAGACACACAGCACTCTCCACACATAGTCCACCCACACTCCACTGTGCATACACTTCAAACACAAACCACTTAATACACACACTTCACACCCAAACTCCACATAGGACAAACCTCACACAGACACAAAACTCAACACACACACTCTCTACAGTGCACACATCTCACACAGACACACACGATTCATTACAGACACCCTGCAGTGAACACACCTTACATAGACACCCCAGGTACTCCAAACACTGTACACAGAATCCATAGTAAAAATACCTCAGACATACACCACTCAACACACTCACACACACTCCGCAGTACACACACCTCACAGAGACACACGGCACGCACCACACAAATTCCACAAATACACACCACGATGAACACACATCACACAGACCAACACCAATCACCTGACAGCTTATCCACAATGCAGACACCTCACACTGTCATACACCAGTCACCACACACCCTCAACACACACACTCAGTGCACACATTTTTTGAAGACACACACCAGTCAGCACACTCACTCTTTAGTGCACACACCTTACAAAATCACACACTGTAGAACACACATACACTCCATAGTTCACACACCTCACAAAGACACACAACACATATCATGCACAGAGACTCCACAGTGCATACATGTAACACAGACACACAGCACTAACCTTACACACACACTCCACAGTGCAGACACCTCATACAGCCACACAGTACTCATGACACACTCACTTTACAATGAAGACAGCTCACACAGACATGACTGTCCACACACTACACATTAAACACACCTCACCCAGACGCATAGCATTCACCACATATACATACCACAGTGTAGACACCTCACACTGGCACACCACTCACCAGAAACACACACTGGACAGTGCACATGTCTCACAAAGACACACACTATTGACCATACACATTCTTTTCTCTGCAGACACATCACACACAAACACAATACTCACAACACAAACACACAACTGCACAGTACACACAACTCACACAAACACACACCACTCACCATACACAAACACTACACAGTGCTCACACCACACACAGAGAGACAATACTCACAAAAACCACACTCCACAGTGCAGACAACTAACACAGAGATACCCCACTCACTAGAGTCACTACACAGTGCACTCACCTCAGACAAACACACACTAATCACTGCACATATATTCCAAAGTGCAGACACTCTGCACAGGCCCACACCACACACCACACAAACACACACACAGCACCGTGCACACACCTAACTGAAAAACAACCACTCACCATACCACACAATACAGAGTTCACACACCTCAAATAGACACAAGATTCACCACACACACACTCCACAGTGCACTCACACAGACATAAAACTGTCCACACACACTACTCACCACAGACACACACCACTCACCACACAGACACTCTGCACAGCACAAAAACTTCACACAAACAGAAGCCACTCATTACACACACTACTCACAGTGCATACCCCCACCAGAAATACACACCACTCACCACACACACTATGTATTGTGCACACTCCTCACAGAAATACCCACCAATCAGCACACATACAATGCACTGTGCACAGAACTCATGCAGACACACACCACTTACCACGCACACACCCTCCACAGTGCACACTCCTCACACAGACACACACCACTTACCACACACGCTGCACACTCACACTACACTCTGCATACATCTCACACAAAAGCACACCACTCATCACACGCATACTACACAGTGCACACACATCACACAGGCACACACTGCTCATCAAAAATACACTGCACAGTGCAGACACCTCACACAGACACACACCAGTCAAAACACACACTCCACAAACATACTCCACAGTGCACACACCTTAAATAGACATTCACCATTCACACATTAGAGTGCACACAACTTACACAGACACACCACTAACTAAATTCATAAAACTCCACATTGCACACATTTTACAGAGACACACACCACTCAACAAACACACACTTTTGCAGTTCACACAATTCACACAGACACACAGCAGTCACTACACACACACTCCAGAGTGCACACACATCACAAACACACCACTCACGACACACACACTTCACATTGAAAATATCTTATACAGACACACGATTGAACACACACAATACACAGTAAATACATTTCACATAGAAACACAACACTTAACACAAACACATTACACAGTGCAGACACCTCAATCAGCCACACCACTTACCAAAAACACACACTGCACAGTGAACACACTTCACAAAGGCACACGCCAAAGCCAACACACACACTCTTCAGTGCACACACCTAACACAAATACACACCACTCACCACACAGACAAACACAAACTGCACAGTGCACACACTTCACCCAAAGACACCCCACTCACCATACACACACACTACACAGTGCACACCCCACACACAGACAGACATTACAAACCAAACACACACTCCACAGTGCAGACACCTAACACAGGTATAAATCACCACAAATGTCACACAGTTCACTCACCTCACAAATATTTACTCCAGTCACCACACACACAATCCAAAGGAAAGACATTCCACACACTTAGCACTCCCCCCACACACTCCACACCAACTCCACTGTGCATACACCTCACACAGTCACACACCACTTAATACACATACTTCACACACACACTCTACATACCACAAACCTCACACAGACATAATACTCAACACATACACTCTCCACAGTGGACACACCTCACACAAACACACATTACTTATCAGACAGTACACAGTGCACACACCTCACACATTCACACAAGTCGCCACACAAACTCCACAGTGCACATATTTTATGCAGAGACACACCATGCCCTCCACACACTCCACACACAATACACAGTGTACATACCTAAGACATACACCACTCGCCACATTCTCACAAGCTCCAGAGGACACACCCCTCACAGAGACACACAGCAAGCACCACACAAACTCCACAAACACCACAATGCAAACACATAACAGAAACGAACACCAGTCCCCTGAGAGCTTAACCACAATTCAGACACCTCACTCAGTCACACACCAGGCACCACACATACTCAACACACACACCAATCACCACAAAAACACACACCAACTGCACAGTGCACAGAACTCACACACACATCACTCACCATACACACACAGTTCACACTGTGCACATCACACACAGACCATAGTCATCAAACACACACTCCACAGTGCAGACACCTAACACAACCTACCACTCCCCACACACACTACACAGTGCACTTACCTCACACAGACACATACCACTCACTGCACACACAATCCAAAGCACAGACACTCCACACTCCACACAAAAACACACCGCTCATCACACACACTTCATTAACACTCCACTGTGCACATACCTCACACAGACACAGAACACTCAATGCACACACTTAGTGCACACACTCCACATACGACACACATCACACAGACCAAACTCACCACAAACACACTTTCCACTTTGCACACACCTCACACAGACACACCCTTTATCACACACAAACTTCACAGTGCACACATCTCACACAGACACAAACCACTCACCACACACACCATTTAAAGTGCACACATCACACAGACACACACCACACCGTCCACAAACTTTACATATAACCCGCATTGCATGTACCTCAGCCACATACCATTCATCACCCAGAAATTCCACAACACACACCTCACAAATACACACAGCACGCAGTACACAAAATTCACAAACACACATCACAAGGCACACAGATTACACAAACACCAATCATGTCACACCCTATCCACAATGCAAGCAACTCATACTGACCCACACCAGTCACCACACACACTGAACGCACACACTCAGTGCTAACATTACACCCAGACACAGACAACCCACAACACACACTCCACATTGCAGAGACCTCACATAAACACACAGTATAGATCACACACACTCGACTGTGCACACGCCTCATGTTGACACACACAACTTTCCAGACACACATCATACACAATGCACACACCTCACAAAGACACACACCACTCATCACACACATTCTCCACACTGGACCGACATCACAGACACATGCCACTCACAACACACACACACTTCAGAGTTAAGACACCTCATACAGAAACACTACTGACCACACAAACTACACTTTGAAGAAACCTAACAAAGACACAGAACACTCACCACACACACATTCCACATTGCAGACACCTCAAACCGGCACACTACTCACCAGAATCACACACTACCCAGTGCACATACCTGACACAGACACACACCGGAATTCACACACATATCTCACAGTGCACACACCACCCAGATACACACACCACACACCACACAAACACACAAACTGCACTGTGCCCACACCTAACCCAAATACACACTACTCACCGTGCACACTTACTTCAAAGTGCACACACTTCACACAGAGAAGACAGCCCACACACACTGAACAGTGCACAAACCTTAGACAGATACACACCACTCACCACAAACACACTGTGCACATTACAAGAACCTCAAACAGACAAAAGTCACTCACCACACAGACTCTTCACAGTGCACACACCACACAGACACACAACAGTCACCACAAACTGGACACACACACACAGTGCACACACCTTAAGCAAACACAAATCTCTCACACATTAAAAAGTGCACACACTCACACAAACACACAACTCACCACACACATAACATGCCACAGTGCTCACATCCCACCCAGAACACTCACCAACACACACTCGAGTTCATACAGCTCACAGAGACATCAGCAGTCACAACGCACAAAATTCAGAGTGAACACGCCTCACACACACTGCACTCTCGACTTACACCCTCCTTATAAAGAAACCTCATACAGACACACGACTGACCACACACACTACACAGTAAATACTTTTTACACAAACACACAACACTCACCACACACACATTTTGCAGTGCAGACACTTCACACTGTCACACCACTCGCCACAAACACTGCACAGTGAACACACCTCACAAAGACACACACCATTGACCACACAGACTCCACAGTGTACATACCTCACACAAACACACACCACTCACCATACACCCACACTACACAGTGCACAAAACTCACACAGACACACACCACTCACAAAAATACACAATCCGAAGTGCAGACTCCAAACACAGACATTCCACTTACAACACACACAAAACCATGAACTCACCTCACACAGACACACACCACCCACTGCACACACAATTCAAAGTGCAGACACTCCAAACAGACACTCACCATTCACCACACACACTCCACTGTGAACAACTTACACAGATGCACACTGCTTAATACACACACTTCATGCACACACTTCACATTGCACGAAACCCACAGAGAAACAAAACTCACCACACACTCTCCACATTGCACACACCTCAAACAGACACACACCACTTATCACTCACACACTCCAAGGTGCACAAACCTCAGACGGAAACATACCACTCACCACACAAAGACACACAAACTGCATGGTGCATTCACCTCACACAATACAGACCACTCATTATACACACACTACACAGTGCACTCCCTTCACACAGACACACACCACCCACTGCACACACAATGGAAAGTGCAGCGCCTTTACACAGACACCACTCACCACACACACTCCACGCACACTCTGCTGTGCATAGACCTCACAGAGACCCACACCACTTAATACACACACTTCACACACACAGTCCACATTGCACATACCTCACACAGACACAAAATTTAACACACACACTCTAAAGAGTGCACACACCTCACATAGACACACACCACTTATCACCCACACACTACACAGTGCACACACCTCAAATATACACAAAACTCACCACACACACTTTCCACCATGCACACACCTTACACAGAGACACACCTTGCCCTCCACACACTCCACACACAATCCGCCATGCACATACTTCAGACATACACCACTCACAACATTCATACACACTCCAGAGTACACACACCTCACAGAGAAACACAGCACGCACCACACAAACTCCACAAACACACCACAATGTACACAAACCACAAGGACAAACACCAATCTCCTGACACCTTATCCACAATGTAGACCCCTCAGAGAGTCACACGACAGTCACCACACACACTCAGCACACATTTTACACAGAAACACACCACTGAGCACACACTCTGCACGGTGAATTCACATCACACAGACACACAGCACATACCATGCACACAGACTTTACAGTGCACACACCTGAAACACACACGCACTACTTACAACACAGACACTTTCCAGTGAAGACACCTCACAGAGACACAAGAATGACCACACACTGAACAGTAAACACACCTAATGCAGACACACAACAATCATCACACACACATTCCGCAGTTCAGACATCTCACACAGGCACACAACTAACCAGAAGCACACACTGCACAGTGTGCACACCTCACAGACACACACCAATGACCACACACAGATTTCTCAGTGCACACAACTCACACCACTAACCACAGAAATACATACAAACTTCACAGTTCACACACCTAACAAAAACACACATCACTCACCATACACACACACTACAGAGTGCATGCAACACACACAAACAGAACAAACTCACTAAACACACTCCACAGTGCAGACACCTAACACAGACATACCACACACCACACACCCTATGCAGTGCACTCATCTCACACAGACACGCAACATTGACCACACACAGAGTCCAAAGTGAAGACATTCCACACAGACACACAGCACTCATCACACACACTCCATACACCCTCCACTGTGCACACACCTCACAAAGACATACACCACTCAAAACACACAGTTAACAGAATCCACATAGTACAAACCTCACGCAGACACAAATTTTATCACACACACTCTCCACAGCGCAAAATCCTTACACCAACACACACCACTCATCACACAAGAACTCCACAGTGAACGCACCTCACACAGAAACACATCCCTCATTACACAAAAACTGCACAGTGCACAAACCTCACAAAGACAAAAGCCACTCACCACACATACACCCTCCACAGTGCGCACATCTCACAAACACACACACACACCATGCAGTGCATGGACTTTACATATAATCCACAGTGTACATAACTCAAACACCAGTCATCAAACAGACACTTCACAAAACATACCTCACAGAGATACACAGCACTCACCACACAAATTTCACACACACACACACCACAATGCACCCACATTAAAGAGACACACACCAAGCACCTTACAACTTATCCACAATGAAAGCACATCAGACGGTCACACACCAGTCACCACACCCACTCAAGGCATTCACTCAGTGTACACATTTTACACAAACACCACTCACCGCACACACTCCGCAGTGCCCAGACTTCACACACACACTATGGACCACACACATTCCACAGTGCACAAACCTCACACTGACACACCCAAATTTTTATACCAACATACTACACAGTGCACACACCTCGCCTATACACAGACCATTCACGACACACACACTTCTCAATGAAGACATCTCATACAGAATCACTAATGACCACACACAATACATAGTGTACACACATAACAGAGACACAGAACACACACTACATTTATATTCGACAGTACAGACACCTCACACAGGCAAACTACTCACCACAAACATAGATTCCATAGTTTACACACGTGACACAGTCACACACCATTACCACACACACTCCACAGTGCACACACCTTACACAGACACACACCTTGAACACACGCACTTCACAGTGCACACATCACATACAAACACACACCACACACTACAAAAATACAGACACTGCATTGTGTACACACCTAAATGAAACACACACCACTCACTATATGCACACATTACAGAGTGCACACTAAACACAGTGCACACACCTCAACAGATACAGAAGATTCATCACACAAACACATCCCACAGTGCACAAACTTACAAAGACACACACCACTCACCACACACACATTCTTCACAGTGCAAAACTTTACACAGACACAAATAACTCCCCACACACTCTTCAAAGTGCACACATCTTACACAGACATACACCAGTCACCACACACATCACAGTGCACACACCACACAGTGACACACACCAATTAGCACAGACACTCCATCGTGCCCAAACCTCATGAAGACACATACCACTTACCACGCACATACTCTCCACAGTGCACACACCTCACAAAACACACGTTATCCACCACAAACACTTTACACTGCACACACCTCACACGAACCCACATCACTCATGACACACACAACCACAGTGAAGACACCTCACACAGAAGCACTACTGACCATACACACTGCACAGTGTGCACACTTATCAGAGGCACAGAACACTCACCACACACACATTCCGCAGTGCAGACACTCACACAGGCACACCACTCACCACAAACACACACTCCACAGTGCACACATCTGATAGAGACACACACCACCAAACACACACACACTCCACAGTGCACACAACGCACACAGACACATACCACACACCACACAAACACACACACTGCATTGTGCACCCACCTAACACAAACACAGACCACTCACCATACACACACACTACACAGTGCACATACCTCACAGAGATACAGAAGATTCACCACACAAATTCACCCGAAAGTACAGAAACCTCACAAAGACACACAGCACTCACCACACACACAATCTGCACAGAGCAAAAACCTCACACAGACACAAGTCACTCACCACACACACTCTTCACAGTGCACACACCTCACGCCGACACACTACTTACCACACACACTCTACACTGCACACACCTCACACAGACACACAACACTTACTACACACACCCTCCATAGTGCACACACTTCACAGGGAAACACACCAATCAGCATACACACACTCCACTGTGCACACCTCACAAAGACACACACCACTTACCAAACACACGCTCTTCACAGTGCACACACTTAACACCGACACACATCACGCAACACACACTCACCAGAGTGCAGACATTTAGAACAGACACACACCACTTACCACACACACTGCACACTCACACTCCACTGCACTTATATCTCACGCAGGCACGCATCACTCATTACATGCATACTACACAGTGCACACACCTCACATGGACAAACACCACTCACCACACACCCACTCCACAGTGCAGACATCTCACAGGGACACACACCAGTCACTGCACACACTCCACACACATACACTGAAGTGAACACAACTCAAACAGACACAACACTCACCACACACATAAGAATTCACAGTGCACACATTTCACACAGGCACACCACTCATCAAACACACACTCTATCGTTCACACAACTCACATAGACACAGCCATCACCACTCACACACACTTTATAAAGGACACAACTCACACACACACACCACTCATGACACAGACACTGTAAATTAAGGAAACCTTATACAGACACACGACTGACGACACACTACATAGTAAATACATTTCACACAGAAACACAACACTCACCACACACACATTTCACAGTGCAGACACCACACACAGGCACACCACTAACCACAAACTCACACTGCACAGTAAACACATTATATAAAGACAGATACCACTGACCATACACACTCTACAGTGCACTTACCACACAGACATACACCACTCACCATACACACACTGCACAGTGTACACTCCTCAAACTGAAACAAACCACTCACCAAACACACCATCCACAGTGCAGACACCAAACACAGTCATACCAATTACCACACACTACACACTGCACTAACCTCACACAGAAACACACCACCCACTGCACACACAATCCAAAGTGCAGACACTCCACACAGACACACACCACTCAACACACACGCTTCACACACTCCATTGTGCATACACCTCACACAGTCACACACCGCTGAATACACACACTTTATGCACAGACTCCACATAGCAAAAACCTCACAGACACAAAACGCATCACACACACTCTCCACAGTGCACACATGTTACACATACACTCAACTCACCACACACATACCCTCCACAGTGCACACAACTTACACAGACACAGCATGCCCTCCATATACTCCACAAACAATTTACAGTGCACATACCTCAGACATAAACCACTCACCACACTCACACACACTCCAGAGTACATACACTTTCCAGAGACATGCAGAATACCCGACACAAACTATACAAACCCACACCACAATGTAGCCACATCACACAGATGAACACCAATCACACGACACTTATCCAGAATGCAGACACCTTACACTGACACACACCAGTCACCAAACACACTCAACACACACACTTAGTGTACATATTTTACACAGACACACTGCACTAGGCACACACACTCCACGGTGCACACACCTCACACAAATACACACTGTAGCACACACACACTACACAGTGAACACACCTTACACAGAGAAACACCACATACCATACAGAGACACTAGACAGTGTACACATATGACACAGACAGACAGCTTTCACCATACACTCACACTCAACAGTGCACAAACTCAGACACACACTAGTCACGACACACACACTTTACAGTGAAGACACCTCACACACACAAGAGTGACCACAAACACTACACAGAAAACACATTTCACACAAACAACACTCACCACACACACACATTCCACAGTGCAGACACATCACACAGGCACAGGACTTACCAGAAACACACAGTGTGCACACCTCACAAAGACACACACCACTGACCACACACAGACTCCTCAGTGCACACAACTCACACAGAAACACACCACTTACCACACAAACACACACAAACTGCATAGTGCACACACTTCCCACAAACACAGACAACTCAACATACAGACATACACTACATAGTGCACACACCACACACAGAGAAACAATACTCACCAAACACACACTCCACAGTACAGAAACCTTACTCAGACGTACCACTCACTGCACACATTCCACACACTCTCCACAGTGTACACATCTCACACAGACACACAGCACGCATCACACACAAACTTTATAGTGCAGACACCTCACACAGACACACCACTCAACACACACACACCTTCCACAGTGCACACACCTCACACAGGCACACACTACGGAGTTCATGGACGACAAACATAATCCACAGTGCACATACCTCAGACACACACCATTCATCACACAGAAACTCTGCAACACACACCTCACAGAGACACATAGCATGCACCACACAAATTCTGCACATACACACCACAATGCACAAACATTACACAGACACACACTGATCAACTCACACCCTATCCACAATGTAGGCACCTCACACTGTCACAGAACGATTACCACACACACTCAACACACACTCAGTGCACACATTTTTCACAGAAACACGCCACTAACAGCACACACATTATGTTGCCGAGACCTGAGACAAACACACATGGTAGAACACACACACTCCACAGTGCACACAGCTCACTCAGACACACAACTCTCCAGACTCACATAATACAGAGTGCACACACCTCAAAATGGCAGAAAACACTCACCACAAACACACACACTACACTGCACACTCCTCACACAGACACACACCACTCATAACACACACACTGCACAGTGAAGACAACTCATAAAGAAACACTACTGACCACACACACGAAAATGAACACACTTAACAGAGACAAAAAAACTCACCAAACACACATTCAACAGTGAAGACACCTCACACAGGCACACTAGTCACGACAAAGGTGCTCTCCACAGTGCACACACCTGACAAAGACACACATCTCTGACAACACACCCAAACTCCACAGTGCACACTTCGTATCCAGTTCACACCACACACCACATAAACACACACAAAGCACTGTGTACATACCTAACACACAGAAGCACAGCAGGTACCACACACTCCATAGTGGACACAACTCACACACACCACTCACGGCACACACACTCCACGATGAAGAAACCTCATAGAGAAACACAAATGACCACACACACTACACAGTAAGTACATTTTACACAGTCAGACAACACTCACCACACACAGATTCCGCAGTGCAGACACCTCACACAGGCACACCACTCACCGCAAACAAAAACAGCAGAGTGAACAGACCTCACAAATTTACTTTAGAGCATACTACCAATAACAGTTACTAAAGAGCACCCCACCATACAATAGTCACTATAGAGAACCTTCACAACAGCAGTCACTATAGAGTACCCCACGGAGTAAGAGTCACTACAGAGCACTCCACCCAACAACAGTCACTATAGAGCAACCCACCCAATAACACTCACTATAGAGCAGCTATTCAGCAACAGTCACTCTAGAACACCCTACCCAACAGCAGTCACTTTAGAGAACCCCACTCAAAAACAGTCACTATAGAGTACCCTACACAATAGGCACTTTAGAGGCCTTGCCCCAACAGTCACTATGGAGCAGTTTACCCAACAACTGTCACTATAGAAAACTCTACCGAGCAACAGTCACTATTGAGCCCTTTCCCAAACAATAGACACTCTATAGCACCTACATTACAGGAGCCACTATAGAACATCTACCCAACAAGAGTCACTATAAAGCTTTTTACCCAACAGCAGTCACTATAGCGCAACCCAGCTAGCAACAGTCACTATGAGCATCCTACCCAGAAACAGTTACTATAGAGCACCGTACCCAACAACATTCATGATAGATCACCCTACCATCTACAGTCGCTAAGAGCACCCTACCAAAAAAAGTCAGTATACAGCACCTACACAACAAGAGTCACTATACAGCACCTACCCAAAAACAGTTACTAAAAAGCAACTACCGAACAGTCACTATAGAGCACCTACCCAACAACAGTCACTATAGAGTACTGTACCCAGAAGCAGTTTCTATAGAGCACCGAACCAAACAACAGTCACTATATATCACCCTACCCAAAAACAGTCACGATAGAATACCTACCAAACAAAAGTCATTATTGAGCGCCATACACAACAGTCACCATAGAGTACTCTATTCAAAAACAGTAACTATAGAACACCCTACCCAACAACAGTCACTATAAAGCACCATACATAACAACAGTCACTATCTAGAGCACCCTATGCAACAACATTCCCTATGAAGCACCCAACTCAACAACAGTATTATAGAGCACCCCAACCAACAACAGTCACTATAGAGCATTCTACCCAACATCAATCACTATAGAGCATCCTACCAAACAACAATCACTGTAGAGCACCTACCAAACAACAGTCACTATAGAGCACCACTTTTAACAACAGTCACTATAGAGTACCCCAAACAACAATCACAATAGTGTTTTCAACCCAACAACAGTCGATACAGAGCACCCCACTAAACAACAGCCACTATAAAGCACCCTACTTAGCAACAGTCACTATAGAGCACCAGACTCAACAACAGTCACTATAGAGCATTCTACTTAGCAACAGTCACAATAGGGCACGCTACTAAAAAATAGTCAGTATACCGCACCCTACCCAATAACAGTCACTATAGAGCATTCTACCCAACATCAGTCACAATAGAGCACCAAACGCAACAACAGTCACGATAGAGCACCTTATTGAAAAACAGTCAATATAAAGCACCCTACACCATAGTTGAGTTTTTTTTTTTGAGACGGTGTTTCCCTCTTGTTACCCAGGCTGAAGTGCAATTACGCAATCTCGGCTCACCACAACCTCTGCCTCCTGGGTTCAGGCAATTCTCCTGCCTCAGCTTCCTGAGCAGCTGTGACTACAGGCACGCGCCACCATGCCCAGCTAATATTTTTTGTATTTTTAGTAGAGACAGGGTTTCACCATGCTGACCAGGATGGTCTCGATATCTTGACCTCGTGATCCACCCGTCTCGACCTCCCAAAGTGCTGGGATTACAGGCTTGAGCCACCGCGCCTGGTCTATAGTTGGGTTTTTGGTGTGGGTTCTGTAAACTGACTATTGCTGGGCGGAGTGCTCTATACTTACTGATGTTGGGAAGAATGCTATAGGTAGTGACTGTTGTTGGGTAGCGTGCTCTTTAGTGAATTTTGGGTAGGGTGCTTTATAGGGACTTGTTGAGAGGGTGCTCTACAGTGACGGTTATTGGGTAGGTGATCTACAGTGACTATTGTTGGGTGCGGTGCTCTATGGTTACTATAGTTTAGTAGGGTGTGCTATAGTGACTGTTGTTGGGTAGGGTGCTCTATAGAGACTGTTCCTAAGTAGAGTGTTCTATAGTGACTGTTCTTGGGTATAGTGCTCTATAGGTGACTGCTGTGCGGTGGAGTTCTCTATAGTTACTCTTGTGTAGAGTGCACTCTAGTGACTGTTTCGAAGAGTGCACGATAGAGACTTGTTTTTTAGGGTGCTCTATAGTGACTGTTGTTGGATTGGTGCTCTATAGAGACTGTTGTTGGGTAGGGTGCTCTATAATGACTGTTGTTGGGTAAGGTGCTCAATAGTGACTGTTACTGGGTAGAGTGGTCCATAGTTGCTGTTGTTGGGTAGGTGCTCTATAGTTACTGTTTTTCGGTAGGTAATCTATAGTGAATGTTTTTTGGTAGGTGCTCTATAGTGACTGTTGTTGGGTTGGTACTCTATAGTGACTATTGTTGGGTTGCTGATCTATAGTGACTGTTATTGGTTGGGGTGCTGTATGGTGACTGTTTTTGTGTAAAGTGCTCTACAGGTGACTGTTGTAGAGTGGAGTTCTCTACAGTAATGGCTGTTGCATAAAGTGCTCTATAGTGACTGTTGTTGGGAAGGTACTCTACACTGACTATTGTTGTGTAGGGTACTCTATAGTGACTGTTGTTGGGAATGTGATCTATAGTGACTGTCGTTAGGTAGGGTGCTCTATAGTGACTATTGTTGGGTAGGTACTCTATAGTGACTATTGTTTGCTAGGGTACTCTATAGTGTCTGTTGTTGGGTGGGGTGCTCAATATTGCCTTTTGCTGGGTGGGGTGCTCTATAGCGACTGTTGTTGCGTAGAGTGTTCTAGATAGTGACTTGTTGCATAGTTGCTCTATAGTGATTGTTGTTAAATAGGGTACTCTATAGTGACTGTTGTTGAGTAGAGTGCTCCATAGAAACTGTTTTTCTGTTTGGTGCTTTATAGTGAATGTTGTTACATAGAGTGTTCTGTAGGTGACTGTTGCTGGGTTGAGTGTTCTATAGTGTATATTGTGTAGAGTACTCTATAGTGACTCTTGTTGTGTGGAGTTCTCCATAGTTACTTCTGTTTGGTAGGTGGCTATAGATACTGACTGCTATTCGTTAGGGTGCTCTATGGTGACTCTTGTTGGGTGGAGTGTTCTGTAGTTACTGTTCTTGGGTAGGGTGCTCTGTAGTAACTTTTGTTTGGTAGGGGGCTCTAGATACTGACTGTTATTGTGTAGGGTGCTCTATAGTAAAAACTGGTGTGTAGGGTGCTCTACAGTGACTGTTGCTGCATGGGGTTCTCTATCATAACTCTTGATAGGTAGTGTGCTCTTTAGTGACTATTTTTGAGTAGGGACTCTACAGTGAGTGTTGTTTAGTGGGGTGCTCTATAGGGAATGTTGTTGATTAAGTGCTCTATAGTTACTGTTGTTGGGTTGTGTGCTCTATGATGACTGTTTTTCTGTGGGGTGCTCTATAGTGATTGTTGTTGGGTGGAGGGCTCTATACTGACTCTTGATGGAGAAGTGCTTTATAGTGACTGTTTTTGGGTAGTGTTCTCTATACAATCTTTTCTTGGGTAGGGTGTTCTATAGTGATGGTTGTTGGGTAGAGTGCTATATATTGACTGTTCCTATGGAGAAAGTTCTAAACTGACTATTGTTGGGTAGTTGCTTTATACAGTCTGATGTTGTGTAGGGTGCTTGATATTGACATTGGTTGGGTAGGGGCTCTATATTGAGTCATGTTGCATGGGTGCTTCACAGTTACTGTTATCGTGTAGGTACACTGCAGAGTGACTGTTTTTGGATAGGATGCTTTATAATTAGTGATGTTGGGTAGGGTGGTGATTATTGTTGGGTGGGTACTCTAGTAATTATTGCTGGGTAGATTGCTCTGTAAGTGACAGTTTTTGTGTGAAGTTCTCTATAAGTGACTATTGTTTGGTGGAGTGTTCTATACTGAATATTGTATAGAGTGCTTTATAGTGACTGTTGTTGTGTGGAGTGCTTATTAGTGACTGTTGTTGGGTAGGGTGTTCTATACTGACTGTTGTTTAACAGGTGGCTCTAGATACTGATTGTTATTGTGTACGGTGCCCTATAGGGTACCCTGTTCTGTAGATTGTTCTATAGTGATGGTTTTGGGTAGAGGGCTCTATAGTGACTGTTGTAGGGTAGGTGCTCTATAGTAACTGTTGATGGATAGGTGCTCTACAATGACTATTGTTGGGTGCAGTGCTCTATAGGAACTGTTGTTAAATAGGGTGCTCTAGAGTGACTGTTGCTGGGTATGGTGCCTTAGACTGACTGTTGTTGGGTAGAGTACTCTACAGTGCCTGTTGCTGCATTAGGTGCTCTATACTGACTGTTGATGGGTAGCATGCTGTATAGTGACTGTTGTTAAGTACGGTGCTCTATAGTGACTGTTTTCGGGTATGGTGCTTTATAGTGACTATTTTTGAACCTGTGCACTGTACTGACTGTTTCTGAATAGGGTGCTCTATACTGACTGTTGTTGGGTGGGGTGCTCTATGGTGACTGTTGTTGGGTAAAGTGCTCTATATGTGACTGTTTTTGGGTGAAGTGCTCTAAAATCATTGTTGTGCTGCTCTGTTGGTGACTGTCACCATGGTGACAGTTGGTGGGTAGAGTACCCTACAGTGACTTGCTGGGTAGCTTTCTAAATATTGACTGTTGTTCGGTAAGTTATCTATAATGACTGTGGTTGGGTACATTGCTCTATAGTGACTGTTGATAAGTAGAGTGCACCATACTGATTGTTGATGGGTAGGTGGCCTATACTGACTGTTGTAGTGTGGGTACGGTATAATGACTGTTGTTCGGTGGATGCTCTATAGTGACTGTTGTTCGTTAGGGTGCTCTATTGTAACAGCTGTTGCATAGGGTACGCTATAGTCAATGTTGTGTGGAGAGCTCTTCAGGTCGCTTGTTCGGTGTGGTGCTCAATACTGACTGTTGATGAATGGGGTGCTCTATAGTGACTATAGTTGGTTAGGTGCTCTATAGTGTTTGTTGTTGGGTAGGTGCTCCATAGTGACTGTTTTAGGTAGAGTGCTCTATAATGACAGTTGTTGGTAGGGTGCTCCATACTGACTATTGTTAGGTAGGGTGCTCTATAGTGACTGTTGGTGGGTAGAGTACTCTACACTGACTTGTTGGGTAGCTTTCTAAATATTTACTGTTGTCCAGTAGGTTATCTATAATGACTGTTGTTGGGTACAGTGCTCTATATTGACTGTTGTTAAGTAGAGTGCACCACAGTGACTGTTGTTGGGTAGGAGACCTATACTGACAGTTGTAGTGTAGGTACGGTATAATGACTGTTGTTTGATGGGTGCTCTATAGTGACTTTTGTTCGTTAGAGTGCTCTATTGTAACTTGTTGCATACAGTACGCTATATTGAATATTGTGTAGAGAGCTCTTTAGGTCGCTTGTTGGGTGGGGTGCTCAATACTGACTGTTGCTGAATGGGGTGCTCTATAGTGACTATTGTTGGGTAGGAGCTCCATAGTGTCTGTTGTTGGGTAGGTGCTCCATAGTGACTGTTTTTAGGTAGAGTGCTCTATAGTGACAGTTGTTGGTAGGGTGATCCATAGTGACTATTGTTAGGTAGGGTGCTCTATAGTGATTGTTGTTGGGTAGAATTCTCTATTGTGACTGTTCTTGGGTGGAGTGCTCTGTAGAGACTGTTGTTTGCAAGGGTGCTCTATAGTGACTGTTGATTGATAGAGAGCTTTATAGTGACTTTTGCTGTAAACTTGCTCTATATAGACTGTTGTTGGGTAAGGTGTTCTATACTGACTGTTCCTGGGTAGGTGCTCTATAGTGACTGGTTGGGTACGGCATTTTATACAGAGATTTTGGGTAGAGTTCTTTATAGTGACTGTTGTTTGGTTGGTTCTCAGTACTGGCTGTTAATGTGTAGTTGCTCTATAGTGACGGTTGTTAGGTGGAGTGCTCTATAATGACTGTTTTGGGTACACTGCTCTATAGAGACTGTTGATGGGTGGGGTGCTCTATAGTGATGGTTGTTGTGTATGTTGCTCCATAGAGACTCTTTTTAAATAGGTGCTCTACAGTGACTGTTATTGGACCGGGTGTTCTATATTGACTTTTCTTGGGTAGGTGCTAAGTAGTGACTGTTAATGGGTAGGGTGTTCCATAGCGACAGTTGTTGGGTTGGGTGCTCTATAGTGACTATTGTTGGGTGTGGTCTCTATAGTGACTATTGTTGTGTGGAGTGCTCCATATTGGCTGTTGTTAGGTAGGGTGCTCTACAATGACTGCTCTTTGGAGGGTGCTCAATAGTGATTGCTGTTGAGTAGCGTGCTCCATATTGACTGTTGTAGGTTAGGTGCTCTATAGAGAGTCTTGATGGGTAGTTGCTCTATAGTACCTGTTTTTGAATAATGTGTTCTATAGTGACTACTGTTTGGTACAGTCTTCTATAGTGATTGTTGTTAGTTACAGTGCTCTATAGTGACTCTTGTTGGGTAGAGTGTTCTATAGTGATGGTTCTTGAAGAGAGGGCTATATAGTTACTGTTGATGTGTAGGTACTCTATAGTGACTATTTGAATAGTGTGCTCTGTAGTGACTGTTGGGTAGAATATTCTATAATTATTGCTGTTTGGTAGAGTGTTCTGTAGTGACTGTTGTTTTGTATGGTGCTCTATAGTGACTGTTGCTGCGTAGGATGCTCTGTAGTGACTGTTTCTTGGTAGGTGCTCTATACTAAATGTTGTGTATGTGCTCTATAGTGACTGTTGTTCATTAGGGTGCTCTATATTTACTGTTGTTGACTAGGTGTTCTATGGTGACTGTTGTTCATTAGGGTGCTTTATATTTACTGTTGTTGACTAGGTGCTCTATGGTGACTCTTCTTTAGTAGGTGCTCTATAATGACAGTTTTTCTTAGGGGCTCTATAGTGACTGTTGTTAGTTAGGGTGCTCTATAGTGACTGTTGCTGGGTAAGGTGCTATATAGTTACTGTTAATGGGTGTGTGCTCTATAGAGACTGTTTTTGGTTAAGGAGATATATAGTAAGTGTTTATCAGTATGTGATATAGTGACTGTTCATGGATAAAGTGCTCTATAATGTCTGTTTTTGCTTGGGGTGCTCAATAGAGACTGTTTCTGGGTAGGGTGCTCCATAGTGACTGTTTTTGGGTAGAGAGCTTTAGATAATGTCTGTTGTTGGGTAGGTGCTCTATAGTAATTGTTGTTTGGAAGGGTGCTCTATAGCAACTGTTGTTAAGTAGGGTGCTCTATAGTGACTGCTATTGTGTGGGGTTCTCTATAGTGACTGTTGTTGTGTAAAGTGATTTATAAGTGAATGTTGTTAAATATCGTGTTCTATAGTGACAATTTTGTAGAGTGTTCTATGGTGACTGTTTTTGAGTAGAGTGCTCTATACAGACTGTTGTTGGGTAGAGGGCTCTAGATATTGACAGTTATTGGGTAGGGTGCTCAATAGTGACTCTTGTTAGGTAGAGTGCTCTATAGTGACTTTATTTGTGTAGAGGCCTCTGTAGTGATTGTTGTTGTGTAGGTGGTCTATGGGGATTGTTGTTGGGTATGCGCTCTTGACAGACTGTTTCTGAGTAGGGTGCTGTAGAATGACTGTTGTTGAATAGAGTGCTCTATAGTGACTATTACTGCATTGGGTGCTGTATTGTGACTGTTGCTGGCTAGCATGCTCTATAGTGACTGTTGTGTATGCTGCTTTATAGTGACTGGTGTTTGTTAAAGTGCTCTATTGTGACTATTGTTAAATAGGTGCTCTGTACTGACTGTTGCTGGGTAGTGGGCTCTATAGTGACTGTTTTTGGGTGAGGTGCTTTTTGGTTACTCTTGTTGAAAAAAGTGCTCCATTAGTGACTGCTTTTATGTGAAATGCTCTATAAAAACTGTTGTTGTGTAGAGTGCTCTATAGAAACTGTTGTTGTTTAGAGTGCTATACAGTGACTTATTGGGTAGCTTGCTCTATACTGACTGTTTTTTGGTAGGTTATATATGGTGACTGTTGTTGGATACAGTGCTCTATACTGATTGTTTTTGGGTACAGTGCTGTATTGTGACTGTTGCTGGGTAGAGGGCATCATAGTGACTCTTATTGGGAAGGTGCTCTATACTGACTGTTTTTGTGTAGGTGCTCTATTATGATTTTTGTTGGGTATGTGTTCTCTAGTGATTGTTGTTTGTTAAGGTGCTCTATACTATCTGCTATTGTGTAGGGTGTGCTATGGTGAATGTTGTTGGGTGGAGTGTTCTATAGTGTCTGTTCTTGGGTGAATTGCTCAATACTGAGTTTTGCTGAGTGAGGTGCTCTCTAGTGACTGTTGTTGGAAAGAGTGTTTTAGATAGTGACTGTTGTTGGGTAAGTGCATCATAATGATTGTTGTTGAATATTATGCTCTGTAGTGAATGTTGCAGTGTAGGGTGTTCTATGGTGACTGCTGTTGAGTTGGGTGCTCTATAGTGAGTGTGGCTGGTTACAGTGCGCCATAGGTGACTGTTGTTGTGTAGGTTACACTATAGTCACTGTATTTGGGTAGGTGCTCTATAGTGATTTTTGCTGGGTAGCGGGCTCCATTGTGACTGGTGTTGGATAGGGTACTCTGTAGTGACTGTGGCTGGGGAGAGTGCTATATAATGACTGTTGTTGGGTAAAGGGTTCTATAGTGACTGTTGATGGATAGGTGCTCCATAGTGACTGTTGTTGTTTAGGTGCCCTATAGCGACTGTGGTTGCATAGGTGCTCTATAATGACTGTTATTTAGTAGGGTGCTCTATAGTGACTATTACTTGCATGGTGTTCTATAATGACTGTTGTTAAGTAGGGTGTTCTATACTAACTGTTTCTTGGTAGGGTGTTTCATAGTGAGAGTTGCTAGGTGAAGTGCTTTATACTGACTATTACTGGGTAAAGGGCTGTACAGTGACAGTTTTTTGGTAGGTATTCTATAGTGACTGTTGAAGGGTGAGGTGGTCTATAGTGACTTTTTTTGGTAGGGTCTTCTATAGTGACTGTTGTTGGGTAAAGTGCTCCATAGTGACAGTTTTTGGATAGGGTCTTCCATAGTAACTGTTGTTGAATAGTGCACTCTATACTGACTGTTTTTGGGTACGGTATTCAATAGTGATTGTTGTTGGGTAGAGTGCTCTATATAACTGTTTTTAAGTACGTGCTCTATAGTATACCATATTATACCAATATGGTATACTATATGGTATACCATATGGTATACCAATAATATACCATATTAGGTTGATATTACCCAACAACAGACACTTTAGAGAACACCCAGGAACAGTCAGTATAGTGAACCACACCCAACACCAAAGTCTATAGGTTATTCTACCAAAACAGTCACTATAGAGCACCTACACAAAAACAGTCTCTATAATGCACCACACCCAACAACAGTCATTATATAGTACTTTCCCAACAACAGTCACTATAGAGCAGCCTCCCAAGCAACAGTCATATAAAGCACTGTGCCCAGCAACAGTCACTATAGAAAACTCCAAACAACAGTCAGTATAAAGCACCCTACCCAGAAAATGTCACTATAAAGCACCCTTCCCAACAATCATCATTATAGAGCAACCTACCAAGAAGAGTCACTTTAGAGCACTCTACCCAGCAGCAGTCATTACATTGGACTGTAATCTACAAGAGTCACTATAGAGAACTATACCCAACAACAGTCAGTATAAAGAACGCCACCCAAAAACAGTCACCTATAGAGCAGTCCACTGAACAACAGTCACGATAGATCACATATCCAACAACAGTCACTATAAAGCAACCACCCAACAACAGTCACTAAAAAGCACGTTACCCAACAACAGTTAGTATAGAGCACCTACCCAACAACAGTCATTATAAAACACCCTACCCATCAAGTCACAATAGAGCACCTAACTAGCTACAGTTACTATAGAGGATTCTACCCCAAATCAGTAAGTATAGAGCTTTTTACTATGCAACAATGACTATGGAGTGCCCTACCCAGCAACAGTCACTATAGAGCATCCTACCAAACAACAGTCACTATAGATCACTATACCAAAAATAGTCACTACAGAAAATCCTACCAAACAACAGTCACTACAGAGCACCTACCCAACAACTGTTACTATATAGTACCCTACCCAACAACAGTCAGTATAAAACAACATACCCAATAACAGTCACCATAGAGCACCCCACCCAAAAACAGTTACTATAGAAGAGTTACCAAACAACAGCCATTATAGAGCACTCCATTCTGCAAAGTCAGTATAGAGTACGCCAGCAAACAACAGTCACTATAAAGCACATTATCTAGCAACAGCAACTATGGAGAACCTACTGAACAACGAACACTATAGCGCATCTACAAAACAACAGACATTTTAGAGCACAGGACCCAACAACAGTTAGTATAGAGCACCCTAGCAAAAACACTCACTATAGAGAATCCTACTTAACAACAGTCACTATACAGCACCTATTCAACAACAGTTACCATAAAGCACCCTATGCAAAAACAGTCATTCTAAAAATCCTACCCAATAAACGTCACCTATCAAGCACTCTACACAATAACAGTCACTATAGGGCATTCCACCCAAAAAGAGTCACTAGAGATTACCCTACTTGATGACAGTTATTATAGAGCACCCTAATTAACAACAGAAACAATAGAGCACATACTCCACAACTCACTATGGAGGCCTCTACTTAACAAGAGTCAATGTAAAACACCCTTGTCAACAAAATTTACTGTAGAGCACTAAACCTAACAACAGTCACTATAGATCACAAAACCCAGCAAGAGTCAGTATTGAGCACCCCACAGAGTAACAGTCACTATAGATCACCCTGCTTAACAACATACATTATAGAGCTCACTACCAAAAAAAGTCAACATAGAGAATTTTACCTAGCAACAGTCACTATAGAGCTCCTACCCAACAACAGTCAATATACAGCACGTTCCCAATAGCAGTCACTATTCAGCACCTACAAATATCAATCACTATAGAACAAATACACATTAGCTGTCAATACAGAGCACTCTACACAACAGTTACTATAGAGTACTGCATCCAACAACAGTCAGTATGAGCACCGTACCCAACAGTTACTGTAGAGCACCTAGACAACAACAGTCACTGTAGAGCACCTACCCCACAACAGTCACTATAGAGCACACTACCCAGCAACAGTTACTATAGAGCACCTACACAACAACAGTTCCAATAGAATACTGTACCTGGCAAAAGTTACTATACAGCACTCCATCCAGCAGCAGTCACTAAACAGCACACTACCCAACAACAGTCACTATACAGCACCCTACCAAAAACAGTCACTATAGAAAATCCTACTTAAAAACAGCCACGATAGAGCACCTACTAAACAATTGTTTCTATAGAACAACCTACATAAAAACAGTCACTCTAAAGAACTTGCACAACAAAAGTCAATATAGAACACTCAAAAAAACAAAAGTCATTATAGAGCACTCTGCAAAATAGTCAGGGTAAAACACTCCACACAAAAACAGTCACCTATAAAGCAATCTACCGAACAACAGTCACTATCGAGCATGCTACCCAAGAACAGTCACTATAGAGCACTAAACTCAACAAAATTACTATAGAGCACTACCAAACAACAGTCACTATAGAGCACCATACTCTACATCAGTCACTCTCTGTAACACTCTACACAACAACAGTCACTACGGAGAACTCCACCAAAGAACAGTCACTATAGTGCACCATGCCCAACAACAGACTCTATAGAGCATTCTACCAAACAACCATCACTGTAGAGCAACCTAAGCAACAACAATCAGTATAGAGCACTCTACCCAATAACAGTCACTATAGAGGACCCCACCAAACAACAGGTAGTATACAATACTTACCAAACAACAGTCACTATATAGCACTTCACCCAGCAACCGTCAGCATAGAGGAACCCACATGACAACAGTCACTAAAGAGCACACTATCCACCAACAGTCACTATGGAGAACCCACTGAACAACAGAAACTATAGCGAACCCCAGCAAACAACAGGTACTATAGAATACTTACCAAACAACAGTCACTATATAGCACTTCACCCAGCAACCGTCAGCATAGAGGAACCCACATGACAACAGTCACTAAAGAGCACACTATTCACCAACAGTCACTATGGAGAACCCACTGAACAACAGACACTATAGCGAACCTACACAACAAGAGACACTACAGAGCACCCTACCCAACAACAGACACTGTAGAGCACCCTACCCAAACAGTCACTATAAAAACTCCTATCAAAAAAGAGTCAATATACAGCACCTTCCCAACACTTATTAAATAGCACCCTACCCAAAAGCAGTCACTCTAAAGAACCTACCCAGCAACAGTCACTTAGAGTAATCTAACCAACAACAGTCACTATAGAGCACTCTACACTATAGTCACTATAAAACACTGCACCCAACCACAGTAACCTGTTGAGCACTTTACCCAACAATGTCACTATTGAGGACCCCACCCAACCTGAGTCATTATAGTACATCCTACCCAACAACAGTCACTATAGACCACTCTTACCAAAAACAGTCACTGTAGAGCACTCTGTACAAGTCACTGTGAAAAACTACTATAAAAAACAGCCACCTATAGAGCACGCCACCCAACAACAGTCACTATCTAGGACCTCACCCAACAATAGTCACTATAGTACATCATACCCAACAACAATCACTATAGAGCACCCTACCCAACAAAAGTCATTATAGAGCACTTTCCCAACCACATTCACTACAGTGCCATCAAAAAATGTCAGTATTGAGCACCCATACCTAAAACTGTCACTATAGTGCACTCTACCCAACAACAGTCATGATCGAGTACCGCTCCCAACAACAGTCACTATGGTACATCCAACCGAACAACAGACACCGTAGAGCACATACCAAACAACAGTCACTATAGAGTACCAACCCAACAATAGTCACTATAGAGAAGTCAAAACAGCAACAGTCAGTATAGAGCACCCCACCTAGTAACAGGCACTATACAGTACCAGAGCAATCAACAGTCAGTATAGAGCACCTTAAGAAACAAGAGTCACTTTAGAGCACCTTCTCTCCAAAAGTCACTGCACATCACATACCCAACAACAGTTACTACAAAGCGCCCTTCCAAAAAACAGTCACAATAGTGCATGTACTTAACAAAAGTCACAATAGGGCACTCTACCCAAAAACAGTCAGTATAGAGCACCATACCCAAAAATCGTCACTATATAGTACTCTATGCAACAACAGTCACTATAGAGTAGCCTACTAAACAACAGTCACTACAGAGCACTCTAAACAACCACAGTCACCATAGAGCACCCACCGAACAACTGTCACTAGAGCACCCAATGCAATAACAGTCATTGTAGAGCACCCTGTGCAACAACAGCCCTTATACAGCATCCTACCAAGCAACAGTCACTATAGAGTACCTTACCAGGCTAGCATCACTATAGAGTACTCCACTTAACAACAAACACTATAGAGCACCATACTCAGCAACAGTCATTATAGTGCACCCTACCCAACCACATTCACTATAGCTCACCCTACCATCATCAGTCACTATAGAGCACACTAACAAACAACCATCACTATAGTGCACCTACCCAACAACAATCACCATAAACCACCTCCCCAGAAACTGTCACTATAGAGCACCAAAGGAAAAGCAGTCACTTTAAAGCACCTATGAAACAAAAGTCACTATAGAGCCCTCTAATCTACAACAGTCACGCATTGAGCAATCTAAATATTAGTCACTATAGAGAACTCCACCCAACAGTAGTCATGATTAGAAAACTTTACCTAGCAACAGTCACGAAACAACCATCACTTATAAAACACTCTACCCAACATCAGTCACTATAGAGCACTCTAAACAACAGTCACTGTAGGAAGTTCCACCAAACAATAGTCACCTTAAGAGCACTAACCAGCAACAGTAACTATAGAGCACCCCAACCAACAAAAGTCACTATAAAACACCTACCTAACAAGAGTCAGTATAAACCATCCCACCAAACAACAATCACTATAGAGCACAGTATTTATCAACAGTCACTATTGAGCACATAACCAAAAACAGTCAGTATAAAACACCACACCCAAAAACAGTCACTGTAGAGCACCCTGTGCAACAACAGTTTTTATACAGCATTCTACCCAGCAACAGTCACTATAGAGGACCATACCCAGCAACAGTAACTATACACCACCCAGACCAACAGTAGTCACTATAGAGCACTCCAACCAAAAACAGTAGCTATAGAGCACCCTACTTAACAACAGTCAGCATAGAACACCTATTCAACAACAGTCACTATAGATCACCTGCCCAAAAACACACACTATAGAGCACCTACCCAACAACAGTTACTGTAGAGCACCCTACCCAGCAAATGTCACTATACAGCATTCTATTCAAAAATAGACAGTATAGAGAACCTGCCCAACAACAGTCACTATAGAGCACCTCCCCATCAACAGTCAGTATAGAGAACACTACCCAACAACATTCACTGTAGAGATCTCCACCCACTGTCATTATAAAGTATTTACACAAAAGTAGTCACTACAGATCACCTACCCAACAACAGTCAGTATAGAGCCCTCTACCTAAAAACAGTCACTATAGAGCACACTACACAACAAGAGTCACAATGGAGCACCCAACTCAAAAACAGTCATTATCTAGAGCTCCTTACCCAAAACAGTCACGGTAGAGCACCTACACAAAAACAGTCACTATAGAACCATCTACCCAGCAGCAGTCCGTATAGAGTGCCTATTTAACCACAGTCTCTATATAGGCCTCTACCCAGCTACAGTCACTATACAGCACCCCAACTAGTAACAGTTACGTTAGATCACCAGACAAAGCAACAGACAGTATAAAGCACCCTACCCAACAACATTTACTATAGATCACCATACCATCAACAGTCACTATAGAGCACCTTTTCAAACAACAGACACTATAGAGCACTCCACCCAACAACAGTCACTATAGAGCTCTTATCCAACAACAATCACTATAAAATACTCTAAACAAAAATCACTATACAGATCTCCACCCAACAATAGTCACATTTAGAGCACTCTACCCAGCAAAAGTCACTCTGGAGCAGCGCAACTCACAACTGTCAGTATAAAACGTCTACCCAACAAGAGTCACTGTAGACCATCCCACCTAACAACAGTCACAATCTAGTATGCTACCCAGAAACAGTCACCATAGAGCACCTACCCAACAACAGTGAGTATAGAGCGCTCTACACAAAAACAGTAACTATAGAGCACTCTACCCAGCAAGATTCACTATAGAGCACCGTACACAATAACAGTAATTTTCTAGAGCCACCTACTCAACAACAGTCATGGTAAAGCACCTACCGAACATTCACTGATGTTCCCTCTACCCAGAAACAGTTACTAAAGAGTACCTACCAACAACAATCACTATAAAGCACTCTATTCTGCAACAGTCACTATACAGCACTCAACCAAGCAAATTCACTAAAGAGCACCTGACCCAGCAACAGTCACTACAAAACACCTTCCCCAAAAACATTCACTATAGTTCATCCTACCATCAACAGTCACTATAGAGCACCCAATCCAGCAACAGTCACTATACAGCACTCTACCCAATAATAGTCATTATACAGCTTCTACCCAACAACAGTCATTATAGAGCACCCCACTCAACAACAGTAACCTTAGAACTCCTACCTAACAATAGTCACTATAGAGTACCTACCCAACAAGTGTCACGATAGAGCACTCTACACAGCAATAGTCACTATAAAGCACTTCACCAAGCAAAAGTCACTATAGTGCATTCTAGCGGAACCAGTCCCTATAGAGTAATATTCCTAGAAGCAGTCACTATAGAACACCCTACCCAACAATAGTCACTATGGAGCATTCCACCCAACAAAGGTCACTATAGAGCACCCTAACCAAAAACAGTCACTATCGAGCACTCTACCCAACAAGAGTCACTATAGAGCACTCTACAAAATAACAGTCAGTATCTAGAGACCCCTACCCAACAACAGTCAGTATAGAGCACCCTACCAAACAACATTGACTACAGAACACTCCACCCAACAAAAATTACTATGGAGCACTTTACAAAATAGTCGGTATAAAATACTACACCCAACAACTGTCACTTATACAACACTGTACCCAACAACAGTCACTATATAAAAGCCCACACAACAGCAGATTCTACAGAGCAACTACTCATCAACAGTCGCTATAAAGCAACCTACCAGACAGAAATTATTATAGAGCACCTACCCAACATAAGTCACTATAGATCACCTACCCAACAACAGTCAGTATAGAACATCCCAGACAACAGTCACTGCAGATCACTCTGCACAACAACAATTAGTATGAAACACTGTACAGAACAAGAGTCACTATAGAGCACCCCATGGAACAACAGTCAATAGAGAGAATGGTGCCCAACAACAGTCACTATAGAGCACCTACACAAAAAGTATCACTATAAAGCACCTACCCAACAAAAGTCAGTAAAGATCACCCTTCGCAACAACAGTCTGTATAGAGCAACTACCCATCAACAGTCAATATAGAGCACCCTACCTAACAACAGTCACTATATAGCACCTACCTAACAACAGACACTACAGAACACCTACCAAAAACAGTCACTATTGGGTACCTACCCACCAACAGACACTATAGAGCATCTACAAAACGACAGTCACTATAGAGAACTCTACCCAACAACAGTCACTATAGATCAAAGCACGCAACAACAGTTACTATAGTGCAATCTACCCAGCAACCATCACTATAGAGCACCTTCCTAAAAACAATCACTACAGAGCTTCTTCCCAGTAACAGTCTCTATAGAGCAAACGACCCAACAACAATCGCTATACCACACTGTACACTACAATAGTCACTTTAGAGCTCACCATTCAACAACAGTTAATATAGAGCACCTACTGATCAACAGTCACTATAGAGCCATCTACCCAACTACAGTCACTTTAGAATATTATACCCAACAACAGTCATTAAATAGCACCCCACCTAACATTTTTCACTGTAGGGAATTCTACACAGCAGTCGTCACTACACAGCACCTATTCAACAATAGTCAGTATAGATCACCCTACCCAACAACAGTCACTATGGAGCCCACTACCCAGGAACAGTCAGTATAGAGAACCCTATGCAGCAACAGTCACTATGGAGCACTCTATCAAACAACAGTTACTATAGAGCACCCTACCCAGCAACAGTCACTATAGAGCACACCACCCAGCAAAAGTCACTATGCAGCAATTCGTTAAAAAACAGTCACTATAGAGCACAAAACCAACAAAAGCCACTATAGATCACCTACACAGCAACAGTCACTTTAGAACACTCTAATCAACAAGAGTCACTATAGAGCACTCTAACCAACAACAGTCACTATAGAACATTCTACCTAAAAACAGTAACTATACCACACCCTACCCAAGAACAGTCACTATACAGCAGTCTACCCAGCAACAGCCACTATAGAGCACGCTTTCAAACAACAGTCACTATGGAGCATTCCAGTCAAAAAAAGTAACTATAGAAAATGCTACACAAAAACAGTCACTATAGAGCACTCTACCCAACAAGAGTCACTATAGAGGGCCCTACAAAATATCAGTCAGTATCTAGAGCCCCCTACTCCACAACGGTCACTATAGAGCACCCTACCCAAGAAAACTCACTACAGAGCATGACACCCAATCACAATCATTATAGAGTATTCTACAAAATACTCACTATAAAACACTCCACCCAACAACAGCCACTTTTATAGTACTCTACCCAAAATTTCACTATGCAACACCCAACCCATGAACAGTCACTACAGAGCACTCTATCCAACAAAATCACTATAGAGCACCCTACCCAACAACAGTCACTATGGAGCACTCCACCCAAGAAAAGTCACTATAGAGCACTTTACCCAACAATATCTCTATGGGGCACTCCACCCAACAAAGTCACTATAGAGCACCCTAGCCAAAAACAGTCTGAATAAAGCAACTTTCCAACAACAGTCACTACAGAGCTCTCTACACAATGACAATCATTATGGAGCACTCTACGAAACAACAGTCACTATAGAACACCCGACCCCAAAACACTCACTATGGAGCACTCTACCCCACCACAGTCACTATAAAGCACTTTACCCAACAACAGTCACTAAAGAGCACCAAACCCAACAATAGTCATTATAAAGCACACTGCACAAAAAAAGACATTGTTAAGCACCTACCCAACAACAGACACTATAGATCACCTACGAAAAAACAGACACTATTGAACACCCTACCCAACAACAGTCACTATAAAGTACCGTACTGAACAATAGTCACTGTAGAGCACACCACCAAACAATAGTCACTCTAGAGAACCTACCCAACAACAGACACTATATAGCTCCTTTCCAAACAATAAACACTATAGAGCACCTTAACAATCTACAGTCACTGTAAAGCACCATACACAACAAAAACACTATAAAGCACTGTACCGAACAACTGTCACCATAGAGCACTCTACACAGCAACAGTCATTAAGGAGCACTCAACACAGCAATAATCACTATAGAGCAATTCACCCAACAACAGTCACCTATAGAGCACTCTACCCAACAAAAGTCAGTATAGAGCAGCACACCCAAAAACATTCAGGATAAAAAACCTACCCAACAACAGTCACTATGGGACACCCTACCCAGGAACATTCACCATAGAAGACCTACACAACAACAGCCACCATAGAGCTTTCTACAAAATAAGGGTCAATATACAGGACCCTAGCGAACACCAGTCACTATAGAGCACGTATACAACAACAGTCAATATAAAGCAACCACCCAATAACAGTAATTCTAAAGACCCGTACCCAACAACAGTTAGTATAAAGCACACTACCTAGGAACAGTCACTATAAATCACCAACCCAAAAACAGTTACTATAGAGAATTCTTGAAAAATACATTCACAATAGTGTTCTGTACTTAGCAACAGGGACTATAGTGAACCCTACCTAGCAACAATCACTATAGTGCACGCTATCCAACATCAGTCACTATAGAGCACCGTATCTATCAACAGTTACTATGGAGGATTCTACCCAACCAACAGTCACCATAGAGCACCATACAAGCAACAGTCACTATAGAACACTGTACCTAACATCCTAGTTACCATAAAGAACCCTACCCAGCAGCCGTCATGATAGAGTACCCTACGCCACAATGGTTACTATGGAGCACTGCACTCAACAACAGTCACAATAAATCATCATCCCCAACAACATTCACTGTAGAGCACTTACACTACAAGAGTCAGTATAGAGCACCCTACCCAACAACAGTTCTATACTGCACCTACCCAACAACAGTCACTATAGAGCAGCCTACCCAGGCACTGTCAGTATAGAGCACCCCACCTCGCAATAGTCACTCTAAAACACCCTACCCACCAAAAGTCTCTATAGAGCACTGCACACAACAACAGTCACTATAGAATCCTACCCAACATCAGTCACTATAGAGCATCTACCAAACAACAGTCCCTATAAAGCACCTACCTAACAACAGTGAGTATAGGTCCCTCTACTCAAAAACAGTCACTATAGAGCACTCTACCCAACAAGATTCAGTATTGAGCACCCTACACAAAAACAGTCAGTATCTAGAGCCTTATACCAAACAACAGTCACTATAGAGAAATCTACCCCAAAACAGCCACTACATAGCACTCCACCCAAGAACAGTCACTATAAAGCACTCTACATTATAGTCACTGTAGAACATTCCACAAAACAGAACTTATAGATCACTCTACCGAACCGCAGTCATTATAGAGAATCACACCCAACAGCACTTACTATAGAGCACCCTACTCAACAACAGTTGACATAGAGGACCTATCAAACAACAGTCACTGTAGAGCAGCCACCCAAAAAAAGTCACTATCTAAAGCACTCTACACAAAGACTGTCAGCATAGAACCCCATAGCAAGCAACAGTCAGTATTGAGCACCCAATCCAACCAATGACACCATAGAGCACAATAGAGCATTCCACCCAACAACAGTCACTATAGTGCACACCACAGAACAACAGCTAGTATAGAGCACCATAACCAACAACACTCAATATAGAGCACATACTTAACAACAGTCAGTATAGCGCACGTTAACCAACAACAGTCAATACAGATCACCTACCCACAAACAGTCAGTACAGAGCAAACTCCCTGACAAAAATCACTATAGAGCACTCTACCCAACAACAGTCAATATAGAGCACTGTTTACAACAAGAGTCACTATAGAGCAGTCCACTCAGAAACAGTCACTTAAGGAGAACTCTATAAGTGACAATAATCATTCTAGAGCACCCCACTCAACAACAGTGAGTATAGAGCACCCTATCCAACAACAGTCACTATAGAGCAGCCTAACCAACTACAGTCACCGTAGAGAAACTACCCAACAACAGTCACTATGGAGAATCTACAGAACAAGGGTCACTACAGAGAATGTACTTAACAAATTCAGTATAGAGCACCATACCCAACAACAGTCCATATAGAGCAAGTACCCAACAACGGTCACTATCAATAACTCTGCCCAACAACAGTTCCTAAAGTGTTCTCTACCCAACAACAGTAACTGTGAAGCACTGTACCCAACAGCAGTCACTATGGAACACCCTACCCAAGAATAATCACTATATAGCACTCTACCCAACAACCGTCATTATAGAGCACCCTACCAAACAACAGTTTATATAAAACACTCCACCCAACCACAGTCACTATACAGCACCATACGCAAAATCGCTCAGTATAGAGCACAATACCCAACAACAATCACTTTAGAGGACATACCTAACAACAGTTAATATAGAGCACCCCTTGCAAAAACAGTCACTCTAGAGGAGCTACTCAAGAACAGTTAATCTAGGGCACCCAACAATACAACAGTCACTATAGAACACCCTACCCAGCAAAACTCACTGTAGAAAACCTACCCAAAACAGTTACTATAGAACACCCTACATAAAAACATCACTGTAGATCACCTTCCCAACAACAATCACTCTAGAGCTCTATATCCATCAACAGTCACTTTGGAGAACTCTTCCCAACAACAGTCATTGTAGGACACCCTAGCCAAAAACAGTTACTAAAAAGTACCCTACCAAACAGCAGTCACTATAGAGCACCCTACCCAACAAAATCACAATAGAGCACTTTTTCAACAACAGTCAATATAAAGCACCTACCTACCAGCTGTCACTACAGAGCTCCCAACCCCAAAACACTCACTGCAGAGTACCTACTCAAGAACACTCACCATAGAGCACTCTTCCTAGTAAAAGCCACTATAGAGAACAGCATCCAGCAACAGTCACTATACAGCACCATACCTATCAACAGTCAGTATAGAACACCCTACCCAACAACAGTCACTATAGATTCCTCTACCTAACAACAGTCACTATAGAGCACCATACTCAACAGCAGTCACTATAGAGCACCTACCCATCAACTGTCACTATATACTCCTCTACCCAACAATATTCACTATGGAGCACTCTACCCAGCAACAGTCACTATGGGGCACCCCACTAAACATCAGTCAGTACAGAGCACCCTACACCCTAACAGTCACTAAAAAGCACCTATTCGACAATAGTAACTATATAGTATTCCACAAAGCAAAAGTCACTAGAGAGTACCCTACCCATCAACAGTCACTATAGAGCACCCTACCCAAACACAGTCACTATAGAGCATGATATCCAACAACAATCACTATATAGCACCTACCCAACAAGAGTCACTATCTAAAGCAGTCTTTCGAAAAACAGTTGCTATAGAGCAACCCGCCAAGCAACAGTCAGTATTGAGCACCACACCAAAAAATAGACACTATAGAGCGCTCCACCCAATAACATTCGCTATAGCTCACCCTAAGCAAGAGCAGTTACTACAGAGCACCATAACCAACAATAGTCGCTATAGAGCACATACACAAAAACAGTCACTATAGAGCACCTACTCGACAACTGTTACTATAAAGCCCTCTGCACAAAAACAGTTACTGTAGAGCACTCTATCCAATAACAGTCATTATCTAAAGCCCTTTATCCAGCAACAGTCATGGTAGAGCATCTACCAAATAACAGTCACTGTAGAGCCCTCTACCCAGCAACAGTTACTATAGAGTACCTTCCCAACAACAGTCACTATTGACCACTCTACACAGCAACAGTCACTAAAGAGCACCTCATTTAGCAACAGTCACTATAGAGCATCTGACCCAGCAAGCATCACTATATAGCACCCCAACGAACAGCAGTCACTATAAAGCACCTAGCCAACAAGTGTCACTATAGACCATTCCACAGAACATCAGTCACTATAAAGCTTGCTACCCAGCAACAATCACTATGGAGCACCTACCCAGAAACAGTCAGTATAGAGGCTTCTACCCAACAACAGTCACTAAAGAGCATCCTGTGCAACAACAGTCACTATACAGCACCCTACACAGCAAAAGTCTCTATAGAACACAGTAAACGTCTAGCAGCACTATAGAGCACTTTACCTATCAACAGTCACTATAGAGCACCATACCCAGCGATAGTCATTATGGAGCACCCTTCCCAAAAGCAGACACTGTAAATCACTCCACCCAACAACATTAACTATAGAGCACCCTACTTAACAACAGTCATGATGGAGAACCTACACAACAGTCACTATGGAGCACCTTCCCAACAATAGTCATTATAGAGCACTTACCCAACAGTCACTATAAAGCATCCTACCCTGTAAGAGTCACTACACAGCACTCTACAAAAACATAGTCACTATACAGCATCTACCCAACAGTCACTATAGAGCAACCCAAAAACAGTTAATGTAGATTACCTACCCAACAACAGTCACTATTAAGCACCTACCCAACATTATTCACTATACAGCACCTACCCAACAAGTGTTATTGTACAATACCTACCCAAAAGAAGTCACCATTGAACACTATACCCAACAACAGTCAGTATAAGGCACTAACCCAACAACAGTCACTATAGAGCATCCTACCCTAAAACCGTCATTATAGAGCACCTTACCCAATAAAACTCACTATAGAGCACTCTACCAAGCAAGAATTACTATAGAGCACAGTACAAAGCAATAGTCATTATAGAATACACTACACCAAACAGTCACTATATAGCCCCCTACCCACCAACAGTCACTATGGAGCACCTACATAACAACTGTCACAATAGAGAACTGTATGCAGCAACAGACAGTATACAGCACTCCACCCCACCCAACAACTGTCATTATAGAGCACCCTACTAAACAACAGTAACTATAAAGTAACCTACCCAACAAAAGTCATTATAGAGTACGCTACCCAGAAACAGTCATTATAGAGCACTTTACACAACAGTCACTATAGAGTACCCTACCGAACAACAGTCACTATAGGGCACCAACCCAACAACAGTCACTATAGTGAACCTATCCAACAATAGGCAGTATAAAGCATCCTACCCTGAACAGTCACTATAGAGCACCCTACCCAACCTCAGTAACTATAGAGCACACTACAAAACAACAGTAACTTTAGAACACCTACTTAACAGCAGTCACTAAAGAGAAGACTACCCAAAAACAGTCATTATGAAGAACTCTAAAAAACAATAGTCACTATAGAATACTCCACCTAAAAACAGCCACCTATAGAGAACTCTATGCAACAACAGTCACTACAGAGCACTCTACACAACAGTCACTACAAAACACTCCACCAAAAAACATTCACTGTAAAGCACCATACTTAATAACAGTCATTATAAGGGAGCCTACCAAGCAGGAGTCACTATACAAAACGCTACAAAACATATGTCACCATAGAACACTCTATCCATGAACAGTCACTATAGAGCACCCTACCCAACAGTTACTATAGAGTACTTTACCCAAAACCGGTCAGTATTTAGAACGTATCCAAGAACTGTCACTATAAAGCTCCCTACACAACAGCAGTCACTATCGAACAAACTATCCAACAACAGTCTATATAGATCATCTACCCAACAACAATCTCTATTGAGCACCTACCAAACAACAGTCACTATATAACAAATACACAACAACAATGACTATAGAGCCCCTTCCTTACAACAGTCATTATGGAGCACTCTACCCAACAACAGTTACTATAGTGGACCATATCTAAAAGAAGTCAGTATAAGGAACCCTACACAAAACAGTCACTATACAGCTTCTACCCAAAAAGTCACTATAGAGCACCCTACACAGCAACAGTCACTATAGAGAACTCTACACAATAACAGTCACTATAGAGAACACCACCCAACAACAGTTATTATAGAGTACCTACTCAAGGACAGTCACTATGGAGCATTATACTTAGCAACAGTCACTTTAGAGCACGTATCGAAAATCAGTCTGTATAGAACACAAACCCAACATGAGTCACTTAAAAGCACCTACCCAACAACTGTCATTATAGAACACCCTACGCAGCAACAGTTTGTATAGATCACCTTCCCAAAAGCAGTCACTATAGAGCTCTGTACCCAAAAACAGTCACTATAGAACACTCTACCCAACGACAGTCAGTATACAGGACCCTACCCAAAAACTGTCACTATTGAGCACTTCACCCAACAACAGTAACTACAGAGCACCCTACCCAAAAACAGTCACGATAGAGCACCCTACAAATAAAGAGCCACTATACAA
Organism: Leontopithecus rosalia; assembly: GCA_028533165.1. Lineage (NCBI taxonomy): Eukaryota > Metazoa > Chordata > Mammalia > Primates > Cebidae > Leontopithecus > Leontopithecus rosalia. The sequence goes on from CM052665.1 coordinate 30,007,307, forward strand.
CACCCTACCAACAACAGTCACTATAGAGCACCCTACCTAACAACACTCACTATAGAGCACCTACCCAACATCAGACACTATGGAGCACCTACACAACAAAAGTCAGTATAGAGCACCTACCCAAAAACAGTAACTATACAGAACTCCTCCCAAAAATAGTCACTATACAGCACTATACACAAGAAGAGTCACTATAAAGCAACCTACCCAACAACAGTCAATATAGAGCACTCTAGCAACAACAATCACTATAAGGCACTGTACCCAGCAACAGTCACTAAAGATCACCCCACCCCAAAACAGGCAATATAGAGCACCCTGTCCAACAACAGTCACTAAAGAGCACTTATTCAACAAAAGTCACTATAGAGCAAACTACCCACCAACAGTCAGTATAGAGCACCCTACCCAACAACAATCACTATGAAGCACACTACCCACCAACAGTCAATATAAAGCAACCTACTCAAAAGAGTCACTGTAGAGCACTCAATGAAACTAAAGTCACTATCGATCATGCTACCCAGCAACAGGCAGTATAGAGCACTGTACCCAATAACAGTAACTATAGAGCACCCTACGCAGCAACAGTCACTGTAGAGCATTCTATCCAGCAACATTCACTATACGGCACCTTACACAATAGCAGTTACTATTGAACACCCCAACCAACAAAAGTCACTATAGAGCACCCTACCAAACAACAGTGAGTATAGATTACCCTACACAACAGCAGTCACTAGACAGCACCCTACACAACAATCACTATAGAACACTCCATCCAGAAAAAATTATTTATACAGCACTCTACCCAGCAAGAGTCACTATAGAGCACTCTACCCAAAAACAGTCCCTATAGAGCACCCTTTCTAAACACAGTCACTACAGAACTGTCCTCCCAACACCAGTCATTATAACGCATTCCACCAAACAGCAGTTATTATAGAGCACCATATGCAACAACAGTATCTAGAGACCACCTACCACACAACAGTCACTACACAGCACCCTACCCAACAACAGTAAGTATAGACCAACCTCCTCAACGACAGTCTCTATAGAGCACCTCTCCAACAACACTCAATATACAGCACCGAACCCAACAACAGTCACTATCGAGCACTTCACCCAACAAATATCACTAGAGAACACGCTACTTAAAGAGAGTGACTATAGAGCTTTGTACAATCAACAGTCACTATAGACCAAACTACCCAACAACAGTCACTATAGAGGACTTCACCCAACAACTGTCACTATAGAGCACCCTACTTAAATCAGTCACTATAGAGCTCCCTACAAAAGACAGTCACTATAGAGCAACCTACCCAACAACAGTCACTATAAAGCACTTTCCCAACAACAGTCACTATGATCATTCTACCCAACAACAGTCACTATAAAGCACCTACCCAACAACATTCACTGTACAGAACCCTACATAACAACAGTCACTATGTAACACACTTATCGGCAACAGTCATTATAGAGCACTCTACACAAATAGAGTCTTTATAGAGCTCCATGCACTAATAATCACATATACCGCAATCTACCACACAACAGTAACTATGGAGCACCTACCCAGAAACAGTCAGTACAGAGCATCCTACCCAGCAACTGCCAGTATAGAGCACCTACCCAAAAACAGTCACTATGGAATACTCTACCCAGCAACAGTCACTATGGAGCACCACACCCAACAACAGTCACTATAGAGCATCCTACACAGCAACATTCAATAGAGAGAACCTTACAAGTAACAGTCACCATAGAGAACCCTACCAAGAAACAGTCACTACAGTGCACCTTATGCAACAACAGTCATTATAGAGAACACTATCAGCAACAGTCACTATAGAGCACCCTTCGCAACAACAGTCACTGTAAAGCATCAACCCAACAACAGTCACTATAGGGCACCTACCGAACAACAGTCACTGTAGAGAAACTACTTAACAACAGTCACTATGGAGCAACAGTGACTACAGGGCACTGTATCTTATAACAGTCAATATGGAGCCCCATACCCAACAACAGTCGTTATAGAGCATCCCATTCAACAACAGTCACTATAGAATACCTACCAAACAACAGTCACTATAGAGCACTCCACCCAGGAACAGTCAGCATAGAGCACTTCACCCAGCAACAGTCACTAAAAAGTACCCTAACAACAACAGTCAATATAAAGAATGCTACCCAAAAACAGTCACTATGGAGCACCTACGAAGAACAGTCACTATGGAGCACTGTACTCAAAAATAGTCACTCTAAAGAACCTACCCAACAACACTCACTATAGAACACTCTGCATAATTGTCATTATAAAACACTCCACCCACAAATAGTCACCTATAGAGCACTGTACCCAACTGAAGTCACTATCGAGCACTTCACAGACAAACACTCACTCTAGAGCACCTTAACCAACAACAGTTACTATTAAGCACTATTCCCAACACCAGTCACAATACAGCATCTACACCCCAACAGTCACTATAGAGCCCTCTACCCAACAACAGTCAATGTAGAGCATTCTTGTTAACAACCATCGCTATAGATCACTCTACCTAACAACAGTCAGTACAGATCACCCTACACAACAGACCCTAAAGAGCACTCCACCAAACAAGAGTCACTGTAGAGCACAATACCCCAAAACAGTCACTATTGAAGACCCAACACAGCAAGAGTCACTATAGAGCACGCATTACAGCAATGGTCACTACAGATCATGCTATTTAACAAGTGACATTTTAGAGCACCCTCCAAACAACAGTCAATAGAGAGCATTCTACCTAACAACAATCACTCTATTTCTTTTACCCAACAACAGTCACTTTTGCTCACCTCCCCAAAAACTGTTGGTATACAGCACCTACCCAATAACAGTCACTATGGAGCAGCTAACTAACAACAGTTACTATAGAGCACTCTACTTAACAACAGTTACTATAGAGTACTGCACCCAACAACAGTCACTATAGAGCAGCTACCCAACAACAGTAAAAATACAGTACTCCACTCAGCAGCAGTCATTATAGAGCACCCCACAAAACAACAATCATTATAGATTATGCCACACAACAGCAGTCACTATAGAACACCCTACCCAGAAACTGTCACTATATAGCACCCCAACAAACAGCTTCTACTATTGAGCACGCCACCTAACAGCAGTCACTATAAGACACACTACCCAACAACAGTCACTGTTGAGCACCTACCCAACAACATTTACGATAGAGCCTTTTCTAAAAATATTGTTACTTCAGAGCACTCTACAGAACAACAGTCACTATGGAGCACCCTGTCTAAAAACAGTATAAAGCATTCTACCACAGAAGTCACTATTCAGCACTGTACCCAAGAAGAGTCACTGTAGAGCACCCTACAGAACAACCGTCACTATCTAGAGCACACTACCCAACAACAGTCACTACAGAGCTCTCTTACCAGCACAAGTAAGTGTAAAGCACTCTACCCAACAACAGTCACTATAGGGTATCCTGCCCATCAAGAGTTACTATAGACCACCTATCCAATAACAGTCGCTTTAGAGCACCCCTGGCAACAATAGTCACTATAGAGCACCTACCCAACAGTAGTCACTAAAGAGCACCCTATGCAGCAACAGTCACAGTAGAGCACTGTACCCAACAACAGTGTATAGAGTAGTGCACCCAGCATCAGTAACTATAGGGCACCTACCCCAAAATCGACAGTTAACAGCACGCCACCAACAACAGTCACTATACAGTACCTACCCAAAAACAGTCACTATAGAGCGACCTTTTCAGCAACAGTCAATATAGAGCCCCTACACAACAACAGTTACAGTGGAAATCCCTACCCAGCAACATTCACTATAAAGCACGCTGCCCCTTAATAGTCACTGTAGAGAACCCCACCCAACAGCAGTCAGCATAGAGAATACTACTCAGCAACAGTCATTATTGAGCACCCTACAAACAAGGGTCAGTGTAGACCACTCTACACAGCAACAGCCATTATACTGCGCCATACCCAACATCACTCACTATAGAGAACCCTGCCCAAATGCAGTCACTATAAAGCACTCCACCCAATAATAGTCACCTCAAGAGCACTCTACACAAAAACAGTCACTATAGCGCACTCTACTTAACAAGAGTCACTGTAGAGCTCTTTACCCAACAAAGCCACTATAAAGTCTCCATCCAACAACAGTCACCTATAGAGCAATCTTCCAAACAACATTTATCATAGAGCACCCCACCCAACAATAGTCACTAGAGAGCACCTACCTAAAAACAGACACTATATAGCACACTACCGAGTAACATTCTCTCTAGAGCACCTAATTAAAAACAGTCAATATAAAGCACCCTATCTAACAACAGTAACTATAGAGGACCATACCCAACAACAGTCACTATGGAGCATCCTACCTAGAAACAGTTTCAAGAAAGCACCCTACTCAACAACACTCAATGTAGAAGACCTATACAAAAACAGTCACTGTAGAGCTTTCTATGCAGCGAACATCACTATGGAGCACTCTACCCAATAACAGTTACTATTAGAGCACCTTACCAAAGAACAGTCACTGTACAGCACAAGACCCAAAAGCACTCACTAAAGAGCACCTACAAAACAACAGTCACTATAGATCACCTAGCCAACAAAAGTCACTATAGGGCACATACCCAACAAGTCACTAAAGAGCACCCTATACAATAACAGACAGTATACAGCATCCTACCCAAAATCAGTCACTATAGACTACACTTAACAGCAGACACACAGACAAACAACACCACACACACATTTTGCAGCGCAAATACCTCACAAAGGCACACCACGCACCAGAAACACACAGTGCACAGTGAACAAACCTCACAAATACACCAGTTACCACGCAGACTCTGCAGTAAACACAGCTCACACAGACACAAACCTCTCACAACACAAACACACAAAAACTGCACAATGCACACACCTCACACAAACACACCCCACTCATTATACACACGCACTACACAGTCCACACACCTCACACAGACACACACCACTCAACAAACCCATAATCCACAGTGCAGGCACCAAACACGGACGTACCACTTACCACATACACTACACAGTGCACTCATCTCACACAGAAACAACACCCACTGCACACACAATCCAAAGTGCAGACACTCCACACAGACACACAGCACTCACCACGCATAATCCACACTCCACTGCGCATAAAATTTACACAAAGACAAAACACTCTAGAGTGACTGTTGCTGGGTAAGTTCTTTATAGTGGCTGTTGCTTCAAAGGGTGCTCTATAGTGACTTTTGCTTGGTAAGGTGCTGTATAGTGACTGTTGTTGTGTAGGGTGCTTTATACTGACTTTTGTTGGGTAGGTGCTCTACTGTAACTGTTGCTGGGTAGCGTGCTCTATAGTGACTATTGTTGCATAAGGGGCTCTATGGTGACTGTTGCTGGGTAGAATACTACATAGCGACAATTGTTGGGTAGGTGATTTACAGTGACGGTTGCTCGGTAGAGGGCTTTATAGTTACTGTTTTGGGATAGGTGGTTTATAGTGACTCTTGTTGTTTGGGGTGCTCTATAATGACTGTTGGTTAGAGTGTTCTATGGGTGACAGTTGTGGGGTGGAGTTCTCTATAGAGACTGTGGTTGTGTAGAGTATTCTACAGTGAGCGCTGGGTAGAGTCCTTTGTAGTGACTGTTGTTGGGTAGAGTGATCTACAGAGACTGTTGTTGGGTATGGTGCTGTATTGTAATCATTGTTGGGTAGAGTGCTCCATAGTGACTTATTTTGGGTTGGTGCTTTATAGTGACTGTTGTTGGTTTGGTGTGCTCTGTAGTGAGTGTTGATGGGTAGAGTGCTCTATATGTGACTCTTGTTGGGTAGAATGCTTTATAGTGATTGTTGTTGTGTAGAGTGCCCTATGGTGATTGTTTTTGGGTAGGTTCTCTATAGTGACTCTTTTCGGGTAGGGTGCTCTAGAGTGACTGTTGTTTTCTACGGTGCTATATAGTAACTCGTGTTGGGTAGAGCGCTTTATAGTGACTGTGGATGTGTAGATCTTCTATACTGACTGTTGTTTGGTAGGGTGCTCAATAGAGACTGTTGGTGAGAAGAATGCTCTATAGTGACTGATGTTGCATACATGCTCTATAGTAACTGTTGTTGGGTAGGGTCCTCCATAGTGACTGTTGTTGTGTAGAGGGCTCTATAGTGACTCTTATTAGGTAGGGTGTTCTATAATGACTGTGGTTATGTGGAGTACTCTATAATGACTTTGGTTGGGTACAGTGCTGTATAGTGAGTGTTGTTGTGTAAGGTGCTCTATACTGACTGTTGCTGGGTGCGGTGCTGTATGTTGACTGTTGTTTTCTACAGTGCTCTAAATAATGACTGTTGTTTGATAGAGTGCCCTATAGTGACTCTTGTTAAATAAAGGGCTTTATAGTATCTGTTTTTGTATAGGTGCTCTAATGTGACTGTTGTTGAGAAGGGTGCTCCATAGAGAATCTTGTTGGGTAGGTTTCTTAATAATGACAGTTGTTGGGTAGAGGGCTATATAGTGACTGTTGTTATCTGGGATGATTTTGGTGACTGTTGTTGGGTATGGTGCTGTATAGTAATTCTTGTTGGGTGGAGTTCTCTATAGTGATTGTTGTTGGTTGGAATGCTCTATAATGACTGTTGTTGGGTGGGGTGCTCTATACTGACTGTTGCTGGGTGGGGTGCTCTACAGTGACTATTGTTGGGTAAAGTGCTACAGATAGTGACTGTTGTTTGGTTGGCTGCTCCATAGTGACTGTTATTGGGTAGTGTGCTCTATACTGACTGTTGGTAGAGTGCTTTATGGTGACTGTTGCTGGGTTGTGTGCTCCATTATGACTGTTGCTATGTAGAGAAATCTATAGTGACTGTTCTTGAGTAGGTACTATATAGTGACTGTTGTTGGGTGGGGTGCTTTATAGTAACTGTTTTTGGGAAGGTGCTCTATGGTGACTATTGTGGGATAGTGTGCTCTATAGTGACTGTTTTTTGGTAGGCTGCTCTATAATTACTGTTGCTAGGTGCAGTGCTCTATAGGGTCTGTTGCTGGGTAGGGTGCTCTATAGTGACTGTTGTTGGGTAAAGGGCTCTATAGTGACTCTTCTCAGGTAGATGCTGTATAATGGCTGTTGTTTTGCAGGGAGCTGTATAATTACTGTTGGTGAGGAGATGGCTCTATAGTGACTGTTGTTGAGTAGGGTGGTCTACAGTGACTGCTGTTGCATAGTGTGCTACATAATGACACTTGTTGGGTTAATGGCTCTATAGTTACTGCTGTTAGCTGGGTGCTCTATACTGACTATTGTTGGGTAGGGTGCTCTATAGTGACTCTTGTAGTGTACGGTGCTCTATAGTGACATTTGTGGGAATGAGGATGTATAGTGACTTTGTTAGGTAGGGTTGTCTTTATTGACTGTTTTTGGGTACAGTGTTCTATAGTGACTGTTTTTGATTTAAAGGCCCTATAGTGACTGTTGCTGGGTAAGTCCTCTATAGTGACTGTTCTTGGGTAGGGTACTCTATAGTTACTGTTGTTGGGTAGTGTGCTCTATAATGTCTGTTTTTGGGTAAAGGGCTCTATAGTGCCTGTTGTAGTGTAGGTGCTGTATACTGATGATTGTTGTTTAGGGTGGTCTATTGTGACTCTTGTTTGGTGGAGTGCTATATAGTGACTGTTTTTGAGTAGGGTTCTCTATAGTGAACCTTGTTGGGTTTAGTGCTTTATAGTGACTGTTTTTGGGTATGCGGTACTGTGCAGTGACTGTTCCTGGGTGTTTGCTCTATACTGACTTGCTTAGTGGGGTGCTCTATAGTGATTGTTGTTGGGTAGAGTGCTCTAGATAGTGACTGTTGCTGCGTGGGATGCTCAATATTGACTGTTGTTGCATACAGTGCTCTAAACAGTGACTGTTGTTTGCTACGCTGCACTATAGTGACTGTAGTTGGTTATTGTGTTCTATAGTGATTGCTTGGTGGAGGGCTCTAGAGTGACAATTGTTAAGTAGGGTCCTCTATAGTGACTGTTGTTCTATAAACTGTTCTATAGTGACTGTTGTTGGTAGAGTGCTCTTCATAGTGACTGTTGTTGAGTAGGGTGCATTATTCTTACTGTAGGGTGAAGTTCTCTATAGTGATAGTTGTTGGGTAGGGTGCTCTATAATGACTGTTGCTGTGTAGGGTGCTCTATAGTGAATGTGGTTGGGTAGAGTGCTCTATAGTGACTGTGATTGGTAGGGTACTCTATAGTGACAATTGTTGGGTTGTGGGCTCTATAGTGACAGTTATTGGTAGGGTGCTCTATAATAACTGCTGTTAAGAAGGGTGCTCAGTACTGACTGTTGCTGGGTAGGTTGCTCTATTGTGACTCTTGCTGGGTAAAGTGCTCTATAGTGACTGTTGCTGGGTAAAGTTTTCCATAGTGACTATTGTTCGGTAGGTACTCTAGAGTGACTGTTGTTGAGTAGGTGCTCTATAATGACTTGTTGGGTGGGGTGCTCTATCGTGACTGTTGTTCAGTAGGTACAATAGTGATTGTTGTATAGTGGGGTGCTCTATTGTGACTGTTGCTATGTAGGATGCTATGTAGTGACTGTTAATGGGTAGGTGCTCTTTAGTGACTGTTGCTGGGTAGTGTGCTCTATAGTGACTGTTGTTTGTGGGGTGCCCTATAGTGACTGTTGCTGAGTAGAGTGCTCTATAGTGTCTGTTCTTAGGTAGGTGTTCTGTATTGACTGTGGTTGGGTAGGCTGCTCTATAGTGACAGTTGCTGGGTCGGGTGCTCTATAGTAATAATTGTTGGGTAGGTGCTCTATACTGATGGTTCCTTGGTAGAAGGCTCTACAGTGACTCTTGTTGGATAGGTTGTCTATAGTGATTGTTGTTGGGTCAGTGCTCTATGGTGACTGTTGTTGGGTGGAATGCTGTATAGTGACTGTTGGTTGGTAGGGTGCTCTATAGTGACAGTTTCTTATAGGGTGTTACATAGTGACTGTTTTTGCATAGGTAGCTCTACACTGACTGTTGTTGGGTAGCATGTTCCATAGTAACTGTTGTTGGGTAGAGTGCTCTATAGCTATTGTTGTTTCCTAGGGTACTTTATACAGAGTGTTTTTGGGTTGGGTTCTCTGTACAGACTGTTGTTGGGTGCAGTGCTTTATAAGTGACTGTTGTTGGGTGGAGTGCTCTATATTGACTGTTGTGCAGAGTGCTCTACAGTGACTGTTGTTGAATAGGTGTTTTATAGTGATTGTTGTTGGGTAGGGTTATCTATAGTGCCTGTTGTTGGGTAGGTACGTTATAGTACCCTCCTCAACAAGAGTAACTGCAGAGCATCTATGAAACAACAGTCACTATAGAGCTTTCTACCCAACAGTCACTAGAGGAAACTCTACGCAAAAACATTTACTATAATACCCCATACACAACAACAGATTCTATAGAGCATTCTACCAAACAACAGTCACTATGGAACACCTACCCAACTACAGTCACTATAAAGCACCATGCCCAACAACAGCCACTATAGAGTACCTCCACACCAGCAGTTACTATAGAACACTCTACTAGGTAACAGTCTGTATAAAGCACACCACAAAACAAGAGTCAGTATAGAGCACCCTGCCCAGCAAGAGTCACTATAGAGCAACTAACACAGCCACAGTCACTATAAAGCAATCTACCAAACAATGGTCACTTTAGAGTATACTACACAACAAGAGTCAATACAGAGCACCAACCCAACAATAGTCAATGTAAAGGACCCCATGCAAAACCTGTCACTATATAGCCCCTACCCAACAGTAGTCACCAAGGAGCACCTTATCTAGCAGCAGTCACTGTAGAGCTCCTTATCCAGCAACAGTCAAAATAGAGCATTTTACCCAACAACAGTCACAATAAAGCACCCTACCCAGCAACAGTCAGTACAGAGCACCTACTCAGCAACCATCGGTTTAGTGCATTCCACCAACAACAGTCACTATACAGCACCTACCCAAAAACAGTCACTATAAATTACCCTACTCTGCATCAGTCACTATAGAACACCTACCCAACAACAGTTATTATAGAGCACCCTAACTAGCAATAGTCAGTATAGAGCACCCTTCCCACCAACAGTGATTTTACAGCACCCTACCCAACAACATTAATATAGAGCACCCAACCAACAAGAGTAACTAAAGAGCACTCTATCCAACAGTTATTATAAAGCACCATATCCAAAAACAGTCACTACAGAAAACCGTACTCAACAACAAACACTATAAAGCACTCTATCCAACAACAGTCACCTATAGAGCACTCTATTCAACAACAGTCACTATTGAGTACCACACCCAACAACAGTCACCATAGAATACCTATGCAACAGCAGTCATTATAGAGCACACTACCCAGCAACTGTCACTAGACAGCACGTACTTAACTTCAGGCACTTGAGAGCACTCTACCAAGCAATAGTCAATATAGGGCACCACAGCCACAACAGTAACTATATAACACCTTACCCAGCAACTGTCACTATAGAGCACTGCACACAAAACAGTCACTACAGAGCACCTTACCGAACAACAGTCACTGGAGGGCGCACTAACAACAACAGTCAGTAAACAGCATTCTACCCTGGAACAGTCACCATAGAGCACCCTAACGAACAACAGTCACTGTAAAACACCCCACCAACAACAGTGACTACGGATCACCCTACGCAACAACAGTCAGTATACAGCAGCTACACAAAAACAGTCTCTATAGAGCACATACCAAAAACAGTTAATATAGAGCACTCTACAATACAACTGTTCCTATAGAGCACCATACCCAACCACCATCACTATAGAGTACCATACCCAAAAACGTTCACTATAGGTCACCTACCCCATAACAGTCACTATAGAGCACATAACCAACAAAAGTCACTATAGAGTACCTACCCCACTACAGTCACTATAGAGCACATTACCAAGAACAGTCACTATAGAGCACCTACACAAGAATCACTATCTAGAGCAGTCTACCAAACAACAGTCACTATAGAGCACCCCACTAAGGAACAGTCAGTATAGAGTAACCCACATAACAAAAGACACTATAGAGCACTCCATTCAAAAACAGTCACAATAGTGCACTCTACCGAACAACAGTTACTATAGAGAACCTACCCAAAAAGAGTCACTATAGAGCATTTGCCCAACAACAGCTACTATAGAGCACACTATTTAACAACAGTAACCATAGTGCATCTACCCAAAAACAGTCACTATAGAGCACCATACCCAAGAGCAGGAAGTAGAGAGCACTCTACCCAACAAAAGTCAGTATAAAGCACCCTCCAAACAACAGTTACTGTAGAGCCCTCTACCCAACAGCAGTCACAATAGAGTACTCTACACAATAACAGTTAATATAGAGCATCCAACCCAAGAACATTCAGTATTTAAAGCACATTACCATACGGAAGTCATTATAGATCACCTACCCAAAGTCAGTTACTATAGAGCATTCTACACAACAACACTCACGACAGAGCATGGTACCCTACAACAGTCACTATAGAGCACCATACTCAACAACAGGCAGTGTAGAGCACCTACCAAACATGGTCAGTATAAAGCACTTTACCCAGCAACACTCACTATAAAGCATTCCACCCAACAACAGTCACTATGGAGCCCTCTACCCAACAACAGCCACTATAGAGCAGCAACCCAATAACAGTCACGACAGAGCAACCTACGCAACAACAGTCACTTTAGAGCACCTACTTAAAAGCAGTCACTTCAGAACACTCTACAAAGCAACAGTCACTATATAGCATCCCACCCAACAATAGTCACTATGGGGCACCCTACATAGCAACAGTCAGTACAGAGCACCCTACCCAGCAACAGTCACTATATAGCACCCTACTTAACACCAGTTACCATAGAGCACTTTACCAACAATAGTCACTATAGATCACCCTACAAAACAACAGTCAGCATAGAACATTTACCCAAACAACAGTCACTATAGAACACTACCCAACAACAGTTACTATAGAGTAGCATACCCAATGACAGTCACTATGAGCACCCAACAAAACTACAGTCACTGTAGAACACTTACTCAGCAACAGTCACTATGGAGCACTCCACTGAAGAACAATATACTGTAGAGCACTCTACACATCAAAAGGCAGTATTAAGCAAATACACAACAGTCAGTATAGAGCACCTCACCCAACCACAGTCACTGTAAAGTACCTACCATACAATAGTCACTACAGAGTACTCTACCCAGAAACTGTCAGTATAGATTATCCCTCCCAACAACAGTCCGTGTAGAGCCCACTATCCAGCAACCTCTACTATAGAGCTCCTACCCAACAACAGACACTATGAAGCACCTACACAACAGCAGTCACTATAGAGCACCCTACACATCAACAGTCATTACAAAACACCTTACCAACAACAATCACTATAGAGAATCCTACCCAACAACAGTCAGTATAGAGCACGCTACCCAAAAACTGTCGCTATAGAGAACTTACACAAGAGTCTCTATAGAGTGCTCTGCACACGAACAGTAAGTATTGATCATGCTACAAAATAGTCACAATAAAACCCTTTACCCAACAGCAGTCACCTATAGAGCACTCTACCCAACAACAGTCACTATCGAGCACCTTAACTAACAACAGTCACTGTAGAGCTTCCTACCAAACAGCAGTCACTATAAATCACCCTACCCAACAGCAGTCAATATAGAGCACCCTACCCAACAACAGTCACTATAGAGCCCTCCACCCCAAAATAGTCTTTATATAGCACCATACCCAACAATAGTCTCTATGGAGCACCCTACCATACAACATTCAGCATAGAACACCTCCTCAACAACAGTCGCTATAGAGCACCCCACCCAACAACAGTCACTATTAAGGACCTACACAACAATAGTCACTAAAGAGCACCCTACACAGCAAAAGTCACTGTAGAGTACCTAACCAGCAACAGTCACTACAGAGCACTCTACCCAACAATTGAGACAACAGCTCACCCTACCCAGCAACAGTCACTATAGAGAACCTATAGAACAACCGTCAGTTTGGACCACCCAACAAACAGTAGAAACTATACAGAACTTACCCAAAAACAGTCACGGTAGCACACCAAACCCAGCAACAGTCACTATAGAACACGTACCCAAAAGAGTCACTATAGAGCACCCTACCCAGCAACAGTCACTATAAAGCACGCTACTCAGCAACAGTCACTATAGAGAACCTCACCCAACAACAGTCAGTGTAGACCACCCTACCCAGCAACAGTAGGTATAGAGAACCCTTCCAAAAACTGTCATTATAGAGTGCCCTACCAACAAGAGTCACTACAGAGCACTCTATACAGCCACAGTCATTATACAGGACCATACATAAACAGTCACTATAGAGAACTCTACCCAACAACAGTCAGTATAAAGCACTCCACCCAACAACAGTCACTATATAGCACGTATGCAACAACAGTTACTATGGAGCACCCTAACCAGCCACTGTCACTATAGAGAACGTATGCAACATCAATTACTATAGAGCACTCTATCCAGCAACAGTCATTATGGAGGAACCCACCCACAACAGTCACTACGGAGCACACTTCACAGAACTGTCACTATAATGCACCTAACCAACAACAGTCACAGAAGTGCACCTACCCAACAACAATCAGTTTAAAGGACTCCACCCAACAGTCACTATAAAGCACCTACCCAACAACAGTTACTATGGAGCACCCCACCCAAAACAGTCACAATGGAGCACAATTCAAAGCAATCGTCATTATAGAGCACCTAACCAACAACAATCACTGAAGTGCACCTACACATCAACAGTCAGTATTGAACACTCTACACAACAACAGTCACTAAAGTGCTCTCTACCTGACAACAGTTAGTATACAGCACCGTATCCAACAACAGTAACTATGAACATTTTACTAAAAATCAGTCACTATAGAGCACCTACCCAACATGTTACTGTAGAGCACCTACTGAAAAACATTCACTGTAGAGCACCCTACCCAGCAACATTCACTACTGAGCACCTACACACGAACTGTCACTATAGAGTACTCTATCACGCAACCATCAGTATAGAGCACCCTACCCAACAACAGTCACTTTAGAACACCCTATTCAACAACAGTCAGTATAGCGCACCCCAAAACTAGAGTCATTATAGAGCACTCGACCCAACAACAGTTTTTATAGAGGACTGTACCCAGCAGCAGTCGCTATAGAGAACCCTAGCCATTATGAGTCACTATAAAGCCCTCCACCAAACAACAGTCACCTATAGAGCACACTGTTGAACAACAGTCACTAGAGAGCATTCTACCCAGCAACAGTCACCATAGAACATCCTACCCAACAACAGTAACTATAGAGCATTTAAAGTACAACAGTGAGTATAGAGCACCCTAAGCAAGAGTCATTATAGAGCACCCCATGCAGCAACAGTCACTAGAGAGCACAACATCCAGCAACAGTCACTACAAACCACTCTACCCAGCAACAGTCACTATAGAGCACTCAACCCAACAACACTCACTATGGAGCACATTATCCAGCAACAGTCACGAGAAACCACCCAGCCCAGCAACAGTCACTATAAAGCACCGAACCCAGCAACAGTAAATACAGAGTTTTCTACCCATCAACAGTCACTCTAAAGCACCCCACTCAATATTAGCCACTATAGTGTACCTACCAAACAGCAGTCACTATAGAGCACGCCACCCAGCAAGAGTCACTATGCAGCACACTCTCCAGCAACAGTAACTATAGAGCACCTACACAAAAAGTCACAATAGGGAAACCTACCCAACAACAGTCACTGTAGAGCAGCCTACCCAATAAAAGTCACTATAGAGCATTCTACCAAAAACAGTTACTATAGAGTATCCTATCCCAAAACAATCATTTTACAGCACCTACCCAACAACACTCACTATAGAGAACCCTACCCAGCAACAGTCACTATAGATCATACTTTTCAGCATCAATCCCTATAGAGCACACTACCAACAACAGTCAGTATAGAGCATTCTACTCAGCAACTGTCACCATAGAGCACCCTACCCAAAAACAGTCACTATAGAGCACCCTACCAACTACTGTGACTATAGATCACCCTATGCAACAACAGTCACTATAGCGCACCTAACCAACAGCAGTCACTATAGAGCACCCTACCCAACAACAGTAACTATAGGGGATCCTACCTAACAACATTCACCATAGAGCACCCTTCTCATGAACAGTGAATATAGAGCATCCTTCACAGCAACAGTCACTATAAAGCACTCTACCCAATATCAGTCACTGTAGTGTACTCTACCCAGCCACATTCAGTATAGAGAAGACTACACAACAACAGTCAGTACAGAACACTGCATCAAACAACAGTCACTAAAGAGCACCCTACCCAACAACAGTTAATGTATAGCACATACCCAACAACAGTGACCCTAAAGCACATACCCTAAAACAGTCAGTATAGAGCATGCTCCCCAACAACAGTCAATATCGAGAACCTACCCAGAAACAGTCACTGTTGAGCCCTCGACTCAGCAAAAGTCACTATAGAGCCCTATACCCAACAACAGTCACTATTAGAGCATCTTACACAAGAACAGTCACTATAGAGCACATGATCGAACAACACTCACTAAAGACAACCTATGCAAAACAGTCACTAGAGAGGACCTAAGCAACAACAGTCACTATAGGGCATATACCCAACAACTGTCACTATAGTGCACCCTACCCATATACAGTCAATATACAGCACCCTACCCAACAACAGTCACTGTAGAGCACTTCACCCAAGAACAGAAACACAGGCACACATTACTTTACACATATTCACCAGTGCAGACACTTCACACAGACACACCACTCAGCACAAGAACACACTGCACAGTTAACACACCTCAGAAAACACACAACACTGACCACACACACTTTACAGTGCACACACCTAACACAGACACAGCACTCACCACACAAACACAAGCAAACTGCACAGTGCAGACACTTCACACAAACGCCACTCATTATACACACACAAAACACAGTGCACACACCTCATACAGACACACACCAATCACCAAACACAAAAGACACAGTGCAGACACCAAACACAGACATAAGACTTACCACACACACTACACAGTGCACTATCCTCACACAGAAACATACCACTTTTTTCACACACAATCCAAAGTGAAGACACTCCACACAGACACACACCACTCAACATACCTCACACATACACACAGCTCACCACACACACATTCTCCACAGTTTACACACCTTACACCGAGAGACCCCATGCACTCTAAACACATCACCCAGAATCCACGTTGCGCATACCTCAGGCCTACACCACTCACCACACTCAAACACACTCCAGTGTACACACACCTCACAGAGAAACACAGCACGCACCACACAAACTCCATAAACCCACACCACAATGCACATCACACAAACACAAATCACCTGACACCTTATTTACAATGCAGACAATTCACACTGTCTCTCAAAAGTTACCACACACACTCAACAGACATACTCAGGGCACACCTTTCACAAAGACACACACCACTCAGCATACACACTCCACAGTGCACACATTACACAAACACACACTGTAGAACATACACATTATACAGTGCACACACCTCACAAAGACACACACCACATACCATGCACAGAGACTCCACAGTGCACAAAAGTCATACAGACACCCAGCCCTCACAATAAACACACACTTCACAGTGCCCACACCAGAAATTGACACACACTACTGACGACACTCACACTTTACAATGAAGACCGTTTCGCACAGGCACAAGGCTGACCACACACACTACACAGTAAACACACCTCACAGACACACAACACTCACCACACACATATTCCACAGTGCAGACACCTCACATTGGCACACCACTCACCACAAACTCACACTGCACAGTGCACTCACCTCACAAAGACACAATCCACTAACCACGTACACAATCCTCAGTGCACACCCCTCACTCAGACACACACAACCCACCACATAAACACACACAAACTGCACAGTGCACACACCTCACACAAACGCCAACAACTCACCATGCACACAAACTATACAGTGCACCCACCTCACACAGACACGCACTGCTCACCAAACACACAATCCATAGTGCAGTCATGAAACACAGACATACAACTTACCACACACCCTACACAGTGCACTCACCTCACACAGACACACACCACCCACTGCACACACAATCCAAAGTGCCGACACCACACGCAGACAAAAACCACTCACCGTACACATTCCACACCACCTCCACTGTGCATTCACCTAACATAGATACACACCACTCAGTACACACACTTCATGCACACACTCCACATAGCACAAACCTCATTGAGACACAAGTTCAACCCACACACTATACACAGTGCAGACACTTCCAACAGACACAAATCACTCATCACACACACTCCACAGTGCACACACCTCACACAAACACCCAACTCACCACACACACCCTCGACAATGCACACACCTTACACAGAAACACACCATGCACTTCACATACTCCACACAAAATTTGTTGTGCACACACCTCAAACGTACACCACTCCCCATGGTCACACACACTCCAGAGTACTCATACATCACAGAAACACACAGTACGCAACACGCAAACCCCACCAAAACACACCATAAGGCAAACACATCACACAGACAAACACCAATCACCTGACACCTTATCCACAATGCAGACACTTCACACTGTCATGCAAAAGTCACCACAAACACTAATCACACACACTAAGTGAACACATTTCTAACAGACCCACACCACTCAGCAAACACAATTCACAGTGCACACACCTCACACAAACACACACTTTAGAACACACACACTACAGAGTGCACACACCTCACAAAAACACACAGCACATACCATGCACAGAGACTCCATAGTGCACATGCCTCACACAGACACACAGCACTCACCATACACACACACTCCACAGTGCACACACCTCAAACAAACACAGAATACTCACGTCACACACACTTTACATTGAAGACACCTCACACAGACACAAGACTGACCACACAAACTACACAGAAAACACACCTCACAGAGACACACAAGATTCACTGCACACACTCCACAGTTTACAAACCTCACACAGTCTCATACCATTCACCACACACACACAAACTCTGCACAGTCCAAAAACTTCACAAGGAAAGAAGTCATTCACCACAAACACAATTCACATTGCACTTACCTCACACAGACACACACCACTCACTGCACACGCAGATTCCAAAGTGCACACACCTCCAAGGGACACATCCCAAACAGCAAAAAAAATTCCACCATGTACATACCTAAGGCAAACACACACCACTTATTATGCACACAATTTCCATGTTGCACACACCGCACACAGACATACACCATGCAAAACAAACACTCCGGAGTGCGGACACCTAGCACAGTCACACAATACTTACCACACACACTACACACTCACAATCCACTGTGCATACATCTCACAGAGACACACACCAGTCATCACACGCATACTACACAGTGTACACACCTCACACAGGATCACACCACTCATCACACGCAGAGTCCACAATGCAGACACATCAGACACACACCAGTCAACACACACACTCCACACACATAGTTCACAGTGCACACACCTTCAACAGACACTCACCACTCACACATTAATGAATGCACACAATTCACACAGACAAAACCCTCACCACACTCATAACACTCCGCACTGCACACATTTCACACAGACACACACCACTCAACAAACATACACTCCACAGTTCACACAACTCACACAAAGAGAAGTCAACACACACACACTACATAGTGCACAAACTAGACCCATGCACCACTCATGCCACACACACTCCAAATAGTAGAAACCTTATACAGACACACGACTTACCACACCCACTACACAGTAAATACATCTCACACAGACCAACTCACCAAACATACATTCCGCAGTCCACACACCTCACTCAGGAACACACGACTCACTAAACACACACCCCAAACTTTAAACAACTCACACAGATACATCACCGTCACCATGCACACACACCATTCTGCACACACCTCACACACACCTCATAACACACACACTCCGTGTTGAAGAAATCTTATACAGACACAGTTCTGACCACACACACGACACGGCAAATGCATTTTACACAGAAACACAAAATTTACCACACACATATTCCGCAGTGCAGACACATCTCATAGGTACACCACTCACCACAAACACACACTGCAATGTGAACACACATACAAAGACACACACCACTGACCACACAGACAACCCACAGTGCAAACGCCTCACACAGTCACCACTCAACATACAAACATCCACTAACAGCACAGTGCACACACCTCACACAAACACACACCATTCAGCATAACCACACACTATACAGTGCACACACCTCACACAAACACACACCACTCACCATACAAACAATACACAGTTCACACACCACACACAGAAAGAGAATATTTAACAAACACTCTCTCCACAGTGCAGACACCTAACACAGACATACCACTCACCGCACAAAATACACAGTGCACGCACCTCACACAGACATACACCACACAACACACGCACTCGAAAGTGCAGACACCCAGCACAGATGCACACCACTTACCACACACACTGAACACTCACACTCCACTGTGCATACATCTCACACAGACATACAGCACTCATCACATGCATACTGTGCAGTGGACACACCTCACACAGGCACAGGCGACTCACCACACCTACACTCCACAGTGCACACACCTCACACAGACACACAAAAGTCACGACACACACTCAACAACAAAATCAGTACACACGCCTTACACAAACACACACTATAGAACACACACACTCGACAGTGCACACTCCTCACACAGACACGTACCACATACCATCAACAGAGACTTCACAGTGCACACACTTCACACAGACACACAGGACTCACCATACACACACACTAGGCAGTGCACACACCTCACACAGACACAGAAGATTCACCAAACACACACTCCACAGTGCAACATCACACAGACACACACCACTCACCACACACACACTCTTCACATTGCAAAACCTTACTTAGAAACCAGTCAATCAACACACACACTTTTTCCAATGGAAACACCTCATACAGACACACATTACTGCACACACACACTTCACAGTGCACACACCTTAGAGAAACAAACACTAATCAGCACACACACTCCACCGTGCACACACATCACACAGACACATACCACTTACCATGCACACACTCTCTGAAATGCACACACCTCACACTAACACACACCACACAACACACACTGCAGAGTGCAGATACCTATCTCAGACACACACCACTTAGCACACACCATGCACACTTACACTCCACTGTGCATATATCCCACACAGACACATACCACTCATCACACACATACTACACAGTGGATACACCTTACACAGACACACACCACTCACCACACACTCCACAACATACTCCACAGTGGACACAGCTGAAAGAAACATGCACCACTTGCACATTTGAGTGCTCACAAATCACACAGACACACAGCAGTCACAACACACACTCCATAGTGCACACATTTCACACACACAGCACTCACGACACACACACTTTAGGTTGAAGAAACCTCTTAGAGACCCACGAATGACCACACACACTACACAGTATATACACTACACACAGACACACAACACTTTCCACACACACATTTCACAGTGTGGGCACCTCACACAGTCACACCACTCAACAAAAACACAGAAAGCAAAGTGAACACACCTCACAAAGTCACTATAGAGCACTCTACCAATAACAGTCACTAAAGAGCACCCCACCCAACAATAGTTACTATAGGGTCCCTAACAAACAACAGTCACTATAGAGCACTCCATCCATCCAAAGTTACTATAGAGCTCCCTACCCAAAAAGAGTTTTGATAGAACACCTATGCAACACCAGTCTTTACATATTACCCCACCCAATACCAGTTACTATAGAGGCCCTTCCCTGCAACTGTCACTCTAGAGCACCCTACCCAACAACAGTCGCTATAGAAAACCCACTCAAGTACAGTCACTATACAGAACCCAACCCAACAACAGTCACTATAGTGCACTCCACCCAAAAACAGTGACTATGAAGCCATTGACCCAACAAAGGTCACTATGGAGAACTTTGTCCAAGGACTGTCACTATAGACCTCTCTACCCAACAGCAGTCACTATAGAGTCCTCTCCACAACTTCAGACACTATAAATCACCTACACTACAAGAGTCAACATAGAGCATCTACCCAAAGACAGTCACTATACAGCCCTTTACCCAACAACAATCAATATAAAGCACTCCATCAAACAGTCACTATAGAGCACCACACCTAGCAACATTCACTATGGAGCACCTTTCCCAGTAAAAGTCACTATAGAGCAATCAACACAAAAACATTCACCATGGATAACCCTAACACCTACCGTCGCTATAGAGCACCCTACCGAAAAACAGTCACTGTAGAGCACCTACACAAGAGTCAATATAGAGCACCTACCCAACAACAGTCACTAAATAGCACCTACCGAACAAAATTTACTATACAGTACCTATACAAAAAGTCACTATAGAACACTCTACCAAGAAATAGTTACTGTAGAGAGCCATACCCAACAACAGTCAGTGTAGAGCACCCTGCCCCAAAACAGTCACTATAGAGTACCTACCCAACTACAGTCATTATTGTGCACCCTACCCAAAAAGTATCACTATATAGCACTCTACCCAAAAACAGTTACTATAGAGCACCATAACCCACAACAGTCACTATAGAGCACCCTACGTAACAACAGTCACTATCTAGAGCACTCTATGCAACAACAGTTTCTATAGAGTATGGAACTCAGCAACAGTATAGAGTACCCCACCCAACTACAGTCACCATAGAATATCCCACCCAACAACAGTCACTATAGAGCAACCTATCCCACAACAGTCACAGTAGAGGACCCTATCCAACCACATCGCTATAGAGAACCTACAGAAAATCTGTCACTATAGAGTACCCCACCCAGCAACAGTCACTGTAGAGTACCTACCCAACAACAGTCACTGTAGAGTACCCTACACAACAGTCGTTTAAAGCACCCACCCAACAACAGTCACTATAGAGCACTCTACTTAGCAGCAGCAGTTATAGAGCACGCTACTCAACAAGTCACTATAGAGCACCCTCCCCACAAACAGTCATTATAGACCACTCTTCCGAACATCAGTCACTATAGAGCACTACACACAACAGCAGTCACTATAGAGCACCATATCGAAAAGCAGTCACTATAAAGCACCTTACACAATAGCTGTGTTGCTGCGAATTGTGCTGTATAGTGACATTTGCTGAGTAGGGTGCTCAGTAGTGACTATTGTTGCGTGGAGTGTTCTATAGTGACTGTTGTTGGGTAGATACTCTACAGTGACTGTTGTTGTGTAGGGTGCTTTATATTGACTGATGCTGGGTATGGTGCTCTATAGTAACTGTTATTGGGTGGGGTGCTTTATAGTGATTATTGCTGGGTAAAGTGCTTTATAAGTGATGGTTGTTTGATGGAGTGCTCTAAAGTGACTGTTGTTGGGTAGAGCGCTCTTCAGTGAGAGTTTTCGGGGAGGTTGCTATATACTGACTGTTGTTGGGGAGGTGATCTATGGTCACTGTAGTTGGGTAGGGTGCTCTATAGTTGACTGTTGTTGGGTATGTGCTGTATAGTGACTGTTTTTGGATAAGGTGGTCTACAGTAACTGTTGTTCTGTAGTTTGCACCATAGTGACTGTTCTTGGGTGGAGTGCTTCATAGTGTCTGTTGTGTGGGGTGATCAAAACTGACTGTTGATGGGTAGGGTATTTTATATTAAGTGTTTTTGGGTAGAGTTCTCTAGATAGTGATTGTTGTTCAATTGGTGCTCTATAGTGATTGCTGTTTGGTATGGTGCTCTATTGTGACTGCTGTTTAGTTTGGTGCTCTAAAATTATGGCTGTTGTGTGGGGTTCTATATAGTGACTGTTGGGCAGTGTGCTCTAGAAGTGACTGTTGTTGGGTTGAGTGTTCAATAGTGACTATTTTGTAGAGTGTTCTATAGTGACTGTTGTTGGGTGGAGTGCTCTGTAGTGAATGATGTTGGTTAAGGTGCTTCATGATGACTGTTATGGGGTAGAGGTCTCTAGATACTGACTGTTAATGTGTTGGGTGCTCTATAGTGACTCTTGTTGTGTGGAGTGCTCTATAGTGACTGTTGTTGGGTAGACTTTTTTATAGTGACTGTTGTTGGGTAGGTGTTCTATAGTAAATGTTGCTTGATAGTTTACTCTATAGTGACTGTTGCTGAGTCGCCCTCTCTATAGAGTGTTGTTGGGTATGGTACTCTATACTGACTATTTCCGTGTAGTGTGCCCTATAGTGACGGTTATTGGGTATGGTGCTCTATTGTGACTGTTGTTGGGAAGAGCGTTATATAGTAAAATTTTGGTGTAGGTGCTCTATACTGACTGTCTTTGGGTAGGTGCTCTATAATGACTGTTGTTAGGTGCTCCACAGTGACTGTTGTTTTTTAGGGTGCTCTATATTACAAGTTGTTAAGGAGTTTGCCCTATTGTGTCTGTTGTTGGGTGGAGTGCTCTAAAGTGTCTGATGTTGGTTGGAGTGCTCAATACTGACTTTTGCTGGGTGGGGTGCTCTATACTGACTGTTGTTGGGTAGAGTACTCTAGATAGTGACTGTTTAGGTGCTCTATAGTGATTGTTGTTGGGTAGTGTACTCTATTGTGACTGTTGCTGAGTGGGGTCCTTTGTAGTGACTGTTGCTAGGTAGAGTGCTCTATAGTGACTTTCCTTCAGTATGTACTTCATAGTGACTGTTGTTGGGTGGGGTGTTCTATAGTGACTGTTTTTGGAATGTGCTCCATACTGACTGTTGTTAGTTAAGGTGCTCCATATTAACTGTTGTTCGGTAGTATGCTCTATATTGACTGTTAATGGGTGGGTGCTCTATAGTGTCTATTGTTGAGTGGCATGCTTAATACGGACTGTTGCTGGGTAGGGTGCTCTATAATGACTGTTTTTGAATAGAGTGCTTTAGGTAGTGACTTTTGTTGTGTAGGTGCTCCATAGTGATTTTTGTTTAATAGTGTCCTCTATAGCGACTGTTGTTGAGTAGGGAGCTCTGTAGTGACTGCTGTTTTTTAAGGTTCTCTATAGTTCCTTGTCAGTTATACTGCTCTATTAGTGACTATTGTTGCGTGGAGTGTTATATAGTGACTATTTTGTACAGTATTCTATAGTGACTGCTGTTGGGTGTAGTGCTTTGTAGTGACTGTTGTTGGGTAGGGTGCTTTGTAGTGACTGTTGGGTAGAGGACTCTAGATGCTGTTATTGCATAGGGTGCTCAATAGTGACTCTAGTTGCGTAGAGTTCTGTATACTGACTGTTTTTGGGTAGAGGGTTCTATCTTTGCAGTTGTTTTGTATATGATTTATACTGACAGTAGTTGCGTAGGTGCTCTATACTGACTGCTGTTGGGTGGAATGGTCTATGGTGACTGTTGTTGAGAGGGGAGGTCTATGGTGACTGTTGTTCCTTAGAGTACTGCATAAGTGAATGTTGTGTGTGGAGTGCTCTATAGAGACTGTTGCTCTATAGAAATGGTTGTTGTGTTAAGTGCTGTACAGTGACTTGTTGGGTAGCTTGCTCTATACCGACTGTTCTTTAGTAGGTGGTCTATAGTGACTGTTGTTGGGTGTGGTGCTCTATTGTGCTGGTGTTGGATAAGGTGCTCTATAGTGACTTTTGTGGTGTAGGGTGTTCTGTAGTGACTGTTGTTGTGTAGGGTGCTATGTAGTGACTGTTGTTGTGTAGGGTGCTATGTAGTGACTGTTGTTGTGTAGGGTGCTCAGTAGTGACTGTTACTTGGTAGGGTGCTCTACAGTGACTGTTTTTGGTTAAGGTGTTTATAGTGACTGTTGTTAAGTAGAATGTTTTATTGTGACTATTGTTGGCTAGGTGCTCGATAGTTATTGTTGACGGGTAGGTTGCTCTATTATGACTCTTCTTGGGTGCAGTGCTGCATAAGTGACTGTTGGGTGGAGTGCTCTATGGTTACTGTTGTTGAATAGGTTTTCTACAGTAACTGTTTTGGGGTAGGGTGCACTATACTGTCTGTTTTTGGGTAGGTACTCTATAGTAACCTACTCAGCAACAGTCACTGTAGAGTGCCAAACCAAAAACAGTCACTGTTGGGCCCTCTACCCAACAACAGTCACTAGAGAGAACTTTAACCAAGTACAGTCACTATAGTGCAGCATACCCTACAACAAACTATATAGGGCATTCTACCAAAACACAGTCACTATAGAGCACCTACACAACAACAGTCACTATAAAGCATCCTACAAAACAGTTGTCACTATAAAGTACCTTACTAGCAACCGTCACTATAGAGCACTCTTTCCAGCAACAGTGTGTATAAAGCACACCACCCAACCTCAGTCATCATAGAGCACCATACACAGCAATAGTCACTATATAGCACCCTACCCATCCACAGTCAATATAGAGCACTCTATCCAAAAACAGTCACTATAGAGTATTCTACACATAGAGAGGCACTATAGAGCACCCACCCAACGACAGTCAATGTCCAGCACCCCACCCAAAAACAGTCTGTATTGAGTACCTACCCAACAGTAGTAACCAAAGATCACCCTTCCCAGCAAAAGTCACTGTAGAGCACC
>CM052665.1:30033820-30121939 GCA_028533165.1 Leontopithecus rosalia
CAACACCAGTCACTATAGAGCACTTTAACCAGCAGCAGTAGGTATAAAGCACTCCATTCAACAACAGTCTTTATAGATCACCCTATCCTTCAATAGTAACTAAAAAGCAATCTATTCAACAACAGTCACTATAGGGTATTCTTCCTATCTAGAGTCACTATAGAGTATTTTTTCTATCTAGAGTCACTATACAGCACCTACAGAACAACAGTCACTTTGTAGCACTCCAGCTAATGACAGTCACTATGGAGCACCTACACAACAGTAGTCACTAAAGAGCAACCTAGGCAGCAACAGTCACTTTAGAGCACTCTTTACAACAACAGTTTACAGAGCACCTTTCTAAGCAACAGTCACTCTAAAGCACCAACCCAAAAACCGTCAGTTTAGAGCACCTCACCAACAGCAGTCATTACACAGCACCTTCTCATAAACAGTCACTATAGAGCACCCTACAGAGCAGCAGACAGTATAGAGCCCCTACCGAACAACAGTCACTATGGAGGACCCTACTCAACATCAGTCAGTATAGAGAACACTACCCAGCAATAGCCACTCTAGAGAACCCCACCTGACAACAGTCAGTATAATGCACCCTTCACAGCAAGAGTTAGTATAGGGCTCCCTACCAACAAGTATCAGTATAGAGCACTCTACCTAGCAATAGTCATAATAGAGCACTGTACTCAACAACAGTCTCTATAGAGAACGCTACACAACAACAGTCACTATAAAGCACTTCACCCAAAAACGGTCACATATCGAGCACTCTACACAACAACAGTCTCTGTGGAGCACTCTCCACAACAGCCATTATAAAATCTTTCCCCAACAACAGTCACCTAAAGATTACTGTACCAAACAACAGTCATTATAGAGTACTTCAGCCAACAAGAGTTGCAATAAAGCACCTACCCAACAAAAGCCACTATAGAGCAAACTGCCCAGCAACAGTCACTGTAGAACACGTACCAAACATCAGTCATTATAGAGCACTCTACTCAGCAACAGTCACTATAGAGCACTGCACCCACAATGGCCAATATAAAGTCCACTTTCCAGCAATAGTCAGTATGGAGCACCTAAACAACAACAGTTACTATAGAACAGCCTACCCAGCAAGAGTGACTATAGAGCACCCAAAACAGGAACAGTCACTATAAAGCACTCTACCCAACATCAGTCGCTATAGAGTACTCTATCCCGCCACAGTCACTACAGAGCACTCTGTGCAACAACAGTCTCTACAAAAAACTGGACCAAACAACAGTCACTATATGGCGCTCTACCCAAGAGTCACTGTAGAGCACATGCCCAACAACCGTGACTATAAACCACCTACCCAACAACAGTCACTTTAAATCACCCTAGTTATCAAAAGTCAATATAAAGAACATACCCAAAACAGTCACAGTAGAGTCCTATTCTCAGCAAAAGTCACTATAGAGCACTCTACCCAACAGCAGTCACTATTAGAGCACCTTATCCAAGATCAGTCACCATTAAGCATACGACCCAACAACACTCACTATAATGCACCTATGCAGCAACAGTAACTATGGAGCACCCGGCCAACAACAGTCACTATAGGGCACATACCCAACAACAGTCACTATAGAGCACCCTACCCAACAAGAGTCAGTATTCAGCACCCTACTCTATAAAAGTTACTATAGAGCACTTCAGCCAACCACAGACACACAGGCACACAACATCACACGCATTCTGCAGTGCAAACACCTCACACAGGCACACAGCTAACCACAAACACACACTACACAGTGAACACTCCTCACAAAGATGCACAGCACTGACTATAAACACA
The DNA here is from genome assembly GCA_028533165.1 of Leontopithecus rosalia. Taxonomy (NCBI): domain Eukaryota; kingdom Metazoa; phylum Chordata; class Mammalia; order Primates; family Cebidae; genus Leontopithecus; species Leontopithecus rosalia. The sequence goes on from CM052665.1 coordinate 30,035,646, forward strand.
CTACACATTTCACACGGGACACACAGACACACACTGCTCACAACACAAACACACAGAAACTGCACAGTGCACACACCTCAAACACACACCACTCATCATACACACACACTACGTAATGCACACAACTTACATAGATACACACCACACGCCAAACACACAATTCACAGTGAAGACACTAAACACCGACATTCTAATTACCACACACACTACACAGTGCACTCACCTCAAACAGACACACAAAACCCACTTCACACACAATCAAAAATGCAGACCCTCCACATAGACACACAAAACTCACCACACACACTCCACTGTGCATAAACCTCACACAGACACACAACACTTAATATGCACACATCATGCACACACTCCACATAGCAGAAACCTCACACAGACACAAAACTCAACGCTAACATACTCTCCACTGTGCACACACCTCACACAAACACCCACATATTTTAGACATACACGACTCACCACATTCACACACACTCCAGAGTATGCAGACCTCACAGAGACACACAGCATGCACCACAAAAACGTTACAAACACACACCACAATGCACACATTACACAACAAACACCAATCACCTGACATTTTATCCACAATGCAGTAACCTCACATTGTCACACACCCATCACCACACACACTGAACACACTGTGCACACATTTTACACAAACACACACTACTCACGACACACACTCCACAGTGCACACACCTCATACTAACACACCATGAAGAACACACGTGCACTCCACAGTGAACACAGCTCACACAGACACACTGAAGGACACATGTACACTCCACAGTGAACACACCTCACACAGTCACACACCACATAACATGCACAGAGACTCCACAGTGTACACACCTCACACAGAAACACAGCACTCACCATACACATACACTCCACCATGCACATACCTTACAGAGACGCAACATGCACCTCACAAACAACACACAATCCACAGTGCACATACCTCAGACATTCACCACTCTTCACACTCACACACACTCCAGAGTACACAGACCTTAAAGAAACACACAGCACGCATCATGCAAACTCCACAAACACACACCACAATGCCCACATATCACACAGAGACACACCAATAACCTGACCCCTTATCCACAATGCAGACACCTCACACTGTCACACACCAGTCATCACACACACAACACAGACACTCAGCGCACATATTTTATACAGACACAAACCACTCAACACACACATTTCAGTGTCCGCACCTCACACAAACTCACACTGTAGAATACACACACTCCACAGTGCACATACCTCTCACAGACATACACCACATATCATGCTTAGAGACTTCACAGTGCACACACCTCACACAGGCACAAAGCCGTCACCATAAACACACTCCACAGTGCACACAGCTCAAACAGACCCACACTACTCACGACAGACACACATTCAAGTGAAGAAACCACATACAGACACAAGACTGACCACACACATTACACAGTAAACACACCTCACACAGACACACAACACTCACAACACACACATTTCGCAGTGCAGACACCTCACACAGGCACACCACTCACCGCAAACACACACTGCACAGTGAACACACCTCACAAAGACACACAAAACTGACCAAATACACACAGTGTACAGTGCAAACACCTCATACACACACACCAATTACCACACACACTCCACAGTGCACACACCTCACTGGTACATACATCATTCAACACACACACTCCACCACGCACACACCTCACAGAGACACAGAGCACTCACCACTCACACACCCTGCACACTGCAAATTCTCACAAAAACACAAGTCACCACCCAAACGCTTCACAGTGCACACACCTCACACACACATACCACTCAGCACACACACACTCTACAGTGCACACACCTCACAGGGACACACACAACTCTTCACACACTCATACTACACAGTGCACACACCTCACGAAGACACACACCACTTACAATGCACACACTCTCCACAGTTCACACGCTTCACACAGACACACACCACGGAACACACATGATCCGGAGTGCAGACACCTAGCACAGACACACAATTTATCACACAAACTTCACACTCACACTCCACTGTGCATACATTGCACACAGACATACAACACTGATCTCATGCATACTACACAGTGCATACCCCTCACACAGTCACACACTACTCACCACACACAAACTCCACAGTGCAGACACATCAAAGAGATACACCCCAGTCACCACACACACTCCACACACATACTCCACAGTGCACACACCTTAAACAGACACCCAACACTCTGACATTAGAGTACACACAGCTCACACAGACTCACCACTCACTGCACACATAACCACACACAGTGCACACGTTTTACACAGACACACACTACTCACGACACACAGACTTTACAGTGAAGACACCTTTCACTGACACAACACTGACCACCCACACTACACAGCAAACACATCACACACAAACACAGAAGACCCAACACACACATATTTTGTAGTGCACACACCTCACACAGTCACACCTCACTCACCAAACACACAGTTCACAGTTCACGCAACTTACACAGACAGGCGTCACCACACACACTCCATATTGCACACAACTCACACACATACCACTCACGACACACACACTCCAGGTTGAAGAAACCTCATACACACGAATGACCACACACTACACAGTAAGTACATTTCACACAGAACCACAACACTCACTGCACACATATTTTGTGGTGCAAACACCTCAGACAGGCACACCTCACTCACCAAACACACACTCCAGAGTTCACACAACTTACACAGACACACAGCAGTCACCACACACACTCCATAGTGCATACACCTCACACACACACCACTCACGACACACACACTCCATGTTGAAGAAACCTCATGCACACACACGAATGACCACACACACGACACAGTAAATACATTTATTTTGTTTTTTTTTTGGAGATGGAGTTTCACATTTGTTAACCAGGCTGGAGTGTGACCATGCGATTTCAGCTCGCCGCAACCTCCAGTTCCTGGGTTCAGGCAATTCTCCTTACTCAGACTCCTGAGTAGCTGAAATTAAAGGCACATGCCACCTGGCCCAGCTATTTTTTTAAATATATTTAGTAGAGACGGGGTTTCACCACGTTGACCTGGATGGTCTCGATCTCTTGACCTTGTCATCCACCCGCCTCAGCCTCCCAAAGTGCTGGGATTACAGTCTAGAGCCACCGCACCCAGCCCAGTAAATACATTTCACGCAGACCCACAACACTCACCACACACACATTCCGCAGTGCAGACACCTCACACAAGCAGAACACTCAAAACAAACACACACAGCACAGTGAACACACCTCACAACGTCACTATACAGCACCCTACCAATAACAGTTACTAAGGAGCACCACACCAAACAACAGTCACTATAGAGCACCTAACCAACAACAGTCACTATAGAGCACGCTACACAATAACAGTCACTATAGAGCACTCCACCCACACACAGTCACTATAAAGCACCCTAACCAAAAACAGTCCCTAAAGAGCACCTACTCAACAGTCACTGTAAAGCACCCAACCCAATAACAGTCACTACAGAGCACCTACCCAACATCAGTCTGTATAGAGCACTTTACCCAATAACAGTCGCTATAGAGAACCTCCCACTAAAACAGTCACTATAGAGCACCCTACCCAACAAAAATCACTATAGATAACTCCACCCAACAACAGTCACTACAGAGCCCTTGACAAAACAACTTTCATTACGGAGCAACCTATAAAACAACATTCACTATAGACCACTCTACACAAAAACAGTCAGTATAGAGCCCTCTCCCAAAAAACAGACACTATAGAGCACCTACACTACAGGAGACACTGTAGAGCACCTACCAAACAAGAGTCACTGTAGAGTCCTTTACTTAAGAACAGTCACTATAGAGCACTCCACTCAACAACAGTGACTATAGAGCACCCCACCTAGCAACAGTCACTATGGAGCACTCTATTCAGCAACAGTTATTATATAGCACTCAACTCAACTACGTTCACTATAGATTATCATACCATCAACAGTCGCTATAGGGCCCCCTACCAAACAATAGTCATTACAGAGCACCTATCTGACCACAGTCAATATAGAGCACCTACCCAACAAAGGTCATTATAGAGCACCTATTCAACAACAGTCATTATATTGCACCCTACACAACAACAGTCCCTAAAGAGCACTCTACCTATAGTCACTATAGAGCACCCTAAGAAACAACCGTAACTATAGAGCACCCTACATAAGAACAATCACTAGCTGGAGAACTCTATGCAACATGAGTCCCTATAGAGCACCCCACTAAGCAGCAGTCATTATAGAGCACCCCACCCAACAACAGTAACTATAGAGCACTCTACACAACAAGAGTAACTATAAAGAATCCTACCCAATAACAGTCACTATAGAGAACCCTACCCAACAACAGTCACTATAGAGCACCTACCGAACAGTCACTATAGAGTACTCTACCCAGCAACGGTCACTAAAGAGCACCCCACCAAACAACAGTTACTATATAGCACCTACCCAACAACGGTCAGTATAGAGCACCCTACTAAGCAACAGTCAGTACACAGCAGCTACCCAACAACAGTCACTAGAGAGCACTCAACACAACAAAAATCACTACCGAGCACCTACCCAAAAACAGTCACAATCTAGAGCACACTACCCAACAACAATAACTATAGAACACCCTACCCAAAAATAATCACTATAGAGCACCGTACCCAAAAACAGACAGTATAGAGCACCCTATCCAACAATGGTAACTATAGAGTACTTTACCCAAAAACAGTCGCTATAGAGCACCCTACCCAAGGACAGTCTCTAGAAAGCACCCTACCCAACAACAGTCACTATAAATCACACAAGCCAAAAACAGTCACTATAGAAGACCATACCCAACAACAGTAACTATAGAGCACCCTATCAAAGAACAGTCACTATAGGGCACCTACACAACAGTATAGCATGCTCTATACTGACTGTTATTATGTATGGTGCTTAATAGTAACTTTTGCTGGGTAGGGTGCTCTATTGTGACTGTTGCTGCATAGGGTGATTTATAGTGACTTTTGTTGGGTAGTTGCTTCAGAGCGACTCTTGCTGGGTAGCATGTTCTATAGTGACGATAGTTGTCTGGGGTGCTCTACGGTGACTATTGCTGGGTAGAGTACTGTATACTGACTGTTGTTAGGCAGGTGCTCTATAGTGACGTTAGCTCGGTAGGGGGCTTTATAGTTACTGTTGTTGAATAGGTGGTCTATAGTGACTGTTGTTTGGGGTGCTCTATAATGACTTTTTGATTAGAGTGCTCTATAGGTGACTATTGTAGGGTGAAGATCTTTATAGTGACTGCTGTTGTGTAGAGTGTTCTGTAGTGACTGTTGTTGGGCAGAATCCTCTGTAGTGACTGCTGTTTTGTAGGTGATCTATAGTGACTGTTGTTGTGTAGGTGTTTTATAGTGAGTGTTGTTGGGTAGGGTGCTCTATACTGACTGTTGTTGGGTAAGGTGCTTTACAATAACTGTTGTTGGGTAAAGTGCTCTATAGTGTCTGCTTCTGGGTTGCTGCTCTATAGTGACTGTTGTTGGTTTGTGGTGCTCTATAGTGACTGTTCATGGGTAGAGTGCTCTATATGTGACTCTTATTGGGTGGACTTCTCTATGGTTACTGTTGTTTTGTAGAGTGCTATATAGTGACTGTTTTGGGGTAGAATGCTTTATAAGGACTGTTTTTGTGTAGGGTGCTCTACAGTGACTGTTGCTGGGTATGGTGCACTATAATAACTGTTGTTGGGTAGAGTGCTCTATAGTGACTTATGTTGTGTATTAGCTCTATAGTGACTGTTGTTGGTTGGATTGTTCTATAGTGACTATTGTTGGGTAGGGTTCTCCACAGTGGTTTTTGTTGTGTAGATGGCTCTGTAGTGACTGTTATTGGGTAGGTAGCTAAATAGTTACTGTTGCTGGGTGGTGTACTCTATAGTGGCTGTTGCTGTGTATGATGTTGTATAGTGAGTCTTGTTGGGTGGGGTGCTCTGTACTGATTGTTGCTGTGTAGGGTACTCTATAGTGACTGCTGTTGAGTAGAGTGCTCTAGATAGTGACTGTTTTGGTGTGGTGTGCTCTATAGTGATTATTGTTTTGTACAGTGCTCTAAATAGTGACTGATGTTGGGTAGCGTGCTCTATATTCACTATTGTTGGTTAGTGTGCTCTATACTGACTGTTGTTGAATGGAGTGCTCTATATTTACTGTTGTTGGGTAGGGTGCACTATAGTAACTGTTGTTGGGTATTGTGATCTATAGTGACTGATTATGTGTAGAGTGCTCTATAGTGACAGTTGTTGGGTAAAGGGCTGTACAGTGACTCTTCTTGGGTATATGCTCTATAGTGACTGTTGTGTAGGGTCCTGTATAATTACTGTTGTTGGGTAGTGTACTCTATAGTGACTGTTGGGTAGGGTGCTCTATAGTGACTGTTGTGGGTAGAATACAGTTACTGTTGGTGAGTAGTGTGATCTATAGTGATTGTTGTTGGGTATGTTTCTCTATACTGACTGATTTTGGGTGAAGTGCTTTATAGTTACTGTTTTTGATTAGGGTGCTCTATAGTAACTATAGTTGGGTAGAGTGTTCCATAGTAACTGTTTTTGGGTAGGTCGGTCTATAGTGACTGTTGTTGCATGATGTGTTCCGTAGTGACTCATGTTAAGGGCTCTATAGTGATATTTTTTGGGTAAGTACTCTATAGTGACTTTTGTTCTGTTGGGTGCTCTTAGTGACTGTTGAAGGTTAGGGTGCTCTATAGTGACTGTTATTGGGTAGAGGACTGTATAGTGACTGCTTTTAAGTCGGGTGGTCTTCAGTGACTCTTGGTGGGTAGAGTGCTGTATAGCGACTGTTTATGAATAAAGGGCTCTACAGTGACTGTTGCTTGGTACGTTCTTTTTAGTGACTTATCTTGGGTTAGGTGCTCTATAGTTACTGTTGTTGATTAGCATTCTCTATAGTGATAGTTGTTGAGAAGAGGGCTGTTGATTGACTGTTGTTGTGTAGGTTTTTATAGTGAATGTTATCAGTTAGTGTGCTCTGGATTGACTGTTGTTGGGTGGAGTGCTATATAGCGACTGTTTATGGGTAGAGTTCTCCATAGTGACTGTTGTTGTGTAGAGGGATCTATAGTGACAGTGTTCATGTATGGTGGTCTACAGTGACTGTTCTTGGGTGAAGTGCTTTATAGTGACTGTTGTTGGAAAAGGTCCTGCATAGTGATGGTTATTGTGTGGGGTGTTCTATACTGAATGTTGCTGGGTGGGGTGTTCTATAGTGACTGTCTTTCTGTAGAGTGCTACAGATAGTGACTGTTGCTGAGTGGAGTGCTCTATAGTGACTTGCTGTGTACAGTGCTCTAAATAGTGACTGATTTTTGTGTATGGTGCTCTATAGGAAATTTTTTGTGTACAGTGCTCTAAATAGTGACTGATGTTGGGTAGGCTACTCTATGGTGACTGTAGTTGGGTAGTGTGCTCTATACTGATTGGTGGAGTGCTGTATAGTGACTGTTGTTTGGTAGGGTGCTCTATAGTGAGTGTTTTTTAGTATGGTGCTCTATAGTCACTGTTATTTGTAGTGTGCTTTATAGTGACTGTTGTTGTTTTTGGTGCTCTATTTGACTGTTATTGGTATGGTGCTCCATAGTGACTGATATTAAGTAAGGTGCTGTATACTGACTGATGCTGGGTAGGTTGCCCTATATTGGCTGTTGCTGAGTGAAGTGCTCAATAGTGACTGTAGCTGGATAGAGTGCTGTATAGTGACTGTTGCTGGAAAGAATATTACAGTGACTTATGTTGGGTGGTGTGCTCCATACTGACGTATATAGAGTAGGGTTTTCTACTGTGACTGTTGTTCGGTAGTTTCTCTATAGTGACTGTTGTTGGGTGGGGTGGCCTATAGTGACTGTTGATGGTTAGGGTGCTCTGTAGTGACTGTTATTGAGTAGGTGCTCTGTAGTAACTCTTTCTGGGTAGAGTGCTCTATAGTGACCCTTTTGGGGTAGGTGCTCTATAGTGAGGGTTCTTGGATAGGGTGCTTTATATTACTGTTGTTACCTGGAGTGCTCTATATTGGCTATTGTTGGGTAGGGTGTTCTACAGTGACTGTTGTGGGTGGCGTGGTTTATAGTGAATGTTATTGAATAAGGTGCTGGATACTGACTGTTTTTGGGTACACTCTTCTATAATGAGTGTCACTTAGTAGGGTGCTCGATACTGACTGTTTTTGGGTACAGTCCTCTATAATAAATGTCCCTTGTTAGAATGCTCTATAGTGACTGCTGTTTGTTAGGTGCTCTATAATGACTGTTTATGGGTAGGGTGCTCTACAGTAACTGTTATTATGTAGCATGCCCTATAGTGACTGTTGTTTGTTAGAGTGCTCTATACTGACATTTCTGGGTAGAGCGCTCTATAGTGAGCATTGCTGGGAAGAATGCTATATTGTGCCTTTTGTTGGGTTTGTGATCTATAGTTACTGTTGTTGGGTAGGTGCTCTAGATTGACTGTTCGGTAGGGTGCTCTATACTTACTGCTGTTTAGTATGGTGCTCTATCGTGACTGTTGCTGGGTGTGGTGCTCTATAGTGACTGTTGTTGGGTAGGTAATCTTTAGTGACTGTTGTTGGGTAGGGTGCTCTATACTTACTGTTATTGGGTGGGGTGTTCTATAGTGACTGTTGCCGAATTGGGTGCTCTATAGTGACGGTTGTTGTGCAGGGTACTTTATAGTTACTTTTGGTGGGTAGGATCTCTATAGTGACTGTAGCTGTGTAGCATGCTCTACAGTGACCGTTGTTGGTGACTGTAGACCGCTTCTGGTGACTGTTGCTGGTTAGATAATAGTGTTGATTTTTGGTTAGCTAATATTTAGTAATGGTTGCTTGGTAGAAGGCTCTATTGTGACTGTTGTTAGATAGGTTTTCTATAGTGACTGTTGTTGGTTTGGGTGCTCTCTAATGACTGTTGATTGATAGAGTGCTCTGTAAACGACTGTTGTGGGGTAGAGTTCTCTATAATGACAGTTGTTGTGTAGAGTGCTCTACAGTGACTGTGGTTGGGCAGAGTCCTTTGTAGTGACTGTATTTCATTAGGGTGCTCTATAGTTACTGTTGTTGGGAAGGTGCTTCATAGTGACTGTTGTTGGGTATGGTGTTCTATAGTGAGTATTTTTGGGTGTTGTGCTCTATAGTAACAGTTGTGTAGAATTCTTTATACTGACTGTTATTGGTAGGGGGCTCTATAGAGACTGTTGTGGGGTAGGGTGCTCTATATTAACTGTTCCTAAATGGGTTGCTCCATAATAAGTGTTTGATAGGTGCTCTATAGGGACTGTTGTTTGGTGTAGTGCTCTATAGTGACTGTTGTTGGGTAGAAAATTCTATAAGGACTGTTGTTGTGTGGAGTGCTCCGTAATGACTCTTTTTAAGCAGGGTGATCTAATGTGACTGTTGTTCAGTAGAGTGCTCTATAGTGACTGTTATTGGTATTGTGCTCTACAGTGACTGTTGTTGGGTCAGCTGCTTCATAGTGACTGATAATGGTACAGTGCTCTATAGTGACTGCTGTTAACTAGGGTGCTTTATACTGACTGTTTTGGGGTAAGTTGCTATATAGTGACTGTTGCTGCATAAGTTGCTCTATAGTGACCATTGCTGGGTGAAGTACTCTACAGTGACCGTTGCTGGGTAGAGTGCCCTATTGTGACTTTTGTTGGAAAGTTACATTAGAGTGCAAGATGTTGGGTGAGATGTTTTATACTGACAGAATTTGGGTAGGGTGTTTTATTGTGACTGTTTTTCAGTAGGTACTCTATAGTGACTGTTGTTGGTTGTGGTGCTCTATTCTGACTGTTGCAGGGTAGGGTGCTATGTAGTGACTGTTATTGGAAAGGCGTTCTGCAGTAAGTGTTGTTGGGGTAATGGTTTCTTTATAGTAACTGTTGTTGGGTAGGTGCTCTATAGTGGCTGTTGTTGTGTAGGTGCCCTATAGTAACAGTTTTTGAAAAGGTGCTTTTGTTGACTGTCGTTTGGTAGGGTGCTGTTTAGTGACTGTTGACGGTATGGTGATCTATAGTAAATTATGTTGGGTGGGTGCTCTATAGTGACTATTATGTGGAACAATGCTCAATAGTAACTGATGTTGGGTAGAGTGCTATATAGTTACTGTTGCTTGGTAGTTGCTCTATAGTGACTGTTGTTGGGTAGGTGATCTATAGTGAGTGTTGTTCGGTAGGTGCTCTATAGTGACGGTTGTTGGGAAGGTGCTCTATAGTGACTGTTCTTGAGTAGTGTGCTCTATAGTGACTATTGTTGGGTAGTTGGTCTATAGTGATTGTTGTTGTTTGGGAAGCTCTATAGTGTCTTTTTGTGTAGAGTGTTCTTCATGTGACTCTTCTGGGGTGGAGTTCTCCATCCTAACTGTTTTTATTTAGAGTGCTTTATACTGACTGCTGTTGGGTAGGTACTCTATAGTGAATATTGTTGTGTAGCGTACTGTATAGTGACTGTTGTTGGGTAGGTGCTCTATAGCGACTGTTGTTAGGTTTAGTACTGTATATGTGACTGTTGTTGGGTAAAGTGCTCTATAGTAACTATTGTTGGGTACCGTGCTCTATAGTGACTGTTGTGGGGTAGAGTTCTTTATTGTGACTGTTTTTTGGGTAGGTGCTGCATAGTGACTGTTGTTGGGCAGGGTGCTCTATGGTGACGGTTCTTGGATGGAGTGCTCTATAGTGACTGTGGTTGGGTAAGGTGGTGTATAGTGACTGTTGCTGGGAAGGATGCTCTATAGTGACTGTTATTTGTTAGGTGCTCTATATTGACTGTGTTTGTGTAAGTGGTCTGTAGTGACTGTTGCTAAATAGGGTGCTATTTACTGACTGTGGTTGGGTAGGTGAACTTTGGTGACTTTTTGGGTGGGGTGCTCTATAGTGACTGTTGTTGTGTAGAGTGCTTTTTTGGTGACCGTTGGGTTGACCGCTTTATTCTGGCTGTTGTTGTGCAGAGTGCTCTATAGTGACTGTTATTTGGTATGGTGCTGTATAATGACCATTGTTGCGTAGAGTGTTTATAATGACTATTGTTGGGTAGGTAATCTATAGTGACTACTTTTGGGTAGTTGCTCTGTACTGAGTGTTGCTGGGTAAGGTGCTCTACAGTTACTGTTGCTGGATGAGGTGCTTTATCGTGACTCTTGTTAAGTAGAGTGCTTTATAAGTAACTGTTGTTGTGTGGCATGCTCCATAGAGACAGTTATTGTGTACAGTTTCCTATAGTGACTGTTGAAGGGTACAGTGCCCTACAGTGACTTGGGAAGCTTGCTTTATACTGACTGTTGGTTGCCAGGTGATATATAGTGACTGTTGTTAAGTATGGTGTTCTATATTGACTGTATTTGGGTATGTGCTCTATAGTGTCTGTTGCTGGGTAGAATGTTCTATAGTTACAGTTGTTAGGTAGGTGCAATATAGTGACCCTTGTTTGGTGGTCTTCTCTAGAGGTGATTGTTGTTAAGACGAGTGCTCTATAGTGACTGTTTTGTAGAGGGCTTTATAGTGACTGCTGTTGCATAGAGTGCTCTATAGTGACTGTTTTTGGGTAGTTATCTTTTTAGTGACTGTTGCTGGGTAGGTGCGGAATAAGGACTGTTGTCAGGTTGATGCTCGATAGAAACTGTTGTTGGTTACGGTGCTCTATAGTAACTGCTGTTGTGTAAAGTGTGCTATAGTGAATGTTGTAGGGTGGAGTGCTCTATTGTGTCTGTTGTTGGGTGGGTTGCTCAATACTGACTGTTGCTTGGTCGGGTGATCTATAGTGACTGTTGTTGGGTAGAGTGCTCTCTACAATGACTGTTGTTTGGTTGGTGCTCTCTAGTTACAGTTGCTGGATAGAGTGCTCTAGAAATGAGTGTTGTTGTGTGGAATGTCTATACTGACTATTGTGTGGAGTGCTCTATTGTGACTGCTTTTGGGCAGTGTGCTCAATAGTGACTGTTGATGGGTAGCAGGCTCTTTTATGACTGGTGTTGGGTAGGGTACTCTATATTGACTGTTGTTTGGTAAGTGCTCTATAGTGACTATTTCTGGGTTCAGTGATCTAGAGTGACTGATATTGGGTAGAATGCTCTATAGTGACTGTTGCTGTGTAGGATTCTCTATAGTGACTGTGGCTGGGTAGGGTGTTCTATAGTGACTGTTGTTGGGTAGGTGTTCTTTACTGACTGTTGTTTGGTGTAATGTTCTATGGTGACTGATGTTTGGCAGAGTGCTCTATAGGTGACTGTTGTTTGGTGGAGTGCTCCATAGTAGCTGTTGTTGCATAGAGTGCTCTATAGTGACTGTTGTTGGTAAAAGTGCTCTATCCTGACTGTTGTTGAATAGGGTGCTCCTTCGTGACTGTTGCCGGGTAGGGTGCTCTATAGTGTCTACTTTTGGGTATGGTGCTCTATAATATGTGTTGATGGGTAGGTTCCCTATACTGATTTTTCTTGGGTGGAGTGCTTTATAGTGTCAATTGTTGCATAGGTTACCCTATAGTGATTGTTTGTTTTTAGGGTGCTCTACAGTATCTGTTGTTGGGTTGTTGCTCTATAGTGTCTGTTGTTGGTTATGTGCTCCATAGCGAATGTTGTTGGTTGGAGTGCTCTATAGTGATTGTTGCTGGGTAGGGTGATCTATAGTGACTGTTTTTGGGTAGGGTGTTGTTTAGGGACTGTTGCTTGGTAGGTTTTTTGTAGTGACTGCTCTTGGGTAGAGTGCTCTATAGTGACTGTTGTTGGTTAGCCTGTTCTATAGTGATTGTTTTTGGGTGGATGCTTTATAAAAACTAAGTGAGGTGCTCAATAATGACTGTTGTTGGATAGGTGCTCTATAGTTACTGTTGCTGGGTATGGTGCTCTATAATGACAGTTTTTGTGTAGGGGGCTATATAGTGACTGTTATTTGGTTGGGATATCTATGGTGAATTTTGTTGTGTAGAATGCTCTATAGTGACTGTTGTTGGGTGGTGTGCTCTATACTGACTGTTGCTTAGTGAGGTGTTCTGTAGAGACTGTTGTTTTATAAAGTACTTCAGATAGTGCCTGTTGTTATGTATGGTGCTCTATAGTGACTGTTGTTAGGTAGGGTGCTCTATAATCACTGTTGTTGAGTAGGTGCTTTATAGTAACTGTTTCTGAGTTGAGTGCTCTATAGTGACTGTTGTTGGGTAGGTGCTCCATAATTACTGTTGTTAGGTATGTGCTCTATAGTGACTGTTGTTTGGAAGGGTGCTTTATTACTACAGTTGATGGTAGTGTGCTTTATTACTACAGTTGATGGTAGTGTGATCTATAGTGAATGTTGTTGAGCAGGGTGCTATATAGTGACTGTTTCTAGGTGGGGTTCTCTATACTGACTGTTTTTGAGTGGAGTGCTCTATAGTTACTCTTTTTGGGTAAACGGCTCTATAGTGACTGTTGCTGGGTAGGTGCTTTATAGTGAATATTATTGGGTGGTGTGCTCTATAGTTACTGTTGTTGAGTAGGTGCTTTATGGAGACTGTTTTTTGATAGGGTGCTCTACAGTGACTGTTGTTGGGTGGAGTGCTCTATAGTGACTTTTACTGGGTAAGGTTCTGTATAGTGACTGTTTTTGGGTAGGAGCTCATTAGTGAATGTTTTTGTGTTGGGTGCTCTTTAGTGACTGTTATTGATTGGGTGCTCTATAGTGACATTGTGAGGTCTTTTTATTGTGCTGTGTGTGTTTGTGGTTAGTGGTGTGCCTGTGTGAAGTGTCTGTACTGGGTAATGTGTGTTTGGTGTGTATTGTGTGTCTGCGAAAAGTATTTACTGTGTAGTTTGTGTGGTCATTGTTTTGTGTATGAGGTTTCTTCAATGTTGTGTGTGTGTTTCTTAGTTGGTTTTTGAGGTGTGTAAACAATGGAGTGTGTGTGCGATGACTGCTGTGTGTCTGGGTGAGTTATGTGAACTGTGTGATTTTTGAGTGGTTTGTGTCTGTGTGAAGTGTGTGCATTGTGGAGTGTTATCTGTATTGTGAGTTGTGTGTCTGTGTAAGTTGTGTGCACTCTTTAATGTGTTAAAGCTGCATGTCTGTATAAGGTGTGTGCACTGTAGAATATGTAAGTGGAGTGTGTTTGGTGACTGCTGTGTGTCTTTGTGAGGTGTCTTTACAATGGAGTGTGTAAGTGGTGAGTGGTGTGTGCCTGTGTGAGTTGTGTGCACTGTGTAGTATGCATGTGATGAGTGGTGTGTGTCTATGAAATGTGTGCACTGTGGTGAGTTTTGTGTCTGTGTGATGTGTGTCCTATGTGGAGTGTGTGCATTAAGTGTGTGTAGTGATTTGTGTGTGTCTGTCTGAGGTTTGTGAACAGTGGAGTGTGTGTGCAGTTTCTGTGGTGAAGGGTGTGTGTCTATGTGTAGCGTGAGCACTGAGGAATGTGTGTGGTGAGTCGTTTTTGTGAGGTGTGACACTGTGCAGTGTGTTTCAGGTGAGTCGTTTTTCTGTTTGAGGTGTGTGGTGAGTGCTGTGTGTCTGTGTGAGGGGTGTTTACTTTGTAGTGTGTGTGGTCAGTCTTGTGTCTTTGTGAGATGTCTTCACTCTAAAGGGTGTGTGTCGTGAATAGTGTATGTCAGTTTGAGGTGTGTGCACTGTGTAGTGTGTGGGCTGAGTGTGGTGTGTCTATGTGAAATTTGTGCACTGTGTGTGTTGAGTCTGTGTGGTGACTGGTGTGTGACACTGTGAGATATCTGCATTGTCGATAATGTCAGGTAATTGGTATTTCTCAATGTGATGTGTGTGCATTGGGGTTGTGTTTATGGAGTTTGGCGTGTGCTGTGTGTCTCTGTGAAATGTGTGTACCCTGAAGTGCATCTGAGCGTAAAGTGTGGTGTATGTTTGAAGTATGTGCATGGTGGATTGTGTGTGGAGTGTGTGAACTGCATGGTGTGTCTCTGTGTAAGGTGTGAGCACTGTGGAGAGTGTGTGTACTGTGGAGGGTGTGTGTGATGAGTAGTGTCTGTCTGTGTGAGGTGTGCACACTGTGGAGAGTGTGTTTGTCAATTTGTGTCTTGTGAGGTTTGTGCAATGTGGAGTGTGTGCGTGAAGTGTGTGTATTTAGTGGTGTGTGTCTCTGTGCAATATTTGCCCAGTTGTGTGTGTGTGGAGTGCACATGGTGAGTAGTGTGTGTCTGTGTGGAGTGTCTGCACTTTGGATTGTGTGTGCTGTGGGTGGTGTGTGTCTGTGTGATGTGACTGCACTGTGTAGTGTGTGTGGTAAGTGGTATGTCTGTGTTTGGTGTCTGCACTGTGTATTGTGTGTTTGATAAGTGGTGTGTGTCTGTGTGAGTTTTGTGCACTGTAGTGTGTGTACATGGTGAGTGGTGTGTGTTTGAGAAAGGTGTGTACACTGTGGAGTGTGTGTGTGGTGAGCGGCGTGTGTTTTTGTGAGGAGTGTTCACTGTACATTGTGTATTTGTAGTGAGTGGCGTACCTGTGTGAGGTGTCTGCACTGCACAATGTGTCTGTGGTGAGTGTTGTCTGTCTGTGTAAAATGCATTCACTTTTTAGTGTGTGTGGTCAGTCATGTGTCTGTATGAGGTTTCCTCAACATGGAGTGTGTGTGTCATGAGTGGTACGTGTGTGAAGTGTTTGACTATGGAGTCTGTGTGGGATGACTGCTGTGTGTCTGTGTGAGTTGTGTGAACTGTGGAGTGTGTTTTTGGTGAGTGGTGTTTGTTTGTGTGAAATGTGTGCACTGTGGACTGGTGTGTGGTAAGTGGTGTGTCTGTGTGAGTTCTGTGCACTCTTTAATGTGTGAGTGCTGCATGTCTGTTTAAGGTGTGTGCACTGAGGACTATGTGTGTGGAGTGTGTGTGGTGACTGGTGTGAGCCTGTGTGAAATGTGTGCACTGAGAAGAGTGTGTGTGGTGTGTCACTTGTTTCTGTGTGAGGTTTTTGCACTGTGCAAGTGTGTGTGTGGTGAGTGGTGTGTGTCTTTGTGAGGTGTATTCAATGTGCAGTGTGTGTTTTTGGTGAGTGGTGTGCCTGTGTGAGGTGTCTGCACTGCGGAATGTGTGTGTGGTGATGCGTGCCCGTCTGTTGTTGAAGTGCTGTATAGTGACTGTTGTTAAGTAGGGTCTTGTATACTGACTGTTTTTGGGTAGCCTGCTCTATAGTGACTGTTGTTGGGTATGGGTCCTACAGTGACTGTTGTTGCCTAGGTGCTCTAAAGTGTTGTTGCATAGGTGCTGTTTACTGACTGTTGTTGGGTCGTGTGCTCTATACTGACTATTCTTGGGTAAGGTGCTCTAATAGTGACTGTTGTTGTTTAGAGTGGTCTGTAATGACTTTTGCTGAGTAGACGTCTCTACAGTGACTGCTTTTGGGTAGGTCCTCTATATTGACTGTTTTTGGGTAGGTGCTTTATACTCAGTGTTGTTGGGTATGTACTCCATACTGACTGTTGTTGGGTTGGGTGCTCTATAGAAACTGCTGTCTGGCACAGTGCTGTCTGGCACAGTGTGAAATGTATTTCTTAGGGTGCTCTATAGTGACTGTGGCTGGGTAGAGTACTCTGTAGTGACTGATGTTGGGTAAAGTGCTCTATAATGACTGATGTTGGGTAAAGTGCTCTATAATGACTGCTGCTGCATAGTGTGCTCTGTAGTCACTCTTGCTGAGTAGGATGCTCTATAGTAATTGTTGTTGGGTATGGTCCTCTGTAGTTACTGTTGTTGGGTTGGGTGCTGTAAAGTGACTCTTGTTGATTAGGTGCTCTATAGTGGTTGTTGCTGACAAGTGTGCTCTATAATGCCTGTTGTGGGTGGGGTGCTCTATAGTGAGTGTTGCTGCGTAGACCACTCTATAGTAATTGATGTTGGGTCAGTGCTCTATAGTGACAGTTGCTGAGTAGGGTGCTATATAGTGGCTGTTGTTTGTTAGGTGCTCTATACTGACAGTTGTTGGGTGGGGTGTTATATAATGACAGTTGTTTGCTACAGTACTCTATAGGTAACTGTTTTTTAGTGGAGACTTTATAGTGGCTCTTGTGTAGAGTGCTAAATAGTAACTCTTGTGTAGAGTGCTCTATAGGAGACTGTTGTTGGGTGGAGTGCTTTATACTGACTGTTGTTGTGTATGGTTCACTATTGTGGACTGTTGTTGGGTACGATCCTTTATAATGAATGTTGTAGGGTAGAGTGCTGTGTACTGACCCTTGTTGGTTGGGTGCTTTATAATGACTCTTGCTGGGTAGGGTGCCCTATACTGACAGTTGTTGGGTGGGGTTCTCCAGACTGACTCCTGCTGGGTAGAGTGCTCTATAGTGACTGTTGCTGGATAGGGTCCTTCATATAACTGTGGTTGGGTAGAAGCTCTATATTGTCTGCTGATGGATAGGGTGCTCTATACTAACTGTTTTGGGTTGGTGCTGTAAAGCGACTGTTGTATTTTGGGTGCTCTAAACTGAAGGTTGCTGAGTAGGTGCTCTATAGTGACTGTTGCATGGTAGGGTGCTTTATAGACTGTTGTTAGATAGAGTGTTCTACAGTGACTGTTGCTGCGTAGGGTGCTCTTTAGTGACTATTGTTGGGTAGGTGCTCCATAGTGACCGTTGTTGGCTGGGGAGCTCTACAGTGACTTCTGTTGGGTAGGGGCTCTATAGTGACCCTTGAAAAGCAGGATACTCTATAGTGACTGTTGTTGGGTAGATTGCGTTATAGTGCCTTTTGCTGGGTAGGTGGCTATACAGGGTTTGTTGCCAGGTAGGGTGCTGTGCAATGAGTGTTGTTGGGTGGGGTGCTTTATACTGAATGGTGCTGGATAGAGTGCTCTACAGTGAGTGGTGTTAAGTAGATACTCTATATTGACTGTTGTTGGGTAGGTGCTGTATAGTGACTGTTATTCAATAGAATGCTCTATAGAATCTGTTCTTGTGCATAGTGTTCTATGATGACTGTTGTTGGGTGGATTGCTCTATACTGACTGCTGTTGGGTAGAGTGCTCTAGAAAGTGACTGTTGCATATAATGCTCTACAGTGACTTTTGCTGTGTAGAGTCCTGTGTAGTAAGTGTTGTTTGGTCGAGTGCTTTATACTGACAGTTCTTGGGTAGGGTGCTCTATAGTGACTGTTATTGGGTAGAGTGCTGTATAGTAACAATTCTTTTGTGGAGGGCTCTGTAGTGACAGTTGGGTAGAGTGCTCTAGATAGTGACTGTTTTTGTGTATGTGCTTTATAGTGACTGATGTTGGGTAGGGTTCTCTACAGTGACTGTTGTTGGGTAGGGTACTCTATAGTGCCTGATGTTGCGTAGGAGCTCTATAGTGACTGCTGTAAATTAGGTGCTCTATAGTGACAGTTGCTGGATAGTGAACTTTATACTGAGTACTGCTGGGTGGAGTGCTAAAGTGTGACTATTTTTCGGTAAGGTGCTCTACAGTGAATCTTGCTGTGTTGGGTATTCTATAGTGAAAGTTGATGGGTACGGTGCTATATACTGATTGTTATTGATTACAGTGCTCTATACAGACTTTTGCCTGGGGGGCTGCTCTATAGTGACAGTTGTTGATTAGGGTGCTCTATAGTGACTGTTGTTGGTTATGATAATCTATACTGACTGTTGTTGGGTTGGTGCTCTATCGTGACTGTTACTGGGCAGTGTTCTTTGCAGTGATTGTTCTTGGGTATGGTGCTCTATAGTGACTGTTGCTGGGTAGAGTACTCTATTGTAACCTTTGTTTGGTAGGTGCTTTATAGTGAGAATTGGGTAGGGTGCACATAGTGACTGTTGTTGAATGCAGAAGTCTGTAGTCACCGTTGTTGGGTAGAATGCTCTATAGTGACTGTTTTTGTGTAGGTGCTCCATAGTGACAGTTATTGTATAGATGATCTATAGTGACTGTTGTTGGGGAGGTGCTTTACAGTGACCGTTGTTATGTAGGGTGCTCTATATTGACTGTTGTTTGTAGGGTGCTCTATAGCTTCTGTTGTTAACTAGGGTGCTTTATAGTGACTGTTACTGGGTTGGGTGCTCTCTAGTGAGTGTTTCTGGGTGTGGTGCTTAATACTGACTGTTGCTGATTGGGATGCTCTGTAGTTACTGTTGTTAGGTATAGTGCTCTACAGTGACTCTTGTTGGGTTTAGTGCTCTACAGTGACTGCTGTTGTGTAGGGTGCTTTATACTGACTGATTTTGGGTAAAGTGCTCTACAGTGACTGTTGTTAACAAGCATGCTCAACATTGACTGTTGTTGGGTAGAGGGGTCTATAGTGACTGTTGTGGAGTAGGTGCTCTATTGTGACTGTTGTCGGGTAGGGTGCTCTATAGTGACCGTTGTTGGGTAGAGTGCTCTATATTGACTGTTGTTGGGTACAGTTCTCTATACTGAATGTTCTTGGGTAGATTTCTCTACAGTCACTGTTGTTGGGTAGGTTTTCTCTAGTGACTGTTTTGTAGGGCGCTGTATAGTGACTGTTTTTGTTGTAGGTGCTCTATAGTGACCGTTGCTGTGTAGGATGTTCTATAGTGACTGTTTTTGGGACGGTGCTGTACAGTGACTGTTTTTCAGTAGGTGCTATATAGTTACTATTTTTCGGTAGGGTGCTCTATTGTGACTGATGTTGTGTAAAGTGCTCTATAATTACTGTGTCTGAGGGGCGTGCTCTATATTAATTTTTTAGGGTAGGGTGTTTTATACTGACTGTGGTTGGGTATTGTGCTCTATATTGACCATTGTTTGGAAGGGTGCACTATGGTGACTGCTAATGGGTGGGTGCTATACAGTGACTGATACCTGGGTGGGGCTCTATAGTGACTGGTGTTAAGTAGGTGCTCTATATTTACTGTTGTTGGGTAGAATGCTCTATAGTGACTTGTTATAAACTGTGCTCTACATAGTGACTGTTGTTGGGTAGGGTGCTCAAGAGTGACTGTTTTTGGGTAGAGGGCTCTATAGTGACTGTTATTAACCAGGGTGCTCTACAGTGACGGTTGTTAACTAGGATGCTCTATAGTGACTATTGTTGGGTAGGGTGGTCTATATTGACTGTATTATGGTAGGTGCTTTATTGTTTCTTTTGTTGGGTATTTGCTCTATTGTGACTGCTGTTGTGTAGCTGCACCATTGTGACAGTTGGGTATGTGCTCTATAGTGACTGTTATTTGACAGGTGCTCTTTAGTCACTGTTGTTAAATAGAGTGCTCTAAATTGACTGTTAGTGTGTGGGGTGTTCTATAGTTACTGTTGTTGGGTAGAGTGTTCTATAGTTACTATTTTTGTTTAGGTGCTGTTTGGTGACTCTTTTAGTGTAGGGTGCTCTAAAGTGACTGTTGTTGAGTAGGGAGCTCTGTAGTTACTGTATTTTTGTAGGTGCTGTATCGTGACTCTTTTTGAGAGGGGTGCTCTGTACTGACTCTTGTTAGGTAGGTGACCTACAGTGAGTGTGGTTATGTAAATTGCTCTATAGTGACTGTTGCTTCTTAGGGTGCTCGATAGTGACTGATTCTGAGAAGGGTGTTTTATAGTCACTGTTTTTGGGTTGTTGCTCATAGTGACTGTTGTTGGGTAGGTTGCTCTATAGTGATTTCTGTTATATGCATTACTTTATAATGACTGTTACTGGGTAGGTTGATCTACATTTACTCGTGCTAGTTATGGTACTCTATAGTGACTGTTGTTAGTTGGGTTGTTCTATACTGACTGTTGCTGGGTAGAGTGCTCTGTAGTAACTGTTGTTGTAGTACTGTTGTTGGGTGGGGTGTTTTATATTGACTGTTGCTAGGTAGATTGCTGTGGATAGTGACTGTGGCGGCTTAGGGTCCTCTATAGTGACTGTTGTTTGGTAGAGTGTTTATAGTGACTGTTGTGTAGCTGCTCTATAGTGAATGTTGTTGGGTAGGGTGTTATTTACTGATTGCCCTTGGGTAGTTTGCTCTATAGTAACTGTTGGTGGCTGGGATGCTGTATAGTGACTGTTGTATGGTGGAAATGTTCTATAGGTGACTTTTGTATGGTGAACAGTTCTATAGCGACTGTTGTTGTCTAGAGTGCTGCATGGTGACTGTTGTTTGGTAGAGTGCTCTATATTGACTATAGTTGTGTAGGATGCTCAATAGTGACTGTTGTTAGGTAGGTGCTCCATAGTGACTGTGTTTAAGAAGAGCGTTCTATAGTGACTGTTTTTGGACAGGATGCTCTATAAAGACTGTTGTTCTGTAATTTGTTCCATAGTGACAGTTGTTCGGTTGAGTGCTCTATATTGACTGTTGTTGAATAGAATGTTCTATACTGACTGTAATTAGGTAAAGTGCTTTATACTGGCAGTTGTTGAATGGGGTTCTCAATACTGACTGTTGAAGTGTCGGGTGCTCAAGAGTGACTGTTGTTGGGTAGAGTGCTCTATAGTGACTGCTGCTGCATAGCATTCTTTACACTAACTGTTGCTGAGTAGCATAATCAATACAGACTGTTGATAGGTAGGGTTTCCTATTGTGACAGTTGTTTAGTAGGGTTCTCTATAGTGACTATTGTTGAAAGATGTTTTTTAGTGACTGGTGTTGGGTAGAGTGCTTCATAGTGACTGTTGGTTGTGTGGCATTCTCCATACTGATTGGTGGTGGGTACAATGCTCTATAGTGACTGTTGTTGGGCAGTGGGCTCTATACTGACTGTTGATAGGTTGGTGCTCTATATTAACTGTTATTGAATAGTGTGCTCCATAGTGACTGTTTTTCAGTAGTTGCTGTGAAGTGACTGTTGTTATGTAAGGTGCTCCATAGTGACTGTTGTAAGTAGGGTACTCTATAGTGACTGTTTCTGGGTAGGGTGCTCTACAGTGACTGTTGTTCAGTAGAGTGCTCCATAGGTGTCTGTTGTTGGGTGGAGTGTTTTATAGTAGCTGTTGTTTGGTATGGTTATCTATAGTGACTATTGTTGGGTAAGGTCCTCTATAGTGACTGTTGCTGGGTAGGTGCTCTATAATGACTTGTTGGGTAGTGTGCTCTATAGTGACTCTTTTGTGTAGGGTGCTCTATACTAACTGTTGTTGGGTGGAGTGTTCTATAGTGACTGTTGTTGGGTGGAGTGCTCTATAGTGACTGTTGTGGTGTAGTGTGCTCCATAGTTAATCTTGTTGGGTAGAGTGCTCTATAGCGACTGTATTTCAGTAGCGGGTTATATAGTGACTGTTGTTGGGTCGAGTTCTCTATTGTGACTGTTTATTTGGAGTGGACTTTACAGTGCCTGTTGTTGGGTAGGTGCTGTATACTGACTGTTTTTGTGTAGAGTGCTTTATACTGACTGTTGTTGTGTAGAGTGCTCTATAGTGACTGTTTTTGGGTTAGGTGCTCTACAGTAATTTTTTGTTTTTGTGGAGTGCTCTATAGTTTCTTTCTTTGGGAAGAGTGTTCCATAGTGACTGTTGATTGGTAGAGTGCTCTATAGGTGATTTTGTTGGCTGGAGTGTTTCATAGTGACTATTGTGTAGAGTGCTCTATAGTGACTTTTACTGGTTAGAGTGCTCTGTAGTGACTGTTGTTGGGTAGGTGCTTTTGGGTTATTGTATTTAGGTAGGGTGCTTTATAGTATCTGTTGTTGCGTAGGTGCTCTATAATGACTGTTTTATAATGAAATTCAATATAGACACTGTTTTTGGTAGCTTGCTCTACAGTGACGGTTGTTGGGTAGGGAGCTCTAGAGTAACTGCTTTTGGGTAGGATGATCTACACTGACTGTCTGGGTAGGTGCTCTATAGTGACTGCTGCTGGGTAGGGTGCTCAATAGTGACTGTTGTTGGGTAAGGTGCTCTATAGTAACTGTTGCTTGGTAGAATGCTCCATTGTGACTGTTGTTGGGTAGGTGCTCTATAGTGACTGTTGCTTTGTAGGGTGCTCTATAGTCAATGTTGTTGGGTAGGTGCTCTGAAGTGGTGGTTGTTGGGTAGGAGCTTTATAGTGACTGTTGGGTAGGTTGCTCACAGTGACTTTTGTATGCGGTACTCTATAATAACTGTTGTTGACTAAAGTGCGCTATAGTGACTGTTGTTGGGTAGATGATCCATTGGTGAGTGTTGTTGGGTGGAGTGCTTTACAGTCATTGTTGTTGTGTAGAGTGCTCTATAGAAACTATTGTTGGAAAAAGTGCTCTATAGTGACTGATGTTGAATAAAGAGCCCAATAGGTTACTGTTTTTGGATGTGTGCTCTATTGTGATTGTTGTTTGGTATGCTGCTCATAGTGACTTTTGTTGGATATGGTGCTTTATACTAACTGTTGTTAGGTAGAATGCACTGTAATGACTGTAATAGGGTAGAGTGCTATATAGGTGATTGTAAGCCGGTGGAGTTCTCTATAGTGACTGTTGGTGGGTAGTGTGCTCTATACTGACTATTGTTTGTGAGATGCTTTATAGTGACTGTTGCTGGGTAGCATGCATTAAATTGACTGTGGCTGGGTAGCGTGCTTTTTGGTGACTACTGTTGGGTAGGTGCTTCATAGTGACGGTTGCTTTGTAGGATGCTCTATAGTGACTGTGGTTGGGTGGGGTGGTCTATAGTAACTTGTGGTGTAGAGTACTCTTTTGTGACAGTTGTTGGGTAGGTGTTCTATAGTGACTGTTGGGTAGGGTTCTCATAGTGACTGTTCTTAAATGTGGTACTCCATAGTAACTAATTTTGGGTAGAGTGCTCCATAATGACTGTTGTTGGGTGAGTGCTTTATGAAAATCTTTATTGGGTAAATGCTCTATAGTGACTGTTGTTGGCTAGGTGCCCTCTAGTGACTGTTGTTTGGTAGAAGATCTATAATGACTGTTGTTAGGTAGTGTGATCTATATTCACTGCTGTTAGTAGGTAGCTCTATAGTGTGCCTTGTTAAGTAGGGTGCTCTATTGTGACTGTTGCAGGGTGGGGTGCTCAATAATGACTGTTGCTGGGTTGGGTGCTCTATAGTGATGGCTGTTGGGTATAGTGCTCTAAAGTGACTGTTGTTGACAAGAATGCTCTAAGGTGACTGTTGTTGGCTAGAGGGCTCTATAGTGACTGTTGTGGACTAGGTCCTCTATTGTGACTTTTGTTGGGTAGGGTGCTCTATAGTAACTGTTTTAGGATATTGTGCTCTATAGTGACTTTTTTTGGTTGGGTGCTAGATAGTGACTGTCCTTCGGTAGCATGCTCTGTAGGTGACTGTTGCTGGGTGGAGTGTTTCATAGCTATTCCTGTGTAGAGTGCTCTGTAGTGACTGTTGTTGGTTAGAGTCCTTTATAGTGACACTTATTGGGTAGAATTCTCTATAGTGATTGATTTTTGGTAGGGTGCTCTCTAGTAACTATTGTGGGGTAGGGTCCTCTTAAGTGTCTGTTCTGTAGTTGCTCTATCGTTTCTGTTTTTCGGTAGGTGCTCTATATTGATCGTTGCTGGATAGTGTGCTGTATACTGACTGTTGTTAAATGGGGTGCTCTATACTCACTGTTGCTGGGTAAAGTTCTCTATAGTGACTGTATTTTTGTAGTTATTGTATAGTAACTTTTGTTAGTTAGGGTGCTCTATAGTGACTGTTATTAAGTAGGGTGCTCCATACTGACTGTTGTTCGGTAGGGTGCTTTATAGTAACTGTTGTTGGGCAGATGTTCTATAGTGACTGTTGTTGGGTTGGATTCTTTATTGTGACTGTTCTTAGTAGGGTGCCCTATAGTGACTATTTTTGGGAAGGTGCTCAATAGTGACTGATGCTGGGTTGAATGCTTTATAGTAAATGTTTCTGGGTTGGGTGATGTACACTGACTGTTGGGTAGAATCCCATACAGTGACAGTTGTTCGGTGGAGTGCTCTATAGTGACTGTTGTTGCATAGGGTGGTCTATACTGAATGATGTTGAATAGAGTGCTCTCTAGTGATTGTTGATGGGAAGGGTGCTATATAGTGACAGATGTTGGATAGGGTGACTTCTGTTTGCTGGATACTTTATAATGACTGATGTTGTATAGTTTCTCTATATTGACTGTTGTTGGCTAGTGTACTCTATAGTGACTGTTTTTGGGTGGAGTTCTCCAATGTTACTGTTGTCGAGTAGGGTGCTCTATAGTGATGGTTTCTGAGCATGGTAATTTGAAGTAACTGATATTGTGTAGAGTGCTCTATAGTGACTGTTTTTGGTAGAGTGCTTTAGAGTGACTGTTATTGGATAGGTTGCTTTATAATGAGTGTTGTTGGTTAGGTGTTCTATAGTGACTGTTTTTGGGTAGGTGCTCAAAAGTGACTGTTGATGGGTAGGATTCTCTAAAGTGACTGTTTTTGGTAGGGAATTCTATAATGACTGATATTGGGTAGGGTGCTCTGTAGTGATTATTGTTGGGTAGGGTACCCTATTGTGACTGTTGATGTTTAGGTACTCTATAGTGACTGTTGCTGGATAGTGTTCTCTATAGTGACTCTTGTTGGTTAGCTGCTCTATAGTGACTGTTGCTTTGCAGGGTGCTCTATATTGAGTGTTGGGGGTTGGGTGCTCTATAGTGACAGGTGCTAGGTAGAGTGCTCTATAGAGTCTGATATTGTGTTCGTGCTCCATACTGTCTGTTGCTGGGTAGGGTGCTCAAAAGTGACTGTTGTTGGGTAGGTCCTCTATAGTTACTGTTATTGGGTGAAATGCTATATAGTGAATGTTGTTTTTTAGAGTCCTCTCTGGTGACTGATGTAGGGTAGTGTGCTCCATATTTACTGTGATTGGGTAGAGTACCCTACATTGAATGGTGCTGGGTAGAGTGCTCCATAGTAAATCTACTGTTTAGGATGCTCTATAGTGAGTGTTTTTGGGTGTGTACTCTATAGTTACTGTTGCATTGTAGAATGCTCTCTACTGACTGTTTCTGGGTAGATACTGTATAGTGACTGTTGGTGGGGTGCTCTTAACTGACGATTGCTGGGGAGGTGCCCTAAGTAACTGTCGTTGCGTATGGTGTTCTATAGTGACTGTTGCTGGGTAGGGTGCTCTGTACTGACTTTTGTTGGGTAGAGTTCTCTATAGTGACTGTTGCTGGATACAGTGCTCTACAGTGACTGTTGCAAAATAGGTTGCTCTTTGGTGACTCCTGTGGGGTAGATGCTCTAAAGTGACTGTTGTTGGGTGGGATTCTCTGGAGTGAGTGTTGTTGGGTAGGTGCTTTCAGTGACTCTTGATGTATAGGATACTGTATAGTGACTGTTGTTGGGTAGAGTTCTCTATAGTGACTGTGGTTGTGTAGTGTGCTGTATAGTGACTGTTAGTAGGTTTCTCTGTACTAAATGTTGTTGGGTGGAGTGCTTTATAATGAATGTTGCTATGTAGAGTGCACTATAGTGAATGCAGTGGAGTAGGTACTTTATAGTGAGTGTTGTTCGGTGGTGTACTTTGTAGTGACTGTTGCTGGGTATGTGCTCTATAGCAAATTTGTTTGGTTGAATGCTCTACACGGTCTGTTGATGGGTATGGTGCACTATACTGACTAATGTTGTATTGAGTGCTTTATAGTGACTTTTGTTTCATAGAGTGCTCTATAGTGACTACTGTTAAGTAGAGTCCTCTATAGTGACCATTTATGTGTACGGTGCTCTATAGTGATTGTTGTATTGTAGAGTGCTCTATAGTGACTTCTTTTTTGTAAAAGGCTTTATAGTGACTGTTGTATTGTAGGTACTGTATTACGACCGTTGTTCGAAAGGGTGCTTTATACTGACTATTACTGGTTGGAGGGCTCTATAATGACTGTTGTGTGGTAGGTACTCTATAGTAAGTGTTGTTGAGTGGGGTGCTCTATAGTGACTGTTGCTGGGTAGGGTGCTTTGTAGTGGCTGCTGCTGGCTGGTTTGCTGTATAGTGACTGTTGTTGGGCGGGGTCCTCTAAAATGACTGTTGCTGGGTAGAGCGCTCCATAGTGACTGTTTTTTGGTAGATAATTTATAGTGCCTGTTGTTGGGTGGGGTGATCTATAAAGACTGATGTTGGGTAGGGTGCTCTACACTGGATGTTATTTGGAAGGGTGTTTTATTGTGTCTGTTTTTGGGTAGAGGTCTCCATCTTGAATGTTGTTGTGTAGGGTGCTCTCTCTTGATTGTTGTTGGAAAGAATTCTTTAAAACGACTGTTGTTTAGCAGGTGATCTATAGTTACTATTTTTGGGTTGTTGCTCTATAGTGACTGTCATTCGGTAGCTGATGTGTAGTAACACTTTTTTCAGAGTTGCTCTATTGTGACTTTTGTTGGGTAGGTGCTATATGGTGGGTGTTGTTGTGTAGGGTGATCTATAATGGCTGTTGCTGGTAGATTGCTTCATAATGGCTGTTGTTGGTAGTATGCTCTATAGTGACTGTTATGGTGTAGGATAGCCTAGAGTGATTGTTGTTGGGTAGGTGCTCTACAGTGACTGTTGTTAGATGGGGTGCTCCACATTGACTGTTGTTGGGTAGAGTACTATATAAGCGATTGTTGTTGGGTGGAGTTCTCTATGGTGAATGTTGTTGTGGATAGTGACTGTTGCTGTGTAGAGTGCTCCATAATGATTGTTGTTGAGAATGGTGCTCTACAGTGACTGTTGGTGAGTATGTACTCTATAGTGACTGATGTTGGGTAGGGTGTTCCTGGTGGCTATTGTTTGGTATGGTGCTGTATAATAAATGATGTTATGTAGAGTGCTCTATAGTGACAGGTTTTGGGTAGGTGCTCTATACTCACTGTTGTTGGTTTGGAGCTCTATAGTGACTGTTGTTGGGTAGGTGCTCTAGAGTGACACTTGTTAGTTTGGTGCTCTATAGTGACTGTTTCTGTGCAGGGTGTTCTATATTGACTGTTGTGGGTGGGGTGCTTTATATTGACTGTTGTGTGTGGGGTGCTCTATATTGACTGTTGCTAGCTAAAGTGCTCTATAGAGACTGATATTGGGTACATGCTCTATAGATACTGTTGCTCGGTATAATGCTCAAAAGTGACTGTTGTTGGGTAGGTGCTCTATAGTTAGTGTTGCTGGGTGGGATGCTCTACAGTGGATATTGTTCTGTAAAGTGCTCTATAATAACTGTTGTTGGGTAGAGAGCTCTATACTTACTGTGGTTGGGTAGGGTGCTCTATACTAACTACTGCTGGGTAGAGTATTCTATAGTGACCCCACTGTGTAGGGTGCTCTACAGTGGGTGTTGTTGGGTGCGCACTGTATGGTTACTGTTGCTGTATAGTGTGCTCTCTAGTGACTGTTTTTGGTTAGGTGCTGTATAGTGACTGTTGGTGGGTTGATGTAAACTGACGGTTGCTATTTAGGTGCTCTATAATGACTGTTGTTGGGTAGGGTGCTCTATTGTGACTGTTTTTGTGTAGATGCTCTCTGGTGACTGTTGTTTAGTAGGGTGCTCAAGAGTGACTGTTGTTTGGTATATTGCTCTATAGCTGAGTGTTGTTAGGTGGAGTGCTTTATCGTGGCTGTTGCAGAGAGTCCTGTATGGTGACTGTTGTTGGACAGAGGGCTCTATAGTGACTGTTGCTTGATAGAGTGCTGTATAGGTGTCTCTTTTTGGGTTGAGTGTATTATACTAAATATTGTTGGATAGAGTTATCTATAGTGACTGTTGTTGGGTAAGGTTCTTTATAGTGACTGAGGCTGGGTAGAGTGTTCTATAGTAAATTGTTTTGGTAGGGTGCTCTATAGTGACTATGGTTGTGTAGGGTGCTCTATAGTAACTGTTGCTGGGTAGAGTACCTTATACTGACTTTTGTTGGGTGGTGTTCTCAATAATGACTGTTGCTGGGTAGAATGCTCTATACTGACTACAGTTTGGTAGGTGCTCTACAGTGACTGTTGCTGGTTAGATTGCTCTATAGTGACTGTTGCTGGGTAGTGTGCCCTGTTGTGAGTGTTGCTGTGTAGAGTGCTCTATAGTGACTCTTTTTAGGTAGGCGCTGTATAGCGACTGTGTTTTTGGAGTGCTCTAAACTGACAGTTACTGCATAGGTTCTCCATACTGGCTGTTTCTGGGTAGGGTGCTCTATACTGACTGTTGTTGGGTAAAGTGCTCTTTGGTAACTACTGTTGTGTAACTGATCTAAAGTGACTGTTGTTCGGTGAGGTGCTCTGCAGTGACTAATGTTGTGTAGGTGCTAAAAGTGACTGTTGTTGGGTGGGGTGATCTGGAGTGACTGCTTTTGGGTAGTTGCTCTGTAGTGACTCTTGATTGGTACGATACTCTATATTGACTGTCGTTGGGTAGAGGGCCCTATACTGACTGTGGCTGGGTAGAAAGCTTTCTAGTCACTGTTGGTGTGTAGGGTGCTCTATACTAATTGTTGTTCGGTGGCATGCTTTATACTGACTTTTGGTAGGTAGAGTGCCCTATAGTGAATATTGTTGGGTATTAACTCTATAGTTACCGTTGTTCAGTGGGGTGCTTTATAGTGACAATTTTTGGGTACATGCTCTACAGTGACTCTTGTTCTGTAGAATCCTCTATAGAGTCTGTTATTGGGTATGGTGCACTATGTTGACTGTTGTTGTGTGGAGTGCTCTATACTGCTTGTTGGGTAGAGTGCTCTATAGCGAATGTTGTTGGAAAGAGTCCTTTATAATGACTGTTACTCGCTACAGTGCTCTATAGTAACAGTTGTTAAGTAGAGTGCTTTATAGTGCCTGCTTTTTTGTAGAGGGCTTTATAGTAACTGTTGTTGGGTATGTAATCTATAGTGACTTTTGTTGGGTAGAGTGCTGTATAGTGACTGTTGTTAGGTAAAGTGCTCTATAGTGACTGTTCTTAGGAAGGGTGCTCTGTAGCGACTATTGTTGGGTAGAGTGCTCTACAGGGACTGTTTTTGGGTACAGGGCTTTATACTGTTGTTGGGTGGATGCTCAAACTGTCTCTTGTGTATGGTGCTCTATCATGACTGTTGTTGGTTACGGTGCCCTATAGTGACTGTTGTTGGGTAGAGTGCTCTATAGAAAATGCTGTAGGGTAGGTGCTCTACAGTGACATTTGTTGGGTAGGTTCTCTATAGTGACTGTGATTAGGGAGGGTAATATATAGTGACTGTCCTTGGGTAGGTGCTCTATAGTGACTGTTGCTGGGTAGAGTGCTCTATAGGTGAATATTTTGGGGTGGAGTGCTTTATAGTTACTCTTGTTTGGAAGGGTTCTCTATAGTGACTCTTGTTGCATACAGTCCTCTATAATAAATGTTGCTGGGCATAGTGCTCTATAGTGACCCTTGCTGCTATGTTGCTCTATAGTGACTGATGTTGGGTAGGGTACTTTATGGTGACTGTTGTTGGATAGGGTGCTGTATAGTGACTGTTGCTTGGTACAGTACTTTATATTGACTGTTCTTGGGTAGGTGCTCTATAGTGACTGTTGCTGGGTAGGGTGCCCTCTAGTGACTGATGTTCGGTAGGTTCTCTACAGTGACTGATGTTGGGTTGGTGCTCTTTAGTGACTGTTGTTTTGTAGGGAATTCAGAGTGACTGTTGTTGGATTCTGTGCTCTATAGTAGCTGTTGTTGGGTACAGAGTTTTTAGCCACTGTTGTTCGTAGAGTGCTCTATAGGTGATTGTTATTCAGTGGAATTCTTGATAGTAACTGTTGTGTAGAGTGCTCTGTATTGACTATTGTTGGGTAGATTTTCTTCAGTGACTGTTTTTTTAGGTGCTCTATAGTGACTGTGGATGTTTAGGGTGCCCTATAGTGACTGTTTTGGGTGGGATGCTCTATAGTTACTGTTGCTGTGTAGGGTGCTCTATAGTAACTGTTGAGGGTGCAGTGCTCTATAGTGACTGTTGCTGGGTAGAGTGCTCTATAGTGACTGATGTTTGGTAGTACTCTATAGTGACTGTTGTTGGGTGGGGTGCTCTAAAGTGACTTGTTGATTAGAGTTATCTATAATAACTGTTACTGAGTATGGTGCTCTATAATGACTTTTGCTGGATACAGTGCTCTATAGTGACTCTTGTAGGTAGAGTGCTGTATTGTGACTGTTGTTGGGTAGGGTGCTCTATAGTGACTGTTGCTGTGTTGGGTGGTCTATAGTGACTGTTTTTGGGAGGGGTTCTCTATAGTGGCTGTTGCTCTGTAGTGTGCTTTATTATGACTGTTGCTGGGTATGGTGCTCTATAGTGACTGTGTTGCATACATGTTCTATAGTGACTCTTAATCTATAGGGTGCTCTATTATGACTGTTTTTGTGTAGACGCTGTATAGTTACTGTTTGTGGGGTGGTCTAAACTGACGGTTGTTCTGTAGGTGTTCTATAGTGACTGTTGCAAGGTAGGGTGTTCTGTCGTTATGGTTGTTGAGTTGAGTGTCTATAGTGACGGTTGCTGGGTAGGGTACTCAACAGTGACTGTTGCTGGGTAGAATGCTCTTTTGTCACTATTGCTGTGTAGGTGCTCTATATTAACTGTTGTTTGATAGAGTGCACTATAGTTACTCTTGTTAAGAAGGTGTTCTCTGCTTACTGTTGTGTAGGTGCTCTATAGTGACTGTTGTTGGTTGGGTTTTTTATAGTCACTGTTGTTGGTTAGGTGCTCTATAGTGACTGATTTTTGTAGAGAAATCTATAGGGACTATTGTTTGGGAAGAATTCTATAGTGACTCTTATAGGGTGCAGTTCTCTATAATGAGTGCTACGTAGTAGGGTGCTTTATACTGACTGTTGTTGTTTGGGGTGCTTTATATTGACTGTTGTGTAGGTACACTAAGTGACTGTCGTTGATTATGGTGCTCTATCGTGACAGTTGTTGGTAGGCTGCTACACAGTGACAGTTGTTGGATATGGTGCACCATAGCGACTGTTTCTTGGTAGGGTGCTCTATAGTGACTGTTGTTGATAGGGTGCTCTATAGTGACTGTTGTTGGGTAGGTGCTCTATAGTGAATGTTGTTGGGTAGTGTAATCTATACTGACAGTTGTTTGGTGAAGTGCTTTGTACTGATTGCTGTTACATCATGTTCTGTTTAATGACTGTTGCTGGATAGAATGATCTATAGTTACTGATATTGTGTAGAGTGTTCTATAGTGACTGTTGCTGGTTTTGGTGCTCTATTGTGACTGCAGTTGGGTATGTGATATCAAGTGACCGTGTCTGGGTAGCGTTCTCTATATTGACTGTTGTTGGAAAAGTGCCCCATAGTGACTGTTTTGGGTGGGTTGCTTTATAATGACTGTTGTTGCATAGAGTGTTCTATAGAAACTGTTGGGAAGAGGGCTGTGTAGGTTACTGTTGTTGGGTGGAATTCCCTATAGTGACTGTTGTTGGTTTTTTTTATAGTGATTTTGTTTACTATAATGCTCTATAGTGCCTGATGTTGTGTAAGATGTTTTATACTGACTCTTGTTGGGTAGGGAGCTCTATAGTGACTATTGTTGAATAGGTGCTCTTTAGTGACTGTTGCTGTGTAGAGTTCTCTATAGTGACTGTTGTTTGTAGGGTGCTCTATATTGACTGTTGTTGTATAGGGTGCTCTATAGTGACTGTTTTTGGGTATGTTCTTTATCGGGAATATTGTTACGTAGAATCCTGTATATTGAATATTGTTGGATAGGGTGTTCTATTATGACTCTTGCTGGGTACGGTGCTCGATAGTGACTGTTGTTGCATAGAGGTCTCTGTACTAACTGTTGTTCTTTAGGGTGCTTTATAGTTACAGTTGCTGGGCAGGGTGCTCTACAGTGACTGTTGCTGGATAGTGTGCTCTCTAGTGACTGCTGTTAAGTAGAGGGATCCATACTGACTGTTGCTGGGTAAAATGTTCTGCAGTAACTGTTGCTGGATAGTGTGCTTTATACTGACTGTTGTTTGGTGGGGTTCTCTTTACGAATGTTGCTGGATAAAGTGCTTGTTAATGTCTGTTGTTTGGTAGGTATTATTTACTTACACTTTTTAAGTAGGTGCTCAATAGTGACTGCTGTTGAGTAGGTGCTCTATAGTGACCGTTGTTGGGTAGAGTGCTCTATCTGACTATTGTTTGGTATGGTGCTGCATAGTTACTGTTGTTGGGTAGAGTATTCTATAGTGAATATTGTTGGATACGTGCTCTATAGTGACTATTGTGGAATAGGGTGCTCTATATTGACTGTGTTTGGGTAGGTGCTCCATTGCAACTGTTGTTTTCTATTGTGCTATATAGTGATTGTTAATGGGTAGGGTGATCTATAGTGACTGTTGTAAGGTAGAGTACTCTATAGTGTCTTTTAGTGCATAGGGTGTTCTATTGTTACTGTTGCTGGGTCAGATAATTTAACGTGACTTATTGAGTAGGGTCTTCTATAGTGACTGTTGTTGGGTAGGGTGCTCTATAGTGACTGATGTTGGGGAAGTGCCTTTTAGTGACTGTTGCTGTGTATGGTGCTCTATAGTACCTGTTGTTGAGTAAGTGCTTTATACTAACTGTTGCAGGGTAGAGTTCTCTATAGTGACTGTGGTTGGGGAGGTGTTCTATTGTGACGGTTGGTAAATAGGGTGCTTTATATATTGTGATCATTTTGGGGTAGGTGCTGTATAGTGACTGTTGTTAGTTAGAGTGCTCTGTAGTCACTGTTGCTGGGTAGGATGCTCCACAGTGACTGTTACTGGTTCAAGTGCTCCTTAGTGACTATTGTTGGGTATGTGCTCTATAGTGACAGTTGTTCATTAGGAGCTCTATACTGAATGTTGATGGGTAGGATACTCTATATTGACTGGTGTTGGGTAGAGTGCTCAATAGTGACTTTTCCTGGGTAGGGTGCTCTATAGTGACTGTTGCTGACAAGAGTGATGTACAGTGACAGTTGTTTGGTTGGGTGCTCTATTGTAAATGTTGTTTGGTAGGTAGTCTATAGTGACTCTTGTTGAGGGGGGTGCTCTATAGTGACTGTTGTTGTGTAGGGTGCTTTATAGTGTCTGTTTCTCTGTAGGTGCTTTATATTTACTGTTTTTATGTATGTGCTCTATAGTGAATTTTGTTGGGTTGGTGCTCCATAGTGACTGTTGTTTGATATGTTCTATATAGTGACTGTTGTTGGGTACAGTGCTCTATACTGACTGTAGTTAGGTAGGTGCTTTATACTGATTGATTTTGCTTAGGGTGTTCTATAGTGACTGCTCTTGGGTAAGGTGCTCTGTAGTGACCTTTGTTGGGTAGAGTGCTTTACAATAAATGTTGCTGAGTAGAGAGCTTTACAATAAATGTTGTTGGGTAGGTGCTCTGTAGTGACTATTGTTGAGTAGTGTACTATAAAGTGACTGTTTTTGAGTGCAGTACTGTATAGTGACTGTGTTTTTATAGGATTCTCTACAATGACTGTGGCTAGGTAAGGTACTCTTTTGTGACTGATGTTTACAGTGTTATATACTGACAGTTTCTGGATAGGGTTCTCTATAGTCATTCCTGCTGGGTAGGCTGCCTTATAGTGACTGTTGGTTGGGTAGGGTGCTCTATAGTTACTGTTGTTAGATAGAGTGCTCTATATTCACTGTTGCTGGTTAGGGGGCTTTATAGTCACTATTGCTGGGTAGGGTGTGCTATACTGACTGTATTTGGTTACAATTCTATATACTAAGTATTGTTGGGTAGGTGCTGTATAATGACTGTTGTTGGGTAGGGTGCTTTACAGTGACTGTTGTTGGGTGGATGCTTTACTCTCACTGTTTTGGGGAGTGTGCTGTATTTTGACTGTTGCTGAGTAGGGTGCTTTGCAGTGACTGTTG
Source organism: Leontopithecus rosalia (assembly GCA_028533165.1). Classification (NCBI taxonomy): domain Eukaryota; kingdom Metazoa; phylum Chordata; class Mammalia; order Primates; family Cebidae; genus Leontopithecus; species Leontopithecus rosalia. The sequence continues at coordinate 30,070,455 of CM052665.1, forward strand.
TTTTCTAGGGTCCTTTGTTCTGACTGTTATTTAGTAGGGTGCTCTATAGTGACTATTGCTGAGTAGGGTGCTCTATAGTGACTGTTGTTGTATGGAGTGCTCTGTAGTGACTGTTGCAGTGTAGAGTGCTCTTGAGTGACTGTTTTGGGGTCTATTCTGTATAGTGACTGTTTTTGGTAGGCTGCTGTAAACTGACGGTGGCTGTGTACGTGCTTTATACTGACTGTTGTGAAGGGTACTCTATAGCGACTGGTGTTTTGTAGAGTGCTCTATGGTGACTGTTGCTGGGAAGGGTGCTCTACAGTGTCTTCTATTGGGTACGCTGTACTTTAGTGACTATTGCTAAGTAGGTGCTTTATATTGTCTGCTGGTAAGGTTTTCTTTTTTGACTCTTATTGGGCGGGGTGCTTAATAGTTACTCCTCTTGAGTATGTGCTCTATACTGACTATTGTTCGGTAGGGTGATCTGTAGCAACTGTTCTTGGGTGGATGTCTTTATAGTGATTGTTTGGGTAGAGTCCTCTAGATAATGACTGTTGTTGAGTAGGGTGCTTTATAGTGGCTGTTGTTGGGTAGAGTGCTCTATAGTGACTGTTCTTGGGTATGGTGCTCTATAGTTACTGTTCATAACTGTACAGTGCCGTATAGTGATAGTTGTTTTATAGTAGCTCTATACTGACTGTTGGGTAGGTGCTCTATAGTTACAGTTGTTGGGTAGGGTGCTCTATACTGTTTGTTGTTGTGTGACATTCTTCATTGTGACTGTTGATGAGTAGGGTGATCTATACTGACTGTTGGTGTGTAGGGTGCTATAAAGTGACTGTTGCTGGGTATGGTGCTCTGTACTGATTGTTTATGAGTAGAGTACTCTATAGTGACTTTTGCTGGGTATGGTGTTCCATAATGTCTGGGGCTAAGTAGCGTGATTTATAGTGACTTTTGATGGGTAAGGTTCTCTGTAGTGACTGTTGTTGGGTGAGGTGCTGTATAATGACTGTTGTTGGGTAGGGTAGTATATAGTAACTGATGCTGGGTAGGTGCTCTATAGTGACAGCTGCCGAGAAGGGTGCTCATAGTGAATGCTGTAATGTAGGTGCTCTACATTGACTGTTCTTGGGTAGGGTGCACTATAATAACTGTTTTTCGGTAGAGTGCCGCATAGGTAATTATTTTTGTGTGGAGTTCTTTATACTGACTGTTTTTTTGTAGAGTGCTCTTTAGTGACTGTTGGTGGGTAGGTGCTATATAGTGACTGTTGTTCAAAAGGGTGTACATTCTGAGTGTTGTTGGCTGTGCTGCTCTATAGTAACTGTGGTTGTGTAGAGGGCTGTTAAGTGAGTGTTTTTTGTTAGGTGCCCTACAGTGACTGCGTTGAGGTAGGACCTCTATACTGACAGTTTCTGTGTAGGGGCTCCATAGTGACTGTTGTTGCTTAGAAGCTCTATAGTGACTGTTGCTGTGCTGGGTGCTCTATAGTGACTGTTGTTGGTGGAGGGCTCTATAGTGATTAGTGCTAGGTAGGGTGCTCTATAGTGACTGACGTTGCATATGTCTTCTATAGTGACTGTTGCTGTGTAGTTTTCTATAGTGACTGTTGCTGGGTAGCTGTTCTCTAGTGACTATTTTTGGATGGGGTGCTCTATAGTGACTGTTGTTGGGTGGGAGTCTCTATAGTAGCTATTTATTTGTAGAGTGCTCTATAGTGATTCTTCCTGGGTTTAGTGCTCTATAGTTACTGTGGTTGGAAAGAGTGCTCTTTAGGTGACTGTTGTTGGGTGGGGTTCTTTACATTGACTGTTGCTGGGTAGAGTGCTCTATAGTGACTCTGCTGGTTATGGTGCTCATTAGTGAGTGTTGTTGGGTACAAGCTTTATAGTGACTGTTGCTGTGTTGAGTGTGCAATAATTGATAGTTTTTGGATAGATGCTGTACAGTTACATTTGTTGTTGGGGTGCCCTAAGATGACAGTTGTTGCCATGGTGCTCTATAGTTACTGTTGTTGGGTAGGGTCCCATATGGTGACTTCTGTTTTGTAGGGTGTTCTATAGTAATTGTGGTTCATTAGGTGTACTATAGAGACTATTTCTGGGTAAAGTGCTCTATAGTGACTGTTGTGGGTTGGGTGATCTATAGTGACTATTGCTGAATAAAGTGCTCCCTAGTGACTGATGTTGGGTACATGCTTTATAGTTACTGTTGCTGGGTAGAGTGCTCTATACATACTGTTTTTGGGTGAGGTTCTCCATAGTGACTGTTGCTGGTAAAGTGCACTACAGTGAATGTTGCTGATTAGGGTGCTCTATAGTGTCTGTTGTTGAGTAGGTTCTTTATAGTGACTGTTGCTTGGTAGGGTGCTTTATAGTGACTGTTGTTTGGGTTGGTGCTTTAGAGTGACTGTTGCTGGTGGGGTGCTCTAAACTGACAGTTGCAAAGTACGTGTTCTATAGTGCCTGTTGCAGAAAAGGATGCTCTATTGTGACTGTTGTTTGGTAGAGTGCTCTATAGTGACTGTTGAAAAGTATGGTGCTCTGCAGAGATCAATGCAGGGTAGAGTGCTTTTTTGTGACTACTGTTGGGTAGGTGCTCTATACTGACAGTTGTTGGCTGGGGTGCTCTACATTGATGGTTTTTGGGTAGCTGCTCTATAGTGATTCTTGATAGGTAGGATACTCTATAGTTATTCTCTTGGTTTAGAGTGCTCTACGGTGACAGTGGCCGGGTACGGTGCTGTATAGTGACTGTGAAAGCGTGCTTTATACTAACTGTTCTTGGTTGGTGTGCCTTACATAGAATGTTGCTGAGTAGAGTCCTTTATAGTGACTGTTGTTGGGTGTGGTGCTTTATAGTGACTGTTGTTAGGTAGGTGCTCTATAGTGACTGTTTTTTGTTAAAATGCTCTATAGGGTTTGTTGTTGGGTATGGTGCACTATAGTGACTCTTGTTGGGTTTAGTTCCCAATAGTGACTGTTTGTGAGTAGGCGCTCTGCAGTGACTGTTTTTGTGTCAGGTAGTATAAATTATCTACTCAACAACAGACACTATAGAGCACTCTATCTAATAAAAGTCACTATAAAGCCCTTATTCAACAACAGTCACTATAGAGCATTCTGCACAAGAGTCACTGTAGAGCACTCCACCAAACAACAGCCACTTATGCAACAGTTCACTGAAAAACAGTCAGCACAGAGCACCCTACCCAGCAATAGTCAGTATGGAGCACCTACTAAACTATAGTAACTATAGGACATTCTACTGATAAACAGTCACTGTACAGCATTTTACCCAAAAACAGTCAATCTAAAGCACCCCACAGATCAATAGTCACTACAGAGCACTCCACCCAAAAACAGTCACTGTAGACTACTCCACCCAACATCAGTTTTTATAGAGCACCCTTCCCAACAACAGTCAATATAAGAACCCTACCCAACAACAGGCCCTAAAAATCATCCACACAACAATGGTCGTATTGAAGCAATAAACTCAACAAGAGTCACTACAGAGTACCTACCCTACAACAGTCACCATAAACTTTACCCAGCCCGTGTGAGTATAGAACACTCCACACAACAACAGTCACTACGGAGCACCCTACACAGCAACAGTCACTATAGAGCACTGTACCCAACTACAGTGACAATAGAGCACCCTACCAGCAAAAATCGCTATAGAGCACTCTACCAAGAACAGTCACTATAGAACAGCATCACAAAAAAGAGTCATAATAGAGCAACTACAAAACAACAGTCGCTATGGAGCACCTACACAACAACAGTCACTAGAGAACACATATTCAACAACAATCAGTATAGAGCAACTACTCAACAACAGTCACTATACAGGACTCTACCAACAACAATCGCTATAGAACACCGAACCTAACAACAGTTACTATAGAGAACACTGTTCAACAAAGTCACTATAGAGCACCTACCCAACAACTGTCACTATAGAGATCTCTACCCACAAATAGTCACTATTTAGCATTCTACCAGGCAACAGTCACAATAGGGCACCCTACCCAAGAACAGTCAGTAGAGAGCACTATACCCAACAACAGTCACTATCGAGCACCCTACCAAAACAGTCACGGTAGAGCACCTACACAGAGACAGTCGCGGTAGAGCCTTCAACCCAACAGTCAGTATAAAGCACTCTACACAACAGCAGTCACTATGAAGTATCCTACCCAAAAGCAGTCAGTATAGAGCATGATACTCAACAACAGGCACTTTAGAGCACCCTACTCAAAAACAATTACTGCAAATCGCCTTTTGAAAAACAGTCACTGTAGAACCCTCTACCAAAGAGCACTCACTATAAGGCACTCTACTCAGCAGCACAAACTCTGGAGCACCCTACGAAACAACAGTTACTATCTAGAGCTCTCTAACCAGCAACAGTCATTATAGACCACTCCTCCAAACAACAGTCACTATTTAGAGCACCTACCCAACTACAGTCACTATTTAGAGCACTCCTTCCAGCAACAGACACTGTAGAGCACCCACTTTAAAATATTTACTATAGAGCATTCTACCAATCAACACTCAGTATACAGCACCGAACCAAACAACAGTCACTATGGAGCACCATATCCAACAACAGTCAGTATATAGCACCTACCTAACAAAAGTCAGGTACAAAAGTACCTAACAAAAGAGAACCCTACAAAAGAGCAGTCACTATATAGGACTCTACGCAATAAGTCAGTATAGATTCCTTTACTCAACAGTCAGGATAGAGCACTCTCCCAAACAACAGTCATGATAGAGCATTATACACAAACGTAGTATAGAGCACCTACCCAAAAAAAGTCAATATTTAGAGCACTCAATCCAACAGCAATCAGTATAGAGCACCTTCCCAAAAAAGTTACTATAGAGCACTCTTCCAAACAACAGTCACTATAGAGCACCGTACCCAACAAGAGTCACTATACAGCACCATACCGAACAGCAGTCGGTTTAGGGCACCTACACAGAAACAGTCACTATAGACCACCCCACCCAACAGCAGTCACTATAAAAAACCCTAGTGAACAATAGTCACTAAACTATTGTTTAGTTTATTGTTGCACCCTACCAAGCAACAGTCACTAAAGAGCACTCTACCCAACAAAATTAACTATAGAGCAACAAACCCACAACAATCATTATATGGCACTCTACCCAACAACAGTTACTATAGAGCACCATACCCAGCAACAGTCAGTATAAAGCACTCTAAGCAACAACAGTCACTATTGAGCACCTACCCAAAAAGAGTCACTATTGAGGAACTACACAACAAAAGTCAGTATAGAGCACTCTACCCAACAACAATCCGTATACAGCAACTATCCAAAAACAGTCACTATAGAGCTCTATACCCAACAATAGTCACTATAGAGCACTCTACCCAACTACAGTAACTGTAGAACACCTCACCCAACAAAAGTTAGTATAGAGCACCCTACACAACAACAGTCACTATAGAACACCCTGACAGCAGCAGTCACAATAGAGCACCCTACCTAACAACAGTCAAAACAGAGTACCTGCCCAACAACAGATAATATAGAGCACCAACTTTAAGACAGTCACTATAAAAAACTCTACCCTTCAAAAGTAACTATAGAGCACTGTACCAGAAAAGAGTCACTGTAAAGTAACTTACACAACAACAGTCACTATGGGCCACAATATTCAACAAAAGTCACTATAAAGCACCTACCCATCAATAGTCACTATAAAAAACCCGTACCCAACAACAGTCACCATAGAGCACTCTACCCAGCAACAGTCACTTTAGAGCACCCCACCAAGCAACAGTTTTTATAGAGCACCACTACAAAGAAAAGTCACTATAGAGCACAGACCAAACAACAGTCTTTATAGATTATCTACCGAATAACCATCAGTGTAGTGCACCTATGCATCAACAGTCACTATAGAGCACTCTACCAAACAACAGTCACAATAGAGCACCCAACCCAACAAAAGTCACTATGGAGCATTCAATCCAACAACAGTCACTGTAGATCACCTACCAAACAAGAGTCAGTATAGAGCAACCTTCCCAACAACATTCACTATGGAGAACTCTACCCAACAATGTTCTTTATAAAGCACTATACACAACAAGTCACTATACAGCACTCCACTTAACAACAGTCACTTATAGAGCACTCTACACAAAAATATTTTCTATAGAGCACCCCACCCAACAACAGCCACTATAGAGCACTTCACCAAACAACAATCACTATATGACACCTACTCAATAACAGTCACTGTAGACTACCCACTGAACAACACTCACTAAAAAGTGCCCTCTACCCAACAGCGGTCACTATAGAGCACCCCACCCAGAAACAGTCACTATAGAGCAACCCACCCAACCACACTTAGTATAAAGAACCCTGCCCAGCAACTGTCAATATAAAGCACACTACTTAGTAACAGTGACTATAGAGCACCATACCAAGCAACAGTCACCATAAAGTAGTCTAACAAACAACCATCACTGTAGAGCACCTACCCAACAAGAGTCAATACGAAGCACCTACCCAACAAGAATCAATATAGAGCCCCTACCCAATAAAAGTCAGTATACATCACACTACTTGACAACAATCCGTATACAGCAACTAACCAACAACAGTCACTGTAGAGCTCTATACTCAACAACAGTCACTGTAGAGCACTCTACCCAACTTCAGTCACTATATAACACCATACACAATAGTCAATATAGAACACACTATTCAACAAAAATCACAATAAAGCCCTCTATCCAACAGCAGTTACTATAGAGAACTCTACCCAGCAAGTCACTATAGAGCACCCCAACCAACAACAGTCTCTACAGAGCACCTTAACCAACAACAGTCACTATAGCGCCCACTACCCAGCAACTGTCACTACTGAGTACCTACACAAAAACAATCACTATAGTGCACCATACACAACAGTCACTATAGAGCACTCTACATAATAGTCACTATAGAACACTCCACCCAAATATATTGACCTATAAAGCACTCTAACCAACACCTTTTATTATAGAGCACCACACACAATAACAGTCACTATAAGGCACCCTATCCAACAACAGTCACTATAGAGCACGATATCCAACAACAATTATTATAGAGCATTTACCCCAAAACAGTCACTATTTAGAGCAGTCTACAAAACAACAGTCACTATGAAGCACTCTACACAGCAACAGTCACTATAAAGCACCCTACCCAACACTAGTCACAATGGAGCCTGCTACCCAAAAACAGTCACTCTAGAGCACCTACACAACAACAGTCACTGTAGTGTACCCTACCAAAATACAGTCAGTATAGTACACCTCAACACAACAGTTACTATAAAACCCTCGGCCCAAAACCAGTCACAATAGATTACTCTACACAGCAGTCATTATAGAACACTCAACAACAATCGCCTATATAGCATTCGAAACAACAACAGTAACTATACAGCACCCCACATAACAGCAGTCAGTATAGAGCAACCTACCAAAGAGCAGTGACTATACAGCATGATATACAAAAACAATTAGTATAGAGCACCTACTCAACAAGAGTCAATATCTAGAGTACCTTCCCCAATAACAGTCACTATAGACCACCTACCCAACAACAGTAACTGTCAGACACCCACAATCAACAGTCACTATCCAGTGCCTTCTAACCAACAACAGTCAGTATAGAAAACCCCACCCAGAAAGAGTCAGTATAGAGAATTCCAACCAAGCATGGTCATTATAAAGCACCCCACCCAACAACAGTCACTATAAAGCACTGTAACCAACAGCAGTCACTATAGAGTGCTTACCAAACAATAGTCACTATAAAGCCCCTAACCAACAAAGTTATATAGAGCACCATACCCAAAAATAGACGTATAAAGCAAATAACAAAGAACAGTAACTGTAGAGCTCTATACCCAACACCAGTCACTATAGAGCACTCTAACCAACTACAATCATTACAGAACACTGTACCCAAGAAAAGTCACTATAGAGCACCCCACCCAACAACAGTCACTACAGAGCACCCTACCCACCAACAGTCACTAAACAGCATCTATTCAACAATAGACACTATAGAGCACCCTACCCATCAACAGTCACTATAGAGCACCCTACCCAACAACAGTCACTATAAAGCACACTACCCAGCAACAGTCACTATAAAGCACATTACCCAGCAACAGTCCTTATAAAGCACGCTAAGCAGAACCAGTCACTATAGAGCAGTCTAACAAAAAAATGGTTACTAAAGAGCATTCTACCCAGCAAGTCATTATAGAGCACCCTACCCAAAAACAGTCACTATACAACATTCCATTCAACAGCAGTCACTACAGATCACCTTCCTAACAACAGTCACATTACAGCCCTCTATCAAACAACCATCAGTATAGTGCACTGTACCAACAAGAGTCATTATAGAGCACTCTACCCAACAACAGTCACTAGAGAGCTCCCTACCCAATAACACTCAGTATCTAGAGCCCCTACCCAACAACAGTCACTATAGAGCCCTCTACCCAATCACAGTAACTGTAGAGGACACCACCCAGCAACCGTCTGTATAGAGCACACTATGGAGCAAGTCACTATAGAGCAATCTACCCAACAACAGTCACTCAAGAGCACCACACCCAGCAACAATCACTATGGAGCACCCTACCCAAAAAGAGTCACTATAGAGCACCCACTCAGAAACAGTCAGAATCTAGAGTCCCCTACCTAACAACAGTCACTATAGGGCATGCTACTTAATAACATCCAGTAACTAGAGCCACCTATCCAGCAAAAGTCACTATAGAGCACTCCCCAACAACAGTCATTGTAGAGAACTCTACCCAACAACAGTCACTATAGAGCACCTTATCTAACATCAGTTACTGTCGAGCACCTATTCAACAATAGTCTCTATAGAGCCCTTTACCCAACAACAATCACTACAGAGCACTGTACCCAACAATAGTCAGTATACAGCATCCTACCCAAGAACAATCACTATAGATTACTCTACCAAACAACAGTCACTATTGAGCAGCCTACCAAACAACAGTCACTATCTAGAGCACTCTACCAAACAACAGTCACTATAGAGCACTTTACCCAAGAACAGTCAGTATAGTTCAACAACCCAACAACTGTTACTATAGAGCACTCTACACAAGAATAGTCACTACACAATAATGTACTCAGCAACAGTCACTATGGAGCAACGTGCCCAATAAGAGACAATATAGAGCACCTGCTCAACAACTGTCAGTGTAGAACCCCCTACAAAACAGTCATTATAGAGCACTCCACCCAAAAACAATTGCATATAGGGCACCCCCCAACAAGAGTCACTATAAAGCACCAACCCCATAACTGTCACCTTAGAACAGTCTACTCAGCAACAGTCACTATACTGCACCTACCCTACAACAGTCACTATAGAGCTCCCTATGTAGAAACAGTCACTTTAGAGCACCCCACTTAACAGCAGTTACTTGATACCACTCTACGTATCAACAGTCAGTACAGAGCATAATACCCTTAAACAGTCACTATTGAGCCCCTTACCCAACAACAGTCACTATGGATCACTCTAACCGGCAACAGTCAGAATGGAGCACTCTACTCAGCAACACTCACTATGCAGCACTCTATCAAATAACAGTCCATATAGAGCACCCTATCCAACAACAGTCAGTATAGAACACTTCAGAGAATAACAGTCACTATAGAGAAATTTATTAAGCAGCACTTATATAGAACACCCTACCCAGGAAGAGTCAGTATAGAGCACCCTACCCAACAACAATCACTATAAACCACACTACCCAACAACTGTCACTGTAGAACATCCTACCCAACAACAGTCATTATAGAACACTCCAGCCAACAAGAGTCACTATAGAGCACTCTACCCAAAAACAGTCACTATATTGCACTATACTTACCAACTGTCACTATAGAGCACCACACCCAACAACAGTAACAATAGAGCACCCTGCTCTACAGCAGTCACTATACACTACACAACCAAATAACAATCACTATAGGGCACTCTATTAACAATAGTCACTATAGAGTTCCCTATCCAACAACAGTCACTATAAAGCACCTACACAACAATGACTATAGAGCACCTACACAAAAAGAGTGACTCTAGAGCACCTACCCAATAACAGTCACTATAGAGCATTCTATGCAACAACCGTCATGATACAACCATGTACACAACAGTCACTACAGAGCACTCTACACAGCAGCCACTATAAAGCACTCCACCCAACTACAGTCACCTATAGAGCACTCAACCCAAAAACAATCACTACAGTGCACCACAACAAACAACAGTCACCATAGAGCACCTACCCAACAACTGTCACTATAGTCCAGCCTACCAAATAAAAGTCAATATGGAGCACCCTACCGAGAAAGAGTCATTATAGAGCACCCTGGAATGCAAAAGTCACTCTAGAGCACTTTATCCAACAGCAGTCACTGTAGAGCACCTACACAATAACTGTGACCTTAGAGCTCTCAACACAACAGTCATTACAGGGCAACCTCCCAAACAACAGTCACTATAGAGCACCTACCCAAAAACAGTCACTATAGAGAACCTACCAAAAATAGTCACTATAGAGCTCCTACCCAACAACAGTCACCATAGAGCAGCTACCCAACAACAGCCATTACAGAGAACTCTACCCAACGAGAGTTAATATAGAGCACAATGCAAACAACAGTCACTATATAAAATTCTACCGAAAAACAGTAACTATAGAGCACCTACCAAACAGTCACTATAGAGCACCCTACCCAGCAACAGTCACTGTAGAGCACTCTAGCCAGAAATAGTCACTATAGAGCACTGTACACAACAGTCATTATAGAGTACTCCACCCAACAAAAGAAACCTATAGAGGACTCTACACAACAACAGTCACTATAGAGCACTCTACCCTAAAACAGTCACTATAAAGACCTTATCCAACCACAGTCAGTATGGAGCACCCTACACAACCACAGACACTATAAAGTATCTGCCAAACAACAGCCACTATAGAGCACTGTATTCAGCAAGAGTCATTGTAGGGCATTTTACACAGCAACAATTACTATAGATCATCCTACAAAACAATGGTCACTATTGAGCTCTCTACTCACCAAACAGTCTCTATAAAGTATTCTACCCAGCAACAGTAACTATATAGCACCCCAACCAGAAACAGTCACTATGGAGCACCTATGCAACTTCAGTCATTATAGAGTACTCTACACAGCAACAGTAACTTTAGAACACCCAACCAAACAACAGTTTTGTTGAGACTATGCAGCACTCTACCCAGTAAAAGTCACTACAGAGTACCTACCCAATAACATTCACTACAGAACACCCTACTCAGCAACAGTCACAATAAAGCACCCCCCCAACAACAGTCACCGTAGAGTACCTACCGTACAACAGTCACAATGGAACATCTTACCCAAAATCAGTCAGTATAGAGCACTCCACCCGACAACAGTCACTTTATAATACCTGTCTAACAACAGTCACTATATGGCAGTCTACCCAGCAACAGTAACTATAGAGCACATAACACAGCAACAGTCACTAGAGAGCACCCTTTTTTGCAACAGTCATTATGGAGCACACTACTAAACAGCAGTCAGTATAGAGCACCCTACCAATAACAGTTAATATAGAGAACCCTACCAAACAACAGTTACTGTAGAGTACCCTACCAATATCAGTAACTAGAGAGCACCCTATCCAACAACAGTCACTAGAGAACTCCACACAGCAACAGTCACCATAGAGATCTCTACCCATCAACAGTTATTATACAGCACTCTACCCAACCACATTCACTATAGAGCACCCTACCCAGCAACAGTCCCTATAAAGCAACAAACCCAACAACAGTCACTATGGAGAGCTCCACACAACAGTAACAATAACAAACCCTTCTCAACAACAGTCACTATCTGGAGCACTGTACCCAACATCAGTCACTATAGAGCACCATACCGAAGAACAGTCACTACAAAGCACCCTACCGAACAACTTTTACTCGAGCACTCCACTGAACAATCACTATGGAGTACACTATCCACCTACAATCACTACAGAGCACCCTTCCCAACGACAGTTACCATTTAGGGCACTGTAACCAACAACAGTCAGTATAGAGCACGCCACTCAGCAACAGTCACTATCCAGAGCAGTCTACCCAACAAGTCACTATAGAGCACCCCACCCAGTAACAGTCAGTGTAGTGCACCCTACCAAACAACTCACTCTAGAACACTCCACCGAGCAATCTCTATAGAGCACACTACCCAACCACAGTCACTATTCAGCATCTTACCCAACGGTAGTCAGTATAGAGTACTACACGTAACAACAGTAACTGTAGAGAACTCTTCCCAATAACTGTCACTATAAATCCCTCTATAAACAAGTTATTATGGAGAACCGTTCTTAGAAAGAGTCACTTTAAAGCACTTCACACAACAGTCACTATAGAGAACGCTAACCAAAAACAGTCAATATATAACACCTATACAAAAATAGTCATGATAGAGCCCTCTGCCCAACAACAGTCACTATAGAACACGCTCCCCAAAATCTGTCATTATAGAGTACCCTGCACAAAAACAGTCACTATAGAGGACCTACCCAGAAACCGTCAGTATAGAACCCTTTAAACATAAAGAGTAACTATGGTGCACTCGATGCAACAATAGTCACTATAGACCACCCTACCGAACAACAGTCACTATAGAGCCCTTTTCCCAACTACGGTAAGTATAGAGCACCCCAAACAAACAGCAGTTATTATAGGGCACCCCACTCAACAACAGAGCCTATAGAGCACCTACACAACAACAGTCACTATAGAGAACTCCACCCAACAACAGTCAACTATAGAGCACTGTAAGCAACAACAGTCAATATAGAGCACCCAAAAAAACAACAGTGACGATAGGCCACCTATCCAACAACAAGCACTAAAGAGCCCTCTGTGGAGCAACCATCACTGTAGAGCATCTACACAAAAACCATTATTATAGAGTATTTTACCCAGCAGCAGTCCAGTCACCATAGAGTACCCCACGAAACAATATTCACTATAGAGCACGCTGCACAGCAACACTCACTATAGAGCAACTACCAAAAAAAGTCACCATTAAGCACCCTGCGGAGCAACAGTCACTACAAAGCAACCTACACCGCAAAATTATAAGTATAAGTATAAGTAACTATACAACACCTTACCTAATAACAGTTAGTATAAAGAACCCAATACTATTGTGTAGGTGCTCTATAGTAACCGTTTTTTGATAGGGTGCTCTATGGTGACTGTTGTTGTGTACGGTGTTCTATAATGACTGTTGTTAGGTAGAGTGCTCCATAGTGACTGTTACTGGGTAGAATGCTCTCAAGAGACTTTTCTTGAAGAGAGTGCTCTACAGTGACTGTTGTTGGGTAGGTGCTCTATAGTGACTGTGGTTAGGTTGGTGCTCTATAGTGACTGTTATTTAGTAGGGTGCTCTGTAACAACTGTTGATGGTAGGGTGATCTATAGTAAATGTTGTTGGGTATGGTGTTATATAGTGACTGTTGCTTTGTAGGGTGCCCCATAGTTACTGTTGCTAGGTGGGGTGCTCTATAGTGACTGATATTGGGTGAAGTGCTCCATAGTGACCTTAGTTGGGTAAAAGGCTCTATAGTGATACTTGTTGGGTAGATGCTTTATACTGACTATCGTAGTCTATGTGCTCTATAGTGTGTGTTGCCTGGGAGAGGACTATATTCTGACTGTTGTTTGGTATAGTGGTCTAGAATGACTGTTTTTGTGTACAGTGCTCCATAGTGACTGTTGTTGGTTCAAGGGTTTTATAGTGACTGTTGTTGTGTGGAGTGCTCTATAGTGACACTTGTTGGGTTGGGTGCTCTATACTGACTGTTGTAGAGTGTGGTTCTTTATAGCGACTGTTGTTAGGTAGGGTGCTCTATATTGACTGTTTTCAGTTAGCTTCCTTATAGTGACTCTTATTGGGTGGGGTGCTGTATAGTTACTGTTGTTGAGTAGGTGCTCTACTTGGACTTTTTCTTTAGATGCTCTATCCTGACTATTGTTAAGTAGAGTGCTCTATAGTGACTGTTACTACGAAGGATGCTTTATAGTGACTGTTGTTGGGTAGGTGCTCTATAGTGCCTATTGTTGGGTGGGGTGCTCTTTAGAGACTGTAATTGGTAGGGTGCTCTATATTGACTTTTTGAAGTGAGTTCAATGTGATGTGTGTTTCTGTGGTGAATGTGTGTCTGTGTAAGGTGTCTGCACTGTGGAATGTATGTGTGGTGAGTGTTGTGTGTCTGTGTAAAATGTACTTATTGTGTAGTATGTGTGGTCAGTCGTGTGTCTGTATGAGGTTTCTTCAATGTGAAGTGTGTGTGTCATGAATGGTCTGTGTGTGAAAATTGTGCACTATAAAGTGTGTGTGTGGTGACTGCTGTGTTTCTGTGTGAGTTGTTTAAACCGTGGAGTGTGTGTTTGTTGAGTAGTGTGTTTCTGTGTGAAATGTGTGCACTGTGCAGTGTTATGTGTTTAGTGAGTGGTGTGTCTGTGAGAGTTGTGTGCACTCTTTAATATGTGAGTGTTGCATGTCTGTTTAAAGTGTGTGTACTGTGAAGTATGTGTGTGGAGTGTTTGTGGTGACTGGTGTGTGTCTGTGTGAGGTATCTGCCCCGTGGAATGTGTGAGTGGTGGATGGTGTGTGCCTGTGTGAGGTGTATGCCCTGTGTAGTGTGTGTATGAGTGGTGTGTGTTTTTGTGAGGTATGTGCACTATGCAGTTTGTGTGTGTTTGCATGGTGAGTGGTGTGTTCTGTGTGAGGTGTGTGCACTGTGCATTGAGTAGTTTGTGTGCTCAGTAATGTGTGTCCTTGTGAAGTGTATGCACCGTGCAGTGTGTGTTTGGTGAGTATTGTCTGTGTGTGGTGTGTGCACTGTGTAGTGTGTGTGCATGCTGAGTGGTGTGTTTGTGTGAGGTGTGTGCACTTTGCAGTTTGTGGTGTTTGCGTGGTGAGTGGTGTGTTCTGAGTGAGGTGTGTGCACTGTGCATTGTGTACTGTGTGTGTGCTCAGTGGTGTGTGACTTTGTGAAGTGTACACACTGTGCAGTGTGTGTTTCTTGTTAGTCTTGTGCCCGTGTGAGGTGTCTGCACTGCAGAATGTGTGTGTGGTGAATGTTGTGTGTCTGTGTGAGGTGTGTTTACTGTGTAGTGTTTGTGGTCAGTCTTGTGTTGGTGTGAGGTGTTTCCAGTGTAAAGTGTATGTGTCATGAGTAGTGTGTGTCTGTTTGTGGTGTGTGTACTGTGGATTGTGTGTGTATGGTGAGTGTTGTCTGACTGTGTGAGGTGTGTGCACTGTGGATTCTCTGTGCATGGTACGTGGTGTGTGTCTGTGTGAGGTGTGTGAATTGTGGAGTGTGTGTGTTCTATAGTGTGTGTTTGTGTCAGGTGTTTGCACTGTGGAGTGTGTGTGCTGATTGTGTTTGGTGACTCGAGTGTGACAGTGTGAGGTGTCTGCCTTGTCGATAAGGTTTCAGGTGATTGCTGTTTGTCTGTGATGTGTGTGCATTGTTGTGTGTGTTTGTGGAGTTTCCGTGGTGCTTTCTGTGTTTCTCTGTGAGGTGTGTGTACTCGAGTGTGTGTGAGTATGGTGAGTGGTGTATGTCTGATGTATGTGCTCTGTGTGTTGCGTGTGGAGTGTGTGTACTGCATGGTATGTCTCTGTGTAAGGTCTGTGTTCTTTGGAGGGAGTGTGTGTGGTGAGGTGTGTGTATGTGTGAGGTGTGTGCACTGTGGAGAATGTGTGTGTGTTTAGTTTTGTGTCTGTGTAAAATTTTGGCTATGTGGAGTGTGCGCCTGAAGTGTATATTAAGGTTTGTGTGTCTGTGTGAGGTGTCTGCACTTTGGATTGTGTGTGCAGTGGGTGGTTTGTGTCTGTGGGAAGGGTATGCACCGTGTAGTGTATGTGGTAAGTGGTATGTCTGTGTTTGGTGTGTGCACTGTGGATTGTGTGTTTAGTGAGTGGTGTGTGTGTGTGAGGTGTATGCACTGTGTAGTGTGTGGGTATGATGAGCAGTGTGTGGTTTTTGAGGTCTGTGCACTGTGCAGTTTGTGTGAGTTTTTGTTGTGAGTGGTTTGTGTCTGTGTGAGGTGTGTTTACTGCAGTGTGTGTGGTAGATGGTATGTGCCTTTGTGAGATGCGTTCACTGTGCAGTGTGTGTTTGTGGTGCATGCTGTGCCTGTGTGAGGTGTCCGCATTGCAGAATGTGTGTGTGGTGTTGAGTGCCTGTGTGTCTGTTGTTGGGTGAAGTGCTCTATCGTTACTGTTTGTGGGTAGGGTGCTCTATAGTGACTTTTACTGTGAAGAGGGCTCTACAGTGATTGTTTTTGGGTAGGTTCTCTGTATTGACTGTTGTTGTGTATGGTGCTCTAAAGTCACTGTTGCTGGGTAGGGTGATGTAGAGTGACTGTTGTTGGGTAGGGTCCTCTATAGTTACTGTTTTGGGGTAGGGTGCTCTATAGTGACTGTTGTCAGTTAGGTGCTCTATAGAAACTGATGCTGGGTAGTGCGCTTAATAGTTGCTGTTGTGGGTGGGGTGCTCTATAGTTACTGTTGCTGGGTAGAGTGCTCTAGACTGACTGATGTTGGGTACGGGCTTTATACTGACTGTTGCTGGGTAGGGTGCTCTATAGTGGCTGTTTTTGGGGAGGTGCTCTATAGTGACTGTTGTTGAGTGGGGTGCTTTTATAATGACTACTGTTTGCTATAGTACTCTATAGGGGACTGTTGTTGGGTGGAGTGCTTAATAGTGACTGTTGTTGGGTATGGTTCTTTATAGTGACTGTTGTTGGGTACCATGCTCTACAATGACTGTTGCTGGGCAGGCTGCTCTATGCTGACTGTGGTTGGGTGAGGTTCTATAAAGTGATTTTTGCTGGGTAGAGTCCTGTATAATGACTAATTCTAGGTAGGGTTTTCCATAGTGACTGTTATTGGGTAGGTGCTCTATATTGTTTGTTGCTGGTAGGGTGCTCTATAGTGACTATTATAGGGTAGATGCTGTATAATGACTGCTGTTGGTGCGTGATTCTACACTGACAATTACTTTGTAGGTACTCTATAGTGGCTGTTGCTAGGTACAGTTCTCTGTACACTGTTGGTGGGTAGAGTGCTCTACAGAGACTTTTTCTTCAAAGGGTGCTCTTTAGTGACTACTGTTGGGTAGGTGGTCTATAGATACTGTTGTTGGCTGTGGTGTTCTATAGTGACTGTTATTGGGTAGTTGTTCTACAGTGACTCTTATTGGGCAGGATACTCTATAGTGATGGTTGTTGGTTAGAGTGCTCTATAGTGACTGTTTCTGAGTAGGGTGGTCTATAATGACTGTTGTTGGGTGGAGTGCTTTATACTGACTGGTGCTGGTTAGAGTGCTCTCTACTGACAGTTTTTGGATAGAGTTCTCTAGATAGTGACTGTTGTAGCGTAGGGTACTTTATAGTAAATCATGTTGGGTTGAGTGCTCTATAGTAACTGCTATTGCGTGGAATTCTTAATAGTAGCTGTTGTTGGGTAGGGTGCTCTACTGTGACTGTTACAGAGTAGTATGTTCTACAGTGGTTGCTGCTGGGTAGGATGCTGTACAGTGATTATTGTTGTTGCGTAGAATAATCTATAGTGGCTGCTGCTGGTAGAGTACTCTCTTGTGACTGTTGTTTTGTAGGTGCTCTATAGAAACTGTTGAGTAGGGTACACAAAGTGACTGTTGTTGGGTAGGTGCTCCATAGTTACGCTTATTGGTTAGATGCTGTATGGTGACTATTGTTGGGAGGTGCTCTAGAGTGACTGTTGTTAGGCAGGGTGCTCTATATTGACTGTATTTTGTAGTGTGCTCTATAGCATTTGATGTTAACTAGGGTAATCTATGGTGACCATTGCTGTGTTGGGTGCTCAATACTGACTGTTGCTGAGTGGGGTTTTTTTTATAGTGACTGTTGATGCATATAGTGCTCTACAGTTACTCTTGTTCGGTGGAGTGCTCCATGGTGACTGTTGTTGGGTAGAGTGCTCTATAATGACTGTTGTTGATAAGAGTACTCTACATTTCCTGTAGTTGGTAGAGGGCTCTATAGTAGGTACTCTATTGTGACTGTTTTTGGGGAGAGTGCTCTATAGTAACTGTTGTTGGTTAGGGTGCTTTATAGTGACAGTTGTTGGGTAGAGTGCTTTATATGTGACTGTTTTTGGAGTGTTTCACAGTGGTTATTATGCAGAGTGCTTTATAGTGACTGTTGTTGGTTATAGTGCTCTTTAGTGTTTGTTATTGGGTAGGTTCTTTAGAGTGACTGTTTATGGGTGGGGTTCTCCATAGTGACTGTACTTTGGTAGGTGCTTTATAGTGACTGTTATTGTGTAGTAATCTCTACATTGAATGTTGTTGGTTGGGTGCTCTATTGTGACTGTTGTTGGGTAGGTTGGTATACAGCGACGGTTTTTGTGTAGGGTGCTCAATACTGTCGTTGTGTAGGTGCTCTACAGTGTCTGTTGTTGGGGAGGTGCTCTATAGTGACTGTTGCTGGATAGTGTGAGCTATAGTGACTGTTGTTGGATGAGGTGCCTTATATTGACTGTTGCTGGGTGGAGCGCTCAATAGTGCCTTTTGCTTGGTAGGTACTCTATAGTGACTTGTTGGGTGGGATGCTCTATAGTGACTGTTGTTGTGTACTGTGATCTCCAGTGACTGTTGTTTGGTAGAGTGCACTATATTGAATGTTGTTGGGTAGGTGCTCCAAAGTGAGTGTTTTGGGGTAGTTTCTCTATATTGACTGTTGTTGGCTGGGATGCTTCATAGTGACTGTTGTTTCGTAGGGTAATCTATAGTGAATCTTGTAGAGTAGGTGCTCCAAAGTGAATGTTTTTGGGTATATTGCTTTACAGTGACTCTTGTTGGGTTGAGTGCTCTATAATGACTGCTGTTCTGTAAACTGCTCTATAGTGACTGTTGTTGGGTTTGTACTCTATTGTGACTTGTGTGGGTGCTCTACAGTGACTGTTTTGGGGAGGTGCTCTATACTGAATCTAGTTAGGTAGGTTGTTTTAGAGTGACTGTTTTTGGGTACGTTGCATTATAGTGACTGCTGTTGGATAGAGTTCTCCATAGAAAGTGTTGCTCAGTAAGTGCTCTATAGAGACTTTTGGTGGCTAGGTGCTCTCTAGTGACTTTTGTTTGGTGGAGTATTCTTTGGTGACTGTAGTTTGGTAGGGTGCTCATAGTAACTGTTGTTCGGTAGAGTGCTTTATAGTGACTGTTCTTGCATAGGGTGTTCTATAGTGGCTGTTGTTGGGTACAGTGCTGTATAGTGACTGTTGTTGCTTAAAGAGCTTCATAGTGACTCTTGTTGGGTAGTTGCTCTATACGTACTGGCGTTGTGTAGGATGTTCTATATTGAATTTGTTAGGTAGGTGCTCTACAGTGACTGTTGTTGGTAGGGTGCACTGTAGTGACTGTTGTTGGGTAGGGTGCTCTATAGTGACTGTTGTGTGGGGCACTCTATACTTACTATTGTTGGGTAGAGTGCTCTATAAGTGACTGTTGTTGGGTGGAGTGCTCTATAGTAACTGTTGTTGTGTACAATGCTCTATATTGAAAGTGGTTGCATATGTGCTTTATAGTGACTGCTGTTGCCTAAGGCTGTCTATACTGTTTCTCGGTGGTGTGCAAAATAGTGAGTTTTCTTGGATGGAATGCTGTGTAGTGTATGTTGTTGGGCCGGGTCTCAATGCTGCCTTTTGCTGGGTAGGGTACTCTATAGTGACTGTGTTTTGGTTGGTGTTTTATACTGACTGTGGTTTCATAGGATACTTTATGGTGACTGTTGTTGAGTAGGGTGCTTTATAGTGACTGCTGTTGTGTGGGATTCTTTGTAGTGACTGTTGTTAGGTAGAGTGATCTATAAGTGACTGTTGTTGGGTGGAGTGTTATATAATGACTATTTTGTAGAATGCTCTATAGTGACTGTTGTTGGGTAGGGTGCTCCATAATGACTGTTGTTAGGTAGGAAGCTCTAGATACTGACTGTTATTGTGTAGAGTGCTGTATAGTGACTCTTGTTGGATAGGTGCTCTATAGTGACTGTTGTTGAATGCAGTGCTCTATAGTGACTGTTTTTTGTTAGGGTGCTCTAGAGTGACTGTTCATAGGTAGGGTGCTCTTGAGTGACCGTTGTTCGGAAGAGTGCTTTATAGTGACTGCTACTGCATAAGTTACTCTATTGTGACTGTTGCTGGGTAGCGTGCTCTATACTGACAGTTGTTGGGTATGGTGCTCTAGAGTGACTATTGTTGAAAAGGTGTTCTGTACTCACTGTTGCTCAGTAGGGTCCCTTAAAGTGACTGTTTTTGGGTGGGGTGCTCTATGGTGACTGTTGCAAAATAGAGTGCTCTATAAGTAACTGTTTTTGGGTCGAGTGCTCTAAACAGACTTGTTAAGTAGATTGCTCAATAGTGAGTGTTTTTGGGTAGAGTGCTCTACAGTGACTTGCTGGGTACCTTGCTCTATACTGACTGTTGTTGAGCAGGTGATCTTTAGTTACTGTTGTTTGTACGGTGCTATATAGTGACTGTTTTGGGGTACAGTGCTCTATTGTGACTGTTGTTGGGTAGAGTACTCTATACTGACTGTTTTTGCGTAGGTGCCCTATACTGACTGTTGTTGTCTAGGTGCTTTATAATGACAGTTGTTGGTTAGGTGCTCTATTGTGACTGTTGTTGATTAGGGTTCTCTATAGTAACTGCTGTTGCATTAGGTGGGATAAAGTGAATGTTGTTGGGTGGAGTTCTTTATTCTGTTTGTAGTTGGATGCTGTGCTCAATACTGAATGTTGCTTGATGGAGTGCTCTATAGTGACTGTTGTTTGGTACAGTGCTCTAGATAGTGACTGTTGTGGGGTGGTTGCCCTATAGTGATTGTTGTTGGATATCATGCTCTATAGTGAGTGTTGTGAAGTAGTGTGCTCTATAGTGAATGTGATTGGGTTGGGTGCTCTATAGTAACTGTTTTTGGGTACAGTGCTCTACAGGTGACTGTTGTTGGGTGAAGTCCTCTATAGTGACTGTTGTTGGGTAGGGTTCTCTATAGTGACTGTTGTTGGGTACAAACCTCTATAACAACTGTTGCTGGGTAGAGTGCTCTATGCTGACTCTTGTTAGGAGGGTGCTCCATAGTGACTATTGTTGGATAGGTTGCTCTACGGTGATTGTTGCTTGGTAGGGTGCTTTATACTCACTTTTTTTTGGGTAGAGTTCTCCTAAGTGACTGTTTTTGCGTAGGGTGTTTGTAGTGACTGTTGCGTACACTGCTCTATACTAACTGTTGTTTGGTAGAGTGCCCTATAGTGACTGTTGTTGGGTAGGTGCTGTATAATGACTGTTGTTGTGTACATGCCCTATAATGACTATCGTTGGGTAGGTGCTCTATTGTAACTTTTCTTGGTTAGGTGCTCTATTATAAGTTTTGCTGTGCAGGATGCACTGTAGTGACTGTTGTGGTGGGGTGACCCATAGTGACTGTTGCTAGGTAGAGTGCTCTACATTGACTCCTTTTGTATACGTGCCCAATAGTGAATACTGCTTGGTAGGGTGCTCTAAAGTGACTGTTGTTGGGTCGTTGTTCTGTTGTGACTGTTGTTGTGTCGGGTGCTTTATAGTTGCCATTGTGGGTAAAGTGCTCTATTACTGATGTTTGGAAGAGTGCTCTATAGTGACTGAAGTTGAGTACATGCACTATAGAGACTGTTGCTTGATAGAGTGCTGTACAGTGATTATGCTGTGTAGGGTGCTCTGTAGTCAGTGTTGTTTGTTGCATGACCTATAGTTATTGTTTTTGGGTAAGGTGCACTAAGTGAATGTTTTTGGGTAGGTGCTGTATAGTGACTGTTTCTGGTGGGGTGCTCTAAACTGACAGTTGCTGGGTAGGTGCTCTAAAGTGACTGTTGTTGGGTAGGTGCTCTATTGTGACTATATTGTGTTGGGTGATTTATAGTAACCATTGTGGGTAAAGTGCTCTTTAGGTGACTGTTACTGGCTAGAGTTCTTTATACTTACTGTCATTGAATAGAGTGCTCTATAATGACTGATGTTGAGTACATGAACTATAGTTACTGTTGCTGGGTAGAGTGTTGTACAGTGACTATGCTGTGTAGGGTGCTTTATAATCATTGTTGTTGGTTGCATGCTCTATAGTTATTGTTGCTGGGTAAGGTGTGGTAAGTAATTGTTTTTGGGTAGGTGCTGTTTAGTGACTGTTTCTTGTGGGGTGCTTTAAACTGACGGTTGCTGGGTAGGTGCTATATAGTGACTCTTCCTGGCTAGGGTACTCTATAGTGACTGTCGTTGGGTAGGTGCTCTATACTGACTGTTGTTGGGTAGGGTGCTTTAAAGTGACTGTTGTTGGGTGGTTGATTTATACTGAGTGATGTTGGATACGTGCTCTACAGTGACTGTTGTTGGGTAGCGTACACTATAGTGACTGTTACTGGGTAAAGTTCTCCAGTGAGACTCTTTTTTTGTTGGGTGCTCTATTGTGACTGTCGCTAAGTATGGTTATCTACCTTGACTGTTGCTGGATAGGGTCCTCTATAGTGACTGTTCTTGGATAGGGTGCTTTATAATGACTGTTATTAGGTTCATTGCTCTATAGGTGACTGTTGTTGGGTAGAGTGCTTTATAGTGACGGTTGTTGGGTAGGGTTTGCTGTAGTGATTGTTGCTGGTTAAGGTTCTATATACTGATTGTTGCTGGGTATGGTGCTCTATAGTGATTGTTTTGGGGTAGGTGCTGTATATTGACTGTTGTTATGTTGGGTGCTTTATAGTGACTGCTTCTGGGTGGGGTGCTCTATAGTGACTGTTGCTATGTAGATTGCTCTATAGTGACTGTCCTTGAGTTGGTACTCTGATAACTGTTTTTTAATAGGTTGCTCTATAGTGACTGTTGTAGGGTAGGTGCTCTATAGTGAGTGTTGTTGGAAAATTGTTCTATAAAGACAGTTATTGCGTGGGGGGCTCTATAGTATTTGTTGTTGGGTAGGCTGCTCTATAGCGACTGTTTAAGGGTAGGATGTACTATAGTGACTGTTTTCGGGTAGAGTTCTGTATAGTAACTGTTGACGTGTAGAGAGCTCTAAGGTGACTGTTTTTGGGAAGGTGCTCATACGGACTATTGTTGGACAGGGTGGTCTATACTGAGTGTCGTTTGGTAGGTGCTTATAGTGACGGTTGTTGGGTAAGGTGCTTTATAGTGACTTTTGTTCGAAAGGTTCTCTATAGTGACTGTTGTTATGTAGGGTGCTCTATAGTGATTGTAGTTGGTAGGGTGCTCTATATTGACTTGCTGGGTGGGGTGCTTTAATAGTGTCTGTTGCTAGGTAGAGAGCTCTATATTGATTATTCTTGAGTAGGTACTCTATAGTGACTGTTGTTGGGTGGGGTGCTTTATATTGACTTTTGTTAGATAAGTGCTCTATAGTAACTGTTGCTTGGTAGTGTCCCCTATAGTGACTGTTTTTGTGTAGGATGCTCTATATTGACTGTTGTTGTATGGAGTGCTCTATAGGGACTATTGTTGGGTAGGGTGCTCTATACTGACTGTTTTTGGGAAAGTGCTCTATAGTGACATTTTCTGGGTATGATGTTCTATAGTGTCTGTTTTGGTAGGGTGCTCCATAGTGATGGTTGCTATGTAGAGTGCCTAATAGTGACTGTTCTTCAGAAAGTTTTCTATATTGACTGTTGTTGGGTGGTGTGCACTATTGTGACTGTTGTGGAGTAGGTGCTGCATAGTGACTGTTGTTGGGTAGTGTGCTCTTTAGTGACTGTATTTAAGTAGGGTGCTCAATAGTGACTGTTGTTGGGTGGAGTGGTTCATGTTGACTGTTGATGGGTAGGGTGCTGTATAGTCACTTTTGTTGGGCAGAGTGCTCTATATTTAATGTTCTTGGGTAGAGTGTTCTATAGCATCTGTTGGCAGGGTGCTCTATAGTGACTTTTGTTGAGTAGATTCTTTATAGTTACTGTTTTTGTGTAGGTGCTCTATAGTGACTGTTGTTGTGTAGGTGCTCTATAGGGACCATTCTTCGGCAGAGTTCTATATAGTAAATGTTGTCAAAGAGGTGCTTTGTAGTGACTGTTGTTGGGGAGGTTCTCTATAGTGTCAGTTTTTGCGTAGGTGCTCTATAGTGACTGTTGTTGGGTACGTGTTCTACAGTGACTCTTGTTGCATAGGTTGCTCTACAGTGGCAGTTCTTTGTAGGCTGCTATATAGTGACTGTTGTTGGGTAGGGTGCTCTATAGTGATTGTGGTTGGTAGGGTGCTATATAGAGACTGTTTCTGGGTAGGGTACTCTGTCTGGACTGTTATTGGTTTCGGTGTACTATAGTGACAGTTGTTGGTTATAGTCCACTATAGGTGACTGTTGATTGGTGGAGTGCTTTATACTGACTCTTGTTGGATAGGGTTCTCTAGTGATTGTTGTTCAGTAGAGTTCTCTATAATGACTGTTTCTGGTTAGAGTGCTCTATAGTGACTCTTGCTGGTAGGGTGCTCTATACTGTCTGTTGTTGCGTAGGGTGCTCTATAGTGACTGCTTCTTTGTAGGGTGCCTTATAATGACTGTTGTTGGGTGGGGTTCTCTATAGTGACTGTTACTGGGTAGCGTGCTCTGTATTGACTGTTTTTGGGTAGGTGCTGTATAGTGACAGTTCTTGGTGTCGTGCTCTAAATTGACAGTTTCTGGGTATGTGCTCTATAGTGACTGTTGCTAAGTACAATGCACTACATTGACTGTGGTTGTGTAGAGTGTGCTATAGTGACTATTACTGGGTATTTTGCTCTACAGTGACTGTTGCTGCATAAGGTGCTCTTTGGTAACTTCTGTTGTGTAGGTGCCCTATAGTAACTGTTTTTGTGTGTGGTGCTCTAGAGTGACTGTTGTTGTGAAGAGTGTTCTATGATGACTTTCTGGGTATGGTGCCCTACGGCGACTGTTGCTCAGTAGGGTGCTCTTTGCTGACTACTGTTGGGTAGGTGCTCTATAGTGACTAGTATTGTGTGTGGTGCTGTAGAGTGATGGCTGTTCGGTAGGTGATCTATAGTGACTCTTGATGGGTGGGATTCTCTATAGTTACTGATGATGGGTAAACTGCTCTACAGTGACTGTGGCTGGGTAACGTTCCATATAGTTGCTGTTTCTACGTAGGGTGCTCTATAATGAATGTTGTCCGGTGGCATGCTCTATAGTGACTGTTATTTGGTAGGGTGCTCTATACTGACTGTTGTTGGTTAGGTACTCTATAGTGACTGTTGTTGGTTTGGTGATTTATGGTGACTGTTTTTGGGTAGTGCTCCATCGTGACTGTTTTTCAGTAGAATGCTCTATCAAGTCTGCCTCTGGGTATGGTGCACTGTAGTGACTTTTGTTTATTGGAATTCTCTATAGGGAATGTTGTTGTATGGAGTGCTCTAGATAGTGACTGTTTTTTGGTAGTGTGCTCTATAGTGATTGTTGTTGAGTAAAGTGCTCTATAGTGATTGGTTTTTCATAGCGTGCTCTATAGTGACTGTTCTTGGGTACGGTTCCCTTTAATGACTGTTCTTGGGTATGGTGTCCTGCAGTGACAATTTTTGTAGAGTGTTCAATAGTGACTGTGGTGGGATAGGTTCTCGACAGTGACTGTTGTTGGGTAGAGTGCAGTATAGTGACTGGTGTTGGGTAGAGTGCTCTATAATGACTGTGGCTTGGTAGGGTGCTTTATACTGACGGTTCTTGCATAGGACTCTAGTGACTTGTAGGTTGGGGTTCCTTATAGTGACTCTTGTTGGGTAGGTGCTCTATACTGACTGTTGTTTGGTAGAATGCTCTATAGAATCTGTTGTTGGGTATGGTGCACTATAGCGACTGTTGTAGGGTGGATTTCCCTATAGTGACTGTTGTGGATAGGGTGCTCTATAGTGACTTTGTTTGGAAAGGGTGATTTATACTGACTGTTGTTTGTTAGGGGCTTTATAGTGACTGTTGCTGTTTAGGATGCCTCGTAGTGACTGTTGTTGAATGGGGTGCTCTATAGTGACTGTTGCTGGGTAAAGTACTTTATTATGAACGTTGTTGTGTAGGTGCTGTATATTGACTGCTGCTATATAGGGTGCTTTACACTGACTGTTGTTGGGTAGGTGGTTTTCAGTGACTGTTGTTGCGTAAGTGCTCTATAGTGACTGTTGAGTATGGTGGTCACAGTAACTGCTGTTGGATGCGGTACTCTATAGTAACTGTTATTGTGTAGAGTTCTCTATAGTGACTTTTGTTTGGTAGGTGCTTTAAAGGGAATGATGTTGGGAGGAGTGCTTTATAGTGGCTGATGTTGTGTAGAGTGCCCTACAGTGACTGTTGTTGGGGAGACTGCTGTATAGTGACCATTGTTGGGTAGAGTGCTCTACAGGTGACCGTTGTTGGGTGGAGTGTTCTATAGTGATTGTTTTTGGATAGAGTGCTCTAGAGTGACTGCTGTTAAGTGGGTGCTCTATGGTGACTGTTGTTAAATAGGTTCTTTATAGTGACAGTTATTGTTAGGGTGCTCTATACTGACTGTTGCTGGGTACTGTGATCAGTAGTGACTTATTAATCGGGTGCTCTAAACTGACAGATGCTGCGTAAGTGCTCTAGAAATACTGTTGCTAGGTAGGGTGCTCCATAGTGACAGTTTTTGGGTAGAGTGCTCTACTGTTTCTGGGTAGAGTGGTCTGCAGTTACTGTTTCTGGGGAGTGTGCACTTTGGTGACTACGGTTTTCTAGCTGCTCTATAGTAACACGTGATGTGTGGGGTGCTCTAGATGACTGTTGTTGGGTAGGTTTACTATGGTGACTCTTGATGGGTAGAATACTCTATAGTGACTGTTGTTTGGTAGAGTGCTCTATACTGACTGTGGCTGGGTAGGGTGTCTACAATGACTATAGTTGGGTAGAGGGCTCTAGCGTGACTTTTTTTTGCAAGAGGTCTCTATAGTAACTGTTGCTGGGTAGAGTGCTCTATAGTGACTGTTGCTTGGTAGACTATTGTGACTGTTGTTGGTTACATGCTTTATAGTGACTGTTAAAGGGTAGTGTGCTCTACTATATTTGTTGTTGGGTAGGTGATCTACAGTGACTGTTTTTGATTAGGTGCTCTATAGTGACTTTTGGGTACGGTGCTCATAGTTACTGTTGTTGTATGCGGAACTCTATAGTAACTGTTTTTGGGTCAAGTACTCTATAGTGACTGTTGTTGAGTAAGTGCTCTATAGTGATTGATATTGGGTAGATGCCCTATACTGACTGTTGTTTGGTAGGTGCTTTATATTGACTGTTGTGTAGAAACTGTATGTGACTATTTTTTGATAGGATGCTCTATATTGACTTTTATGGTAGATTGTTTTATAGTGTCTGTTAAGCAGGGTGCTTTATAGTGACTGCTGCTGGGAGGGGAGCTCAATACTGACTGTTGCTTGTTGGGGTGCTCTATAGTGACTGTTGTTGGGTATAGTGCTCTACAGTGACTGTTGTTTGGTAGAGGGCTCTATAGTGACTGTTGGTTAAGTGCTCTATAGTGACTGTTGCTGTGCAGGGTGCAATATATTGACTGTTGATGGTGGGGTGATCTATTGTGACCATTGCTTGGTAGAGTGCTCTATAGTGACTGATATTGTGTACGTGCTTTATAGTGACTGTTGCTAGGTAGGGTGCTCTATATTGACTGTTGCTGTGTAGGGTTCTCTATAGTGACTGTGGTTGGGTAGGTAATTTATACTGACTGTTGTTGGGCATGGTGCTCTATAATGACTGTTGTTGGGTAGAGTGCTCTATAGGAGACTCTTGTTGGGTGGAGTGCTCTATAGTGGGTATTGTTCTGCAGATTGCTCTATACTGAGTGGTGTTAGAGTGCTCTTTATTTACTGTGCTTGGGTAGAGTTGTCTGTAGGTGACAGTTGTTGGGTGGGGTTCTCTGTATTGACTGCTGCTTGGTAGAGTGCTTTATAGTAACTGTGCTGGGTAGGGTGCTCTATGGTGCACGTTATTGGTTAAAGTCTGTATAGTGACTGTTGCTGTGTAGGGTGCCCTATAGTGACTGTATTTGGGTAGGTGCTGTATAGTTACTTTTGTTGGTGGGGTGCTCTAAACTGATGGTTGTTGTGTATGTGCTCCATAGTGACTGCTGTTGGGTGGGTTTGTCTATATTGACTTCTGTTGTGTACAGTGTTCTAAAGTGACTGTTGTTGGTTAGGTGATCTATAGTGCCTGATGTTGGGTAGAGTGCTCTCTTGGTGAACGTTGTTGGGTGTAGTGATATATGGAGACTGTTGTTGACTGGGTTACACTACAGTGACTGTTGTTGGGTATGGTGCTGTATAATGACTGTTGCTGGGTGAAGTTTTTTATAGTGACTCTAGTTGGTAGGGTGATTTATAGTGACTGTTGTTGATTGGTAGGGACTGTTGCTGGGTGAGATTTTCTATACTGACTGTTGCTGGGTAAAATGCTCCATAATGACTGTTCCTGGTTAGGATTCTCTATAGTGACTGTTGTTGGGTAGGTGCTTTGTAGTGACTGTTGCTGTGTAGGATGCTCTATAGTTACTGTTTTTGGGTTGGTGCTGTATATTGACCATTGTTGGTGGGGTGCTCTCAACTGACAGTTGCTGGGTAGGCGGTCTATAGTTACTGTTGCTGGGTAGGGTGCTCTATTGTGACTGTTATTGGGTAGAGTGCTCTATATTGACTCTTACTGAGTAGGGTGCTCATAGTGACTGTTGCTGGGTAAGGTTCTTTATACTTTCTGTTGTTTTGTGGTGTGCTTTATACAGACTGTTTCTAGGTAGAGTGCTATATAGTGACTGTTGTTTGGAGGTACTCTATAGTGACTGTTGTTGGCTGAGGTGCTTTATATTGACTGTTGTTGGGTACTTGCTCTATAGTGACAGTTTTTTGGTAGAATGCTCTATAGAGTGTTGTTGGGTATGGTGCACTATAGTCACTGTTGGGTGTAGTTCTTTCTAGTGACTGTTTTTGGTAGAGGGCTCTACCTTGACTTTTGTTGGTTAGGTACACTTCAATGACTGTTACTGAGTAGAATACTTTGAAGTAACTAAACAAAATCAGACAATATAGAGCACCCTACTGAACAAGAGTCAATATAAAGCACCAATTCAACAACAGCCAGTATACAACACTCTACACAGCAACAGTCACTATAGAGCACCTACCCAACTATACTCACTGCCAACACCATAACCAGCAACAGTCAGTATAAAACACTTTACCCAAAAATGGTCACTGTAGAGAAGCCTGCACAAAAGCAGAACAACATTTACTATAGAGCACCCTTTTCAGCAAAACTATCTCTACGGCACCCTACCCAACAACAGTCACCACAGAGCACTCCACACAACCACAGTCACTATGGAGCACTCCTCCCAAAAACAGTCACCATAGGGCACTTCACACAAAAGGAGTCTCTATAAAGCAGCTACAAAATAAAAGTCACCATAAATCACCTAACAAACATCAGTCACTATAAAGCCCTCTACCCAAGAACAGTCACTATAGATCTCTCTACCCAGCAAGAGTCACTATAGAGCACCCTACACAGTAACAGTCTGTAACTAGAGCCCACAACCCAACAACAGTCACTATAGAGCACTCCACCCAACAATAATTATAGAGGACACTACCCAACAACACACTGTAGAGCACCTTACCAAATAACAGTCACTATTGCACTGTACATAACAACAGTAAGTATAAAGAACCCCAGTCAGCAACATTCAGTAGAGCACTCTACCAAACAACAGTTACTATAGAGAACCCCATCTAGCAACAGTCAGTATAGAGCACTTTACCCAAAAACAGTCACCATACAGCTCCATATCAAAAAACAGTCACTATAGAGCCCTCCACACAACAAAAGTCTCTACGGAGGACCCTACCAAACAACAGACACTATACAGCACTCCATTTAACAATGGTCACTATAGAGCAACTATGCCACATCAGTTACTATAGCGCAATCTACCCAAAAACAGTCACTATAGAGCACCCTACCAAACAACAGTCAGTATAGAGCACCTAGGCAAGAACATTCACTATAGAACACTCTATCCAGCAGCAAATACTATAGAGCACAGTACCCAACAACCGTCACTATAGAGCACCCTACCCAAAAACAGTCACTCTAGGGAACCTACCCAACCACAGTGTCTATAGAGCCTTCTACTCAACAGCAGTCACTATGGAGCACTCCACACAAGAACAGTCAGTATCGAGAAATCCACCACACAGCAGTCACCTACAGAGCAGTCTACCCATCAACAGTCAGTATAGAGTGCCTCAAACCAACAATAGTCTGTATATAGCTCCATACCCAACAACAGTCACTATAGAGCACCCAACCCAACAACAGTCAGTATATAGCTTCATACCCAACAACAGTCACTACAGATCATCCTACCCAATAACAATCACTATAGAGCACCTACCCAACAACAGTCAGTATAGAGCACCCTACCCCACAACAGTCACTAAAGAGGATTCTACCCAACAACCATCACTATAGAACACTCTACACAAGAGTCACTATACACAAGTCTACCCCACTACAGTCACCTATAGAGAACTCTAAACAACGACAGTTATTTTAGAGCCCCCCACCAACCACAGTCACTATAGACCACCTATCCAAAAACAGTCACTATAGAGCGCCCTACGGAGCAACCGTCACTTTAGAGCACATACCCTACAACCGTCACTATAGAGTAATCTACCGAGCAACAGTCACCATAGATTACCCCACCTAACAATAATCACTATAGAGCATGCTACACATCAACAGTCACTATAGAGCACCTACCCAATAGAAGTCAGTATAAAGCATCCTATGAAACAACAGACACTATATAGCACCCTATCAAGCACCAATCACTATAGAGAATTCTTCTTAACAGCAGTCACTGTAGAGAACCCTATTAACAACAGACACTATAGAACACCCTTTCCAACAATCAGTATAAAGCACAATACACAACAATATTCATTATAGAGCACCCTACCTAACAAGAGTCACTATCTATAGCACTCTACACAACAATAGTCACTATAGATCATGCTATAAAGCAACAGTCTGTGTAGAGCACCTACCCAACAAAAGTCACTATAAAACACCCTATACAACAACACTCACTATAGAGCACCGTACCCAGCACCAGTCACTATAGAGCACCCTACCCAACACACCCTACCCTACACTATTGTGTAGCATGATGTATGCTGACTGTTGTTCGATAGGGTGTTCTATAGTGACTTTTGTTGAGGTCGGTGTTTTATAGTGACTGTTGTTGGGTAGAGTGCTATATAGTGACTGTGGTTGGGTAGGGTGCTCTCTAGATATTGTTTTTGGTGACGGTGCTCTATACTCACTGTTGTTTGGTAAAGTGCTCTAGTGATTTTTGTTGGGTAGGGTTCTCTATACTGACTGTTGTTTGGTAGGGTGCTTTATAGTGACTGTTGTGTTGGGTGTTCTATAGTTACTGTTGTTTGGTAGAGTGCTTTAGATATTGACTGGATGGTGCTCTGTAGTAACTGTTGTTTTGTAGAGTGCCCTATACTGACTGTTGTTGGGTATGTGCTCTATAGTTACTGTTGTTGTATCGGGTGCTTTATAGTGACTTGCTCGGTAGAGTACTCCATAGTGACTGTTGTGTATGTGTTCTATAGTGATGGTTGTTGGGTAGGCTGCTCTATACTTACTGTTTCTGTGTAGGGTGTTCTATAGTTACTGTTGTTGGGTAGGGTCCTCTATATTGATTCCTGTTGAGTAGTGTACTCTATAGCGACTGTTTCTAAGAAGGGTGCTTTATAGTGTCTGCTCTTGGGTGGGGTGCTCTATAGCGACTGTTTCTAAGAAGGGTGCTTTATAGTGTCTGCTCTTGGGTGGGGTGCTCTATAGCGACTGTTTTTGGGTATGGTGCTCTATAATGACTGTTGTTGGGTAGGTGCTTTATACTGACTGTTGTTGGTTTGGTGTTCTATAGTGACTATTGTTGAGATTTATCTATAGTGACTGTTTTTGGGTGCACTGCTCTATAATGACTGTTGCTGAGTGGGATGCTGTATAGGGAATTTTGTTGCATATAGTGCTCTAGACAGTGACTGTAGGGTGCTCTGTAGTTACTGTTTTGGGTAGAATGTTTTATACTGAGTGTTTTTGTGTAGACTGCTCTACAATGACTGTTGTTTGGTAGGGTGCTCTATAATGACAGTTGTTGGGTAAGTACTCTATAGTGACTGTTTTTGGGTAGGGTGCTTTATAGTGACTGTCATTGGGTACAGTGCTCTGTAGTAATTGTTTTTGATTAGAGTGCTCTATAGTACTGTTTTTGGGTAGCTGCTCTATAGTGATGTTGTGTAGGTGCTCTATAATGACTGTCGTTGCATAGGTTTTCTATAGTGACTGTTTTTTGGCAGGGTGCTTTATAGCGACTCTTGATGTGGGGTGATCTATAGATAATGCTGTTGGGAAGGGTGCTCTATAGTCACTGTTTTGGGTAGCGTGCTCCATAGTGAGTGTTGCTAGGTTGGGTGCTCTATAGTGACAGTTGGTGCGTAAAGGGCTTTATACTGATTCTTTTTGGGTAGATGCTCTGTAGTGACTCTTGTAGCATAGGTGCTCTATAGTGTCTCTCTTTTGGGAGAGGGCTCTATAGTGACTGTTGTTGAAAAGAGTGCTCCATAGTGACTGTTGCTGGGTCAAGGGCTCTGTAGTTTCTGTTCTTCGGTGGAATGCTGTATAGCGACTGTTGTTTGGTACGGTGCTCCGTAGTGACTGTTGTTGGGTCGGGTTCTCTATACCGACTGTTGTTGGGTAGAATTCTCGATAGTGAGTATTTTATCTTAGGTGCTCTATAGTGACTGTTATTGTGTGGGACGCTCTATACTGACTGTGGTTCTGTTGGTGCTCTATAGGGCAATTTTTTAGGTAAGGTTCTCTATAGTATCTGTTGTTGGGTGGAGTGCTCTATAGTGACTGTTACTGCATAGGGTGCTTTATAGTGACTGTTGTTTTGTAGGTGATCTATAGCGACTGACGTTAAGCGAAGTGCTTTTTAGTGACTGTTATTAGTAGGGTGCTCTACACTGACTTTGTGAGGTGTGTTTACTGTGCTGTGAGTGCTTGCAGTGAGTGGTGTGCCTGTGTGAGGTGTCTGCACTGTGGAATGTGTGTGTGACAAATGTTTGGTGTCTGTGTAAAATGTATTTACTGCGTAGTTTGTGTGGTCATTCGTTATTCTGCATGAAATTTATTCAAAGTGGAGTGTGTGTGTCATCAGTGGTGTGTGTGAGGTGTGTGCACTATGGAGTGTGTGGGTGGAGACTGCAGTGTGTCTGTGTGAGTTGCATAAATTGTGGAGTATGTGCTTGGTGAGTGGTGTGTGCCTGTGCGAGGTGTACACACTGCAGAATATGTGTGTGGTGAGTGTTGTTGGTCAGGTGAGGTGTGTTTACTGTGTGGTGTGTGTGGTCAGTCTTATGGCTTTTTGAGGCGTCTTCAATGTAAAGTGTGTGTGTCA
Source organism: Leontopithecus rosalia (assembly GCA_028533165.1). Classification (NCBI taxonomy): domain Eukaryota; kingdom Metazoa; phylum Chordata; class Mammalia; order Primates; family Cebidae; genus Leontopithecus; species Leontopithecus rosalia. The sequence goes on from CM052665.1 coordinate 30,104,192, forward strand.
GGAGTAGTGTGTGCCTGTGTTAGCTGTGTGCACTCTGAGGATTGTGTGTGGTGAGTTACTTGTGTCTGTGAGGGTTTTTGCACTATGCAGAGTGTGTGTTAAGTGAGTGGTGTGTGTTTGTGTGAGGTTTGTGCACTGTGGAGTGTGTGTGTGGAAAATCTTGTGTGTCTTTGTGAGGTGTGAGCACTGTGTAGTGTGAGTCTATGGTGAGTGCTGTGTTTGGATTAGGTGTGTGCACAGTGCAGTGTGTGTGTTTGTGTGGTTTGTGGTGTGTGTCTGTGTGTGTTGTGTGCACTGAGTGTGTGTGGTCATTGGTGTGTGTCTTTGTGAGATGTGCGCACTTTGCACTGTGTGTCTGTGGTGAGTGGTGTGCCTTTTTCAGTTGTCCACACTGCAGAATGTGTGTGGTGAGTGTTGTGTTTCTGTGTGAGGTGTGTTTACTTTGCAGTGTATGTGGTCAGTTTTGCATCTGTGGGAGGTGTCTTCACTATAAAGTGTGTGTGTGTCGTGATTAGTGTGCATCTGTTGGAACTGCGTGCAGTGTAGAGTGTGCGTATGGTGAGCACTTTGTGTCTGTGTGAGGTGTGTGCACTGTGAAGTGTGTGTGTGCTCTACAGTGTGTGCTGGTGTGAGGTGTGTGCACTCTGCAATGTGTGTGATGAGTGGCGTTTGCCCATTTAAAATGTGTGCACTGTGTGTGTGTGTTCAGTGTGTGTGGGGACTAATGTCTGTTGAGTCCTGTGTCTGTATGAGGTTACTTCAATGTGGAATGTGTGTTGTTAATGGTGTGTGTGTGCACTATGGAGTGTCTGTGGTGACTGCTGAGTGTCTGTGTGAGTTGTGTGACCTTTGAAGTGTGTGTTTGGTGAGTGGTGTGTGTCTGTGTGAAATGTGTGCACTGTAGAGTGTTATGTTTTTGTTGAGTGGTGTATCTTTCTGAGTTGTGTGCACTTATTAATGTGTGAGTGGTGTGTGTCTGTTTAAAATGTGTGCACTGTGGAGTATGTGTGTGGAGTGTGTGGTGAATAAGGTGTGTCTGTGTGCGGTGTCTGCACTGTGGATTGTGTGTGGTGAGTGGTGTGTGCACGTTGTAGTATGCTTGTGATGAGTGGTGTGTGTCTGTTTGAAATGTGCGCAGTGTGTGTGTGGTGAGTGGTGTGTGTCTTTGTGAAGTGTGTTTGCACTGTGTAGCATCTGTGTCTGGCGAGTTGTGTTTGTATGTGAGAGGCGTGTGCTTTGTTGAGTGTGTGCTGCTTCTGCTGTATGTGTTTTTGTGAGGTATGTGCACCGTGGAGTGTGTGTGGTGAGCGGTTTGTTTCTGCGTAAGATGTTTGCACTTATAGTGTGTTTTGAGTGACTGGTGTTGAGTGTTATGGTGACTGGTGTGTGACAGTGTGAGATGTCTGCATTGTAAATAGGGTGTGTTGTGGTTGGTGTGTTTCTGTTTTAGGTGTGTGCATTGTGGTGTGAGTGTGTGGTATTTGTGTGGTGTGTGCTGTGTGACTCCATGAGGTGTGTGTTTTAAAGTTTCTGTGCCATGAGTGGTGTGTGTCTGAGGTATGTGCATTGTGGAATATGTGTGGAGTTAGTGGACGGCGTGGTGTCTCTGTGAGGTCTCTGCACTTTGGATGGTGTGTGTGTGGTAAGTGGTGTGGGTCTGTGTGAGGTGTGTGCACACTGGAGGGTGTGTCGTCAGTGGGTGTCTGTGTGAGTTTTCTACACTGTGTAGTGTGTGTATGGTGAGTGGTCTGTGTTTTCTGTGGTGTATGCACTGTGCAGTCTGTGTGTGTGTGGTTAGTGGTGTGTTTCTGTGTGAGGTGTGTGCATTGTGGAGTGTGTGTGTTGTCAGTGGTGTGTGTCCTTGTGAGGTGTGTTCACTGTGCAGTGCGTGTTTCTAGTTAGTGGCTTGCCTGTGTGAAGTGTCTGCACTGCAGAATGTGTGTGTGGTGCATGTTTTGTGCCTGTTTGAAATGTATTTACAGTGTAGTGTGTGTGGTCAGTCGTGTGTCTGTATGAGGTTTCTTAAATGTGGAGTGTGTGTCATGAGTGGTGTGTGTGTGAGGTGTGTCCACAATGGATTGTGTGTGGTGACTGCAGTGTTTCTGTGTAACTTGTGTGAACTGTGGAGTGTGTTTGGAAGGTGGTGTGTGCCTGTGTGAGTTTTGTGTACTGTGAAATGTGTGTGGTGAGTGTTGTGTATCTCTGTAAGTTCTGTGCACTCTTCAATGTGTGAGTGGTTTGTGTCTGTTAAAGGTGTGTGCACCGTAAAGTGTGTGGAGTTTGTGTGGTAACTAGTGTGTTCTCTGTGTGACCTTCCTGCACTGTGTAGTATGCATGTTATGTTTGGTGTGTGCCTGTGTGAGAGCCATGCACAGGGCAGTGTGTGTGTGCAGTGTGTGTGCTAAGTGGTGTGTGTCTATGTTAGGTGTCTGCACTGTGGAATGTGTGTGTTGCATGGTGTGTGTCTGCCTGAGTTGTGTGCAGTGTGGAAAGTGTGTGTGTGGTAATAGATTGGTGTCTGCATTAACTGTGTGCACGGTAAAGTTTGTGTGTGCTGATTGGGGTGTGTCCCTGTAAGGTGTGTGCACTGTAAAGTGTGTGTGTGGTGAGTGCTGTGTGTCTCTGTGGACTTTGTTTAAGTGTGTGTATTGAGTGGTGTGTGTCTGTGTGAGGTGTGTGCAAAGTGGAATGTCTGTGGAGTGGGTATGGTGAGTGGTGTGTGTTTGTGTGAGGTGAGTGCACTTTGTAGTGTATGCAGTGATGGGTATGTTACTGTTAGGTGTCTGCACTGTGGAGTGTGTGTTTGGTGAGTATTGTCTGTCTGTGTTTGGTTTGTGCACTGTGTAGTGTGTGTATGGAAGGTGGTGTGTGTTTGTGTGAGGTGTGTGCACTGTAAAGTTTTGTGTGTTTGTGTGGTGATTGGTGTGTTTCTGTGTGTTCTGTGTGTGTGATGTGGAGTGTGTGGTGTGAGTCTGAGGTATGTGAACTGTGGATTATGGAGTTTGTGGACTGCGTGGTGTGTGTCTGTGTGAGATGTGAGCACTGGGTAAGGTGTCTATGTGGTGAGTGCTATGTGTCTGTGTGAGGTGTGTGCACTGTGGGAGTGTGTGTGGTGAGTTTTGTGTCTGTGTGATGTGTGTGCTATGTGGAGTGTGTCCGTTATGTGAGTGTATTGAGTTGTGTCTGTGTGAGGTGTTTGCACTGTGTAGTTTTTGTGTATGACGAGCGGTGTGCGTTTTTGTGAGGTGTGTGCACTGTGCAGTTTCTGTGTGTTTGTGTGGGGAGTAGTGTGTGTCTCTCTGAAGTATCTGCACTGTGGAGTGTGCGTATGGTCAGTAGTTTGTGTCTTTGTGAGGTGTGTTCACTGTGCAGTGTGTGATTTTGGTGAGTGGTCTACCTGTGTGAGGTGTCTGCACTGCAAATGTGTGTGTGGTGTTATGTGCCTGTGTTTCTGTTTTTGCGTTAAGTGCTCTATAGTGACTGCTCCTGGGTAGGGGGATGTATATTGATCATTGTTGGGTAGGGTACTCTATATTGACTGTTGTTTGATATGTGCCCTATAGTGACCATAGTTGCCTAGGTGTCCTATAGTTACTGTTGTGTAGGTGCTATTTAGTGAGTGTTGTCTGGTCGTGTGCTCTATAGTGACTGTTCTTCGGTATGTTGCTCTAATAATGACTGTTGTTGGATAGAGTGCTCTATAGTGACAGTTGCTGAGTAGGGTGCTCTATAGTGACTGTTATTTGGTAGGTTCTCTATACTGACTGTTTATGGGTGTGGTGCTCTATACTGAATGATTTGTGTAAAGTGCTTTATAAGTGACTGGTTTTGGGTGGAGTGCTCTATAGTGACTGTTGTTGTGTAAAGTGCTCCATAGTAACTGTTGTTGGGTGGGTTGCTCTATAGTGACTACTGTTGGGTAGAGTGCTCTATACCAACCAGTCTATATCTATAAGTGACTGATGATGGGTGGAGTGCTCTATAGTGACTGTTATTGTGTACAGTGCTCTATAGTGACTTTTTTTGGGTAGAGTGCTCTACAGTGGCGATTTTCGGAAAGGTTGCTCTATACTGACTGTTCTTGGGTAGGTAATCTATAGTGACTCTAGGGTAGCGTGATCTACACAGACTGTTTTTCGGTATGTGCTCTGAAGATACTGTTGTTGGTTAAGGGGTTCTATAGTAACTGGTGCTCGACAGTGTGCACTCTAGTGACTGTTCTTATGGGGAATGCTCGATAGTGTATATTTCTGGGTGGGGTGGTGAATATTGACTGTTGCTGGGTAGGGTGTTTTATAGTGACTGCTTTTGAGTAGAGTGCTCTAAATAGTGACGGGTTTTGCGTAGGTTCTCTATAGTAATTGTTGTTAGGTAGGGATCTCTAGAGTGACTGTTGTTGAGTAGGGTGCTCTATAAGTGACTATTGTGTTTTGGAGTTTTTATAGTGACTCTTTTGTAGAGTGCTCTATAATGACTGTTTTTGGGTGGAGTGATTTGTAATGACTTTTGTTGGGTAGGGTGCACTATAGTCACCGTTTTTGGGTAGGGGGCTCCAGATACTGTTATAGTGTGGGTTGCTCTATAGTGACACTTGTTGGATAAAGTGCTTTATAGTGACTTTTGTTCGGTAGAGTTCTCTATAGTGACAGTTGTTGGGTAGGTGCTTTTTAGTGACTATTGGCAGGTAGGTGATCTATAGTGACTGCTGCTGCATAGGGTGCTATACAGTAACTGTTGCTGGGTAGGGTTTTCTATATTGACTGTTGTTGGGTAGAGTAACCTATATTGACTGTTGCAGGATTGGGGTATCTATAGTGACTGTTGTTGGTAAGAGTACTTTTAGTGACTGTTGCTGGGTAGGGTGCTCTATTGCGAGTATTTATGGGTAGTTTACTTTATCGTGACTGTTGCTGAGTAGGGTGCCTTATGCTGATTCTGGTTGGGTGGGATGCTCAATAGTGACTGTTGCTGGGTACTGTGTTCTATAGTGACTGTTGTTTGGTACAGGACTCCAGAGAGTTACTATCTTTTGGTGGGGTGCTCTATAGTGACTATTGTTGGGTAAGGGCTCTATAGTGACTTTTGTTGAAAGGAGTGCTCTAAAGTGACTGTTGTTGGGTAAGGTGCTCTATAGTGACTAATGTTCTGTTGAGTCCTCTATAATTGACTGTTGCTGGTTGGAGTGCTCTATAGTGACTGTTGCTGGGTGAAGTGCTCTATAGTGACTGGTGTTGTGTAGAGTGTTCTATAGTGACAGTTGTTAAGTAGAATTCTCTATAGGGACTTTTGTGAGGAGGTTCCTCTATACTGACTGTTGTTTGGTAGAGTGCTCTATAGTGACTGCTGTTGGGTAGGTGCCCTATTCTGACGGTTGTTGTGTAGTAGCTCTATAATGACTATTGTTGGGGTGCTCTATAATTACTGTTGTTGGTTAGGGTGCTCTATAGTGACTGTATCTGGGTGGGGTGCTCTAGAGTCACTGTTGCTGTGTAGAGGTCTCCATAGTGACTGTTGATGGGTAGGTACCCTACAGTGACTCTTGTTGAATAGTGTGCACTACAGTGACTGTTTTTGGGTACAATGTTCTTTAGCAATTGTAGTGGGGTAGAGGGCTCTATACTGACTGCTGTTGGGTAGGTGCTCTATAGTGATTTTTGTTAGGGTTCTCTTTACTGACTCGTGTTGGGTACAGTGCTCTAGAGTGACTGTTTTAGGGTAGAGTTCTTTATAATGACTGTTTTGGAGTAGATGTTCTGTAGTGTCTGTTGTTGCTCAAGGTCTCTATAGTAAATGTTGTTAGGTAGGGTGCTCTATAATGACTGCTGTTGGCAGGTGCTCTATAGTGACTGTTGTTGTAAAGGGTGCTAGATAGTGACCTTTATTCTGCAGTGACTGTTGCTGTGTGAAGCGATCTTTACTGACTCTTGCTTAATAAAGTGCTCTACATTGACAGGTTTTTGGTAGGCACTCTATAGTGACTGTTGTTGGGAGTGGTGCTCTATAGAGACTTTTCTTTGTTAGATTACCTGATAGTGACTATTGTTGAGTAGGGTGCTCAATAGTGACTGTGGTTTGGCAAAGTGCTCGGTAGTGATTTCTGTTGAGTGCAGTGCTCTATAGTGACTGCTGTTGGGTAGGGTGATCTATAGTGACTGTTATTAAATAGAGTGCTCTATCTTGACTTTTTTTGGTAGGGTGTTCTATGGTGACTGTTGTTTGGTAGAGGGCTCTATAGTGACTGTTGTTTTTTCAGTGCTCTATAGTGACAGTTGTTGGGTTGAATGCTGTATAGTGACTGCTGTTGAGGAGGGTGCTCTATAGTGACTGTTGTTGGGTTCCGTGATAGACAGTGATTGTTGTTGGGTAGAGTGCCCAATAGTAACTATTCTTGGGTAGGTTGCTCTATACTGACTGCTGTTTGGTAGAGTGCTCTATAGTGACTATTGTTGGATAGAGGGCTCTATAGTTACTGTTGTTTTGTAGAGGGCTCTAAAGGAACTGATTTTGACAAGGTGATCTATAGTGACAGTTGTTAGGTCTGTGCTCTATACTGACTGTTGTGTGGAATGCTGTATAGTGACTGTAGTTAGGTAGAGTGCTCTATAGTAACTCTTGCTGAATAGGGTGTTCTGGAGTGACTGTTGTTTGGTAAATTGCTTCATAGTGACTCTTGCTTCATAGGGTGCTCTACACATACTGTTGCTGGGTAGCGTGCTTCATAGTGACTGTTGTTGGGTAGGGTGCTCTAGAGTGATGATAGTTGAATAAGTGCTCTTTAGTGAATGCTGCTGGGTAGGGTGGTCTGCAGTGACTGTTGTTGGTGGGGTGCTCTATACTGACTTGTTTGGTAGTTACTCTGTAGCGACTGTTGTTAAGATGGGTGCTTTATAGTGACTGTTGTTGGTATGTGCTCTATAGTGACTGTTTTTTGGTAGAATGCTCAATAGAGTTTGTTTTTTGTTAGGATGCATTATAGTGACTGTTGTTGAGTGAAGTTCTCTACACTGTTTTTGGGTGGAGTGCTCTTCATAGTGACTGTTGTTGGATAGGGTGCTCTATAGTTACTGTTGTTGGGGAGGGTGTTCTAAATACTGACTGTTATTGTGTAGGGTGCTCTATAGTGACTCTTGTTGAGTAGAGTGCACTATAGTGATTCTTTTTGTGTAGAGGACTGTATAGTGACTTGTGCTGGGTAGGTGCTCTAGAGTGACTGCTGTTGAGTAAGTGCTCTAAAGTGACTGTTGCAGAGTAAGTGCTCTATAGTGACTGTTGCTGCATAGGTTTCTCTATAGTGACTGTTGCTTGGTAGCTTGCTCTCTAATGAGAGTTGTTGTGTAGGATACTCCATAGTGACAGTTGTTGTGTAGAGTGCTCATTAGTGAGTATATTTGAATAGCTGCTCTGTACTGAATGTTTTTGGGTAGGGTGCTCTATAGTGACTGTTGTGTGGGATGCTCCATGGTGACTGTCGTTGGGTAGAGTCCTTCATAAGTGACTGTAAGTGGAGGGCTTTAGAAATACTGTTGTTTCATAGAGTGCTCTATAGAGACTGTTGTTGAGTGGAGTGCTCTACTGAGACTTATTGAATAGCTTTCTGTATACTGACTGTGGCTTGGTTGGTGATCTATAGTGACTGTTGTTTGGTATGGTGCTCTATAATGCCTGTTATTGTTTAGGGTGCTCTATAGTGACTCTTTCTGGATGGGATGCTCTAGACTGACTGTTGCTAGGTAAAGTGCTCCATGGTGACTGCTGTGGGATAGAGGGCTGTATAGTGACTGTTGATGGGTAGGATCTCTATACTTATGGTTGTTGAAAAGTGTGCTCTATAGTGACTGTTGTTGAATAGTCTTCTCTATAGTGACTCCTGTTGGCTACAATGTTCTATAGCGATTGTTTTTGGGAAGAGTGCTTTATAGTGACTGCTGTTGGGTAGGTGCTCTGTAGTGATTTTTGTTGGGTAGGTTCTCTATAGTGAGTGTGGTTGGGTAGGTTACTCTATAATGTCTCTTGTTGAAAACACTGCTTTATAGTGACTGTTGTATGTTAGAGTTCTCTATAGTGATTGTTTTCGGGTTTGTGCTTTATGCCGTCTGTTGTTTGGCAGGTGCTCTATAGTGACTGTTTTTAGGTAAGGTGCTCTATAGTGACTACCGTTGGCAGGCTGCTCTATAGTGACTGTTGTGTAGGGTGTTATGGATGACTGTTGTTGCGTAGGGTGATTTATAGTGACTTTTGATAAGTGTAGTGTTCTATACTGACTGTTGTTTGGTAGAGTGCACTATGGTGACTCTTGGGTAGGGTGCTGTATACTGAATGTTCTTTGGTAGGATTTTCTATAGTGACTGTTGTTCGATAAAGTGCTCTATAGTTACTGTTGTTGGGTAGAGAGATCTATGGAGACCGTGGTTGGGTAGAGGACTTTAAGTGACTGTTGCTGGGTAAGTGATCTATAGTGACAGTTGTTGGGTCAGTGTTTTATACTGTAAGTTCTTGGGTGACATTCTATATAGTGACTGTTGTTGGTTAGGGTGCTCTACTAAGACTGTTGCTGGAAAGGGTGCCCTAGAGTGACTGTGGTTGTTTAGGGGTCTCTATAATGACTCTTGTTAATGAGAGGGTCTAGATATTGACTGTTATTGTGTAGGGTAGTCTATAGTGACTCTTCTTGATTAGAGTTCTCTATCGTGACTATTTTTGTGTAGAGGACTGTATAGTGACTGTTGCTAGATATGTGCTTTATAGTGACTGTTGTTGGGTAGGTGCTCTAGAGTGACTGTTGCTGTGTAAGTGTTCTATAGTGACTGTTGCTACATAGGGTCCTCTATATTGACCATGGCTGGGTAGCGTACTCTCTAGTGACTGTTGTTGTGTAGGGTGCTCTATGGTGACTGTTGTTAGGTATTGTGCTCTATGGTAATGATGGTTGTATAGGTGCTCTGTACTGACTGTTTCTGGTTAGGGTTCTCTATAGTGACTGTTGTTGGGTGGGGTGCTCTATGGAGATTGTTGCTCTGTAGAGTGCTCTATGGAGACTGTTGTTTGTAGAGTGCTCTACAGTGACTTCTTGGGTAGCTGGGTGTATACTGACTGTGGTTCGGTTGGTGATCTATAGTGACTGTTGATAGGTTCGTCCTCCTTAGTGACTGTTGTGTAGGTTCCCTATAGTGACTGTTGTTGTGTAGGTGCCCTATAGTGACTGTTGTTTGGTAGGAGCTATATGGTGACTGTTGTTGGTTAGGGAGCTCTGTAGTAACTGCTGTTGGATATGGTTTGCTATAGTGAATGTTGTTTGGTGGAGAGCTGTATAGTTACTGTTGGGGTTTAGAGTCCTTTATGGTGACAGTTGTTAGGTAGAGGGTTCTAAAGTGACAGTTGTTGGGTAGGTGATCTATAGTAATTTTTGTTGGGTTGGTGCTTTATAGTGACTCTTGTTGGGTGGAATGGTGTATAGTAACTATTGCTGGGTAGGGTACTCTACAGTCACTGATGTTGGGTAGGGTGCTCTATAGTCACTGTTCTTGGGTAGGTGCTCTATAATGACTGTTTTTGGGTAGTTGCTCTATGGTGACCGCTGTTGCTTGGGGTGCTCTGTAGTAACTGCGGTTGAGTAGGGTGCGCTATACTGATTGTTGTTAGGTGGAGTGCTCCATAGTGTCTGTTGTTTTTGGGGTGCTCTATACTGACTCTTTCTGGGTAAGGTGCTTGATAGTGACTGTTGTCTGCAGTGCTATATATAGTGACTGTTGCTGGGTAGGTGCTCTATAATAATTGTTAGATATTCTATATAGTGGCTGTTGTTGGGTAGGTGGTCTATATTGACTGTTTTTGGGTACAGTGCACTATACTGACTGTTGTGTGGTAGGTGCTCTATAGTGTCTGTTGCTTGATAGCAGGCTCTATTGTGACATGTTTTGGGGTAGGATGCTCTATAGCGACTGCTGAGGTGTAGAGTGCTCTATTGTGATGGTTGTTGAGTAGAGTGCTCTAGATAGTTTTTGGGTAAATGCTGTATAATATTTGTTGTTGTATATCGTGCTCTATAGTGACTGTTGATGGGTACGGTGCCCTATAGTGACTGTTGTAATGTGGGGTGTTTGATAGTGATTATTGTTGGTTAAAGTGCTCTATAAGTGATTGTTGCTGGGTGGAGAGTTTTATAGTGACTCTTGTGTAGAGTACTCTATAGTGACTCTTTTTGGGCAAAGTGATCTGTAATGACTGTTTTTAGGTAGGTGCTCTATATTGACTGTAGTTTGGTGTCATGTGCTACAGTGACTGTTCTTGGTAGGTGTTTTATACTGACTGTTGCTGGATAGTGGGCTGTATTGTGACTGGTGTTAAAAACATTGCTCTATACTGACTGTTGCTGAATAGAGTGCTCTAGAGTGATTTTTTTGGGTAATGTGCTCTATTGTGACTGTTGATGAGTAGGTACTCCATAGTGACTGTTGCTAGGTAGAAGCTCTATGGTGACTGTTGTTGTGTAGAGTGCTCTATAGTGAATATTATTTGTGTCCTGCTCTATAATGTCTGTTGTTATGTAGGGTGCTCTATATTGTCTATTGTTCTTTATGGTGCTCTATACTGACTCTTGCTGGGTGAAGTGCTCTATACTGATATTTTCTGGGTAAAGTGCCCTATAGTTACCGTTTTTTGGTAGGTACTCTATAGAGACTTTTTTTTAGGTACTCTATAGTGACATATGTTCAGTAGACTGCTGTATATTTACAGTTGTTTGGTCGAGCGTTCCATAGTGACTCCTTTCTGTAGGGTGTTCTATACTGACTGTTGTATAGAGTGCTCTATAGTGACTGTTGGTAGTTAGAAAGCTCTATAGTGACTGTTGTTGGGTAGCTGCTCTACATTGACTATTGTTGGGTAGGGTGCTCTATACTGACCGATTTTCGGTAGAGTGCTTTATAGTGACTGTTGCTTGGTAGGGTGCTCTATAAGGACTGTTCCTCGGTAGGCTGCTTCATAATGACTGTTGGTGGGTTGGTGCTCTATAGTGACTGTGGTTGGGAAGGGTGCTCTATAATCACTTGTCAGCTGAAGTGCTCTATATCGACTGTTGTTGGGAAGGGTGCTCTATAGTAAATATTGAGGGGTAGTGTGCTCTGTAGTGACTGTTGCTGAGTAGGCAGCTCTACAGTGACTATGGTTGGCTAGGAGCTTTATAATGACTGTTGTTCTGTATGGTGCTCTCTACTGACTGTTGCTGGGTAAGGGTTATATAATGACAGTTGTTGGGTAGGGTGCTCTATAATGATTGTTATTGGCTGGAGTGCTCTATATTGATTATTGTTGGGAAGGGTGCTATATAGAGTCCATTGTTGGGTATTGGGACTTGTACTGACTGTTGTTGGGTAGGCTGCAGTATAGATAATGTGGTTGGGTAGAGTGCTATATAGTGTGTGTTGTTTGGTGGTTGTGGTATAGTTAATTTTGTTGGGTATAGTGCTCTATGGTGACTGTTATTGGATAGGGTGCTCTATAGTGAATGTTTCTGGGTAGTGTGCTCTATTGTGACTGTTGCTGTGTATGGTGCTCTATAGTGACTGTTGTTGAGTAGGTGCTCTATAGTGACTATTGTTGGGTTTAATCCCCTATAGTGACAGTTGTTGGCTAGAGTTCTCTATAGGTGATTGTGGTTGGGTGGAGTTCTCTATGCTGACTGTTGTTTGAAGGAACCTATAGTGACTTGTTGGGTAGAGTGCTCTATACTGACTGTTGTTGGATAGGGTGCTCTATACTGACTATAGTTGGGTAGGGGCTCTAAAATGAATGTTTTAGGTTACAGTGCTCTATCGTGACTCTTATTGGGTATGGTGCTTTATAGTGACTGTTGTTGGTTAGAGTGCTCTATAAGAGACTATTGTTGGGTGGAGTGCTCTATAGTGACTCTTTGTAGAGTGCTTTATAGTGACTTTTGTTGGGTTTAGTGCTTTGTAGTGACTCTTGTTGGGTAGTTTGCTCTATAGTCACTGTTGTTGGGTAGGGGGCTCTAAACACTGTTATTGTATAGGGCGCTATATAGTGACTCTTGTTGGATAGAGTGCTATATAGTGACTGTTTTGGGGTAGAGTTCTCTATAGTGACTGTTGTTTGGTAGGTGCTCTATACAGACTCTTGTTGTGTAGGTGCCCAATAGTGACTGTGGCTGCATAGGGTGCTCAGTAGTGACTGTTGTTAGGTAGGGTGTTTAATAGTAACTGTTGTGTACGAAGCTCTATCTTCACTGCTGTTTGTTAGAAGGTTCTATAGTAACTGTTGCTGAGTTGGGTGCTCTTTACTGACTGTTTCTGGTTAGTGTACTTAATAGTGACTGTTCCTAGGTAGGGTAGTTTATACAGAGGGTGGTTGGGTGGATTGTTCTATAGTGACTGTGGCTTGGTAGCAAGCACTATAGTGACTGTTATTTGGTAAAGGTTTCTGGATACAGACTGTTGTTTGGTGGGTGCTCTATATTGACTGTTGTTTAGGTGCCCTATAGTGAGTGTTGTTAAATGGAGTGCTCTTTAGTGACTGTTACTGGGTAGGGCGCTGTATAGTGACTGTTGCTTGGTAGGGTGTTCTCTAGTGACTGTTGTGGCTGTTTGCTCTATGGTGACTGTTGCTGTGAAAAGTTCTCTAACGTGTCAGTTGTTGGGTAGGTTAGCCTATAGTGACTGTTGCTTTGCAGAGTATACTGACTGTTTTGGAGTAGCTGTTCTATAGTGACTGGTAATGTGTAGGATTCTATATAGTGACTGTTATTGGGTAAGGGCTCCAAAGTGACTGTTGTTGGGTAGGTGCTCTATAGTGACAGTGGTTGGGTAGAGAGCTCATAGTGACTGCTGTTGGTTATGGTGCTCTCTTGTTACTGTTGTTGCATGAAGTGAAGTATAGTCATCGTTGTTTTGTTCAGTGATCTATGGGTGATTGGTATTCGGTGGAATTCTCTATAGTAACTATTGCTGTGTTAAGTGCTCCAGAGTGACTACTTTTGAGTAGAGTTCTTCATAGAGACTGTTGTTAGTCAGGCTGCTGTATACTGACTGTTTTTGGGTAGGTGCTCTATACTGACTGTTGTTTGCTGAAGTGCTCTATAGGACCGTTGATGGATCGGTTATTTATAGTGGCTGTTGTTGGGTAGGGTGCTTTATAATGACTGTTGTGGGGTAGGGTGCTCTATAGTCACTGTTGTTTGATAGAGTTCTCTATAGTGACTGTGGTTGGGTAGAGGGCTGTATGCTGACTTTTGTTGGGTAGGTTGTTATACTGTGACTGTTGTTGAGTAGATGAAATATAATTACACTTTTTGGGTAGGTGCTCTATACAGACTGTTGTTGGTTAGGTGCTCTATGGTGACTGTTGTTGGGAACGATGCTCTATTCTGACTGTTGTTTGGTATGGTTCTCTATAGTGACTTTGTTGGGTAGAGTGCTCTATAGTGAATGCTGTTGGCTTGGTGCTCTATACTGACTGTTGTTGGATAGGTTTTGTATAGTGACTGTGGTTGGTTAGGGTGCTCTATACAGAGGGCTATATAGTGACTGCTGTTATGTAGGGGGCTGTATAGTGGCTCCTGTTTGGTTGCATGCTCGATAGTGACAGTTGTTGGGTAAGGTGCTCTATAGTGACTGTTGTTTGGTAGAGTGCTTAATAGTGCCTTTGTTGTGTAGAAGCTCTACAGTGACTGTTTCTGAGTAGGTGCTCTACAGTGACTGTGGTTGCGAAGGTGCTCTGTAGTGACTGTTTTTGAGTAGGTTGCTCTATAGTTACTGTTTCTGGGTAGGGTGCTGTATAGTGGCTCTTGTTGGGTGGAGTGTTTTATTCTCCCTGCTGTTTGGTAGAGTAATCCATAGTCACTGTTGTTGGGTAAAGGGTTCTATACTGACTGTTGTTAGATAGGGGGCTCAACAGTCACCTTTTCTATGTAGGGTGCTCTAAAGTGACTGTTACTCGATAGTGTGCTCTCCATTGACTGTTGTTGGGTAGAGTGCTTTATAATGATTGTAACTGGGTAGGGTGTTCTGCAGTAACTGTTTCTGGATAGTGTGCTCGATAGAGAATGTTGTTGGGTAGGTGCTCTATACTTACAATTTTTCTCTAGGTGTTCTATAGTGACTGTTATTGTTTAGGTTCTCTATAGTGACTGTTGTTCAGTAGGGTGCTCTATTGTGACTACTGTTTGCTCTATAGTGAATGATGTTGAGTGGAGTGCTCTCTCATGACTGTTGTTGGTTGGAGTGCTCTATAGTGACTGTTGTTGGGTAGAGGGCTCCATAGTGAATGTTGTTGGGTAGGTGCTCCATAGTGACTGTTTTGGGGTGGAGTGCTTTAAATAGTGACTGTTGTTCGGTAGGTGCTCTATACTGACTGTTGTTGAGTAAGCTGCTCTACAGTAACTTATGTTTCGTGGAGTGCTCTATAGTGACTGTCATTTGTTAGAGAGCTCTAGATAGTAATTGTTGTTGGTAGGGTGCTTTATAGTGACTGCTGTTGAGTAGAGTGCCTGATAGTGACTGTTGTTGGGTAGAGGGTTCTACAGGGACTGTTGTTGGGTAGACGATCCGCAGTGACTGTTGTTGTGTAGGTGCTCTATAGTGCCTGATTTTCAGTATCGTGCTCTATACTGACTACTCTTTGGAAGAATGCTTTATAGTGATGGCTGAGGTGTCGAGATCTCTATAGGGACTGATGTTCGATTGAGGGCTCCACAGTGACTATTGTTGGGTAGGTGCTCTACAGTGATTGTTTTTGGTATGGTGCTCTATAGTGACTGTTTTTGTGTAGAGTGCTTTCTACTGACTGTTCGTGGACAGGGTGCTCTATTGTGAATGTTTCTGGGTAGCGTGTTCTATAGTGACTGTTTATTGAGTGAAGAGCGCTATTGTGACTGTTGTTGAGAAGCTGCTCTATACTGACTTTGTTGAATGGTGTGCTTTATAGAAATTGTTATGGTGTTCTAGAGGGATTGTTTTTGGTGGAGTTCTGTATAGCGACTCTTGTTGGGTAGGTGTCTTATACTGATTGTTGTTGAATAGGTGGTCTCTAGTGATTGTTGTTGGGTATGTGCTCTATAGTGATTGCTGTTGCATAGGTGCTCTATAGAGACTCTTGTCGGTTATTGTGCCCTATAGTGTTTGTTGTTGCTAGGGTGCTCTATAGTGATTTTTCTTGGTACAGTGCTCCATTGTGACTGTTGTTAGTTTTGGTGCTCTATAGTGATTGTTGCTGGGTAGGGTGCTCTCTAGTGACTTTTGTTGGGTAAAGTGCTTTATGCTGAAACTTGCTGGGTAGAGTTCTCCATAGTGACTGCTGTTGGGTAGGTCCCCTGTAGTGACTCTTGTTGGGTGGAGTGCTCCAAAATAACTGTTTTTGGGTAGGTGCTTTATAGTGCCTATTGCTGGTTTTGGTGCTCTACATTGACTGTTCTTGGGTAGGTGCTGTATAGTGACTGTTGCTAAGTAGAGAGCTCTATAGTGACTCTTGAGTATAGTGCTCTATAGTGACTGTGGATGGATAGGGTGCTGTATAGTGACTGTTTCTGTGCAGGGTGCTCTAAAGTGACTGTTTTGTATAAGGTGCTCTATAATGAGTGTTCTTAAGTAGGGTGTTCTATAGTGACTATTGTTACTTAGGTGCTTTGTATTGACTATTGCTGAATAGGGTGCTCTGTGCTGACTGTTGTCGGGTGCAGTGCTGTATAAGAGACTGCTGTTGGGTGGAGTGCTCTACTGTGACTGTTGTGCAGAGTGATCTATAGTGACTGTTGAATAGGTGCTTTATAGTGACTGTGGTTGGTTAGAGTGCTTCATAGTGTCTGTTGTTGGGTAGGTACTTTATAGTACCCTACTCAACAACAGTCACTGCAGAGCGCCAGCCAAACAACAGTCTCTATAAATCCCTCTACCAATGGGCAGTCACTAGCCGGAACTCCACCCAACAAATACCACTATAGTGCACCATACTTAACAACAAACTCTATAGAACATTTTACAGAACAGTCACTATAGAGCACCCCACCCAACAACAGTCACTATAGAGAACCCTACCGAAGAACAGTCACTATTTAGCACTCCACCCAGCAACAGTCACCTGCAGAGCAGGCGACCAAACAACAGTCACTATAGAGCACTTCAACCAACAACAGTCACCATAGAGGACCTACTCAACTACAGTAAGTATAGAGCACCCTCCCCAGAAACAGTCACTATAGATCACGTACCCAACATCAGTCACTAAAGAGCACTCTACCCAGCAATAGCCACTAAAGAGCACCCCACACACAACAGTCAATATAGAGCACCCTACACATCAACAGTCACTATAGAGCACCTAACAAACATCAATCACTATAGAACACCCCACGCAACAGAAGTCACTCTAGAAAACCCTACTCTACAACAGTCACTATAGTGCACCTAGGCAACAACCATCAACAAAGAGCACCCCACCATCAATTTTAAGTATACAGCACCTACCCCAAAACCATCGCTATAGTGCACCCAACTGAGCAACAGTCACTATAGAGCATGTAACCAACAACACTCACTATACAGCACCATCCCCAGCAGAGCCACCATAGAGCACTCTACCTAGCAAACGTCAACATAAAAAACCCCACCCAACAGCAGTAACTTATAGTGCACTCTACCCAACCACAGTAACTATAGTGCACTCTATTTAACAAGAGTCAGTATAAAGCACTCTACAAAACCATAGCCACTATGGAGCACTCCACCCAACAAGATTCACCTATGCAGCACTCTACCCAACAATAGTCACTATAGAGGACCCCACGTAAAAACAACGACTATAGAGCAACCCACTCAACAATGGTCACTATGGAACACTTACCCAACAACAGCCACTATAGGAAACTCTACCCAGAAAAAGTCACTATATAACATTCCACCCAACAAAATTCACAATAGAGTACCTAACAAACATCAGTTACTATAGAGCACTCTACCTTGCAGTGGTCACTATTGAGCACCATGCACAGTAACAGTCACTATAAAGCTCCTAACCAACAACAGTCACTATAGTGCACCTACCCAACAACAGTCACTGTAGAGCACCTACCCAACAACAGTCACTAAGTAGCACTCTACACATCAACAGTTACTATAGAGCAGCATACACAACAACAGTCTCTATGTGCACCATTCCCAAACACAGTCACTATATAGCACCTACCCAACAACAGTCACTATAGAACACTCTACGCAACAACTGCCAGTATAGAGAACTCCACCCTGCAAAAATCACCTATAGGGCACTCCACCCAACAACACTGATTACAGTGCACTGCACCCAACAACAGTCACTGTTGAGCACCTACTCAAATACAGTAAGTACAGGCACCCTACTCGGCAGCTGTCACTATAGAGCACCTAACAAACAACAGTCCCTGTAGAGCACCTACAAAACAATAGTCACTAAAGAGCACCTGCCCCAGTAACAGTCACTGTAGAGCACCCTACCTAGCAAAATTTACTACAGAGCAATCTACCCAACAACAGTAACAATACAGCACCTATTCAAAAACAGTCACTACATAGCACCCTACCCAGCAAAAGTCAGGGTAGAACACCTCCCCAACCACAGTCACTATAGGGCACTCTACCATGCAACAATCACTATAGAGCACCCAACCCAACAACAGCAAGTATAGAGCACCCTACACAGCAACAGTCAGTATAAAGCACCTACCCTAACAATAGTCATTCTAGAGCAGGCTACCCAACAATAGTC
>CM052665.1:30122039-30137157 GCA_028533165.1 Leontopithecus rosalia
CACTATAGAGCACCCTACACAACAGCAGCCACTATGGAGTACCTACCAAACATCAACGAACATATACACCCTTCCAAACGACAGTCACTGTAGAGCATCCTACTAATAACTGTCACTATACTGAAAACTACACAACAGTCACCACAGAGCACCTACCCAACAACAGTTACTATAGAGCACCCAACCCGGAAATAGTCACTCTAAGATTTTACCAAACAACAGTCACTATAGAGCACACTACCAAACAACAGTTACTAGAGAGCAACTAGCAAACAACAGTCAGTATAAAGCACCCTACCCAATCACAGTCACTACAGAGAACCTACCCTACAACAGTCACTATAAACCACCGTAACAAACAAGTCACTATAGAGCACCGTATCCATCTACAGTCACTATAGAGCAGCCACACAACAACCGTCACTATAGAGCACCTACACAAATAGTGTAACTATAGAGTACCTACTCAACAGCAGTCACTATAGAGCACCATTCACAAGAACAGTCACTATAGAGCATGCTATACAACTGTGGTTACTATAGAGCAACCCACACAACAACAGTCACTATGGAATACCTACCAAACCACAGTAACTATAGTGCACTATACCCAGCAACAGTCAGTATAGAGCACCAGACCCAACAACAGTCACTATAGAGCACACTATCCATCAACTACACACTACCCTACTGAGCAACAGTCACTATTGAGCACTCTACCGAACAGTGAGTATAGAACACCCTACCCAACAAAAGTCAATATAGAGCACCCTACACAATACTCACTATACAGCACTCACCCAACAACAGTCACTATAGTGCACTCTAACCAATATCAATTACTAAAGAGCATCATACCCAAAATTACTCACTATGAGCACACTACCTAAAAACAGTCACTATAAAGCACCTACATATAACAGTCAGTATAATGCATTGTACCTAACAACAGTCACTATGGAGTACTCTACCCAACAAGAGTCACTCTAGAGAACTCTACACAACAGTCACTATAAAAAAATTCGCCAAATAACAGTCATGTATAGAACACTCTACAAAATAACAGTCACTATTAGTGCACTAATAGTGCACTCCAGCCAACAACAGTAACTATAGAGTACCATAACCCCCAACAGTCACTATGATCACCCTACCAAAATCAGTTACTATAGTGCACCTACCCAACAGTCACTGTAGAGCACCTACCCAAAAACAGTCACCACAGAGCACTTTACCACGCAACAATCACCATTAAACACCTACACAACAGTCATTTTTGAGTACTCTAGGCAGCAACAGACACTATAGACCACTGTAACAAACAACAGTCACGATAGAGCACCGTACTTAACAATGGTAGTATAGAGCACATACAAAACAACAGTCAGTATAGAGCACCTACCTAAAAAGTGTAAATGTAGAGCAGCTACTCAACAACAGTCACTATGGAGCACCCTTCACAACAACAATCACTATAGAGCACCCTACAAAATAGCAGTCACTATAGAGCACTACACCCAAAAATAGTCACTAAAGAGCCCACTATCCAGCAAGAGTCATTATTTAGCACTCTACCAAATAAGAGTCACTAGAGAACAAACTATCCAGCAACAGTCACTATGGAACACCCTTCCCAGAAACAGTCAAAATAGATCACCCTACCTAACAACAGTCAGTATAGAACCCTCTCCCCAACAGCAATCACAACAGAGCACTCTACCGAATTACAGTGACTATACATCACCCTTTCCAACAAAAGTCAATATAGATAACCCTGTCCAACAAAAGTCAGCATAGAGCACCTACCCAACAACAGTCACTATAGTGCATTCAACCCAATATCAGTTACTATAGAGAACCATACTCAACAACACTCTCTGTGAGCACACTACCTAACAACACGCACTATAGAGCACCTACCCAACAATAGTCAGTACAAAGCATTCTACTTAACAACAGTCAGTATAAACTACTCTACCCAACAACAGTCACTCTAAAGAACTCAACACAACAACAGTCACTATAGAGAAATCCATTTAATAATAATCAACTATAGAGCACTCTAAAAAATAACTCTCACTGTAGTGCACTCCACCAAACGACAGTAACTATAGAAAACCATTCTGTACAACAGTCACATTGATGACCCTATGCAAAAAGAGTCACTATAGAGCACCTACCCAAAAACAGTCACCAGAGAGTGCCCTATCAAGCCCAGTCACTATAGAACAACTCCAGAACAACAGTCACTATAGAGTACTCTACACATAAACAGTCACTACAGAGTACCCCATTAAACAAGTCACTATAAAGAACCCTACAGAGCAACAGTCAGTATAGAGCACCCAACCACAACTGTCACTATAGTGCACCCTACGAAATAACTGTCACGGTAGAGCACCTACACAACAGTCACTGTAGAGCATGTATCCAACAACAGTCACTATAGAGAACTTATTCAAAAACAGTCATTATAGGCCACCTATCCAACTAAATTCACTAAAGAGCACTTTACCGAACAGCACATTACCCAACGACTGTCACTATAGAGTGACTACTTTTAAACAGTCACTATAGACCACTTACTCCAAACAAGGAACTATAGAACATGTACTCAACAACAATCTCGATAAAGCACCCTACCCAACAATGGTCACTATAGACCACTCTACCCTACAACTGTCAGTATAAAGCCCTCTACCCAAAAACAGTCACTATAAAGCACTCTACTTAACTACAGTCACTATAGAGCACCCTACCCAACAAGAGTCACTATGAAGCACCCCACCCAACTAGAGTCACTTTAGAGTACCTATCAAAAAACAATCACTATAGAGTACTCAACCCAACAACAGACACTATAGAGTACCTACCAAACAACAGTAATTATAGAGCACTCCATCCAGCAATAGTCAATATAGAGCACCCTACCCAACAACATTGTCTATGGAATACTCTAACCAACAACAGTCACTATAGAACACCATAAGCTGCAACCGTAACTATAGAGCATTCTACCCAACAACAGTCAGTATAGAGCACCGGACCTTGCAACAGTGAGTATTGAGAACCCAATCGAACAGCAGTCACTATAGAGCACCTTACTCAATAGCAGTTACTATAGAGCACTCTACACAAAATCAGTCACTACAGAGCACTCTACCCAACAACAGTCTGTATAGAACACCCTACCAAACAACAGTCACTATGGAGCACCCTGTCCAAAAACAGTCACTGTAGAAAATCATACCCAACAACAGTCACTATGGAGCACCTGCCCAACAACAGTCACTATAGAGCAAACTATTCAACAGGAATCAGTAAATAATACCCTACCCAAGAACTGTAACTATAGAGCAGCTAACCAACAACAGTCACTATGAGCACTCTGCCAAACAAGAGTCACTATGGAGCACCCTGTCCAAAAAAAGTCACTATAGAACACCCTACCTAACAATGGTCACTATGGAGCACCTACCCAACAACAGTCACTACTGAGCATCCTACACAACAGCAGTCAATATAGAGCACTCTACCCAACAACCATCACTATAGAGTACTCTACACAACAGCAGTCCCTACAGAACACTTCAACCAACCACACTTACCTATATAGTCCCCCCCTTCAACAGTCACTATAGAGCACCGCACCCAACAACAGTCACTATAGAGTAAACTACTTAACAGGAATCAGTAAATAGCACCCTACTCAAAAAGAGTCACTAGAGAGCAGCTACCCAAAAACAATCACTATGAGCACTCTACCAAACAACAATCAGTATAGAGCACCCTACGCACACACAGTCGCTATTTATAGCAATTTACCCAACAACAGTCACCACAGAACACCCCACGCAAAAACATTAACTATTGAGTTTGTACCCAACAACAGTCACTACTGAGCACTCTACCCAGCAACTGTCACTATAGAGGGCTACACCTACCAACAGTCACTGTAAAGCACCCTAAGCAGCAACAGTCAATGTAGATCACCCAACCCAGTATCAGTCATTATAGAGCACTCTACATTACAACAGTCATTATAGAGCACCCTACCAAACAGCAGTCACTATAGAACATCAAACCAACAACAGTCACAATAAAGCAAGAAAACTTACTATCGAGCACCCTACCAAGAAACTGTCAATATAGCGCAATCTACATAACCACACTCACTATAGAGTACCTACCCAACAAGAGTTAGTACAGAGCATTCTAGACAACATCATTCACAATACAGCACCTACCAAAATACAGTCACTATAGAGCACCCTACCCAACTACAGTCACTATAGATCACCTACCAAACAGCACTTACTATAGAGCACTCTACCATAAAAGTCAGTATAGAACACCAACCCAACAACAGTCACTATAGATCACTCTACCCAACAACAGTCAGTATACAGCACCCTACCCAGTAACAGTCACTTTAGAACACTCTACATAACAACAGGGACTATAGAGCACCTATCTAACAACAGTCGCTATAGAGCACCTGACCCTGCAACAGTCAGTATTAAGTACCCGACCGAACAACAGTCATTATAGAGCACTCTACCCAACAAGAGTCAATATAGAACTCCCTACCCAACAACAGTCACTATAGGGTACCCTGTCCATAAACTGTCACTATAGAACACTCTACCAACACTCTACACCTTATGAGCTCTATGGAGAACCAGTAACTATGGAGAACAAACACAACAGTCACAATTTAGCAAATACCCAACAACAGTCACAATAAAGCACATATCCTAAAACAGTCACTATAGACGACCCTAACAACAGTCACTATTGAGCACCCTATTTAAAAACAGTCACTATAGAGCACCTATTGTAAAACAGTCACTATAGAAGTCTCTACCCAAAAACAGTCACTCGAGTACCCTATCCAACAGTCACTATGTAGAGCACTGTACTAAACAAGTCACTATAGATCACTCTACCCAACAACTGTCACTATAGAGCACCTACCCAACACAAGTCACTATAGAGCCCCCACCCTGGTACCAGTCATGGTAGAGCACCCACCCAACAACAGTCACTATAGTGCACCTGCTCAGCAGCAGTCAATATAGTGCACCCTACGCAACCACAGCCACTATACAGCATCGTACCCAACAAAAGTCATAATGGAGCACGCTACTCAGCAAGTCATTATAGAGCACTTTACACAGCATCAGTCAGTAAAGAGCACCCTACAGAAACAACAGTAACTGTGGAGCACCTAGCCAACAACAGTCAGTATAGAGCATCCTACCGAACAATAGTCACTACAAAGCACCTACCCAACAACAGTCACTATAGAGCAGCAACCCAACAACTGTCACTATGGAGCATCCAACCCAGCAACAGTCACTATGGAGCACCCTATGCAACAACAGTCACTATACAGCACCCTACAAAACAACAGTCACTATGTAACACCAACCCAACAACAGTCACTATAGAGCACTCTACACAAAATTATTTAGTACAGAGAACTCTACCCAAGAGTCACTATAGAGAACTCTTGTCAACCACAGTCACAATAGATCACTCTACCAAACAACAGTCAGTATAGAGCACTCAATAGTGTATCAACAGTCACAATACTTCACCTACTCTACAACAGTGAGTATAGAGCTTTCTTTCCAACAACAGTCAATGTAGAGCACTTTTGTCAACAACAGTCACTATAGAGTACTCTAGACAACAACAGTGAGTATAGAGCACACTACACAATGGCAGTCACTATAGAGCACTCCACCCAACAAGAGTCACTGTAGAGCACTATACCCAAAAACAGTCACTAAGCAGCACCCCACATAGCAATTCTGTATTGATCGCCCCACCCCACAACAGTCACTATAGAGTACTCAATTCAGTAACAGTCACTATAGAGCACCCTACTTAAAAACAGATGGTATATAGCACCCTACATACAACAATCTAGAGCACACTACCTAACAAAAGCCACGACAGAGCTCCTACCCAACAACACGCACAATAGAGCACCTCCCCAACAACAGTCACTATAGAGCATCTACCCAGTAACAGTTACTATAGAGCACCTACCCAAAAACAGTTACTATAGAGCACTCTATGCAACAACATTGAATATAAACTTCCGCATCCTACAACAGTCACTATGTGCACCCTACCCAACCCTCAGTATAAAGCACCTACCCAATAAAGGTCACAATAGATTATTCTACCCAGCAATATTCACTATAGAGCACCGCACCCAACAATAATCACTATAGAGCACCCTACCCAGTAACAGTCACTACAGAGCACGTGCCCAACAAAAATCAGTATAGATCAACGTACCCAACTACAGTCAGTATTGAGCACCCTACAAAACAACTGTCACTACTGAGCACCCTACCCAGCAATAGTCACTATAGAACACCCTACCCAGCAGCAGTCACTATAGAGCACCCTACTGAACAACAGTCACTATTTAACACTCCACCCAACAGCATTCAGTATAAAGCACACTACCCAACAACTGTCACTATAAAGCACCTAAACTACAACAGTCACTATAAAGCTTCTATGCAACAACAGGCGCTAGAGAGCACCCTGTTGAATAACACTCACTATAGAGAACCCTACCAAACATCAGTCACTATAGAGCACCTACCCAAAAACAGTCACTATAAAGCACCTACTCAACGACAGTTACTATAGAGCCCTCCACAAAAAATGTTGTTATTACAGAGCACTATACCAAACAACAGTAACTGTATAGCAGCCTACCCAAGAACAATAATTATGGAGCCCTCTACACAACAACAGTTACTATCGAGCACTCTACCCAACAAGAGTCACCATAGGGCACCCTACCAAACAACAGACACAATCTAGAGCACTCTACCCGACAGCAGTCACTATAGAGCCCTCCACCCAAAAACAGTCCCCATAGAGCACCGTACACAACAACAGACTTTATAGCGCATTCTACCGAATGACAGTCACTATAAAGCACCTACCCCACAGCAGTCACTATGAAGCACCCCAGCCAATAGGAGTCACCATAAAAGACCTAACCAACACCAGTCACTCTTGTAAGTTAGAGTGCTCCATAGGTGACTGTTGTGGGATTAAGTTCTCTATAGTGACTATTGTTGTGTAGAGTTTTTTATACTGATTGTTGTTGGGTAGAATTTTTTTGTAGTGACTGCTGTTGGGTAGGTGATTCATAGTGACTGTTGTTGTGTAGGGTGCTCTATAGTGACTGTTTTTGGTTATGGTGCTCTCTAGTAACTGTTCATGGGTAGAGTGCTCTATAGTGACTTGTTTCTGGGTAGATGCTCTATAAAGACTGCTGTAGGTTTAGTGTGCTGTATAGTCACTGTTGAAGGGTAGAGTGCTCTATATGTGACTGTTGTTGTATAAAGTTCTGTATAGTGACTGTTGTTGTCTAGACTGCTCCATAGGGTCTGTTGTTTGGTAGATTAGTCTATAGTGGCTGTTGTTAGGTGGGGTGGTCTTCAGTGTCTGTTGCTAAATAGAGTACTCTATAGTGACTGTATATAAATAAAGGGCTCTATACTGACTGTTGTTGAGTAGGTCAGCTCTAGTGACTTTTCTTGTGTAGAGTGCTCCATAGCAACTGTTTTGGTTAGCATGCTCTATAGTGACTGTTGTTGGGTAGAGTTTTCTTTAGTGACTGTTGTGTAGGTGTTCTATACTGACTGTTGTTAATTAAGGTACTCTATAGTGACCGTTGTTTAGTGGAGTGCTCTATAGTAAAAGGTTTTTGGTAGTGTGCTCTATAGTGACTGTTGCTAGGTAGGGTGCTAAATAGTGACTGTTTTGTGTAGGGTGTTCCATAGTGACTGTTGTTACGTAAATTCTCTATGGTGACTATAGTTTGGTGGGGTGCTCTATAGTGACTGTGGTTGTGAAGAGTGCTTTATAACAAACTGTTGATGGGTGGAGTGCACTAAAGTGACTCTTGTTGGGTAGGGTGTTCTACATTGACTGCTTCTGGGTAGGGTTCTCTATAGTGACTGCTGTTGGGTAGGGAGCTTTATAGTGTTGTTGGGTAGAGTGCTCTATAGTGACTATTGATGAGTAGGTGCTCTAGAGTGACTGTTTCTAGGTAGGGTTCTCTATAGTGACATATGTTGGCTGGGGTGCTCTATACTGATGGTTACTGAGTAGAAAGATCTATTGTGACTGTTGTGTTGGTGCTCTATAGGGACTTTTGCTGGGTAGGGTGCTCTATAGTGACGGTTGTTTGGTAGGGGGCTCTATAGTGACTGTTGTTGGGTAAGTGGTCTATAGTTACTGTTGTTTGTTGGGGTACTCTATATTACTGTTGATGGCTAGAGTGCTTTATAGGTGCCTATTTAGGGGTGGAGTTCTTTATGGTGACTGTTGTGTAGAGTGTTCTATAGTGAATGTTTAATTGTAGGGTCCTCTGTAGTGACTGTTGTTTGGCAGGGTGGTCTATACTGACTGTTGTTGGGTAGGTACTCTATAGTGACTGTTGTAAGTTAGGGTGCTCCATAGTGACTGTTAATGTGTACGATTCTCTATAGTAACTTTGGTATGGTGGAGTGCTCTATATTAATTTTTGTTTGATATGGGCTCTAGAGTGACTGTTGTTTGGTTGGTGCTCTATAGTGACTGTTGTTGGGTAGGTGTTCTATAGTGACTGTTGTTTGGTAGGGTGCTCTAAAGTGACATTTGTTCAATGGGGCGCTCTATAGTGATTTTGGTTGGGTAGAGTTCTCTGTAGGTGGCTGCTGTTAAGTGGAGTGCTCAATGGTGACTGTTGTTGGGTAGGGTGCTATATGGTGATTCTTGTAGGGTACGGTGCGCAATAGAGACTGCTTTTGTCTAGAGTGCTCTATGGTGACTGTTGTTGGGTATGAGCACTAATGACTGTTGTTTGATAGGTTGCTGCATAGTGACTGTTGTTGGCTGCAGTGCTGAGTATTGACTGTTGTTGTGTAGGGTGCTCTCTAGTGACTATTGTTGGGTAGTGGGCTCTGTACTGACTGTTATTTGGTAGAGTGCTTTATGGCGACTGTTGCTGGGAAGGGTGCTCCATAGTGGCTGTTGTTAAGTACAGTACTCTATGGTGAATTTTGTTGTGTAGAGTGGTCTATAGTGACTTGTTAGGTAGGGTGTTCTTTAGTGACTGTTTCTGGGAAAGTTGCTTTATACTGCCTGTTTCTAGGTAGTGTGCTCTATAGTGACTGTTTCTGGGTAGCGTACATTATAGTGAGTATTGTTGGTTGTGGTGCTTCATGGTGACTGTTGCTGAAAAGGTGCTTTATACTAACTGTTGCAGAATAGTTTGCTCTAGAGTGACAGTTGTTGGGTAAGCGCTCTATATTGGCTGTTGTTTTGTGGGGTGCTCTATAGTGACTGTTGTTGGGTAGAGAGATCTATAGTGACTGTTGCTAGCTAGAGTACTGCATACTGACTGTCGTCAGGTAAGTGTTCTATGGTGACAGTTGTTTGCTACATACTCTATAGTTACTGTTGTTGGTAGAGTGCTATATAGAGACTGTTGTTAAGCAGAGTGCTCTATAGTGACTCTTTCTGCTTAGCGTGATTTATAGTGATTGTTGCTGTGTGAAGTGCTCTACAGTGACTTTTGCTGAGTACAGTGCTTTATACTGACTGTTGTTGGTTAGGTACTGTATAGTGGCTGTTGTTGGGTAGAGGGCTTCATACAGACTGTTTTTCTGTAGGGTCATCTATATTGACTGTTGTGTTCAGTGCTCTATAGTGACTGTTTCTGGGTAGGGGTGCTCCATTGTGACTCTTTTTGGGTATCGTGCTCTATAGCAACTGTTGTAGGGGAGAGTGCTCTATAGTGACTATTGTTGGGTAGAGGGCTCTATAGTAACAGTTTTTGAATAGGTGCTCTATAGGTACTGTTTTGGAAAGGGTGCAATATACTGACAATTGTTGGTTGGGGTGTTCTATTGTGACAGTTGTTGAGTAAGGTGCTACATAGTGACTGTTGTTGGTTGGGGTGCTGTATAGTGACTGTAGTTTCATAGAGTGTTCTGTAATTGACTGTTGTGTGTTGGAGTTCTCTAAAGTGATTGATGTTGTGTAGAGTGCTCTATAATGACTCTTGCAGTGTAGTGCTCTATCGTGACTGTTGTTGGGTAGGGTGCTATACAGAGACTCCTGTTGGGTAAGTACTTTATAGTGACTGTTGTTGCATAGAGTGTTTCATAATAGACTGTTGCTGGGTATGGTTTTCAATAGTAGTTGTTGTTGGGTAGAGTGCTCTATAGTTGAATAGGTGCTCTGTAGTGGCTGCTGTTGGGTACGTGATCTATAGTGAATGTTGTTTTGTAGGTGTTCTATAGTAACTGTGGTTGGGCAGGTGCTCTATAGTGACTGATGCTGGGTAGGGTGTTCTATAGTGACTGATGTGGGGTAGTTGGTCTATAGTGACTGTTGTTGGTTTTGGTGCTCTGTAGTGACTATTTTTGGGTAGACTGCTCTATAAGTGAATGTTTGGGGTGGAGTTCTTTATAAAGAATGTTGTTGTGTAGAGTGCTCTATAGTGACTGTTGTTGTTTCGGTATTCTATAGTGAGTATTGTTCAGTTGGGTACTCTATAGTGACTGTTGTTGTGTACAGTGCTCTATAGTGACCGTTGTTTGGTAGAGTGCTCTATAGTGACTGTTTATGTGTAGCGTGCTATATACTCACAGTTGTTGAGAAGGTGCTAGAGTGACTGCTGTCGGGTAGATGTTCCATAGTGACTGTTGTTATATACGGTGTTCTATAGTGACTGTTCTTGGGTATGGTTCCCTGTACTGACTGTTGTTGGGTTGGTGCTCCATAGTGACTGTTGGTGGGTAGGTGCTCTATAATGTATTTTGTTTGTTAGGTGCCCTATAGTGACTGCTGTTAGGTAGGGTGCTCTTCACCCTGTTGTTGGTAGAAAGCTGTATATAGACAGTTGTTGGGTAGGTGCTCTATAGTGAGTTATTTTGTGTAGGTGCTGTATAGTAATTGTTGTTTGGTAGGTGCTCTAGAGTGACTGTTGTTAGGAAAAGTACTCTATAATGACTATTTTTGGTAGGGTGCTCTATAAAGACTGTTGCTTTGTAAGGTGCTCTATAGAGACTGTTGTTGGGAGGGATGCTCTATAGAGACTGCTGTTAGGTTGAGTGCCCTGTAGTGACTCTTCTTGAGTAGTTAATCTATAGTGACTGTTGTTGGGTGGGGTGCTCCATAGTG
This sequence comes from Leontopithecus rosalia, assembly GCA_028533165.1. Taxonomy (NCBI): domain Eukaryota; kingdom Metazoa; phylum Chordata; class Mammalia; order Primates; family Cebidae; genus Leontopithecus; species Leontopithecus rosalia. Next base: position 30,133,257 of record CM052665.1, read on the forward strand.
ACTGTTGTTGGGTCGGGTGCTCTATAGTGATTTTTGTTGCGTAGAGTGCTCCATAGTGACTGTTGTTAGGTGTACTGCTCTATAGTGACTGTTGTTAAGTAGAATGCTTTATAGTGATTGTTGTTGGTTGGAGTGCTCTATAGTGACTGTTTTTGTTTAGGGTGTTCTATAGTGACTGTTATTGGGTAGAGTGCTTTATAGTGACTGTTTTTAAGTTCAGAGCTCAATAGCAACTGTTTTGGTGTATTGCTGTATATGGTCTATTTTTCTGTAGGGTGCTGTATGCTGACATATTTTGGTTAGGTACACTATAGTGACTCTATTTGGGTAGGTGCTTTTTTGTGACTGTGGTTGGGGAGGTGGTCTACAATGACTGTTGTTGGGTATGGAGTTCTATAATGACTGCTGTTGCATAGGGTGGTTTATAGTGACGTTTTTAGGCTGGGAGCCCTACAGTGCCCATTGTTAGGTAGAGCTCTATAAGTGACTGTTGTTTAGTTCAGTGCTCTATAGTGACTGTTGTGTATAGATCTCTATAATATCTGTTGTTTTATAGAGTGCTCTACAGTGACTATTGTGGGAGAGGATGCTTTATTCTGAATGTTGTCAGGAAGGGTGCTCTACAGTGACTATTGTTGGGTATGTGCTCTGCAGTGACCGTTGCCTGTTAAGTTGCTCTATAGTAACTGTTTTTCGGTAGTGTGTGCTACAGTGAATGTTCCTGGGTGGAATGCTTTATGGTGTCTGTTGTTCTGTCGGGTGCTCAATACTGACTGTTGCTGGGTAGGGTGCTCTACAGTGACTGCTTTTGGGTGGAGTGCTCCATAGCGTCTGTTGTTTGGTGAAGTGCTCAATACTGACTGTTGTTGTGTATGGTGCTCTATAGTGACTGTTTTTGGGTACAGTGCTCTTGATAGTGACTGTTTTTCGGTAGCTGCTCTGTAGTGATTTTTGTTTGGTAGAATGCATTATAGCGACTGTTTTGAGTAGGATGCTCTGTAGACACTGCTGTTGTGTGGGATGCTTTATCGTGACTGTTGTTAAGTAGAGTTCTCTAAAGTGACTGTTGTTGAGTGGAGTGTTGTATAGTGACTATTTTGTAGAGTGTTCTCTAGTGACTGTTGGGTGGACTGCTCTATTGTAACTGTTGTTCGGGACGGTGCTCTATAGTGACTGCTGTTGGGTAAGGGGCTCTTGATACTGACTGTTATTATGTAGGGTGCTCTATAGTGACTCCTGTTGGGTACTGTGCTGAATAGTGACTGTTTTTGTTTAGAGGACTCTATAGTGACTGTTGCTGGGTTTGTGCTCTATAGTGACTGTTGTAAGGTGCAGTGCTTAATAGTGACTGTGGTTGGGTAAAGTGCTCTAGGGTGACTGTTGCTCGGTAGGGTGTTCTAGAGTGACTGTTGTTGGGTAGAATGCTCTATAGTGACTGTTGTGTGGGGTGCTATAAAGTGAGTTGCTGGGTAGCATGCTTCATAGTGAAGTTTGTTGGGTAGGATGCTCTATAGTGACTGTTGCTGGGTAGGGTGCTCTATAATGACTTTTGTTTAATAGGTGCTCTTTAGTTACTCTTGCTGGGTAAAATGCTCTATAGTGACTGGTTTTGGCTGGGGTGCTCTATAGTGATTGTGGCCTGGTAGAGTGCTCTATATGACTGTTTTGGGGAAGAGGGCTCTATAGTGACTGTTGTTGGGTCAGCGCTTTATACTGACTGTTGTTGAATAGTGTGCTCTATAGTGACACTTATTGTGTATGGTGTAATATGCTGATTGTTGTTGGGTAGAGTGCTATATAGTGACCCTCGTTGGGTAGGTGCTTTATAGTAATTATTTTTGGGTAGCTGTATTATTGTGACTGTTGTTGGGTAGGTTTCTCAATAGTGACTGTTTTTAGGTATGGTTCTCAATGGTGACTGTTTTTTGGTAGAGTTCTCTATACTGACTGTTGTTGGGTAGGTGTTCTGTACTGACTGTTGTGTAAAGTGCTCTATAATGACTTGTTCTGTTGGGTCCTCTATAGTGAATATTGTTGGGTAGAGTTCTCTGTAAGTGACTGCTGTTTGGTGGAGTGATCTATAGTGACTGTTATTGTGTATAGTGCTCAAAAACGACGTTGTTGTGTAGAGTGCTCTAGAGTGACTGTTGTTGCTGAGGATGCTCTATACTGACTGTTGTTGGGTAGGTGATCTATGGTGACTGTTGTTGAGCAGGGTGCTGTATAATGAGTGTTGTTGGGTATGTGCTCTATAGTGACTGATTTTGGTGAAGGTACTCTATGGCAACTGTTCTTTGGAACTGTGTGCTATAGTGACTGTTATTGAGTGTAGTGCTCTGCAGTGTCTGTTGTTTGATGGGGTGCTCAATACTGACTGTTTCTGGGTGGGGTGTTCTAGAGTGACTGTTGCTAGATATAGTGCTCTATAGTGACTGTTGTTGAGTAGCTACGTTATAGTGACTCTTGTGTGGGGTGCTCTATAGTGACTGCTGTTGGGTAGGTGCTCTATAGTGACTGTTATTAGGTATGGTGCTCTATAATGACTGTTGTTGGGTGTGTGCTCTGTAGTGACTGTTTTTGGTTAAGGTGCTCTATAGGAACTGCTTTTCTTTAGTTTGTGCTACAGTGACTGTTTTTGGGTGGAGTGCTCTAAAGTGTCTGTTAAGTCGTGTGCCTAATACTGACTGTTGCTGGGTAGGTGCTCTATAGTGACTGATTTGGTTAAGGTACTCTATAGCAACTGTTGTCTGGAACCGTGTGCTATAGTGACTGTTCTTGAGTGTAGTGCTCTGCAGTGTCTGTTGTTTAATGTGGTGCTCAATACTGACTGTTTCTGGGTGGAGTGCTCTAGAGTGACTGTTGCTAGATATAGTACTCTATAGTGACTGTTCTTGAGTAGCTATGTTATAGTGACTCTTGTTGTGTGGGGTGCTCTATAGTGACTGTTGTTGGGTAGGTTCTCTATAGTGACTGTTGTTAGGTATGGTGCTCTATAGTGACTGTTGTTGGGTGTGTGCTCTGTAGTGACTGTTGTTGGTTAAGGTGCTCTATAGTAACTGCTTTACTGTAGTTTGTGCTACAGTGACTATTTTTGGGTGGAGTGCTCTAAAATGTCTGTTGTTAAGTTGGGTGACTAATACTGACTGTTGCTGGGTAGGTGCTCTATAGTGACTGTTTTTGGTAGAGTGCTGTAAATAGTGACTGTTGTTGTATACGTGATCTATACTGATTGTGGTTTGGTACGTTGCTCCATTGCAACTTTTGTTGAGTAGGGTGCTCTAAAGTGACTGTTGTTGTGTGTGGTTCTCTATAATGACTGTTGTTGGATAGAGTGCTCTATAATGACTGTTGTTGAATGAAGTGATTTGTCGTCTGTATTTTCTAGAGTGCTCTATAGTGACTGTTGGGTGGAGTGCTCTGTAGTTACTATTGTTGAGTATGGTCCTCTATAGTGACTGTTGTTAGGTATGGGGCTCTAGATAATGACTGTTATTGTGTAGGGAGCTTTATAGTGACCCTTGTTAGATAGAGTTGTCAATAGATACTGTTTTTCGGTAGAGGGCTATATTATGACTGTTGTTGGGTAGGTGCTCTATAGTGACTGCTGTTTGGTAAAGTTCTCTATACTGCCTGTTGCTGCAAAGGGTGCTCTATAGTGACTGTTGTTAGGTAGAGGTCTCTATAGTGACGGTTGTTGGCTAGGTTGCTCGATTCTGACTATTATATGTATGGTGGTGTGTAATGACTGTTCTTAAATACGGTGCTCTATACTGACTGTTTTTTGGTAGGGTGCTCTATAGTGACTGTTATTGGGAAGGTGCTCTATAGTGACTGTTTTTAGATAGCATGCTCCATAGTGACTTTTGCTGGGTGGGGTGGTCTATAGTGTCTGTTGCTAGGT
>CM052665.1:30137657-30280774 GCA_028533165.1 Leontopithecus rosalia
GTTGCTCGATTCTGACTATTATATGTATGGTGGTGTGTAATGACTGTTCTTAAATACGGTGCTCTATACTGACTGTTTTTTGGTAGGGTGCTCTATAGTGACTGTTATTGGGAAGGTGCTCTATAGTGACTGTTTTTAGATAGCATGCTCCATAGTGACTTTTGCTGGGTGGGGTGGTCTATAGTGTCTGTTGCTAGGTAGAGTGCTCTACAGTGACTGTTCTTGAGTAGGTACTCTATAGTGACTTTTGTTGGGTGAGGTGCTCTATAGATACTTTTGTTCTGTAGGGTGCTCTATTGTGACTGTTGTTGGGTAGAGTGCTCCATAGTGACTGATTTTGCATAGTGTATTGTATAGTGACTGTTTTTGAATAGTGTGCTTTCTTGTGAGTGTTGTTGGGTTCGGTGATCTAAAGTGATTGTTGTTGGGTAGAGTTCCATATAGTGACTGTTGTTTTTGGTGCTTCATAGTGATTCTGGTTGCATAGGTTGCTCTATAGTGACACTTGCATGTTACAGTGCTCTATAGTGCCTGTTTTTGGGTAGATTTCTTTATAGTGACTGTTGTTGGGTATATGCTCTATATGCTCTATAGTGACTGTTGGTGAGTAGGGTTCTCTATAAAGACTTTTGTTGCATCGGGTACTCTATTCTGACTATTGTTGAATAGGTGCACTGTAGTGACTGTTGCAGGGTAGGATGCTCCATAGTGACTGTTGTTGTGTAGGGTGCTCATAGTGACTGTTCTTGGATGCAGTATTGTATTGTAGCTGTTGTTCGGTAGAGTGCGCCATAGTGACTGTTGTTGGGTCTATGCTCTATACTGACTTTGGTTGAGTAGGAGCTCTAAAGCGACTGTTGTAGGGTAGAGTTTTCTATAGTGACTGTTTCTAAGTAGGGTGCTCCATAGTGACTATTGTTTGGCAGAGTGCTCTATAGTGACTGTTGCTGGGTAAAGTACACTATAGTGACTGTTTCTGGGGACTGTGCTGTATAGTGACTGTTGCTTGATAGTGTAATTTATAGTGAGAATTGTTGGGTAGGGTGCTAAATAGTGATTGTTCTGTAGTAGGTGCTCTATAGTGACTGTTGTAGTGTATGGTGCTCTTCAGTGACAGTTGTGGGATAAGCACTCTATAGTGACAGTTGTTGTGTGCTGTGCTCCACAGTGACTATTGTTTTTATTCTGCTTTTTTGGTAAATGTTGTTGGGTGGAGTGCACGATTGTGACTGTTTTGTAGAGTGTTCCATAGTGACTGTTCTTGGTGGAGCTCTCTATGGTGACTGATGTTCTGTAGGGTGCTCTATAATGACTGTTTTTGGGTAGGTGCTCCATAGTGTCTGTTGCTGTGTACATTACTCAATAGTGAATGCTGTTGCATATGGTGGTCTATATTGACTGTAGTTCAGTAGTGTGCTTCATAGTTACTCTTTTTGGGTAGGTGCTCTATAATGACTTTTGTTGGGTTGAGTACTGTAAATAGTGATTGTTTTGGGGTAGCTGCTTTATATTGACTCTTGTAGGCTAGAGTTCTTTAAATATTGACTGTTTACAGTATGTGCTCTATAGTGACTGTTGTTGTGTATGGTACTGTATAGTAACTGTTGATTTATGGAGTGCTCAATAGTAACTGTTGTTGTTTAGAGGTCTCCAGATAGTGACTGTTGTTGGGTAGAATGCTCTATAGTGAATGTTGTTGGGTGCAGTGCTCTATAGTGACGGTTGGCGGGTAGGGTGCTTTATAGTGACTGTTTATAGGTATGGTGTTCCATAGTGACTGTTGTTGTGTAGACTTTTCTATAGTGACTGTTGATGGGTAGAGAGCTTTATAGTGACAGATTTTGGGAAGGTACTCGATATGGACTGTTGTTGGTAGGGTGTTCTATACTGACTGTTGTTGTGTAGGTGCTCTATAGTTACCCTTGTTGGGTATGTGCTCTATAGGGACTGTTGTTTGGTAGGTGCTCCATAGGCAATGTTTTTTGGTAGGGTGCTCTATAGCGACTGTTGTTGGTACAGTGCCCTATAGTGACTGTTGATGGGTAGGGTGCTCTATAGTAACTGTTGCTGGGTGGGGTGCTCTAAAGTGACTGTTGCTATGTAGCGAGCTCTATGGTGACTGTTCTTGAGTAGGTAGTCTCTGGTGTTTGTTGCTGAGTGGGGTGCTGAATTGCGACTGTTGTTGCATAGACTGCTGTATAGTGAATGTTGTTTGGTAGGTTCTATATAGTGATTGTTGTTGGGTGGGGTGATCTATATTGACTTCTGCTGGGTAGAGTTTACTATAGGTCACTGTTGTCGGGTGGAGTCCTCTATAGTGACTTTTGTATGGTAGAATTCTGTATAATGACTGCTGTTTTGTAGAGTGCTCTATGGTGACTGTTCTTGGGTAGGGTGTTTCATAGTGACTGTTTTTGGGTAAAGTGCTCCATAATGACTGTTGTTGTGTAAGATGCTCTATAGTGACTGGTGTTGGGTAGGGTGCTCTATAGTGACTGTTGTTGGGTAAAGTATTTATAGTGACTATTATTGGGTAGAGTGCACTTACTGACTTGTGTAGAGTGCTCTACATTGACTGTTGTTGGGAGGTTAATTTTTACTGACTCCTGTTGGGTAGCTGATTTTAAGTGATAGATTTTGGGTAGGGTGCTCGATAGTGAATGTTATTGGGTATGTGTTCTATAGTGACTGTTGTTGGTTAAAGTGCTCTATACTAATTGTATTTCAGTGGAGTGCACTATAGTGACTGTTCCTGGGTCAATGCTCTATAGTATGATTTGTTGGTTGGGGTGCTAAATACTGCCTGTTGCTGGGTAGAGTGCTTTATAGTGACTGATTGGGTAGAGTGCTATAGATAGTGACTGCTGTTGTAAGGGGTTCTCTACAGTGACTGTTGTTGGGTAGAGTAATATAAAAGTGACTGTTGTTGGGTGGAGTGTTCTACAGTGACTATTCTGCAGAATGCTGTATTGTGACTGTAGTTGGGTGGAGGGCTGTATAGTTGCTGTTGTTGTGTAGGGTGCTCTAGAACTTGTTGTTGGGTAGGAGGCCCTAGATACTGACTGTTATTGTGTAGGGTGCTCTAGAGTAAGTCTTGTATAGAGTGCTTTTTAGTGACTGTTTTGGGTAGAGGACTTTGTACTGACTGTTGTTTTGTAGGTGCTCTATGGTGACTGTTGTAGGGTGCAGTGCTCTATAGTGACTGTTGTTGGGTAGAGGGCTCTACATTGACTGTTTTTGGGTAGGGTACATTCCAGTGACTGTTGTTGAGTGCTCCCTTGTGACTCTGCAGTGTAGGGTGCTCTATAGTGAGTGTTGTTGGGTGCATGCAATATAGTTACTGTTGCTGGGTAGGGTGCTCTATAGTGACTGTTTGTGGTGCTCTAAACAGACGATTGCTTGGTAGTTGCTCCATAGTGACTCTTGCTTGGTATGGTGCTCTATATTGACTGTTGTTGGGTAGGTGTTCTATACTGACTGTTGTTGGGTAGAATGCTTTATAGTGACTGAGGTTGGATGGTTGATTTATAGTGACTGTTGTTGGATAGGTGCTCTATGGTGACTGTTGTTGGGTAGATGTTCTACATTAAATGTTTATGGGTAAGGTGCACTCTAGTGACTGTTGTTGGGTTGGTGCTCCATAGTGACTGTTTCTGGGTAGCAGGATCTGTTGTGACTGTTGTTGTTCGGGTGCAGTATAGTGACTGTTGCTGTGTAGGGTGCTCTTTAGTGACTGTTGATCCATAGGGTGCATTATACTGGCTTTTGCTGGGTGGAATTTTCTATAGTGACTGTTGTTGGGTATGGTGCTTGTAGTTACTCTTGTTGGGTACACTGTTCTATAGTCACTGCTTCTTGGTAGAGTGCTCTATCGTGACTCTTGTTGGGTAGGTATTCTATGCTGACTGTTGTTGGTTAGGTGCTATAGAGTGACTGTTGTTGAGTAGCTGCTCTGTGGTGACTGTTGCTGGGTAGAATGCTCTGTAGTGACTGTTGTTGGTAGTGTGCTTCACAGTGACTGTTTTCTGGTAGGATTCTCTATAGTGACTGTGGCTGGGTAGCATGCTCTATAGTGACTGCTCTTGAATAGGTTCTCTGTAGTGGCTGTTGTTTGGTGGGATGCTCTATAGGGACTGTTGTTTTGTGGAGTACTCTATCGGTGATTGTTGCTGGGTGGAGTTCTGTATAGTGACTGTTGTTTAGAGTTCTTTATGGTGACTCTTGTGTAGAGGGCTCCATAGTAATTTTGTTGGGTATGGTGCTCTATAGTGAATGTTGTTGGAAAGGTGCTCTATAGTCACTGTTGTCGGGTAGGGTGCTCGTAGTGACTGTTGCTGAGGATGCTGCTCTATAGTAAATGTTGAGGTGTAGAGTGTTCTGTACTGACTGTTTTTGGGTAGATGCTCTATAATGACTGTTGTTGAGTAGGTGTTCTATAGTGACGGTTGTTATGTAGGCTGCTCGATCATTACTGTTTTTGGGAAGTTGCTCTACACTGACTGTTGCTGGGTTTGGTGCTTAATAGTGACTGTTCTTCGGTAACGTGCTTTATATGTGACTGTTGTATAGAGGGCTCTAACGTGACTGTAGTTAAGTAGAGTTTTTTATAGTGACTGTTTTGGGTTAGGGTGCTGTATAGTCATTGTTGATGTATAAAGTGATTTATAGTTACTGTTGTTGTGAAGAATTCTTTATACTGACTTGTGTAGAGTGCTCTACAATGACTCTTGTGTAGGTGTTCTATGGTGACAGATGTTGGTTAGGTGCTGTATAGTGACTGTTGTTGGGTAGCTGCTCTATTGTGACTGTTGTGTAGGTTGCTGTATTGTGACTGTTGTTGGGTAGAATGCTCTAAAGGTGACTGCTGTTGGGTTGAGTTATCTATTGTGGGTATTGTTCTGTGGAATGGTCTATAGTGACTGTTGCTGAGTGGAGTGCTTTATAGTGACTGTTGTTGGGTAGGGTTCTCTGTAGTGGTTGTTGTTTTGTATGGTCCTCTATAATAACTGTTTCTGGGTAGAGTGCTCTATAGTGACTCTTGTTGTTAGGGTGCTTTATAGTGACTGTTGTTGGATACGTCCTATATAGTGACTGTAGTTGGATAGGAGCTTTATAGTGCCTTTTGGTGTTTAGTTGCTCTATAGTGACTGTGTCTGTGCAGGGTGCTTTATGGTGACTGTTGTTAGGGTGCTCAATACTGACTGTTTTTGGGTACAGTGCTTTATTGTGACTGTTGCTCGGTAGGTTGCTTTACACTGTTTGTTGTTGTGTGGGTTTGTCTATAGTCACTGTTGTTGGGCTGGGTGTTCGTAGTGACTGTTTTTGTGTATGCTGCTCTATAGTAACTGTTGTTGGGTACAGTGCTCTATACTGACGGTTGTTGGGTAGGTGATCTATAGTGACTTTTGTTGGCTAGGTGCTCTATAGTGACTTTTGTTGGTTAGGTGCTGTATAATAAATTTTGCTGTGCTGGGTGCTTTAAAGTGACTAAAGTGTCTGGGGTGTTTTATATTGACTGCTGCTAGACTAATTCTGGGTACGTGCCCAGGAGTGACTATTGCTGGGTAGGGTGCTCTAAACTGACTGCTGTTGGGTAGGGGCTCTATTGTGACTGTTGTTGTGTGGGGTGCACTAGTAACCATTGTTGACTAGTGTGTTCTGTAGGTTTCTGTTGTGTGGAGTGCTTCATAGTGGGTATTATTCTTAGAATGCTCTATTGTGACTGTTGTTCTGTAGTATACTTTATAGTGTCTGTTGTTGGGTGGAGTTCTCCAATGTGACCATTGTTGCATAGGGGGTTCTATAGTAATTCTTGCTTGGTAGGGTGATCTATAGTGACTGATGTTGAGTAGAGTGCCCTATACTGACTGTTGCTGCATAGGGTTCTATACATTGACTGTTGCTGGGTAGGGTCCTGTATAGTGACTGTTGTTTTGTAGGTTGCTCTATAGTGACTGTTGTTGGGTATGTGCTCTATAGTGCCTGTTGCTGGGTAGGGTGCTCTATAGTTTTGGTTGTTACTTGGGGTGCTCTATAGTTGCTGTTGCAATGTAGAGTGCTCTAGAGTGACAGTCGTTGGGTAAATGCTCTACAGTGACCGTTTTTGGGTAGGTGTTGTATAGTGACTGTTGGTTGTAGGGTACTCTAAACTGATGGTTGTTGTGTAGGTGCTCTATACTGACTGTTGCTGGGTAAGGTGCTCTATAGTGTCTGTTTTAGGTGGAGTGCTCTATAGGGTCTCTTGCTGATGAGGGAGCTCTACAGTGACTGTCGCTGGGAAGGGTGTTTTGTATTGACTATTTTTGGGTAGGTGCTTTATAACTACCCTTTTTCAGTGGGGTGTTCTAGAGGGACAGTTGCCTAGGTGCTCTATAGTGACAGTTCATGGGTAGGATACTCTATTGTGATTTTTTTGGGTACAGTGACTGTTGCTTGGTAGCGTGCTTTAGAGTGACACTTTTTGAGTAGCATGATGTATAGTGACTAGTGTTGACAAGAGTGCTCTACACTTTCTGTTCTTTGGTAGAGGGTTCTAAAGTGACTGTTGTGAAGTAGGTGCTCTATAGTGATGGTTGTTGGGGCGGGTATTCTATAGTAACTGTTGTTGGGTAGGTTGCTCCGTAGTGACTGATTTTGGATGGTGTGCTCGATAGTGACTATTGCTGGGTGGAGTGTTCTATAGTGACTGTTGTTTGGTTGGTACTCTACAGTGACTGTTCTTGAGTGAAGTGCACTATAGTGACTAATGTTGGGTAGGGTGCTCTATAGTGACTGTTGTTATGTAGAGATCTCTAAAATTACTGTTTTTGGGTAGAATACTCTATACTGACTCTTGTTGGGTTCGGAGCTTTATTGTGACTGTTGCTGAGTATGTGCTTTATCATGACTTATACTGGATAGTGTGTTCCATAGTGACTGTTGTTGGGTTGAGTGCTCTATAATGACTGTTCCTCAGTAGGGTGCTCTATAGTGACTGTTGCTAGATGGTGTGCTCTATAGTGACGGTTGGGTTGGGTGCTCTATAATGACTGTTGTTGGGTACAGTGCTCCACAGTGTCTGTTGTTTGGTAGGTACCTAATATTGGCTTTTGTTGGGTGAGGTGCTCAATAGTGGCTAGTTATGAATAGAGTGCTCTGGACTGACTGTTATTTTGAAGGGTGCCCTATAGTGACTACTGTTGGGTAGGGTTCTTTATACTGATTATTGTTTAGTAGATCCTCTATAGTTAATGTTTTTGGTAGGTGCGCTATAATGACTGTTGTGCAGTAGATAATCTACAGTGATTGTTGTTTGGTAGGTACTCTGTGGTTACTGTTCTTGGGCAGGTGCTCTATAGTGACTGTTGTAGCATAGGGTGCTCTGAACTGACTGTTGTTGGTAGGATGCTCTATAGAGGCTGCTGTTGGGTACGGTGCTCTATGGTGACTGTTGATGGGTAGAATTCTCGGTAGTGACTGTTGTTAGTAATGTGCTCCACAGTGACTGTTTTCTGGTAGGATTCTCTATTGTGACTGTGGATGGGTAGCGTGCTCTATTGTGACTGTTCTTGGGTAGGTTCTCTACAGTGACTGCTGTAGGTTGAGTGCTCTATAGGGACTGATTTTCCCTAAAGTACTCTATCGGTGGTGGTTGCTGGGTGGAGTTCTCTATACTGACTGTTGTTGTTTAGATTTCTTTATGGTGACTATTGTTGTGTAGAGGGCTCCATAGTAATTGTTGTTGGGCATGGTGCTCTATAGTGAATGCTGAAAAGGTGCTCTATAGTGACAATTGTTGGGTAGCGTGCTCATAATGACTGTTGTTGAGGTCGCTGCTCTATAGTAACTATTGAGGAATAGAGTGTTCTGTACTGACTGTTGTTGGGTAGGTGTTGCATAGTCACGGCTGTTGTGTAGGCTGCTCGATTATTACTGTTTTTGGGAAGTTGCCCTACACTGGCTGTTGCAGGGTGTGGTGCTTAATAGTGACTGTTGTTGAGTAGAGTGCTCTATATGTGACTGTTGTTGTATACAAGGCTCTAAAGTGACGGTAGCTGGGTAGAGTCCTCCATATTGACTGTTGTCGGGTAGGGCGCAGTATAGTTACTGTTGTTGGATAGAGTATTCTATAGTGACTGTTGTAAAGAGTTCTCTATACTGACTGTTGTGTAGAGTGCTCTATTGTAATTATTGTTGGGTAGGGTACTTTATACTGACCTTTGTTGGGTAGGGTGCACTATAGTGACTGTTGTTGAATAGGGTGCTCTATAAATACTCTTGTTGGGTAGAGTGCTCTATAGTGACTCTTGCTGGGTAGGGTTATCTTCAGTGACTGTTGTTGGGATGGGAGCTTTACAGTGACTGAATTTGGGTGGGGTGCTCTATAGTGACTGTTTTTTGGTAGATAATATATAGTGACAGATATTCGGTAGGTGTTCTATGGTGACTGTTGTTATAGGGTGTTCTATACTGACCGTTGTTGGGTAGGGTTATCTATAGTAACTGTTGTTTGGTAGAGTACTCTCTAGTGACCGTTCTTGGGTAGGTGCTCTATAGTGAGTGTTCCTGGGTAGGGTACCCTATAGTGACTGTTTCTTGGTAGGTGCTTTACAGTGACTGTTGTTGGGTAGTTCCTATATAGTGACTGATGTTTTGTAAGGTGTTCATAGTGACTGTTGTTGGTTACGGTTCTCTATAGTAACTGCTGTTCGGTAGAGAGCACTTTAGTGACTGTTGTTGGGTAGAGTGCTCTATAGGTGATTGTTATTCAGTGGACGTCTCTATAAAGTGCTCTATTGTGACTGTTGCTGGGTAGGTGCTCTATAGTGACTGTTGTTGTTTAGGTGCTCTATAGTGACTGTTGCTGTGCATGGTGCTCTATAGTAACTGTTGCAGAGGGGTGATGTATATTGACTGTTGATGGCTAGAGTGCTCTATAGTGATTGATGTTGCATACATGCTCTATAGTGACTGTGGCTGTTTAGGGTGCTCTATAGTAATGGTTGTTGGGTATGTGTCCTATACTGACTGTTGTTTGGTGGGGTGCTCTATACTGATTGTTATTAGGTAGAGTGCAATATAAATTACTGTTGTTGGGTGGAGGGCTTTATAGTGACTGTTTTTCCGTAGGGTTTCCTAGTGATTGTTGTAGGTTTTGGTGCTCTATAATGACTGTTTCTGGATAGAGTGCTCTGTAATAACTCTTGTTTGTAGGGCATTGTACAGTGACTTTTGCTGGGGCGGGTGCTCTGTTCTGACTATTGTTGTGTAGGTACTTTATAGTGACTGTTGTTGGGTGTGGTGCTCTACAGAGACTGTTGTTGAGTAGGTTCTCTATGCTGACTGTTCTTCTGTTGGGTGCTCCATTGAGACTGTTTTTGTGTATGGTGCTCTATAGTGACTCTTTTTGGTTGTAAAGCTCTATACTGACTGTTTTGGGGTAGTGTTCTCTAGATAGTGACTTTTGTTGGGTACAGTGCTCTATAGTGACTGCTGTTTGGTAGGTACTCTATAGTGACCATTGTTGTGTAGGTTGCTTTACACTTACTGTTGTTGTGTAGGTGCTCTATACAACCTGTTGTTGAATAGACTGCTCTATAGGTTATTGTTCTTGGGTGGAGTGCTCCATAGTGACTGTTTTTGTGTAGGGTTCTCAACAGTGACTGTTGTTGGGTAGGTGCTCTATAATGACTGCTCTTTGGTAGAATGATCATAGTGACTGTCGTTGGGTACACTAAACTATAGTCACTGTTGTGTATAGTGCTCTATAATGACTGTTGCTGGGTAGGTTCTCTATGCTGACTGTTGCTGTGTACATGCTCTAATGTGACTGCTGTTGAATAGAATGATCTAAATTGACTGTTGTTGGTAGGGTGCACTATAGTAACTTCGGTTAAGTAGGGTGTTCTATAATGACTGTTGCTGGATAGAGTGCTTTATACTGACTGTTGCTGAGTAGGGCACTCTATGGTGACCGTTGCTGGTTGGGGTGCTATATAGTTACTGTTGCATGGTAGAGTGCTCTGAAGTGACTGCTGTTGGGTAGGTGCTCTATAGTGACTTTTGTGGATAGGGTGCTCTGTAGTGACTGCTGTTGTGTAGACTGGTCTATAGGGACTGTTATTAGGTGGAGTGCTCTATAGTGACTGTTGTTCAGTAGGTGTTCTCTAGTGACTTTTGTTGGGTAGGGTAGTCGAGAGTGACTGTTGGATAGGGTGCTCTATAATGATTGTTGATGGTAGGGATCTCTATAGTGAATTTTTGTGTTGGGTGATCTATATTCTCTATTGTTGGTTTGGGTGCTCTATAGTGACTGTTGTTTGTTAGGTGCTCTTTAATGACTATTATTCGGTAAAAAGCTCTATAGTGACTGTTGTGTAGAGTGCTCTATAGTAACTGTTATTGCCTAGGTGCTTTATAGTCACTGTTGTTGTGTAGGTGCACTTTAGTAACTCTTGTTAGTTAAGGTGCTCTATAGTCACTGCTGCTCAGTAGACTGATCTATAGCGACAGTTGTTTGTGTAGGTTCTCTATAGTGACTGTTTCTGGGTAGGATGCATTATACTGTTTTTTGTTAGGTGCTCTATAGTGACTGTTGTTGGTGCTGTGCTCAATAAAGACTGCTGTTGTGTAGTGTGATCGGTAGGTGATTGCTATTGAGTGAAGTTCTCTATAGTGACTGTTGCTGTGTAGAGTGCTTGATAGTCTCTGTTGTTGGGTAGAGTGCTCTATATTGAGTGTTGCTGGGTAGGGTGCTCTAAAATAACTGTTGTTGCGTTGGCGCTTCAGAGTGACTGGCGTTGGGTATGGTTTTGTATATTGACTCTTGTTGGGTATGGTGCTCTAGAGTAACTCTTGTTGGGTAGTGTCATCTATAGTGACTATAGTTCGGTAGGTGTTCTATACTAAGTGTTGCTGTGTATGCGCTCTATATTGACTGTTGTTGGGGAGGTGCTCTATACCGACTGTTGTTGTGTATATAATCTAAAGTGACTGTTTTTTGGTAGGTTACTCTATATTGACTGATGTTGGGTAGGAAGCTCTATAGTGACTGATGTTGGGTAGGTGCTGCATAGTGACTGTTTTTGGATTTGTTGCTCTATAGTGACTGTTGTTTTGTAGGTGCTCTATAGTGACTTTTTCTGGGTAAAGTGCTCTATAGTGACTGTTGTTGTGTAGGGTGCTCTATAGTGACAGTTGTTTGTTAGGGTAATCTATAGTGACCGTTGTCGGGTAGGTGCTTTATAGTGACTGTTGCAGGCTAGCATGCTCTATAGTGAATGTTGTTCTCTGGAATGGTCTATAGTGACTCTTGTAGGGTAGGTGCTTTATAGTAACTGTTGTTGGTTGGGGTGCTCTATAGTGGCTGTTGCTGGGTAGAGTTGTACAAACGAGAATATTGTGTGGAGTTTTCTATACGGACTGTTGTTTAGAGTGCTCTATAATGACTGTTGCTGGGTAGAGTGCTCTGTACGTGACTGTTGTTGGGTAGAGTGCTCTATACTGACTGTTGTTGGGTAGGTGCTCTATGGTGACTGTTGTTTGGTAGGGTGCTTTATAGTAGCTGTTGTTGATTTCAGTGCTCTATAATGACTGTTGTTTTATATGGTGCTTTATAATGACTGCTTCTTGGTAGGGTACTCTATAGTGACTGATGTTTGGGACAGGTCTTTATAGTGACTGTTGCTGGGTAGGGTGCTTTATAATTACTGCTGTTGGGTAGGTGATCTATACTGACTTTTGTTGGGTAGGGTGATCTATATTAACTGTTTTTGTGTGGTATGCTCCATAGTTACTGTTGTTGTGTGGGGTGATTGATAGTGACTGTTGTTGGAAAGAGTGCTCTATAGGTGACTGTTGTTGGATCGAGTGTTTCGCATTGACCATTGTGCAGAATACTCTACAGTGACTGATGTTGGTTAGAGTGCTCCATAGTGACTATTGTAGAATAAGTTCTTTATAGTGACTGTTTTTGTGTAGCATTCTCTATAGTAACTGTTGTTGGGTAGGTGCTCTATAGTGACTGTTTTTGTTTAAAATTCTTTATAGTGACTGTTTTTGTTAAGGTGCTCTATAGTGACTGTTTTTGGGTTGGGTGCTCTATAGTGACTGATGTTGGGTATGATGATCTATACTGACTGTTGTTGGTTAAATGCTCTATAGTGACTGTTTCTTTGTATGGTGCTCTATACTGACTATTGTTGCATGGGGTGCTCTATAGTTACTGTTGTTAAGAATCGTGCTCCATAGTGACTGTTTCTGTGTATGGTGCTCTATAAAGACTATTGTTGGGTAGGTGCTCTATAGTGACTGTTGTTGGGTTGGTTGAGCTTTATTGACTCTTGTCTAGAGTTCTCTATAGGTGACCCTTGCTTCGTGTAGCGCTCTATACTGACTGTTGTATTGGGAGCTCTATAGTCACTTGCTGTGTAGAGTGCTCCATAATGACTTTTGGTTGGGTAGGGTGCTCTATACTGACTGCTGTTAAGTAGGTGTTCTATATTGACTGATGTAGTGTATGGTGCTCTATAGTAACTGTTGTTGGGGATTGTGCTCTTAATTGACTGCTTTTGGGTAAAGTGCTTTATAGTAACTGTTTTTCAGAAGCTGCTCTATATTTACTATTGTTGGATGGAACGCTCTAAATAGTGACTGCTTTTGGGTAGGTGCTTTATACTGACTTTTTTGGGTATGGTGCTCTACAGTGACTGTTGTTGGGTGGAGTGCTTTTTACTGACTGTCGTTTAGAGGGCTGTATGGTGACTTGTTGGGTAGAGGTTTTTATAGTTGCTGTTGTTGGGTAGGGTGCTCTATACTGACTGTTTTTGGTATGTGCTCTATACTGACTCTTGTTTTTATGGTGCTCTATAGAGACTGTTGTTCACTACAATTCTCTATTGTTACTGCTTTTGGGTAGAGTGTTGTATAATAACTTGTTTTGGGTAGGTACTCTATAGTGACTTGTAGGGTGGAGTGCTCTAAATAGTGACTGTTGTTGGGTAGGAGTTCTATAATAATGGTTGTGGCATATGGTGCTATATACTGACTGTTGTTGAGTGGAGTGCTCTTTACTGACTGTTGACTAGATGGCTCTATAGTGAATTGTTGGGTAAAGTGTTCTATAGTGACTGTTGTTGGTAGGGTGCTCTATACTGACTGTTGTTGGGTAGGTGCTCCATGCAGACTGTTGTTTTGTACAGTGCTCTATAGACACTGTTGTTCGGTATGGTTATCTATTGTGCCTGTTGTAGGGTAGAGTGCTCTATGGTAAGGATTTTTGGGTAGGTGCTCAATAGTGTCTTATTGGGTGGAGTGCTCTAAATAGTGACAGTTGTTGGGTAGGTGCTCTATACTGACTGTTGTTGGGTAGGGTGCTCTATAGTGACTGTTGTTTGTTGGAGTGCTCTATAGTGATTGTTGCTTGGTAGAGAGCTCTAATTACTGTGGTTGGGTAGGGTACTCTATACTGACTGCTGTTGGGTAGAGTGCTCCATAGTAACTGTTGATGGGTAGAGGGCTCTACAGTTACATTTGATGGGTAGGCTCTCGGCTGTGACTAATGTTGAGAAGAGTGCTCTATATTGCCTGTTGTTGGGTATCATGCTCTATACTGGCTGTTATGTAGGATGCTCTACAGTGACTGTTGTGTAGAATGCTCTATTGTGACTGTTGTTGGTTAGAAGGCTCTGCAATGACTATTGTTGGGTAGGTGCTCTACAGTGACTGTTGTTTGGTAGGGTACTCTATAGTTACTGTTGTTGGTTAGAGTGTTCTTCACTGACTGTTCCTGGGTAGGGTGCTTTATAGTAACTGTTTTTGTTTAGTGTTCTATACTGACTGTTCTTGGGTAGGGTGCTCTATAGAGACTGTTGCTGAATAGACTGCTCTATAGTGACAGGTTTTGGGTAGAGGGCTCTATAGTGACTTGCTGGGAAGGTGCTCTTTAATGACTTTGTTTTATAGTGTGCTTTATAGTAACTGCTGTTGGGTTCGATGTTCTATCGTGACTGATGTTACTAGAGTAATCTAAGGTGACTGTTGTTTGGTAGGTGCTCTACAGTGACTTCGTTGAATAGTGTGCTCCAGAGTAACTTATGTTGGGTATGGTGTTTTATAGTGATTGTTGTTGGTAAAGAACTCTATAGTGACTGTTGTTGGGTAGGTACTCTATAGTGATTGTTGTGTAGGGGGCACTATAGCCACTTTCTGGGTTGATTGCACCATAGTTACTTTTGTTGGGTAGGGTGCTCTATAGTGACTGTTTTTAAGTAAGTGTTCTATACTGACTGTTGTTGAGAATGGTGCTCTATAGTGACTGTTGTTGGGAATTGTGTTCTTTAGCGACTGTTGTTAGGTAAAGTGCTTTATAGTAACTGTTTTTTGCAAGGTGCTCTTCAGGGACTGTTGGGTGCAGTCACTACCCAACAATAGTCATTTGAGCACCTACCCAACAATAGTCATTGCAGAGCCTTTTAACCAACAGTCACGATAGAGCATTCTACACAACAGTCACTGTAGAACATTCTACAGAACAGCCAGTGTAGAGCATGATACGCAACAACAGTTCACTGTTGGGTGGAACAATCAAAATAATGACTGCTGTTGGGTATGGGCTTTATACTGATGGTTTTTGGGTATGGTGCTATACAGTGACTGTTGTTGGATGGAGTGTTTTTACTGACTGTTGTTTAGAGAGCTGTAGCGTGACTTGTTGGGTAGAGTTTTTTATACTGACTGCTGTTGGGTAGGGTGTTCTATACTGACTGTTGTTGGGTATGTGCTCTATACTGACTTGTTTTATACAGTGCTCTATAGAGACTGTTGTTAAGTACGGTTCTCTATTCTTACTGTTGTTGGGTAGAGTGTTCTATAGTAACTTGTTTTTGGTAGCTGCTCTATAGTAACTTGTAGGGTTGAGTGCTCTAAATAGTGACTGTTGTTGGGTAGGAGATATATACTGATGGTTGTTGGGTTTGGTGCTTTATACTGACTTGTTGGGTGGAGTGCATTTTACTGACTGTTGCTTAGAGAGCTCTATAGTGACTTGTTGGGTAGAGTGTTCTATATTGACTGTTGTTGCATAGGTGCTCTATAGTGACTTTTTTTGGGTATGGTGCTTTATAGAGTCTGTTGTTAGGGTGCTTTATTGTGACTGTTGTTGAGTTGGAAGCAATATATGACTGTTACTGAGTAAAGTGCTCTATTGTGACTGTTGTTGGGTGGAGTGCTCTATAGTGACATTTGCTGTACAGAGTTTTCTATAGTGACCGTTGATGGGTAGGTAGTCTATAGTGACTGTTTTTGGGTAGAATGCACTATAGTGACTGTTGTTGAATAGCTGCTCTATAGTGCCTGTTGTTTGGTTGGGTGCTCTATAGTGACATGTTGGGAAGGGTACTCTATAGGAACTGTTGGTGGGTGGAGTGCTTTATAGTGACTATGGTTGAATGGAGTGCTATGTAGTGACTTTTGCTGGGTATTCTGTGGATTGTGACGATTTTTGGGTAGATGCTCTAAAGTGACTGTTGCTGTGTAGGATGCTTTATACTGACTGCTTTTGGGTGCAGTGCTCTCAAAGTGAGTGTTGTTGGGTTAAGTTCTCTTTAGTGATTGTTGTGGTGTAGAGTGCTCTATATTGGCTGTTGTTGAATAGGTGCTTCATATTGATTGTTGCTATGTAGGGTGCTCTATAGTGTCTGTTGTTGGGTATGTGCTTTATAGTACACTACTCAACAAAACTCACTGCAGAGCACCAACCAAACAACAGTCACTGTAGAGCCCTCTACCCAAGAGCAGTCACTAGAGAGAACTTCACCCATCCAGTGTCACTATAGTGCACGATAGCCAACAGCAGACTCTATAGAGCATTCTACCAAAAAACACTCACTATAGAGCACCTACCCAACAACAGTCAGTATAAATCACCACACCCAACAACAGTCACTATAGAGCACCCTACCCAAAAACAGTCTTTATGGATTACCCTACGAGCAAGTGTCACTAGAAAGCATTCTACCCAGCAACAGACATTATAAGGCACAGTACCCAACAACAGTCACTATAGAGAAAGCTAACCAACAACAGTCACTATAAAACATTGTAACAACAGAATTGACTGTGGACTACCCTACCCAACAACAGTTGCCAGCACCTACAGAACAACAGTTTAGAGCACCACACCAACAACAGTAACTATACAGCACCTACCCAAAAAAGTCACTGTAGAGCATTATACCGAGCAAATGTCACTATACAGCGCATACCCAACAATGCTCACTGTAGAGCACCCAACCTAGCAGATTAACTACAGATCACTCTACCCAAAATAGTCAATATAGAAAACCTCACCCAAGAACAGTAACCTATAAAGCACTCTACCAAACCAAGTAACTATAGAGCACTCTACCCAACAAAAGTTGCTACAGAACAATCTACACAACCACAGCCACTATAGAGCACTCCACCCAACAGCCATCACCTATAGAGCACTCTACCCAACAAAAGTCACTATAGAGCACCCCACCCAACAACAGTGACCATAGAGCACTTACCCAAAACAGTCAATAAAGAACACCCTACCAAGCAACAGTCACTACAGAACACGTACCCCATATCAGTCACTATAGAGCACTCTAACTAGCAACTGTCACTATAAAACACCCAAACCGCAACATTCACTTTAGAGCACCCTGCACAGCAACAGTCTCTATAGAGCACCTAACAATCAACAGGCACTATAGAGCACCTAACCAACAACAGTCACTATAGAGCACCTACACAACAGTCAGTATCGAGCACCTACCCAGAAACAGTCAGTATGGAGGACTCTACCCAATAACAGCTACCATAAAGCAGCATACTCAACAACAGTCACTATCTGCACCCTTCCCAAAAATAATCACCATATAGCACTTACCCAACAACAGTCACTATAGATCACCATACACAACAACAGGCACTATGAAGCACTCTGCCCAACAACAGTCACTATAGAGGACTATACACAACAACAGTTTGAATAAGAAAATCCACCCAAGGAAAATCAAGTATAGAGCACCAACCCAACAACTCTCATATTAGTACATTCCACCCAAAAATAGTCACTGCAGAGCATCTACCCAAAAACATTCACTATGAGCACCCTACCCAGCAATGTTCAATATAAAGCATCTACCAAACCACGATTTCTATACAGTACTCTACCCAGCTACAGTCATTATAGAGCACCCCACCCAACAACAGTAACTTTAGAGAACCCTACCCAGCAACAGTCAGTATAGAACACGCTGCACAGAATCGGTCACTATTGAACACTCTACAAAGAACAGTCACAATAGAACACTCTACTCAACAACAATCACTATAGAGCACCCTACCCAGCAACAGTCACTATATAGCACCCTACCAAGCAATAGTTACTATAGATCACTCTACTAAACTACAATCACTATAGAGCATCCTACCTAGCAACTGTCACTGTAGACCACCATACCCAACAACAGTCACTATAGATCACTTCACCCAGTGGAAGTCACTATAGAGCACCCTACCCAAGAACTGTTACTATAGAGCACCTACCCAATAATAGTTATTATATGGCACCTATGCAACAACAGTCCCTATAGAGCACCCTACTCACCAACAGTAACTATAGATCACCCTATGCAACTAGTCACTATAGAGAATCTAACCAACAACAGTCACTATTGTGCCCTCTACCAAAAAACTGTCACTATAGAGCACTTTACCAGTCAACGGTCACTATAGATCACTCCACATCAGAACAGTCACTATAGAGCACTCTATGAAACAAGAGTCACTACAGTGCACCTTACCAAACAACAGCCATTATCTAGAGCACCTTGCCCAACAACAGTCATTATCTAGAGCACTCTACCCAACAACAGTCACTATAGAGCCCTCAACATGAGAACAGTGGCTATGGTGCACCATACCCAAAAACACTTCCTATGGAGGACCCTACCAAATATCAGTCCGGATAGAGCACATACTCAACAACAGTCGCTATAAAGCACCCCACCGAACAACAGTCACTATACAGAACTCTACCCAGCAAAAGTCACTATAGAGCACTTTATGCAAAAACAGTCACTATGGAGCACCTACACAAAAACAGTCACTATCGAGTACCACACCCAACAACACTCAGTATAGAGCACCTACCCAACAATAGCTACTATAGAGCATCCTACCCAGCAACACTCACTACAGAGAACCTACAAAGCAACCATCAGTTTAGAGCACGTCAGCAACATCTGTAACTATACAGCACCTACCAAAAAGCAGTCAATATAAATCAGCCTACTCAGCAACAATCACTATAGAGCACATACCCAACAACAGTAACTATACAGTACCTACCCCACAATTGTCACTAAAGAGCATCCTACCCAGCAACTGTCACTGTAGAGCACCCTTCCCAGCAT
Source organism: Leontopithecus rosalia (assembly GCA_028533165.1). Lineage (NCBI taxonomy): Eukaryota > Metazoa > Chordata > Mammalia > Primates > Cebidae > Leontopithecus > Leontopithecus rosalia. The sequence goes on from CM052665.1 coordinate 30,156,083, forward strand.
CAGTCACTAAAGAACACTCTACTCAACAAAAATAACTATAGAGCACCCTACCCAGCAAGAGTCACTATAGAGCATCTACAAGAAAACAGTCAGTTTAGAACACCCCAACATCAACAGTAAGTATACGGTAACTACCCCAAAACAGTCACACTACAGCACCCTTCCCAGAAACAGTCACTATTGACCACGTAACCAACAACAGTAAGTATAAAGCACCCTACCAAGCAACAGTCACTATAGAGCACTCTACTCAACAACAATCACTATAGAACACCATCGTGTACAATAGTCACTGTAGAGCACACTATTCAACAACAGTCATTACAGAGCAGATACCATCAACAGAAACTATAAAGCAGTCAACTTAACAACAGTTACTATAGAGCACCAAACCCAAAAACACTCACTATGAGCACCCTATCCAACAATGGTAACTATTAAGCACCTACCCAACAGCATTCATTATAAAGCACATTATTCAAAAGCAGTCACAATGAAGCACTCTACCAAACAACAGTCACTATAGAGCACTCTACACAACAATAATAACTATAGGGAACTCTACCCAATAACAATCACATATACAGTACTCTATGCAACAGCAGTCACTATAATGCACTCTACCCATCAACAGTTAGTATGCAACACCTTAACAAACAACAGTCACTATGAGAAACCTACGCAAAAACAGTCACTATAGAGCACCTACCCAACAACAGTCCCTGTAGAAAACATATGCAACAACAGTCACTATATAGCTCGCTACACTGCAACAGTCATTATACAGCACCTACCCAACAACAGTCACTTTAGAGTACTCTACATAGCAATAATCATTATAGAGCACCCCACGCAACAACAGTCACTACAGAGCACCCTACACAGCAGGAGTCACTATACAGCACCTGGTCAACAACAGTCACTATAGAGCCACCTACCAAGCAACAGTCACAATACAGCACCCTACACAGCAACGCTCACTATATTGCAACCTGCCAACAACAGTCACTGTAGTACACCTACCAAGAAACCGTACCTATAGAGCACCTACTCAACAACAGTCACTATAAAGGACCCTATCCAGCAACAGTCACTATGTAGTATTCTACCCAGCAATAGTCAGTATAGAGCCCTCAACCAATAAACGTTCACTATAGAGCATTCTACCCAACAAGAGTCACTATCAAGCACTGTACCCAAAATGGGTCACTACAGAGAAACCTTCCCAACATCAATCATTATAGAGTACCCCAATTAACAGCAGTTACAACAAAGTTCCTCCCAAACAACTGTCACTATACAGCACTCCACCCAGAAACATTCGATATAAAGCAATCCACCCAACAAAGTCAATAAAGAGCACACTAGCAACAGTCACTATACAGCGCTTAAACAATAACAAACATTATAGAGCACCCACAAAACAACAAACCGTGTAGAGCAACCTACCCAATAACAGTCACAATAGAGTAACCTACATACAACAGTCACTATAGAGATTTCTACCCCAAAACAGTCACTATAAATCAACCTACCCAAAAACAGTCACTATAAAGAACCTACCCAACAACAGTCAGTATAGGGTATTCTAACTGAAAACACTCACTATAAAGCACTCTAATTTATAGTCACTATAAAACACCACCCAACGACTGTCACCTATAGAGCACTCTACCTAACAACAGTCAGTGTAGTGACCCCACCCAAAATCTGTCAGTTTAGAGCACCCTACCCAACAACAGTTACAACAAAGTACCCTCCCCCAAAAACAGTATAAATCACCTAATACACAACAGTCACTATAGACCCCACTACTCATCAACAGTCACTGTAGAGCACTCTTGTCAACAGAAGTCATTATAGAGCACTGTATTCAGCAACAGTCACTATAGAGCACTACCAAACAACAGTCACTAGACAGCATTCCACGAATCAAAATTTACTATATAGCACCTAAACAACAGTCACTATAGAGTACGTACCCAACAATAGTCACTAAAGTGCACCCTACCCAGTAACAGTCACTATAGAGCACCCTACCCAGCAACATTTACTATAGAGCACTCTACACAACAACAGTCACTATAGAGTAGCCTATGTAGCCACAGTCAGTATAGAGCACATACACAACAACCTTCAGTTTAAAGCATGCTAACAACAGTCACTATACAAAACCAACCCAACAAAGGCACTATAAAGAATTCTACCCGGCGACAGTCACTATAGAGTACCTAACCAACAGCAGTCACTATAGAATAACTACCTGACAACGGTCACTATAGTGCACTGAAACAAACAAGAGTTACTAGAGAGCTCCATACCCACAAAACTCACTATGAGCACCATACCAAACAACAGTAACTATAAAATCACCTACCCAACAGCAGTCAGTATAGAGTACACTACCCAACAACAGTCACTATGGAGCACTCTATTAAACATCAGTCACTATAGAGCACTCTAGCCAACAACAGTCCCTATAATGCACTACCAAACAACAGTTACTATGGAGCACCATACCCATCAACAGTCACTATGAGCACCGTAAGCAAAAACAGTCAGTATAAAGCACCTACCAAAAGCAATCACTGTAGGCAACTTTTCAAGAACATTCCCTATATTGCACCATACCCTGCAACTGTCATTATAGAGGACCTACTCAACAACAGTCACTATAGAGTACTCTACCCAGCAACATCCACTATAAAGCACCCCACACAACACCAGTCATTTTACAGCACCATACTCAGCAGAAGTCAGTACAGAGCACCCAAATAACAACAGTCACTATAGAGCTACCTACCAAGCAAGAGCCACTATACAGCACCATACCCAACAACAGTCACTTTATGGCACCCTGCCAAAAACAGTCACTGTAGATTACCCTTCAAAAAAACAGTCACTATAGAGCCCTCTACCAAAAAACATTCACTATAGAGCAGTCTACTCAACAACAGTCCCTAGAGATCACTCTACCTAACGAAAGTCAATATAGAGCACCCTATCCAACAACACTCACTACAGAGCACTCCACTGTACAACGGTCACTATGGAGCACTCTACAAAATAGTTATAGAACACTCAACCCAAAAAAGTCATGTATAGGGTACTCTAACCAACAACAATCACTATAATGAACCCCACACAACAGGTGTTACAATAGAGCACCTACACAACAACAGTCTCAATAAAGCACTCTATGAAACAACAACTTTAGAGCACCTACACAACAGTCACTATAGATCACCTACCAAAAAATATTTAGTATAGAGCAAACTCCCCGAAAACAGTCACTGTACAGCACTCTACCAAACCACAGTCACTATGCAACAGCCTACCAAAGAACAGTCACTATAGAGAACTCTACCCAACAACAGTCATTACAGAGCACCCTACCCTACAACAGTCACTATGGAGCACTCAAACCAATAAAATTCACTATAAAGCACCCTACCCCAAAACAGTCACTATAGAGCACTTTACCTAACAAGAGTCACTATAGAGCACTCTACACAGTAAGAGTAAGTATCTCGCGACCCCTACCCAACAACAGTCACTGTTGAGCATGATACCCAGCAAAAGTCACTATACAGAATTCTAACCAACATCAGTGACTGTAGAGCAAAGACCCAACAACAGTCACTATAGATCACCTACCCTATAACTATCACATTAGAACCCTCTACCCAACAAAAGTCACTATGACTAGAGCACTCTATCTAACAACTATCACTATAGAGACCTCTACCATACAACAGTCACTATGGTGCACTTTACCAAACAAAAGTCACTATAGAGCACCCCACCCAAAAAGTCACTATAGAGCACTATACCCCGCAAGACTCACTTTAGAGCACCCTACAATAAAACAGTCAGTATCTAGAGCTGACGACTTAACAACAGTCACTATAGAGCACCCTACCAAAGAACACTCACTGCAGAGCACTCCACCCAACAACAGACACTAGAAATCACTCTACAAAATAGTCACTATAGAGCACTCCACCCAACAACAGTCTCTTATTAAGCACTCTACCCAATAACAGTCACTATAGAGAACCAAACACAACAGCAGTCCCAATAGAGCACCTACTCAACAACAGTCGCTATAGAGTACCCTACCAAACAACAATCTCTATAGAGCACCTACCCAGAAACAGTCACTATCTAAAGCACTCTACAAAAGCAGTCAGTATGCAACACACTATGCAGCAACAGTTTCTATGGAGCATGCCACCCTACAACAGACACTATAGAGCACTCCACCCTAGAACAATCACTATGGTGTACACTGCTGACCAACTGTTACTACAGAGCACCCTACACAACAGTCACTATAGAACACTGTACATAACAACATTCACTGTAGAGCACTCCACACAATAACAGTCACTATAGAGCACCAAACTATACAACAGTCACTTATAGAGCACTCTACCCAACAATAGTCACTATAGAGCACCATACTGAAGAGCAGACACTAAGGAGCACCTACAAAACAAGAGTCACTTTAGAGCACCTACCTAACAATAGTCACTATACAGCACTCTACCCAACAACAGTCACTATAGAGCACCCTACCAAACAACAGTCAGTATAGAGTGCTCCACCCAACAAGAGTCACTAGACAGCACCTTACCCAACAACAGTCACACCCCAAAACAGACACTATAGATTACCTACGAAACAGCAGACACTCTAGAACAGCCTGCCCAGCCACAGACACTCAATAACACCCTACCCAACAACAGTCACTATAGAGCACTACACCCAAGAGTCACTTTAGAGAACATACCCAAAAACCGACACTATAGGGCTCACATCACAACAAGAGACAATATAGATTACCCTACAGAGGAAAAGTCACTATAAAGCACCGTATACAAGAAAAGACACTATAGAGCTCCCTACCTAACAATAGTCACTACAGAGCACTCTACCCAACAACAGTCACTATCGAGCACTCTACACAACAACAGTCACTATAGAGCACTCCACCCAACAAAAGTCACCTATGGAGCACTCTACCCAGCAACAGAGAGTAAAGAGCACCACACCCAAAAACACTCAGCATAGAGAACCTACCCAACAACAATCAATATAGAGCACCCTACCCAGCAACAGTCACCATAAAGTACCTACACATCAGCTACTATAGAGCCCTCTACCAAAAAACAATCACTCTAAATCACCCTACTCAACAACAGTGACTATGAGGCACGTATGGAGCAACAGTCACTATAAAACAACCAAACAACCACAGTCACTATAAAGCACCCTATCCAAGAAGAGTTATTATAGAGCACTTACAGAACAGTCACTATAAAGCACACTACCTAGAAACAGTCACTATAGATTACCTACCCAACAACTGTTACTATAGAGAATTCTACCCAAAAAGAGTCACCAAAAACTCTCTACCCAGCAACATTGACAATATTGCACCCTACCTCTCAACAGTCACTGTAGAGCACTCTATCCAACATCAGTCACTATTGAAAACCCTATGTATCAGCAGTCACTATAGAGGATTCTACCTAAGCAACAGTCACTACAGAACACCCTGCTAAGCAACAGTGACTATAGAACATCCTACACAGCAACAGTCAGTATAGAGCACTGTACCCACCATAAGTCACTATAGAACACCCTACCAGGCAGCAGTCATTATAGAGCACCCTACACAACAAAAGTCACTATAGAGAAATGCACTCAACAACAGTCACTAAAGAGCACCCTCCACAACAACAGAAACTATAGAGCACCTACACGACAACAGTCAGTATAGAGCACCCTACCCAAACAGTCACCATATAGCCCCTACCCTGCAACAGGCACTGTAGAGTCCTCTACTCAGCATCAGTCACTACAGAGCACACTACCCAACAATAGATACTATAGAACAAATTTTAAACAACAGTCAATATAGAGCACCACAGCCAACAACAGTCATTGTAAAGCAGCCTACTCAACAACAGTTGCTATAGAGCACCCTACCCAACAACAGTCACTATTGAGCACCTTCCCAACAACAGTAACTATGGAGCTCCCTACCCATCAACAGTCACTATACAGAACTCTACCCTACCACTGTCACAATAGAACACCCTACCCAGCAACAGTCAGTATTGAGCACCCCACCTAACAACAGTCAGTATAGAGCAACCTCCCCGACAACAGTCACTGTAGAGCACTCCACAAAAGCAGTCACTAAGGAGCACTGTTCACAACAACACTCAAAATAGAGCACTGAACGCAAAAGCAGTCACTTATAGAGTACTCTACACAATAATCACTATAGACCAACCCACTCAACATCACTCACTATAGAGTACCCTATCAAACAACAGTCACTGTAAAGAGCCTACCCAACAAAAGTCACCATAGAGTACCTACCAAACAAGAATCACTATAGAGAATGTACCCAAAAACTTCAGCACAGAGAACCCTAAACAACAGTCTGTATACAGCAACTACCCAACCACAGTCACTATTGAGCTCTGTATCCAGCAACAGTCAGTATAAAGCACTCTACCCAACAACAGTCACTACGGGACACCATACCCCAAAACAGTCACTATAGAGCACTCTACCAAGCAACAGTCACTATAGAGTACCCTACCAAACAACAGTTAATACAGAGCACTTTACCCAACAAATGTCAATCTAGAGCACTCTTCCCAAAAACAGTCATTATAGAGCACACTACCCAAATAAAGGCAAAATAGAGCACCTACACAACAACAGTCTCTATAGAGCACCACATGCCACAACAGTCACATTATAGTACCTACTCAAAAACAGTCACTCAAGAGAACTTCACCCAACAACAGACACCATAGAGCACCCTACCCAACAACAGTCACTGTAGAAAACCTACACAACGAAAGTCACCATAGAGCCCATTACACAACAATGGACACTAAAGACCACCCTTCCAACAACAGTCAATATAGAGCAACTATCAAAAAATTGTCACTATATAGTACCCCACCTGAAAACCTTTCCTATAGAGTACCTACTCAAGAAAATTCACTATAGAGTACTCTAACTAGCAACAGTCAATATAGAGCACCCCACCTAGCAACAGTCACTATAAAGCATTCTACCCATCAAGAGTCACTATAGATAACCCTAACAAACAACAGTCAGTATAGAGCCTTCTACCCAACAGTCACTATAGAGCACAATACCCAACAGCTGTCACTATAGACCACCTACCCATCGACAGTCTCAATAGATCCCTCTACCCAACAATAGTATAAAGCACTCTACCCAGCATAAGTCTCTATAGTTCATCCCACCCAACATCAATCACTACAGAACACCCTACCCAGCAACAGTCAATTAAGAGCACCTATTAAACAATAGTCAATATAGAGCAGTCTAACCAACAGTAATCTCTAGAGAGCACCCTACACAACAACAGTCTTTATAAAGAACGCTACACAGCATCAGTCCATATAGAGTACCTGATGCAGCAACTGTCACTATAGAGCACTCTACCCAATTGCATTCACTCTAGAACACTACCCTGCAATAGTCACTATACAGCACCCTTTCCAGCAAAAGTCATTATACAGCATTCCACCAAAAAATGGTCAGTACAGAGCACTGACCCAACAATGGTCAGTATAGATCGCCTAGTATACAACAGTCACTTTAGAGCCCTCTACCCAACAACAGTCACTACAGAGCACACTACACTATAGAGCAATCTACCCAACAACAGTCACTATAGAGCACTCTACACAACAAAAGTAACTATTGAACACTTCCTTGAACAACATTCACTATAGAGAACCCTATGCAATAACAGTCATTATACAGCACGCTACCAAGAAAGAGTCACTATAGAGCACCCTATTAAGCACCACTTTCTATAGAGCACTCTACCGAAGAACAATCACTATGGAGCACCCGACCAAACAACAGTTACTATAGAGTACTTTACCTAAAAACTGTCACTACAGAACACGTACCCAACAACTGTCACCATAAAGCTCCCTACTCAGCAACAGTAACTATAGAGCATCCCACCCCATAACTGTCAATATAGATCATCTAACCAAAAATAGTCATTATGGAACATCTACCCAACAACAGTCAGTATACTGCACTCTACATAACAACAGTTACTATATAGCACTGAAAACAAAAAAAAGTCAGTATAAGAAACCTTACCCCAAAACAGTCACTTTAGAGCTTCTACAAAATAAACCGTGACTATAGAGCACCATGCCCAGCAACAGTCACTATCGAGCACTTAACCCATCAACAGTAACTATAGAGCACCCTACCCAACAACAGTCAAGATAAAGCACCCTACCCAAAAGCAGTAAATATCGAGCACCCTAACAACAACAGTCACTATATAGCACTTACACAACAGACACTATAGAGCACCTACACACCAACAGTCACTATAGAGCACCTACCCACCAACAGTCACTATAGAGAACTCGACCCAAAATCAGTCACTATACAGCACCTTACCTAACAACAGTCACGATACAGCACTCTCCCAAGAACAATCACTATAGAACACCTACCCATCAACAGTGACTACGGAGTCCTCTACCCAACAGGAGTCACTGTAGAGCACTTTACCCAACAACAGTCACTATAGAGCACTCAACACAACAGTGACTATAGAACACTCCACCTAACAACATTCACTATAGAGCTGCCTACACCAAAACAGTCATAATAAAGCACCCTACCAAGCAAGAGCCAATATAGGGCACCCTACAAAGCATCAGTTACTATAAAGCACTCTACACAAAAACAGTCACTATAGAGCACCCTACCGAACAACAGTTACTATAGAGTACTTTTCCTATAAATGATCACTATAGAGCACTTACTCAACAACTGTCAATATAAATCTCCCTACCCAAAAACAGTCACCATAGAGCAACCTAGCCAACAACTGTCAATATAGATCATCTTCCCAAAAACAGTCGCTATAGAGCACCTACCCAACAACAGTCATTATAAAGCACATAACCAACAAAAGTCACTATAGAGCACTATACACAACAGTTACTACAAAACACTGTACCCAAAAACAGTCAGTATTAGAAGCCCTATCCAAAAACAGTCACTATACAGCTTCTACCCAAGAACAGTCACTATAGAGCACCCTATTCAGCAACAGTCAGTATGGAGCACTTCACTCAACAACTGTCACTATAGAGCACCCCACCAGCAGTCACTCTATAGCACCTACCTAACCTCAGACATTTTGGAGAACCTACACAACAACAGTCACTATAGAGCAACCTACCCAACAACAGTCAGTATAGACCACTCTTCCAACAAAAATCACTATAGAGCATCTACCCATCAACAATGACTATGGAGCCCTCTATCCAACAGCAGTTACTATACAGCACTCTCCCCAAAAACAGTCGCTATCGTGAACTCTACACAACAACAGTAACTATAGAACACTCCACCGAACAACATTCACTATAGAGCACCCTACTCAATAACAGTAATTATAGAGTGCCCTTCCAAGCAAGAGTCACTATAGGGCACCCTACAAAGCATCAGTTACTGTAGAGCACTCTACCCAAAAACAGTCACTATAGAGCACCCTACTTAACAACAGTCACTATAGAGTACTGTACCTAAAACCTGTCATTATACAGCACCTACCCAACAACTGTCACCATAGATCAACCTACCCAACAACAGTCAATGTAGCTAATCTACCCAAAAACAGTCACTATAGAGCACCTACCCAACAACTATTACTATAAAGCACCTACACAACAACAGTCACTATAGTGCACTCTACCCAACAAAAGTTACTATAAAGCACTGTAAACAACAACATTCAGTATAGGGAACCCTACCTAAATACAGTGACTATACGTCTCTTACCCATCAACAGTAACTATAGAGCATTCAATCCAGCAACAGTCACTATGGAGAACTCTACACAACAAGTGTCATTATAGAGCACTCTACACAACAACAGTCACTATAGAGCACCGCATCCAACAACAGTCACTATAGATTATCTACCAAACAACAGTCAGTATAGAGCAAGCTACCCAACAAAAGCACTCTACACAATACAGCAGTCACTGTAGAGCACTCTGTGCAACAAGAATCTCTATAGAGCACTGTACACAACATCAGTCTCTAAAAAGCACTCTTCCATAAAATAGTCACTTATGCAGCACTTTACACAACGACAGTCACCATAGAGCACCACATCCAACAATAGTCACTATAGAGCACCTAGACAAGTCACTATGGAGCACCTACCCAAAAACAGTCACTATAGAGCACCCTACGCAGCAGCAGTCCGTATAGAGCACCTTCCTAACAGTGAATATAAAGCTTTCTACCCATCAACAGTCAGTAGAGGGAACTCTGCCCAACAGCAGTCACTATAGAGCACCCTACCAAATAAGAGTCACTATTGAGCACTTCAACAAAAAACAGGAAAGAGCACCCTACTTAAAAACAGTAAATATGTAGCACCCTACCAAGAACAGTCATTCTATGGCACATATCCAACAACAGACACTATATAGCATCTAGACAACAACAGTAACTATAGAGCACCTACCAACCAACAGTCACTATAGTGCACCTACCCAACAAGAATCACTATTGAGAACTCTACCCAGCAACAGTCACTATAGAGCACCAATCCAACAACCGTCACTATTGAGAAATCTACCCAACCACAGAGAACCTACCCAACAACAGTCACTAACTAGAACACTCTACACAACAACAGTAAGTATAGAAAACCCTACCCAACAACAATCACTATAAAGCACCCTACCCAACAACAATCACTATAAAGCACCCTACCCAACAACAATCACTATAAAGCACCCTACCCAACAACAATCACTATAAAGCACCCTACCCAACAACAGTCAGTATAGAGCACTCGACACAACAATAGTCACTATAAAGCACCTACAGAACAACAGTCAGTATACAGCACCCTACCCAGCAAAATTTCCTATACAGTAGCTACCTAACAGATGCTATACAGCATTCTACACAACAAGAGTCACTATCTACAGCACTCTACCCAACAACAGTAACTATAGAACACAATACCCAACAACAATCACTATAAAGCACCCAACCCAAGAACAGTCAGTATAGAAAATCCTACCAAGAGCAGTCACTGTAGAGCACATTACCCAACAACAGTAACTATAAAACACCCTACTGAGGAAAAGTCTCTAGAGAGAGCCCTACCCAATAACATTAACTATACAGCACTCTATCAGTCAACAGTCAGTATATAACACCATACCCAACAACAGTCACTATTGAGCACCCTATCAAAGAACAGTCACTATAGAGCACCCTACAGATGTGTAGTACAGATGTCTACACCTACAGATGTCTAATGTGTAGGGTGCTCCATAGTGACTCTTGTTGGGTAGGTTGCTCTATAGTGACTGTTGCTGAACATTGTGCTCTATAATGAGTATTGTTGCGTGTGGTGCTCTATGGTGACTGTTGCTGAATAGAGTACTCTATACTGATGATTGTTGTGTAGGTGCTCTACATGGTTGCTAGGTAGGGGGATTTATGGTGACTGTTGTTGGATATGTAGTCTATAGTGACTGTTGTTGTTTGGGGTTCTCTATAATGATTGTTGTTGGTTAAAGTGCTCTATGGGTGACTGTTGTATAGTGGAGTTCTCTATGGTGACTGTTGTCATTTTGAGTGTTCTGCAGTGACTGCTGTTGGGTAGAATCCTCTGTAGTGACTGTTGTTTTGCAGGGTGCTCTTTAGTGACTGTTCTTGGGTACAGTGCTCTGTAGTAAGTGTTATCAGATAGACTGCTCTATAGTGACTGTTTTGGGGTTTTTGCTCTATAGTAACTCTTGTTGTTTTGCAGTGCTTTATACTGACTGTTGTTGAATAGAGTGCTCTCTAGTGACTGATGTTGCATAGTTGCTCTATGGTGACTGTTGTTTTGTGGAGTGCTCCATTGTGACTGTTGTTGGGTAGCATTCGTTATAGTGACTGTTGTTGTGTAGAGGGCTCTATAGTGACTGTTATTGGGTAAAGTGCTCTATATCGACTGTTGTTGAATGGAGTACTCTATAATGACCATTGTTTGGTACTATGCTGTATAGTGACTGTTGTTGGGTGGGGTACCCTATACTGACTCTTGCTTTGTGAGGTGCTCAACAGTGACTGTTGTTGGGTACAGTGCTCTAGATAGTTACTTTTTTTGGTTGGGGTGCTCTATAGTGAATGTTGTATTGTGCAGTGCTCTAAATAGTGACTGTTGCTGGGTAGCGTGCTCTGTTCTGACCGTTGTTGGGTAGTGTGCTCTATAGTGACTATTGTTGAGTAGGGTACTCTATAGTTACCCTTATTTGTGGAGTGCTCTATACCGACTCTTGTTTGTTTGGGTGCTTTATAATGACTGTTTTTGTGTAGAGTGCCATACACTGATTGTTCTTGGGTAGAGAGTTCTATACTGACTTGTTGGGTAGAGAGCTCGATAGTGAGTCTTGTTGGATAGAAAGGTTTATACTGACTGTTGTTGCATAGGTGATCTATAGTCACTGTTGTTGTGTAGGGTGCTCCATAGTTACTGTTGTTAAGTAGAGTTCTCCATTGTGACAGTTGTAAAGTAGAGGTCTCGTAGTGACTTGTTTGTTGGGGTGCACTATGGTGACTGTTGTGTACAGTGCTCTATAGTGACAGTTGTTGCGTTGCATGCTCTATACTGAATGTTGTCCGGTTGCGTGCTGTATAGTGACTGTTGTTTGGAGTGCTCTATACTGACTGTTGCTGGGTGGGGTGCTCTATAGTGACTATTGTTGGGTAGAGTGCTATAGTGACTGTTCTTTCGCAGGGTTCTCTATAATGACTGTTGTTGGGTAGTGTGCAATATAGTGACTGTTGAATAGTTTGTTCTATAGTGACTATTCTTGGGAGGGTGATCTACAGTGACTGTTTTTGGATTGTGTGCTATATAGTGACTGTTGCTGGGTAAGGTGCTCTATAGTGACTGTTTTTGGGTACAGTGCTCTAAAGTTATTGTTGTTGGGTAAAGGGCTCTATAATAATGTTTTTGGTAGATAATCTATAATGACTCTTGTTGGGTGCGGTGTTCTATAATAATTAGTGTTGTGTAGAGTGCTTTATAAGTGACTGTTGTTTGGTGGAGTGCTCTATAGCAATTTTTTTGTGTAGAATGCTCTATAGTGACTGTTGTTGTGTAGGTGTTCTATACTTACTGTTTTTGGGTATGTGCTCTATAATGACTGTTGTTGGGTATGTGTCCTATACTGACTCTTGTTGGGTAGGTGCTCCATAATGACTGTTGTTGGGTAGGTGCTCTATAGTGACTGTTTTTGGTTAGGGTGCTCTACAATAACAGTTGTTGTGTGGTGTGCACTATAGTGACATTGTTTGGTGGAGAGTTCTTTGGTGTCTGTTGTGTGGGGTGCTAAATACTGACTTTTGTTTGGTGGGGTGATCTACAGTAACTGTTGTTAGGTAGAGTGCTCAAGATAGTGACTGTCATTACACAGGTCCTCTATAGCAATTGTGGTAGGCTATGGTACTCTATAGTGACTGCTGTTGGGTAGAGTGGTCTATAGACACTGTTTTTGGTTTGCTTGCTCTACAGTGAATGTTTCTCGGTAGAGTGCTCTATAGGTGACACTTGTTGGGTATAGTGCATTATACTGACTTTTGTTGGGTAGGGGGCTCTAGATATTGTCTGTTATTGGATAGGGTGATCTATAGTGACTATAGTTGGGTAGAAGGCTTTAGATATTGACTGTTATTGGTAAAGTGCTTTATGGTGACTGTTTTTAACTACAGTGCTCTATAGTGACTGTCGTTTGCTAAAATGCTCTTTAGTGACTGTTGTTTGGTAGGTGCTCTATAATGACTCATGCTGGGTGGGGTGCTCTAGAGTGACTGTTGTTGAGTAGAGTGCTCTGTCGTGACTGTTGTTGGTTAGAGGGCTCTATAGTATGTGTTGAAAAGTAGGTGCTTTATTGTGACTCTTGTTTAATAGTGTGCTTTACAGTGACTGTTTTTGGGTATGGTGCTCTATAGTGATTGTTGTTGGGAAGAAGGTTCTGTAGTGACTGTGGTTGGGTAGGTGTTCTGTAGTTTTTGTTGTTGGGTAGGTGCTCTATAGTGACTGCTTTTGGGTAGGATGCTGTATAGTGACGCTTGTTGGGTACAGTGCGCTATAGTGACTGTTGTTGCATAGATTTCTCTATTGTGACTGTTGTTGGGTAGGTGCTCTATAATGACTGTTGCTTTGTAGGTTGCTGTATAGTGACTGTTGTTAGGTAGAGTGCTTTATAGTGACTGTTGGCGGGTAGTGGGTTCTAAAGTGAGTGTTGTTTTGTAGGTGATATATAGTGACTGTTGCTGGGTCGGTGCTCTATAGTGACTGCCTTTGGGTGGAATGCTGTATAGTGTCTGTTGCTGGGTAGGGTGGTCTATAGTGACTGTTGCTGGGTAGGGTGCTCTATAGTGACTGTTTCTGGGTAGGGTGCTCTAGAGTGACTGTTATTGGTTAGGGAGCTCTAGATACTGACATTGTGTAGAGTGAACTGTAGTGACTTTTGTTGTGTAGAGTGCTCTATAGCGATTTTTTGTCTTGAGGGCTCTTTGTGACTGTTGTTAAGTAGGTGTTTTATAGTGACTGCTTTTGGGTAGGTGCTCTAAAGTGACTGTTGTGTAAGTGCTCTATAGTGACTGTTGTTGGTTAGAGTGCTTTATAGTGACTGTTGCTGCATAGGTTCTTTTAAAGTGACTGTTGCTGTGTTTCATGCTCTACAGTGATTGTTGTTGGGTAGATTGCTCTATAGGGACTGATATTTGGTTGAGTGCTCATTAGTGAATGTTGCTCAATAGGTGCTCTTTACTTACTTTTGCTGGGGAGGGTTCTCTATAGTGACTTTTGTTGTGTGGGGTGCTCTATGGTGACTGTCGTTGGGTATAGTGCTCCATAAGTGACTGTTTTTGCGTGCAGTGCTCTATAGAGACTGTTGTTGTGTAGAGTGCTCTTATGTGACTTGTTGGGTAGCTTGCTCTATACTGACTGTGGGTTGGTAGGTGATTTATAATGACTGTTGTTGGGTATCCTGCTCTATAGTGACTGTTGTTGGGTATGGTGATTTATTTTGACTAATATTGGGTTGAGTGCTTCATCGTGATTGTTATTGGGTAGGTGGTCTATAGTGACTGTTGTTGGGTAGGTCCTCTATAATCACTTTTGTTGGGTAGGTGCTGTATAGTGACTGTTGTTTGTTATTGTGCTCTATAGTGACTGCTGTTGAATAGGGTGCGCTATGGTGAATGTTGTTTGGTGGAGAGCTCTATACTGCATTTTTTTAGGTGGTGTGCTCAACACTGATATTTGCTGGGTCGTGTGCTCTATAGATACTATGATTGGGTAGAGTGCTCCAGATACTGACTGTAACTGAGTAGGTTCTCTAAAGTGATTGTTGTTGGATATCGAGCTTTATACTGACTGTTGTTTTATTGTGGTCTATAGGGACTCTTTTTGGGTGGGGTGCTCTACAGTGACCGTTGTTGGTTTCAGTTCTATATTGGTGACTGTTGTGTAGGGTGCACTATACTGACTGTTGTTGGGTAGGTGATGTATAGTGACTGTTGCTGGGTAACAGGCTCAATTGTTACTAGTGTTATGTCAGGTGCTCTACACTGACTGTTGCTGTGTAGAATACACTATACTGACTGTTGTTGGGTAAAGGGTTCTATCATGACTGTTGATGGATAGCTGCTCCATAGTTACTGTTTTTGGGGAGGAGCCCTATATTGACTATTATTGGGTAGGAGCTCTATAGAGACTGATTTTGGGTAGGGTGCTATATAGTTACTTTTATTTCTATGGTGCTCTATACTGACTGTTTCTGGGTAGGATGCTCTATAGTGAGTTTTGCTGTGTGAATCGCTCTGTACTGACTACTGCTGGGTTAGGTGCTCTATAGTGAGTTTTTTGGTAGCTACTCTATAGTGAGCGTTGTTGGGTGAGGTGCTTTATACAGGCTTTAGTTCCCTAGGATTCTCTATAGTGTCTGCTTTGGCTAGAGTGCTACATAGTGACTGTTTTTGTGTATTGTGTTCTATAGTGACAGTTGTTGGATAGGTGCTCTATAGTGTTGGTTTTGGGACAGTTGCTCTAAAATCATTGTTGTTAGGTAGGGTGCTCTATAGTGACTGTGATTGACAGGGTGCTTTATAGTAACTGTTGCCAGGTAGGGTGTTCAATAGTGACTGTTGTTCTGCAGGGTGCTATATAGTGACTTTTGTTGGGTACAGTGCTCTATAGTGACTGTTGTTGGGTAGGTTGTTCTGTAGTGACTGTTGTTGGGTAGAGTGTTCTAAAGTGAATTTTGTTGGGTAGAAGCTTCTTAAGTGACTGTTGTTGACTAGGTAATCTACAGTGACTGTTGTTGGGTCGGTACTCTATAGTGACGGTTCGGGGTGGAATGCTGTATAGTGACTGTTGTCGGGCAGTGTGCTCTATAGTGATTGTTGCCTGATAGCGTGCTCTAGAGTGACTGTTGTTGGGTACAGTGCTCTATACTAACTGGTGCTGCATAGGGTGCTTTTTATTGACTGTTACTATGTAGCATGCTTCATAGTGATTGTTGTTGAATAGAATAGTCTATTGTGACTGTTGTTAAGTAAGGTGCTTTATAGCTACTATTGTTGAATAGGGGCTTTTTACTGACTGTTGCTGTGTATGCTGCTCTGTAGTGACTGTTGTTGGATAGGTGCTTTATAGTGGGTAGGTGGGTAGGTCCTATACAGTGACTGTTGCTGCATATAGTGCTCTCCCTTGACTTGCTGGGTTGCATGCTCTATAGTGACTGTTGTTGGGTAGGTTGCTTTATACTGACTGTTGTTGGGTAGGGTGTGCTATAGTGATTATTGTTGAATAGGTGCTCTGTACTTACTGTTGCAATGTTGGGTGCTCTATAGTGACTATTGTTGGGAGGGGTGTTCTATGTTGACTGTTGTTGTGTAGAGTGCTTTATAAATGACTCTCTGGGTGGAGTGCTCTATAGAGTCTTCTGTTGTGTAGAGTGCTCTACAGTGATTTGTTGGGTAGCTTACTCGATATTGACTCGTAGGTGATCTATAGTGACTGTTGTTGGATACCATGCTCTATTGTGACAGTTTTTGGGTAGTGTGCTCTATAGTGACTGTTTTTGGTTATGGTGCTCTATTATGACTGTTGTTGGACAGAGTGCACCATAGTGACTGTTTGTGGATAGGTGCCCTATAGTAAATATATTTGAATAGTTGCTCTATAATGACTGTTTCTGGGTAGGTGCTCTATATTGACTGTTGTTGGTTAGGGTGCTCTATAGCAACTGCTTTTGCTATGGGTGCGCTATAGTTAATGTTGTTCGACGGAGTGCTCTATAGTGTCTGTTGTTGGGTGGGGTGCTCAATACTGACTGCTGCTTGGTGGTGTGCTCTATGATGACTGTTGTTGCACTCTATACTGACTGTTGCAGGGTACGGTGCTCTACAGTGACTTGCTGTGTGAAGTGATCCATACAGACTGTTGTGGTGTAAAGTGACAGTTTTTTTGTAGGTACTCAGTAGTGACTGTTGATGGGTGTTGTGCTCTACAGTGACTTTTGTTTGGTAGTTTGCTCTATAATAATTGTTGTTGGGTAGAGTGCTCCATACTGACTGTTGTTGGGTAGGGTGTTATCTGAGGACTGTTGTTGAATAGTGTGCTTTCTAGTGACTGTTGTTCGGTTTTGTGTTTTGTAGTGAATATTGTGTAGAGTGCTCTATAGTGACTGTTGTTTTGTAGATGCTTTATAGTGATTGTTGTTGAGTAGGAGCTCTATAGTGACTATTGTTGAATTGGTTGCTATATAGGGATTATGGTTGGGTACAGTGCTGTATAATGACAGTTGTTGGGAAGGTGCTCCATGGTGACAATTGTTGGGTAGGTGCTTTTTAGTGTCTGTTGTATTGCAGGTGATCTATAGTGGCTTTTGTTAGGTAAGGTGCTCTATAATGACTGTTGTTGGCAGGGTTGTCTATAATAACTGGTAGAGTAGGATGCTCTCTAGTGACTGTTGTTGGGCAGGGTGTTCTATGGTGACTTTGTTAAGTGGAGTGCTGTGTAGTGTCTGTTGTTGGGTAGGGTGCTCTACGTGACTGTTGTTGGGTAGAGTGCTTTATACTGTTTTTGGAGAGGGTGATCTACAGTGACTTTTGTTTTGCAGAGTGCTCTACAGTGACCGCTGTTGTGTAGAGTGCTTTTTAGTGACTGTTGTCGGGTCAGTGCTCTATAGTGACTGTTGTTGGGTGGAATGCTGTATAGTGACTGTTGTTGCGTAGGGTGCTCTATAGTTACTGTTGATGGGTAGGGTGATCTACACTGACTGTTGTTGGGTAAAGTGATCCATAGTGACTGTTGCTGCATAGTGTGCTCTAAACTGACTGTTGCTTGGTAGCACGCTCCATAGTGACTATTGTAGTGTAGGGTGCTCTATAGTGACTGTTGTTCAGTAGTGTGCTGTATAGTGACTCATGTTGAATAAGTGCTCTTTGGTGACTTGTTTTGTAGGCTGCTCTACATTGACAGTTGTTGTGTGGGGTGATCTATAATAAATATTGCTGGGGGGTAGAGTTCTCTACAGTTACTGTTATTAAGTAGGTGCTTTATAGTTACTGTTGTTGGGTAGAGTGCTCTATAATGACTGTTGTTGCATAGTTGCTCTATAGAGATTGGTGTTGCGTTGAGGGCTCTATGGTGACTGTTGTTGGGTAGTGTTCTCCATAGTGACTGTTGTTGGGTACAGGGATCTCTAGTGATTGTTACTGAGTATTGTGCTTTATAGTGACTGTTGTTTGTACTGTGGTGTATATTGACTGTTGTAAGCTGGGGTGCTCTATACTGACTGTTGCTGATAAGGGTGCTCTATATTGACTGTTCTTGGTTAGAGTGCTCTAGATAGTTACTGTTGCTGGGTGGGGTGGTCTAAAGTGACTTCAGTGGTGTACAGTGCTCTTAATAGTGGACTGTTGTTGGGTTGCATGCTCTATAGTGACTGATGATGGCTAGTGTCCTATATAGTAAATGTCGTTGGGTGGAGTCCATAAAGAGTGTTGTTGGGTAGGGTGCTCTATAGTGACTGTTGATGGGTAGGGTACTCTACAGTGACAGTTGTTGGAATTAGTGCTCTATAGTGATAGCTGTTTGTTACAGAGCTTTATAATGACTGTTTTTGGGTACAGTGCTATACAGTGACTGTTCTTGGGTAAAATGTTCTAAACTGACTGTTTTTGGGTAGAGTGCTTTTTAGTGACTCTTGTTCGATAATGGGCTCTATGGTGATTGTTGTTGCATAGCTTCTCTATAGTGACTGTTGTTGGGTAGGGTGCTCTATAATGACTGTTTTTAGGTAGGGTGCTCTATAGTGACTGTTGCTGAGTAGGGTTCACTATAGTAAATGTTTCTGGGTACAGAGTTCAATAGTGAGTGTTGTTGGGTAGGTGCCTTATAGTGACTGTTTTTGGGTAGGTTCTGTATAGTGTCTGTTTTTGGGTAGGTTCTTTATATGAACTGTTTTTGGGTAGGTGCTCTGTAGTGACTGTTGTTAAGTAAATACTTTATGGGACTGATTTTCGTAGGATGCTCTATAGCGACTGTTGATGGTAGGGTGATCTATAGGTAATGTTGTTGGGGAGGGTGATTTATAATGATTGTTGTTTGGCAGAGTGCTCTACAGTGACTGTTGTTGGGTAGAGTGCTCCATAGTGACTGTTGTTGGGTCAGTGCTCTATAGTGACTGTTGGGTGGAATGATGTATAGTGACTGTTGTTGTGTAGGGTGCTACATATTGACTGTTGATGGGTCTGGTGATCTAGAGTGACTGTTGTTGGATAAAGTGATCCATAGTGACTGTTGCTGCATAGGGTGCTCTACACTGTCTGTTGCTGGGTAGCATGCTCAGTAGTGAATGTTGTTATGTAGGGTGCTTTATAGTGACTGTTTTTCAGTAGGGTGCTTATAGTTACTCTTGTTGAATAAGGGCTCTTTGGTGACTGTTGTTGTGTGGGGTGATCTATAGTGAATGTTGCTGAAGCGTAGAGTGCTCTATAGTTACTTTTGTTGGGTAGAGGACTCTATAGTGACTGATGATGGATAGATGCTCTATAGTGACTGATGTTGAATACTGTGCTCTATAGTGACTGTTGTATTGTGGGCTGATATATAGTGACTGTTTTTGGTAAAAGTGCCTCATAGGTGACTGTTGTTGTGAGGGGTGTTTTATAGTGACTATTGTGTTTATGGCTCTATAGTGACGGTTGCTTGGAAGAGTGCTCTATAGTGACTGTTGCTTGGTAGCTGCTCTATGTTGACTCTTGTGTAGGTTTCACTATAGTGACTGTTGTGGACTAGGTGCTCTATAGTGACTGTTGCAGGGTAGTGGGCTCTATTGTGACTGGTGTTGAGTAGGGTGTTCTATAGTGATGGTTGATGGATGAAGTGCTATATACTGACTTTTGCTGGGTAAATTGCTTTATGCTGACAGTTCTTTGGTAGGTACTCTATACTGGCTTCTTTTGTTAAGGTGCTCTATAGTGACTTTTGTTCGCTTGGGTGCTCTATAGTGACAGTTGATGTCAGGGTGCTCTATAGTGACTTTTTTAGTGGAGTGTTCTTTAGTGACCTTTGTTGGGGTGGTTGTTCTATAGTGACTCTTGTTGGGTAGAGTGCTCTATAGTAGCTGATCATGGGTTGGGTATTCTGTAGTGACTGTTGTTTGGTAGAGTGCTCTATACTGACTGTTATTGGGTAGAGGGCTCTAAAGTGAGTGTTGTTTGGTAGGTGATCTCTAGTGAATGTTGTTGGGTCGGTGCTCTATAATGACTGTTGTGTTAAATCCAGTATAGTAACTCTTCTTGGGTAGGGTGCTTTATAGTGACTGTTGCTGAGTACGGTGCTCTAGAGTGACTGTTTTTGGGTAAAGAACTCTAGATAATGACTTATTTTTTAGGGTGACCTATAGTGACTCTTATTGTGTAGAGTGCTCTATAGTGACTGTTTTTGGGAAGAGGGCTTTATATTGACTGTTGCTGTGTAGGAGTTCTATAGTGACTGTTTTTGGCTAGGTGCTCTAGAGTGACTGTTGCTGGGTAAGTACTCTAGAGTGATTGTTGTTGGGTAGAGTAATTTTTAGTGACTTGCTGAATAGGTTGCTCTGTAGTGACTGTTGCTGTGTAGTATGCTCTATAGTGACAACTTTTGAGTCTGGTGATTGATAGTGCCTGATGTTGAGTAGATTGCTCATTAGTGACTCTTTTTGAAAAGGTGCTCTACACTGATTTTGCTGGGTATGGTGCTTTATAGTGAGTGTTGTTGGGTGCATTGCTCCATGTTGCCTGTCATTGGGTAAAGTGCTGTATAAGTGACTGTTTCTCAAGGGAGTGCTTTATAGAGACTAATGTTGCCTAGAGTGCTCTATAAGAACTCTTGTTGTGTAGAGTGCTCTACAGTGAGTGCTCTACAGTGTACAGTGCTCTTGTTGGGTAGCCTGCTTTATACTGACTGTTGTTCAGTAGGTGCTCTATAGTGACTGTTGTTGGGTACAATGCTTTTATTGTGACTGTTGTTGGGTAGAGTGCTCCATTGAGACTGTTGTTGGGTATGTGCCTACACTGACTGTTGTTGGGTAGAAGCTTAATATTGACTTTTGTTGGATAGGTGCTCTATAGTGACTGTTGTTGGTTATGGTGCTCTATAATAGCTGCTGTTGGGTAGGTTGTGCTTAAGTGAATGTTGCTGGGTAAAGTGCTTTATACTGTCTGTTGTTGGGAAGAGTGCTCAATACTGACTGTTGCTGGTTGGGGTGCTCTACAGTGACTGTTGTAAAGTAGAGTGCTCTAGATACTGACTGTTGTTGGGTAGGTGCTCTATACTGATTGTATTTGGATATCGTGCTTTATAGTGACTGTTATTGTGTAGGGTGCTTTATAGTGACTGTTGTTTGGTGGGGTGCTCTATAATGAGTATTGTTTTTTAGAGTTCTCTAAAGGTAACTCTTGTTTGTTATGGTGCACTATAATAAATGTAGTCGTGTAGGTTCTTTAAAGTGACTGTTGCCAGTTAGCATGCTCTATTGTGAGTGGTGTTGCATATGGTTCTTTATATTGACTGTTGCTGGGTAGAGTGCTCTGTAGTGACTGTTGTTGGGAAGAGGGCTCTATAGGTACTGTTGATGCGTAGGTGCTTTATAGTGACTGTTGTTTCGTAGGTTCCCTATAGTCAGTGTTGTTGGGTAAAATTTCTATAGTGATTGATTTTGGGTAGGGAACTCTTTAGTGACTATTGGATATTGTGCTCTGTAGTGACTGTTGCTCAGTAGGCTGCAGTATAGTGAGTGTTGTTCGGGGACTGCTATATATTGACTCTTTCTCAGTAGGGTGCTCTGTGGTTAATTTTGTTGTGTAGAGTGCTAAACAGTGACTGTTGCTAAATAGGGTACTCTATAGTGACTGTTTCTGGGTAGAGTTACTATAGATCACTCTACAGAATAATAGTCTGGATCTAGAACTCCCTGCACAACAACATTGAGTATAGAGCACCCTACCTAACATCAGTAACTGCAGAACACTCCACCAAAAAGAGTCAATATAGAGCACTATTCAAAATAGTATAGAACACTCCACCAAACAACAGTCACTATAGAGAAACCCAGAGAACAGCAGTCACTATAGAGCATGATACTCAACAACAGCTGCTATAGAGCACCCAAGCAAACAGTCACTATTGAGCATTCACCAAAAAACAGTCCCTAATTAGAGCACTCTAACCAAAAACCATCACTATAAAGCACCCTACTTAGCAGCAGTCAGTACTGAGCACCCCACCCAACAAAAGACACCATAGAGAACTCCACACAAGAACATTCAATTTAGTGCACACTACCGAAAAACAGTTAATATTGAGCACCTTAACCAACAACAATCACTATACAGCACGTACCCAAAAACAGTCACTATAGAGCATCATGCACAAAAATAGTTACTGTAGATCACCTACGCAAAAACAGTCAGTATAGAGCAACCATTTTGAGAACAGTCGCCGTAGAAAACTCTACCCAACAACAGTCAGTATAGACCACTGTAGACAACAACAGTCACTATAAAAAACTCCACCCAACAACAGTCAGTTATAGAGCACTCAACCCAACAATAGTCACTGTGAAGCACCCCACCCAACAAAAGTCACTATAGAGCACCCTACCCAACAATAGTCACTATAGAGGCCCTACCAAACAAGTCACTATAAAGCACCTACCCAACAAATTCAGTACAGAGCACCCTACACAACAACAGTTCATATAAAGCAACTACCCAGCAACAGTCACTATAGAGCACTCTACCCAAAAACATTCACTATGGAGCACCCTACCCAACAACAGTCACTATAGAGCACTTAAACAACTGTCACTATAGTGCACCCCACTATACATGAGTCACTATGAAGTACCCACTGAAGATAAATCACTATAAAACACCCTACCAGGCTAGCCTGAATATAGAGCACTCTACTTAACAACAGTCACTATAGAGGACCATTTCCAGCAATAGTCATTATAGAGCACCCTACCTCACAGCATTCACTATAGAGCACTCCACTAAACAGTAACTAGAGAGCGCCCTACTAAACAATAGTCAGTATAGAGCACCTAGCCAACAACAGTCAATTTAGATCACTCCACCCGCCAACACTCACTATAGAGCACTAACACAAAAATAGTCACCATAAAGGAGCTAGCCAAGAAGAGTAAGTATAGAGTATTCTAGCCAGAAACAGTCACTA
Organism: Leontopithecus rosalia; assembly: GCA_028533165.1. NCBI lineage: Eukaryota > Metazoa > Chordata > Mammalia > Primates > Cebidae > Leontopithecus > Leontopithecus rosalia. The sequence goes on from CM052665.1 coordinate 30,179,955, forward strand.
TAGAGCACTCTACCCAACAAGAGTCACTGTAGAGCACACTGAAAAAACAGTCACTATAGAGCACTCTACACAATAGTCACTATACAACACTTTACCTAACAAAAGTCACCAATAGAGCACTCTAACCAACAACAGTCACTATAAAGCAACCAACTCAACAAAGTCACTATAAAGCACCATACACAACAACAGTCACTATAGAACACAATACACAACAACAGTCACTATGGAACACCTACCCAACAACAGTCACTATCTAGAGAACTTTACCCAACAGCAGTCACTATAGATCACCCCACCCAGCCAGAGTCACTTTTGAGCAATGTACCCAACAACAGACACTATAAAGCACTCCACAAAGCAACATTCACTAGAGTGCTTTGTACCCAACAGCAGTTACTATAGAGCATCCTAACCAACAACAGTCACTATACAGCACCTACCCAACAACTGTCATTATAGAGCATCTACCCACCAATAGTCAGCATAGAGTACCTACCCAAAAGCAGTCACCATAGAGCACTCTATGAAAGAACAGTCACAAGAGATCACTGTACCCAAAAACAATCACTATAGAGCACTGTACCCAACAACAGTCACTATAGATTACCTACCAAGCCACAGTAAGTATGGAGCAAGCTACCCAATAATTCACTTTACAACACTATACCAAACAACAGTCACTATAGAGCACTGTACCCAGCCAAAATCAGTTCAGAGCACCTATTCAACAATAGTCCCTATAGAGCACCATACCCAATAACACTCACTATAGAGCACCCTACCAACCCGCAGTCACTATAAAGCACCCTACCAAGCAACAGTATCTTTAGAGCATTCTATGCAGTAGCAGTCACTCTAGAGCACTCTACCAAAGATTAGTCACTCTAGAGCACCCTACAAAGCAAGTCACTATAGAGCACTACACCCAACAACCGTCACTATAGAGCACCTACCCAAACACTGTCATTATAGCACACCTACCCAACAACTGTCAGTATGGAGCCCTCTACTCAAAAAAAGACACTATAGAGCATTATACTTAACAAGAGTTGCTATAGAGCACTCTACACAATAACATTTAGTATCTAGAACCTTCTACCCAACAACAGTCACTATAGAGCACTCTACAAAATAGTCACTATAGAACACTCCACCCAACAACAGTCACTTATAGATTATTCTACCCAACAACAGTCACTATACAGAACCACACAGAACAGCAGTCAGTATAGAGCACCCTACTCAACAACAGTCGCTACAGTGCACCCTATCAAACAACAGTCATTATAGAGCACTTACCAAAAACAGTCACTATCTAGAGCACTCTAACAAAAAACAGTCGCTATAGAGAACCCTTCCCAGCAACAGTCAGTATTGTGCTCTATAGTGACGGATGTTGCATAGTTGCTCTATAGCGATTGTGTTTTGATGGAGTGCTCTATAGTGGCAGTTGTGTATGGTTCTCCATAGTGACTGTTGTTGTGTAGAGCGCTCTCTAGTGATTGTTATTAGGTAGTGCACTCTATAGTGACTTGTTGGGGGGGTACTCTATAATGACTGTTGCTGGAAAAGATGTTGCATAGTGACTGCTGTTCTGTGGGATTCTCTATACAGACTCTTGCTGTTTGAGGTGTTCTATACTGACTGTTGTTGGGTAGAGTGCATTAGATGCTGACGATTCTTTGGTGAATTGCTCTATAGTGAGTGTTGTTTTTTACAGTGCTCTAAATAGTGACTGTTGTGTAGCATGCTCTATAGTGACTGTTGTTGGGTAATGTGCTCTTTAGTAACTGTTGTTGGATGGAGTGCTTTATACTGACTGTTGTTGGGTAGGTTGCTCTGTAGTGACTATTGTTGTGTAGAGTACTCTATAGTGACTGTAGTGGGGTGGAGTGCTCTATAGTGACTGTTGTTGGTAAGGGTGCTTTATTATGACTGTGGTCTTATACAGTGCCATATAGTGACTCTTCTTGTGCAAAGTGTTCTATACTGACTGTTTTTGGGTAGAGTGCTTTATTGTGAGTCTTGTTGGATAAAGGGGTTTTTAGTGACTGTTGTTGCATAGGTTCTCTATAGTGACTGTTGTTGGGTAGGGTGCTCCATAGTGACTGTTGTTGGGTAGAATTCTCTATAGTGACTGTGGTTGGGTAAAGGGTTTGTAGTCACTGTTGTTTGTTGGGGTGTTCTATTGTGAATATTGTTGTGTAGGGTGCTATATACTGTTGTTGTGTTGCATGCTCTATAGTGACTGTTATGTTGTGTGCTCTATAGTGACTTTTGTTGGTATAGTGCTTTATACTGACTGTTGCTGGGTGGGGTGCTCTATAGTGACTATTGTGTGGAGTGCTACAGATAGTGTGTGTTGTTTGTTAGGATGCCCTATAATGACTGTTGTGTAGTGTGCTCTATAGCGACTGTTGTGTAAGGTGCTTTACAGTGACTATTTTTGGTAGGGTGATCTACAGTGACTGATGTTGATTAGGGTGCTATATTGTGACTGTAGTTGGGTAGGGTGCTCTATAGTGACTGTTGATGTGTAGGGTGCTATAGTGACTGTTGCTAGGTTGGGTGCTCCATAGTGATTTTTGATAGGTCGGGTGCTATATAGTTACAGTTGCTGGGTAGAGTGCTCTCTAGTGACAGTTGTTGGGTAAAAAGCAATATAATGACTCTTTTTGGTAGATGCTCTATAGTGACTGTTGTTGTGTAGTGTCCTCCATAACGACTGTTGTTTTGGAGAAGGCTCTACACTGACTGTTATTCTGTAGGGTGGTCTATTGTTGCATAGAGTGGTCCACAGTGACTGTTTTTGATTAAAGGGCTCTATAGTGACTGATTTTGGGTAGGTACTGTATATTGACTGTTTTTGGATAGGATGCACTATAGTGACTATTGTTAAGTAGCATGCTCTATAGTGACTCTTTTTGGGTAGACGTCTCTATATTGACTGTTGTTGTATAGGTGCTTTATACTGATTGTTTTTGGTTAGGGTGCTCTATAGTGACAGTTGTTGGGTGGAGTGCTCTATAGTGACTTTTTTGGGTAGTGTTCTTCTTACTGACTGTTGTTGTGTAGAGGGTTCTATAGTTACAGTTATTGGTTAGGGTGCTCTATAGTGACTGTTGTTTGGTGGAGTGCTCTAGAGTGACTGTTGTTGGTTAGGGTGCTCTATGCTAACTGTTCTTGTGTAGTGTGTTCTATACTGACTGTTACTGGGTGAAGTGCTCTATAATGACTCTTGTTGGGTAGAGTGCTGTAGGTAGTGTTGCTGAGTGGCCTGCTCTATAGTAACTGTTGCTGTGTACAGTGCTCTAAATAGTGACTGTTGTTGGGTAGGTTGCTCTATAGTGACTGTAGTTGTGTAGTGTGCTCTATAGTGATTGTTGGGTAAAGTGCACTGAAGTGACTGTTGTTCAGTAGGGTGCTCTATAGTGACTGTTGTTCGGTAGGGTGCTCTATGGTAACTGTTCTTTGATGGAGTGCTGTATACTGACTTTTACTTTGTGGAGTGCTGTATAGTGACTTTTGTTGAGTAGAGTGCTCTAGGTAGTGAGTGTTGCTGATTGGCATGGTCTATAGAGACTATTGCCATGTACAGTTCTCTAAATAGTAACTGTTGTTGGGTAGAGTACTCTATAATGACTGTTATTTGGCAGTGTGCTCTATAGTAACTGTTGTTGGGTATAGAGCTCTAGATAGTGGCTTTTGTTGAGTAGGGTGCGTAATTGTTACTGTTGTGTGGAGTTCTCTATACTGACTGTTGTTGGGTATGGTGTTCTATAGTGACTGTTGCTGGGTAGGGTGCTCTATAATGTCTCTCATTGGGTAGGAATCTCTAAAGTGTCTATTGTAGGGTAGGTTCTCTATAGTGACTGTTGTTGGATGCAGTCCTCTATAGTGACTCTTGCTGGTTATGGTACTCTATGGTGACTGTTTCTGGGTAAAATGTTCTCTAGTGACTGTTGTTGGGTAGCATGCTCAATAGTGACTGTTACTGCTAGGGTACTCAATAGTTACTGCTGTTAAGTATAGTGCTCTGTACTGACTGTTGCTGGGTAGGGTGCTCTATAGTGACTGTTCTTGGGTAGGTACTCTAGAGTGACTGTTGTTGGGTGGTGTGCTCTATACTGACTGATGTTGGGTACAGTGTTCAATCGTGACAGTTGTTCGGTAGGTTCTCTACAGTGACAGCTTTTGGCTGGGGTGCTGTATTGTGACTGTTGCTGGGTAGAATGCTTTGTAGTAACTGTTTTTGCGTAGATGCTATGTAGTGTCAGTTGCTGGGTAGCATGCTCTAAAGTGACTGTTGTTGGGTGTGGTGCTCTATAGTGACTTTGCTGAATAAAGTGCTGTATACTCAGTTGTTGGGAAGGTGTTTTATAGTGACTCTTTTTGGAAGGGGTGCTCTATACTGACTGTTGCCGGGTAGAATGATTTATAGAGACTTTTTGTTAGGTAGAGAGCTCTATAGTGTTCGTTGTTGTGTAGGCAGCTCTATTGTGACAGTTGTAGTGTACGGTGGTCTATATTGAGTGTTGGTTAGACTGCTTTATACTGACTGTTGCTGAACAGGGTGCTCTGTAGTGACTTATTTTAGGTAGGGTGCTATATATTGATTGTTGTTGGGTAGAGTGCTCTATATTGACTGTTGATGGGTAGAGTGCTCAATAGTAACTGTTGCTAGGTAGAGTGCCATAATGTGACTGATCTTGGGTAGTGTGTTCGATAGTGACTGTGGTTGGGTAAATTTCTCTGTAGTGACATTTTATGGGTAAACAGCTGTATAGTAACTGCAGTTTTGCAGGTGCTCTATACTGACTGTTGCTGTGTAGGGTGCTCTATAGTAACTGTTGTTGGGTAGGGTGCTCTATAGTGACTGTTGTTGGCTAGAGAGCTCTTTAGTGACTGTTGTTGGATAGGGTGCTCTAAAATGACTCTTGATTTGTAGGTTGCTCTATAGTGACTGTTGTGTGACAGGCTCTATAATGTCTGTTGCTGGTTATAGTGCTTCTCAGTAACTGTAGTTGGGTATGTAAACTATAGTAAATATTGTTGGGTTGGTGGCTCTCTAGTGACTATTGTTGGGTAGGTGCTCTGTACTGACTGTTTGTGGGTACATTGCTTTATAATTAGTGTTGTTGGGTAGGGTGCACCATAGTGACTATTGTTGGGTAGGGGCTTTATAGGGACTATTGTTGTATACAGTTATTTATAATGACTGTTATTTGGTAGGGTGCTCTATAGTGACTGTTTATGGGTTGGGTGCTCCATAGTGACTGTTGCTAAGTAAGGTGCTCTATACTGACTGTTGCTGTGTTGCATGCTCTATACTGATTGCTATTGCATATGGGGCTCTATAGTTTCAGTTGTTGGGTAGGGTGCTCTATACTGACTGTTTTGTGGGTTGTCTATAATGACTTTTGCTTGGTAGGGTGCTCTATAGCGACTGTTGTTGAGTAGGTGCTCTATAGTGACTTTTCCAAAGTATGGTTCTCCATAGCCACTGTTGTTGGGTAGGTGCTTTATACTGTCTGATGTTGGGTGGGGTGCTCTATAGTGACTGTTGTTGGGTAGAGTACCCCATAGTGACTGTTCTTCGATAGGGTGCTCTGTGATGACTGTGGTTGGGAAGAGTGCTCTATACAGATTGTTGTGGGGTAAAGTGCTCTATTGTGACTATTGTTCGGTAGGTGCTCTATAGTTACTTTTGTTGTATCGGGTGCTCTATAGTGACAGTTTTTAGTGGAGTACTCTCTAGTGACTTATGTTGGGTAGGGTGCTCTATGGTGACAGTTACTGGGTAGTGTGTAGTATAGTGACAGCTGCTGGGTAGGGTGCTCTAAACTGACTGTTTATGGGGAGGGTGCTCTATAGTAAATGTTGATGGGTAGGGTGCTCCATACTGATTGTTGTTCAGTAGGGTCCTCTACAGTGACTTTTGTTGGGTAGAATGCTCTATAAAGACTTTTGCTGGGTAGAGTGCTCTGTAGTGACTGTTGCTGTGTAGAGTTCCCTATAGGTATCTGTTGTTGGGTGGAGTTCTTTATAATGGCTGGTGTTGTGTAGCGTGCTTTATAGTGACTGTTTTGGATAGAGTGCTCCATAGTGACTGTTGCTGGATAGGGTGCTTTATAATGACTGTTGTTCAGTAGGTGCTCTATTCTGACTGTTGTTTGGCAGAATTCTATATAGTAACTGTTGTTTTACCATGCATTATATTCAGTGTTGCTGGATTGAATGCTCTATAGTGACTGTTGTTTGGTAGGTGGTCTGTAGTGAAATTTGTTTGTTTGGGTTCTCTATAGTGACTGTTGGTACTGTGCTCTATATTAACTGTTGTACGGTAGAGTGCTCTATAGTGTCTGTTGTTGCGTAGGTGCTCTATAGTGACTCTTGTTGGGTAGGTGCCCTATAGTGACTATTTTTCGTAGGTTCTTTATAGTGACTCCTTTTGGGTAGGTGTTTTATACTGACTGTTGTTTTGTAGGTTGCTTTGTAGTGACTGCTGTTTAAGGAGCTCTAAAGTGACTGTTGTTGTGTAGGTGCTGATAGTGCCTTTTGTTGTTTAAAGTGTATTGGAATGACTATTGCTTTCAAAGATGCTCTATAGTGACTCTTGCTAAATAGGGTGCTTTATAGTGACTGTTGTTGGGTAGAGTGCTCAATAGGTTACTGGTTTTGGGTGGAGTGATTTATAGTGAGTTTTATTGTGTAGAGTGCCCTATAGTGACTCTTGTTGTGTATGGTGCTGTATAATAATGGTTGTTGTGTACAGTGCTGTATAGTGAATGTTGCTCAGGAGGTGTTCTATAATGACTCTTTTTAGGTTGAAAATTCTAAAGTGACTGTTGTTAATAGGGTGCTCTATAGTGACTGATATTTCATTGTGAGCTGTATAGTGACTACTGCTGGGTAGGGTGCTCTATTGTTACTGTTGTTTGGTGGTGTGTTCTATAGTGACTGCTGCTAGGTGCAGTGCTCTATAGTTACAGTTGTTGGGTAGGTACTCTATAGTTACTGTTATTGGGTCGGGTGCTCTATACTGATTTATGATGGGTAGGTGCTCTATAGGGACTGTTGTTGGTTTCGGTGCTCTGTGGTGACAGTTGTTGTGTACGGTGTTCTATACTGACTGTTCTTGGGTAGAGTGCTGTATAATGAGAGTAACTTGGTAAGTTGCTCTATAGTGACTGTTGTTGGCTGGAGTGTTCTATATTGACTGTTGTTACGTATGGTGCTCTACAGTCACTGTTCTTGGGAAGCGTGTTCTACAGTGACTGCTGTTTGGTAGAATGGTTTATACTGACGGACTTTGGTAAAGTGCTTTACAGTGAGCGTTTCTGGGTAGGGTGCTCTATAGTGAGTGTTGCTGGTTAGAGTGATCTATAGTGACTGTTGTTTGTTAAGGTGCTCTATAGTCACGGTTTTTGTGTAGTGTACTCTATAGTGTTTGTTTCTGGGTAGGATTGCTTCTAGTGACTGCTCTTGGGTCAGGTGCTCTATAGTGACTGTTGCTGAGTAGGGTGTTCTAAGGTGTCAGTTGTGGTGTTGGTGCATTATAGTAACTATTGTAAGGTGGGGTGCCCTATAGGTGATGGTTTTTGGAAAAACTGCTCTACAGTGAATTTTCTGTAAGAGACTCTATAGTGACAGTTGTTGCGTAGGTGCTCTATAGTGACTGTTGTTGGGTACCTTGTTCTATATTGACGGTTGCTGAGTATGGTGCTGTGAAGTGACTGTTCTTGGGTAGAGAGCTCTATAGTAACTGTTGTGGGGTAAGTGCTCTATAGTAACTGTACTTTGGTAGAGTGCTCTTTAGTTACTGTTGTTGGGTAGAGTGCTCTAGACAGTGACTGTTGTTGGGTAGGGTGCTCTATAGAGACTGTTGTTAAGTAGAGTGCTCCATAGTGACTGTTCTTGGTTAGGGTGCTCTATTGTGACTATTGTTGAGTAGATTGCTCTATAGTGATTGTTTTTAAGTAGAGGACTTTACAGTGACTGTTTGGGGAAGGTGCTCTACAGTGTTTTTGGGTAGGGTGCTCTATCATGATCCTTTTTTGGTAGGTGTTCTATAGTTACTGTTGTTGAGTATATGCTGTATAGTGACTGTTGTTAAGTTGTGTGCTCTGTAGTTATTGTTGCTGGGAAGGGTGCTCTATAGTGACTGTTGCTGTGTAGAGTGAACTGTAGTGACTGTTACTGGGTAGGACTCACTGTTACTGGGTAGGGTACTCTATAGTGAGTGTTGAGGGGTAGAGAGCTTTATAGTGACTGTTGCTGATTAGGGTGCTTTATAGTGACTGCTTCTGGGTAGTGTTCTCTATAGTAACTGTTGCTGGGTAGGGAGCTTTATTGTGACTGTTGTTGAGTGTGGTGCTCTATAGAACTGTTACTTTTTAGGGTGTTCTATAGTGACTATTGTTGGTTAGAGTAATATAGATGGTGACTGTTTTTAGCTGTGGTGCTCTATAGTGACTGTAGTTGGATAGAGTGCTCTTTAAATAACTGTTGTTGGATGGAGTGCTCTATATTGACTGTTGTTTGTTAGGAAGCTCTGTAGTGCCTGTTGCTGGGTAGAGTGCTCTATAGCAACTGTTGTGTAGAGTGCTCTATAGTGATTGTGGTTGGGTAGAGTGCTCTATAGTGAATGTTGTCAGGTAGGTTGCTTTATACTTAATGTTGTTGGTTAGGGTGCACTATACTGACTTGTTGGGCAGAGGGCTCTAGATACTGACTGTTATTGGTAGGATGCTCTATAGTGACTGTTATTGTGTACAGTGCTTTATAGTGACTGTTGGTGTTTAGGTGCCCTACAGTGACTGTCGTTGGGTTGAATGCTCTTTAGTGACTGTTGTTGGGTAGGATGCTCTATAGTGACATGCTAGGTAAGGCTCTCTAGAGTGATTGTTACTCGGTAGAATGCTCTATACTGACTGTGGTTGGGTAGAGAGCTCTATGGTAACATTTGAGGGATAGGTGATCCTTTATGACTCCTGTTTAATAGTGTGCTATATTGTGACTGTTTTTGGTATGGCATTTTATAGTGATTGTTGTTGAGTAGAGTGTTCTATAGTGACTGTTGATGGGTACGTGCTTCATAGTGACGGTTGTTCTGTAGGATGTTCTAGAGTGACTCTTGTTGGGTACAGTGCTCTGTAGTGACTGTTATGTAGATTTCTCTATTGTGACTGTTAGGTAGGTGCTCTATAATGACTGTTTTTGTATAGGTTGCTTTATAGTGACTGTTGTTAGGTAGAGTGCTCTATAGTGACTGTTGTGTTGTAGTGTGCTCTAAAGTGACTGTTTGGGGTAGGTGATCTATGGTGCCTATTACTGAGTCAGTGCTCTTTGGTGACTGTTGTTGGGTGGAATGCTGAATATTGACTGTTGTTTAGGGTGCTCTATAGTGACTGTTCTTGAGTAGAAGTCTCTAGATACTGACTGATATTGTGTAGGATGCTATATAGTGACTCTTGTTGGGTAGATTATTCTATCGTGACTCTTTTTGGGTAGAGTGATCTATAGTGACGGTTGTTGGGTAGGTGCTTTATAATGACTGATTTGGGTAGGTGCCCTAGAGTGACCGTTGTTGGGTGAGTGCTCTAAAGTAACTGATGTTGGATAGAGTGCTTTATAGTGACTGTTGCTGAATAGGGTGCTCTATTTTGACAGTTCCTGTGTAGCGTGCTCTATGGTGACTGTCGTTGGGTAGGATGCTATATGGTAACTGATATTTGGTAGTGTGCTCTATAGTGACTATTGTTGAATAGGTGCTCTGTACTGACTTTTCCAGGGTAGGGTGCTGTATAGTGAGTGTTGTAAAGTGGGGTGCTCTATGGTGACTGTCATTGTTTAGAGTTCTTCATAAGTGACTATTCTTGGGTGGAGTGCTCTTTAGAGACTATTGTCTTGCTGAGTGCTCAATAAAGACTGTTGTTTTGTAAAGTGCTGTATAGTAACTTGTTGGAAAGCTTGATCTGTACTGACTGTGGTTCGGTAGGTGATCTGTACTGACTGTTGTTGGTTACGGTGCTCTATACTGATTGTTATTTGGTACAGTACTTTATTGTGACTGACTGTGGGTAGAATGCTTCATAGTGACTGTTGTTGGGTAGGTCCTGTATAATGACTTTTGTTGGGGAGGTGCTCTATCGTGACTGTTGTTTGTTCCTGTGCTAAAAGTAACTGCTGTTGGGCAGGGGCACTATACTGAATGTTCTTGGGGGAGAGGGCTCTTTAGTTTCAGTTGTTGGGTTGGGTGCTCAATTCTGTATGTTGCTCTGTGGGGTGCTCTATAGTTACTGGTTTTCGGTAGTGTGCTCTAAATACTAACTGTAACGGAGTAGGTACTCTATAGTGATTGTTGTTGAATACCATGTTTTGTAGTTTCTGTTGTTTTGTAGGGTGCTCTATAATGACTGCTGTTGTGTTGGTTCTCTATATTGACTGTTGTTTGGTACAGTACTTTACAGATGACTGTTGTTTTCTGGAGACTTTATAGTGGCTGTTGTGTAGAATCCTCCATAGTGACTGTTGTTGCATAGAGTGCTCTATAGGTGACTGTTGCTGGGTAGCGGGTTCTATTATGACTGGTGTTGCATAGGGTGGTCTATACTGACTGTTGCTGTGTAGAGTGCTCTACACTGACTGTTGTTGGGTAGAGGGCTCTATAGTGACTTTTGATCAGTAGGTGCTTCATAGTGACTGTTGTTGGGTAGGTGCCCTATAGTGATTGTTGTTGGGTAGGAGCTCTATAGAGACTGTTGATGGGTAGGGTGCACTATAGTGACTATGATTTGTAAGAAACTCTATAATGACTGTTGTTAAGTAGGGTGTTCTATACTGACTGTTGCTGGGTAGAATGCTCTAAAGTGACTGTTCCTGTGTGGAGTGCTCTGTACTGACTGTTGCTGGGTTAAGTGTTTTATAGTGACAGTTTTGTGGTAGGTACTTTATAGTGACTGTTGTTGAGTGTGGTGCTCTATAGAAACTTTTGTTCTGTAGAATATTCTATAGTGTCTGTTGTTTGGTAAACTGTTGCATAGTGACTGTTTTTTTGTAGCATGCTCTATAGTGACAATTTTCGGGTAGCTGCTTTATATTGTGTCTGTATTTGGGCAGGGTCTTTATAATGACTGTTGTTTGGTAGGGTGTTCTATAGTGACTGTTGTTGGGTAGAGTGCTCTATACTGACTGTTCCTGGGTATTGTGTTCTATAGTGACTGTAGTTGGGTAGAGTGTTCATAGTGACTGTTGTTAGATAGAGTGCTCTATAGTAACTGTTGTTGGGTAGAGGGCTCTGAAGTGACTGTTGTTGAGTAGGTGATCTATAATTACTGTTGTTGGGTCGGTATTTAATAATGAATGTTGTTGGGTGACATGCTGTATACTTACTGTTGTTAGGTTAGATGCTCTATAGTGACTGTTGCTGGGTAGGTTGCTTCAGAGTGACTGTTGTGGTGTACAGTGATATATAATGACTGTTGCTTCATAGGGTGCTTTTTAATGACTGTTGCTGGGTAGCATGCTGCATATTGACTGTTGTTGGGTAGGATACTGTATAGTGACTGTTTTGAGGTAGGGTGCTCTATAGTAACTTGTTGAACAGGGGATCTTTACTGACTGTTGCTGTTTAGGGTAATCTACAGTGACTGTTTTGGGTACATGCTCTATAGTGAGTCTTTGTGGGTAGGTCCTCTACAGTGACTGTTGTTGCATAGGGTGAGGTATCATGACTGTTGCTGCAGAGCGTGCTTTATAATGACTGTTGTTCAGTAGGTTGTTCTATAGTGACTGTGGTTCGGTAGGGTGCTCTATAGTGACTAGAGTTGAATAGGTGCTCTGTACTGACTTTTGCTGTGTCGGGTGCTCTATACTGACTGTGGTTGGGTGAAATGCTGTATGGTTACTGTTGTTGGGTACAGTGCTTTATAAGTTACCCTTGTTGGGTGGAGTGTTCTATAAAGACTCTTTTTGTGTAGAACGTTCTTTAGTAACTCTTGATGGGGGAGTGCTCTACAGTGAATTTTTTTGGTAGCTTGTTCTATACGGACTGTTTTTCTGTCTCTGTTCTATACTGACTGTTGTTGGGTAGTGTGCTCTATAATGACTGTTGTTGTGTATGGTGCTCTATTGTGACTGTTTTTCGATAGTGACTGTTGGTGGGTAGGTGCCGTACGTGACCGCTGTTGGGTAGGTGTTCGATAATGACTATTGTTGGGTACGTGATCTATATTGACAGGTGTTGGTTAGGGTGCTCTATAGTAATTGCTTTTGTATAGAGTGTGCTATACTGAATGTTGTTGCATGGAGTGCTCCATAGTGTCTGTTGTTTGGTGGGGTGCTCAATACTGACTGTTGCAGGGTAAGGTGCTCTACGGTGACTGTTGATGCATAGAGTGCTATATGTAATGACTGCTGTTAGGTAGTTGCTTTATAGTGATTGTTGTTGGATATCCTACTCTATAGGGACTGTTGTTGGGTCGGGTGCTCTATAGTAACTGTTGTTTGCTATAGAGCTCTATAGATGAATGCTGTTGTGTGGAGTTCTCTATAGTGACTATTGTGTAGACTGGTCTATAGTGACTGTTGTTGGGCAAACTGCTCTAGAGTGACTGTTGTTGGGTAAGTGCTTTATATTCATTGTTGTTGAGTAGGGTACACTATAGTGACTGTTGTTGGGTAGGTGTTCTATAGTGACTGATGCTGGGTAGCGGGCTCTATTGTGACTCTTGTTGTGTATGGTGCTCTATAGTGACTGTTGCTGAGAAGTGTGCTCTATAGTGACTGTTATTATGTAGAGGGCTCTATAGTGACTGTTGATGGGTAGGTCCTCAAAATTGACTGTTGTTAGGTAGGTGCCATATAGTAAATGTTGTTAAGTAGGAGCTCTATAATGGTTGTTGCTGGATACCTCTATAATGGTTGTTGCTCGATAATGACTATTATTTATACAGTGCTTTTTAATGACTCTTGTTAACTACAATGCTATATATTAAATGTTCCTGGGTAGGGTGCTCCACAGTAACTGTTGCTGTGTGAAGTGCTCTATAAAGAATGTTGTTAGCTAAAGTTCTTTATAGTGACAGTCTTTTGGTAGGTACAGTATAGTGACTGTTGTTGGGTTATTTGCTGTACAGTGACATTTTTTGGGAGTTTGCTCTAGAGTGACTGTTGTTGGGTAGAGTGCTCCATAGTGACTGTTTTCGTGTAGGGCGTTCTCTAGTGACTGTAGTTGAATAGTGTGTTCTATAGTGACTGTTTTTGGGTATGGTGTTCTATGCTAAATGCTGTTGTGTAGAGGGCTCTATAGTGAGAGTTGTTGGGTAGGTGGTCTATAGTGATTGCTGTTGGGTAGGCGCTCTATAGTCACTGTTGTTCGGTTGGTTGCTATATAGTGACTCTTGTTGGGTACAGTGCTCTATAGTGACTGTTGTTGAGTAGAGTACTCTATACTAAATGTTGTTGGGTAGGTACCCTATAGTGACTGCTGATGGAAAGGTGGTCTATAGTGACAATTTTTGTGTAGGTGTTTTATAGTGTCTGCCGAAGAGCAGGTGCTCTATAATGACTGTTGTTAGGTATTATGCTATATAGTGACTGTTGTTGGCTGGGTGCTCTATAGTGATTTGTTGAGTAGGGTGCTCTTTAGTTACTCTTTTTGAGCAGGGTGCTCTATAGTGACTTTTTTGAGTGGAGTGCTCTATAGTGACTGTTGTTGGGTAGGATGCTCTATAGTGACAGTTGTGTAGAGGACTCTAAAGTGACTGTTGGGTAGGTCGTCTGTAGTGACTGTTGTTGGGTCAGTGCTCTATAGTCACTGTTTTCGGTAAAATGCTGTATAGTGACTGTTTATGCTTAGGGTGCTGTAGACTGATTGTTGATGAGTAGGTTATTCTACAGTGACTCTTGTGTAGAGTGCTCCATAGGGACTGTTGCTGCGTAGGGTGCTTTACACAGACTGTAAAGCACAGTGTTGCTGGGTAGTGTGCTATATAGTGACTGTAGTTGGGTACGGTGCTCTGCAGTGACTATTGTTGATTAAGTGCTCTAATTGTTGCTGGGTAGAAAGCTCTACAGTCACAGTTTTTGGGTGGTGTGATCTATAGTGGCTGTTGCTGGCTTTAGTGCTTTATAGTTACTGTTGATGGGCAGGTGCTCTATAGTGACTGTTGTTGAAGAGTGTGCTCTATCGTGACTGGTGTAAGGTAGAGTGCTCTATAGTGACTTTTGTGTGGGCTGATGTATAGTGACTGTTGGTTAAAGTGCTCTATAGATGACTGTTGTTGGGTGGAGTGTTCTATATTGACTATTGTGTAGATGTCTTTATAGTGACTGTTGTTGGGCAGAGTACTCTATAGTGACTGTAGTTGTGTAGGTAAACTATATTGACTCTTGTTGGGTAGGGTGCACTATAGTGACTTTTTGTGTCGGTCCTCTATAGCTACAGTGGCTGGGAAGCAGGCTCTATTGTGACTTCTGTTGGCTAGGGTGCTCTATAGTGACTATTTCTTGGTGTAGTGCTCTATACTGACTTTTGCTAGGTAAAGTGCTCTATTGTGACAGTTTTTTTGTATGTACTCTACAGTGACTGTTTTTTGTTAAGGTGCTCTATAGTGACTTTTGTTTGGTAGGTGGCTCTATAGAGTCTGTTTTTCAAAGGGTGCTCTATAGCGACTGTTGTTGAGTAGGGTGCTCTATAGGGACTTTTGTTTGGCAGGTTGCTCTATACTAACTGTTGAGTCGAGTGCTCTATAGTGATTTGTGTTTTGTATGGTGCTCTATAGTGACTGTTGTTAGGTAGGATGCTCTATAGTGACAGTTGTGTAGAGGACTCTAAAGTGACTGTTGGGTAGGTCGTCTGTAGTGACTGTTGTTGGGTCAGTGCTCTATAGTCACTCTACAGTCACTATGCAGCACCCCACTTAGCAGCCGTCAGTCTTCAGCACCTCACACAGTAGTAGTCTTTATAGAACACCCAACACAGTAACAATCACTATAGATCAATGTATTTAACAACAGACTCTCTAGAGCACCCAACAGTCAATGTAGAGCACCCTACCTAACAACAGTCCGTACAGAGCTTCTCCCCCAAAACAGTCAGTATAGAGCACCTCCAAAACAACAGTCTCTATAGAGTATCTAACCAATAACAGTCACTATTGAGCACCTAACAAACAGCTTTCACTATAGAGCACTCTAACAAACAACAGTAACTATAAACCACCACAAACAACAAGTCAGTATGTGCACAGTATCCACCTGTCACTTTTGATCACATATCCAACAATGGTCACAATAGTGTACTTTACCCAGCAACAGTCACTATAGAGCACCGCCTCAAACAATAATCACTGTAGAGCACCCTACCCAGTAACAGTCACTATGGAGCACCTACCAAAAACAGTCAGTGTAGATCACCCTTTCAAACAACAGTCACTCTAGAACACCCTACCCCACAACCATCACTACAGAGCACGCTTCCCAGCAGCAGTCACTATAGAACACCTTACCCAGCAACAGTCACTATAGAGCACTGTACCCAACAACCGTCACTATTTTTACTCCACCCTACAGCAGTCAGTTGAAAGCACACTATCGAACAACTGTCAGTATAGAGCACCTAACCTACAACAGTCATTATACAGCACCTACATAAGAAGAGTCACTATAGAGCACCCTACCAAACAACAGTCACTATATGGCATCCTATCCAACATTAGTCATTACTGAGCACCTATTGAACAACAGTCACTATAGAGCACCTACCCAACAACAGTTATTATTAAGCCCTCCAGAAAAAAACTTTTACTATAGAGCACTTTACCCAACAAAAGTCACTATTGAGCACCCTACCTAAGAATAGTCACTATAGAGCACCCTACCCAACAACAGTCACTATCAAGCACTCTACTCAATAAGAGTCACTGTAGAGCACTATGCACAACAACAGTCACTATCTAGAGCACCCTACACAGTAACAGTCACTATAGAGCACTCCACCCAACAACAGTCACCATAGAGCAACATACACAACAACAGACTCTATAGAGCATTTTACTGAACGACAGTCACTATAAAGCACCTACTCAACAACAGTAACTATAAAGCATCCCACCCAACAAGTCACCATAGATTACCTACCAAACACCAGTTACTATAGAGCACTCTAACCAACACCAGTCAGCATAAATCACCCCACCCATCAGCTGTTACCCCACCCAGCAACAGTCACTATAGAGCACCATGCCAACCGTCACTATACAGCAGTCTAACCAACACCAGACACTAAAGGGTATTTTTTTCATCATGAGTCACTATGGAGCACCTATGCAACAAGAGTTACTATAGAGCAGCACAGCCAATAACAGTCATAATAGAGCACCAACCTAACAATAGTTACTAAAGATCTCCCCATGCAGCAACAGTCACTGTAGAGCACTCTATCCAACAACAGTCTATAGAGCACCGTACAGAGCAACAGTCACTATAGAGCACATACCCAACAACAGTCAGTTTAGAGCACCCCACCAACAACAGTCACTATACAGCACCAACCCAAAAATAATTAGTGTAGAGCACCCTACCCAGGAAGAATCACTTTAGAGAACCATATCCCAAAACAGTCAGTATAGAGGACCATACCTAGCAACAGTCACTGTAGAACACACTAACAACAATGGTCAGTATGGAGCACTACCCAGAAAAAGTCATTATATTGCACCATACACAACAACAGTCACTATAAAGAACCCTACCTAGCAAGAGTCATTGTAAAGCACTTCTTTCAACAACAGTCATTTATAGAGTACTCTCCTCAACATTAGTCACTATAGAGTACTCTCAACAACCGCCACGTTAGTCTCCACCCACCAACAGTCTCCTATAGAGCATTGTACCGAACAACTCTTATTATAGAGCAACCCACCAAACAACAGTCAGTATAGAACACCTAGCCAACAACAGCCACTTTAGAGCAACCTACTCAGCAACAGTCACTATAGAGCACATATTCAACATCAATCAATATAGTGCACTCTACACATCAACAGTCACTATAAATCACATAACTTCACTCACAACAGCCACTATAGTGCACACTTCATGGCAATAGTCACTACAGAGCACCTATCCAACAACAGTCACTATAGAACATTCTACCCAACAACAGTAAATATAGACGACCCTACCATAAACCGTCACTATAGAGCACCCTACCCAGCAACAATATATATATAGCACCCTCGAGGCAACAGTCACCATAGAGCACTCTACCCAGTATCAGTCACTATGGAGTACTCTACCCAGCCACAGTCACTATAGGGCACCATACACAACAGTCTGCATAGAGCACTCCACCAAACAACAGTCAGTTTAGAGCACCCTACCCAACAACAGTCACTATAGAGCACATACCCACCAACAGTGACTATGCAGTAACTACTCAAAAACAGTCCCAAATGGCACGCTATTCAACAGAAGTCAATATCGAGGACCTACCCATAGAACAGTCACTGTCGAGCCCTCTACTTAGCAAAAGTCACTATAGAGGACTCTACCCAACAACAGTCACATTATAGCACCTTACCCAAGAACAGTCACTAGAGCACACAACCCAACAACACTCACTAAACAGCACATATGCAACAACCGACACTATAGAGCACCTAGCCAACAACAGTAACTATAGGGTACATACCCAGCAACAGTCACTATAAAACATTCTATTCAACTGCCGTAAATATGGACGACCCTACCACCAACTGTCATTATAGAGCACCCTGCCCATCAACAATGTCTATAAAGCACCCTGCGAAGCAACAATAACCATAGAGCACTGTACCCAGTATTAGTCACTATAGAGTACTCTACACAGACACAGTCACTATAGAGCACCCTACACAACAACAGAAAATATAGAGCACTGAACCAAACAACAGTCACTATAGAGCACATACCCACCAATAGTGACTATACAGTATCTACCCAAAACTAGTCACTGTAGAGCACGCTATTCAACAGAAGTCAATATAGAGGACCTACCAATAGAACAGTCACTGTAGAGCCCTCTACTCAGAAAAAGTTACTATAGAGGACTGTACCCAACAACAGTCACTACTAGAGCACCTTACCCAAGAAAAGTTACTATAGAGCACACGACCCAACAGGACTCACTAAACAGCACCTATGCAACAACAGACACTATAGAGCTCCTAGCCAACAACTGTAACTATAGGGCACATACCCAACAACAGGCACTATTGAGCACTTTCTTCAATAACAGTCAGTATACAGCACCCTACTTAACAACAGTCACTATAGAGCACTTCACCCAACAGCAGATACACAGGAACGCAACACCACACAAACATTCCGCAGTGCAGACCACTGACACAAACACACCACTCACCACAAACACAAACTGCAGGGCTAACACACTTAACAAAGACACACACCACTGACCACACTCACACTCTGCAGTGCATACACCTTACACAGACACACACCACTTATCACAGAAACACACACGAACTTCGCAGTGCACACACCTGACAGAAACACAACCCACTCATTATACACACACACTACACAGGGTACACACATCACAATGACACACTCCACTTACCAAACACACAATCCACAGTACAGACACCAAACACAGATATAAGACTTACCTCAAACACTACACAGTGCCTCCACTCAAACAGAAACACAGCACCCACTGAACACAAAATCCAAAGGGCAGACACTTTACATAGACACAGACCACTCACCACACACATTTCTCACACACTGCACTGTGCATACAACTCACACAGACACACACCACTCATCACACACACAATCCAAAAAGCACAAACCTCACACATACACACAACTCACCACACACACATTCTCCACAGTGCACACACCTTATACAGAAACACACCATGCACTCCAAACACTCTACACACAATTTACAGTGCACATTCCTCAGACACACACCACTCACCACACACACACAACCCAGAATACACATCTCACAGAGAAACAGCAAGCATCACACAAACTCCACAAACACACACCACAATGCACACACATCACACAGACAAACACCATTTACATGACAGGTTACACACAATGCAGACACCGCACACTGTCACGCACCACTCACCCACACACTCAACACACACTAAGTGTTCACATTTCACACAGACACACACCACTCAGCACACACTCTCCACAGTACACACACTTCACACTAACACAAACTGCAGAACACACACAGACTGCAGGGTGCACACACCTCACACAGACACACGACATACCATGCACGGAGAATTTACATTGCACAAACCTCACACAGACACACAGCACTCACCATACACTCAAAATTTACAGTGGGCAAACCTGAAACAGACACACACCACTCAACACACAAACAGACACAAACTGCACAGTGCACACACCTCACTCAAACACACACCACTCACCATACACACACTACACAGTACACACACCTCACACCAACACACCACTCACCAAATACAGAATGGACAGTGCATACACCAAACACAGATGCACCACTTACCACACACACTACAAAGTGCACTCTCCTCACAAAGACACACAAAACCCACTGCACACACATTCCAAAGTGCAGACACTCCACAGACACATGCCACTTACCACACACACCCCACACACACTCCATTGCACATACACCTCGCACAAACGCACACCACACACCACACAAACCCCCAAAAACTGCACATTGCACACACTTTACACAAACACACACCACTCATTATACACACAAACAACAGAGGGTAGACGCCTCACACAGACACACACCAGTCAACAAACATATAATCCTCAGTGCAGACACCAAACACAGACATAAGACTTACCACACACACTACACAGTGCACTCACTACACACAGAAACACACCTCCCACTGAACACAATCTAAAGTGCAGACACTCCACACAAACACACCACTCAACACACACGCTCCACGTACACTCCAGTGGGCGTACACCTCACACAGACACACACCAAATAACACACACACTTTACTCACACACTCCACATAGCACAAACCTCACACAACACAAAACTCATATCACACACTCTCCACATTGCACACACCTCACACAGACACATCCCACTCATCACACACACAATCCACAGTGGACAGAATTTACACATACACACAACTCACCACACATACACCCTCCACAGTGCACACACCTTACACAAAGTCACACCATGCACTCCACACACTCGACACGCAGTCCACAGTGCACATACCTCAAACATACACCCCTCACCGCACTGAAAAACACGAGAGAATACAGACATCTCACAGAGACACACAGCATGCACCACAGAAATTCCACAATTATCAGAATGCACAAATATCACACAGACAAATACCAATCACCTGACAACTTATACACCATACGGACACTTCACACTGTCAGTCATCAGTCACCACACACACTAAACACACAAACTCAGTGCAGACATTTCACACAAATACACACCACACAGAACACAAACTCCACAGTGCTGACACCTCACACAGACACAGAGCACTCACCATACGCACACACTCCATAGTGCACGCAACTCAAAGAGTCACACAATACACATGCACACACACTTTAAATTGAAAACACCTCACACAGACACAAGACTAACCAGACACACTATGCAGTAAACACTCCTCACACAGACACACAACACTCATACACACATTCCACAGCGCAGACACCTCACACAGAGACATACCATGCATTCCACACACTCCACACACAATCCACAAAGCACATATCTTAGACATACACCACTCACCACAATCACACACACTCCTGAATACACACACCTCAGAGAGACACACAGCATGCACCACAGCCATTCCAAAAACACACACCACAATGCACACACATCACACAAACACCAATCACCTGAAACCTTATCCACAATGCAGATGCCACACACTGTCACACACCAGTAACTACACACCCTCAACACACACACTCAGGGCACACACTCCACATAGCACAAATTTCACAGAAACACACCATTTACCACACACACTGCACAGTGCACACATCTGACACAGACACACACCTCTGACCACACACATATTACATTGCACACACCGCACAGAAACACACCCCACAAACCACACAAACACACACTGCACTGTGCACACACCAACTGAAACACACACGACTCACCACACACACACACTACACAGTGAACACATCACACACAGAAAGACAATACTCACCAAATACACACTCCACAGCGCACACACCTAACATAGAAATATGAATCACTACACACTACACTGTGCACTCAACTCACACAGATACACACCAGTTATTGCACACACATTTCAAAGGTTAGACATTCCACACACCCCATTCACCACACACTGCACACACACTCCATTGTGCACACACTTCAAACAGACACACACCACACAGCACACAAACACACACACTGCAGAGTGCATGCACTTCACACAGACACATACCACTCAATACACACACACTGCACTGTGCACACACGTAACCCAAACAAACACCACTCACCATACACACCCAGTACACTGTGCACACACATCACACAGACACACAAGACTCACCACTCGCACAAACTCCACAGTGCATAAACCGTACACAGAGACACACCACTCACCACAAACACAGTGTGTGCATTGCAAAAATCTCACACAGACACGAGTCACTCACTGCACACACTCTTCACATTGCACACACCACAGAGGGACAAACACCAATCAGCACACACGCTCTACACACACTCCACTGTGCACACACCTCATGCAGACACTCACCAGTTACCAGGCACACAATCTCTACAGTGCACACACCTCACACATACACATCACGCAAAACACAAAGTCCATAGTGCAGACACCTAGCGCAGACACACATCACTTACCACACACACTGCACAGACTCCACTGTACATACATATCACACACACACCACTCACCACACACATAATACTCCACAGTGCACACATTTGACAGAGACAAAAACCACTAAAAAAACACTTTACACTTCACACAACTCACAGAAACACAAAGCAGTCACCAGACACACTCCCCATAGTGCACACACCTCACACACACACCACTCAGGAAACACACACCCCACATTGAAGAAACTTCATACAGTCACACAATTGACCACACACACTACACAATAAATGCATTTTACACAGACACACAACAATCACCACACACACTCCGCAGTGCAGACACCTCAAGCAGGCACACCACTCACCCCAAACACACACAGCAAATTGAACACACCTCACAAAGACACGCATCACTGACCGCACACACACTCCACAGTGCATACACCTCACACAGACACACACCACTATCCACACAAACACACACAAACTTAACAGTGCACACAAATCACACAAACAAACACCACTCATCATACACACACAATACACAGTGCACACACCTCACACAGACACACACCACTCACCAAACACACAATCCACAGTGCAGACATGAAACACAGACATACCACTTTCAGCACAAACTACACTGTGTACTCAGAGCACACAGACCCACACCACACACCACACACACTCCACACACATTCCACTAAACATGCACCTCACACAGACACAAACCATTTAAAACACACACTTCACACACAAACTGCACATTGCACAAACGTCACAGAGACACCAAACTCAACAGACACTCTTTATATGCACACATTTTACACAGGCACAAACCACTCAAGACACACACTCCACAGTGCAGACATTTCACATCTACACGCAACTCACCACACACACTCCCTCTACACTGCACACACAGTACACAGGGACACACGATGCACTCCACACACTTCACACGCAATACACAGTGGACATTTCTCATACTACACTCACCAAACTCACAGACACTCCAGAGTACACACATCTCACAGAGACACACAGCACGCACCACAAAAACAACCCACACATCAAACACCAATCACCTGACACCTTATTCACAATGCAGACACCTCACATTGTCACACACCAGTCACCAAACACACTCAACACACACACTCAGTGCACATATTTTACACAGACAGACACCACTTAGCACACACATTCCACATTGCACACACCTCACATAAACACACACTGTAATACACACACTCCACCGTTCACTCACCTCACATAGACACACACCACATGCCATGCGGAGACTCCACAGTGCACACATCTTACACAGACACACAACACTTACTATGTGCACATACACCACAATGCACACGCCTCCAGCAGACACACACTACTCACGACACTCACACTTTATTATGAAGACACCTCACACAGTCACAAGACTGACCACACACTATACTCAGCAAACACACATCACACAGACACACAACACTCAGCACACACACATTCTGCAGTGCAGACACCTCACACAGGCACACAACTCACCAGAAACACACTGCACTGTGTGCACACCTCAAAAAGACACCCAAAGCTGACCAAACACACAGTCCTCAGTGCACACACCTCACACAGAAACACACCACTCACCACAAAATTACACACAAACACATTGCACACACCTCAAACACACTCCATACACCATACACACACTACACAGTGCACACACCACACACAGATAATTCTCAAAAAACACACATTCCAAAGTTCAAACACGTAGAACAGTGATATGAATCACTACACACACAACACAGTGCACTCACGTTATACAGACACACACCACTCACCACACACAATCCACTGTGCACACACATTACACAGACACACACCACTGAATACACAGAAATAACGCCCACACTCCACATAGCACACACAGTATACAGACGCAAAACTAAACACACACACACTCTCCACAGTGTACATACCTCACACAGACTCACACCACTCATTACACACAAACTCCACATTGCACACACCTCACACAGACTCACATTACTCACCAAACACACATTTCGCAGTGCTCATACCTCACACAGCCACATGACTCACCAGAATCACAAACTGCACAGTGCATACACCTAACTGAGACACACAACACTCACCATACGCATTCCACAGTGCAGACACCTTACACAGTTATACCACTCACCACACAATCACACACTCCACAGTGCACACACCTGACACTGTCACACACATTTATATACATGCACATATTTTACAGTGCTCTCATCACACGCAGACACACACCACACACCAGGCAAACTTACACACTGCACTGTGCACACACCTTGCCCAAACACACCCCACTCTTCATACACACACTATGCAGTGCACACACCTCTCACAGACACACAAGATTCTCCACATGCACACACTCCACAGTACAAGAAACTCACACAGACACACACCACTCACCACACACACACTCTGCACTATACAAAAACCTCACACAGACACAAGTCACTCACCAAAGACACTCTTCACAGTGCACATACCTCACACAGCCACACACCACTCACTACACACACTCCACAGTCCTAACACCTCACAGTGACACAGACCAATCAGCACACACACACTCCACTGTGCTCACACCTCATGCAGACACACACTGCTTAACATGCACACACTATCCACAGGGCACACAACCTAAACAGACACACAACACGCAACACACACACTCCAGAGTGCAGACACCTAGCACATCCCCACACCACTTACCACAAACCCTGCACACTCACACACCACTGTGCATACATCTCACACTCCACTGTGCATACATCTCACACAAACACACACCACTCATCACACGCACACTACATAGTGCAAACACCTCACAGGCACACAATACTTTCCACACAGACACTCCACAGTGCAGACACCTCACACAGAAACACACCAGTCACCACACACACTCCACACACACACTCCACAGTGCACACACCTTATTCAAACACACACCACTCACACATCAAAGAGTGCACACAACTCACACAGCCACACCACCCAACACCGACATAACACTCCACATTGCACACATTTCACAGAGATACACACCACTTACCAAACACACTCACTCAGTGTACATATTTCACAATGGAACTTCTCACTCACCACACACACACGTTATGGTGCAGACCTTACACAAACACACACTACAGACAACACACACACTCCACATTGCACACAACTCACATAGACACACAAATTTTCAGACACACATACTACACAGTGGACACACCTCACAAAGACACACACCTCTCACCACATACACACACTGCAAACTGCACAAACCTCACAGACACATGCCATTCATGGCACACACACTTCACAGTGAATACACCTCATGAAGAAACACTACTGACCACACACACTACCCAGTGAACACACATAACAGAGACACAAAACACTCACCACACACATATTTTACAGTGAAGACACCTCACACAGGCACACACCACTCAGCACATACACACTCCGCAGTGCACACAACTGACACACACACTTTTGACCACACACAAACTCCATGGTGCATGCACTGCACACAAACACCACACACCGCACAAACACGCACACTGAACTGTGCACACAAGTATCCCAAACACACACCGCTAACCATACACACACACTGCACAGTTCACAAACTTCCACAGACACACACCACTAAGCACACACAAACTCCATAGTGTAGGAACCTCACAAAAACAGACCACTCACCACCCACACACTCTGCACAGTGCAAAAGTTTCACAGAGACACAAGTCATTCATTCCACACACTTCTTACAGCACACACCTTAAGCAGACACACACCACTCACCGCAAAAACACACTTCACAATGTACACAACTCTCAGGGACACACACAAATCAGCACAAACACACTTCACCATGCACACAACTCACGCAGACACACACCACTTACCACACACACTCTTTGCATTGCACATACCTCACACAAGCACACGTGCAACACAAACTCCAGAGTGCAGACACCTAGCACAGACACAAACCACTTACCACACACATTGCACACTCAAACTCCACTGTGCGTGACTCTGACAAGCAAACAACACTCATAACACGCATACAACACAGTGCAAACACTTTACACAGGCACACACCACTTACCATGCACAAACTCCACAGTGCAGACACCTCACACAGACACATACCAGTCACCAGCCACACTACAAACATATACTTCACAATGCACACACCTTAGAAAGACACGTACCCATCACACACTAAAGAGTGCATACAACTCACAGTGACACACAACAGTCACCACACACATTTCACAGTGTGAAAACCTTACACAGGCACACACTACACATTAAACACTCACTCCAGAGTTTACACAACTCACACAGACACCCAGCAATCACCAAACACACCATAGTGCACACACCTCACACACATATTACTCACAACACATACTCCACATTGAAGAAATCTCATAAAGACACACGACTGACCAAACACTGCACAATAAATAAACAAGTTTCACATAGAAACACAACACTCACGAAACACACATTCTGGAGTGCTGACCCCTCACACAGGAACACCACTCACCACAAACACTGCACAGTTAATACACATCACAAAGTCACACACCACTGACCACACACTCACTCCACAATGAACACACCTCACCCAGACACACACAAGTCACCACACAAACACATAAAACTGCGCAGTGCACACACATCACGCAGCCACACACTACTCAGCATACACACACATTACAGAGTACACACACCTCACACAGGCACACAAAACTCACCAAACACACAATCCACAGTGCAGACACCAAACACAGACATACCCCTTGTCACTCACACTGCATAGTGCTGTCACCTCACACAGACACACACCATCCACTGCACACACAATCCAAATTGCAGACACTGCACACAGACATACACCGCTCACCACACACAGTCCACACACACTCCACTGTCTTACACCTCAAACAGACACACACCACTTGATATACACAGTTTACACACACTCCACATAGCACAAACATCACACAGACACAAAACACACACTCTCCACAGTGCACACACCTCACACAAACATGCACCTCTCACCACAAACACAATTCAAAGTGAAGACACTCTGCACTCACACGCCACTCACTACACACACTCCATACACACTCCACTGTGCACACACCACTCAATACAAACATTTAATGCACACACTCCACATGGCATACACATTACACAAACACAAAACTCATCACACAGTCTCCACTGTTCACAAACCTTACACAAGCACACACCACACATCATACACAAACTCCACAGTGCACACACCTCACACAGACACCCGCCACTCACCACACACACATTCCACAGTGCACACACCTCACACAGAAACACAACACAGAGTCCTTGGACTCCAAACATAATCCGCAGTGAAGATACTTCAGAAACCCACCACTCATTACACAGAATCTCCACAACACACACCTCACAGAAACACACAGCACACACAATAAATACTCCACAAACACACACCACTATGTACCCACATCACACAGCCAAACACCAATCACTTGGCACCTTATTCACGATGCAGACACCTCACACTGTCAGACCCTAGTCACCACAGACACTAAACACACTCACTCAGTGCACACATTTTATTCCAACATACACCACTTACCAAACACACACTCCACAGTACACAGATTTCACACAAACACACATGGTAGAGCACACACGAACTCCAGAGTTCACACACATCACACAAGCACACAGGGTAGAACACACACACTACACAGTGCACACACCTCACACAGACATACACCACATACCACGCAAAGGGACTCCACAGTGCACATCTCACAGAGACACACAGCACTCATCATACACACACACATTCCACAGTGCACACACTTCAAACAGACACAAGCTACTCACGACACACACACTTTACAGTAAAAAAGCCTCACACAGACACAAGACTGAAAGCACACACTACGCAGGACACACACCTCACAGAGACACACAACACTCACCACACAAATATTCCACAGTGCAGACACCACATACAGGCACACGACTAACCAGAAACACACACTACACAGTGAGCACACCTCACAAAGACACACACGACAGACCAAAAATCTTTTCACTGCACACACCTCACACAGAAACACACCACTCACCATACACACTACACAGTGCAAACACCACACACAGAAAGACAATACTCACCAAACACACACACTGCAGTGCAGCAGCTAACACAGATATACCACTCACCACACACAATACACAGTACACTCCACTCAGACACACGTCACTTGCCACACACAATCCAAAGTGTAGACACTCTGCACACACACCATCAATACACACACTCCACACACACTGTGCTGTGCACACACCTTACACAGTTACACACCACTAAAAAGAGACAATGCACAAACTCTACATAACACACACATCACAGAGAAAGAAAACTCACCAAGGTGCACACACCTCACACAAACATACACCACTCATTGTACACACACATTCCACAGTGCACCCGCCTCAAAGAGACACACACAAATCAGCACACACACTCCACTGTGCACACACCTTAGACACACAGCACTTACCAAGCACACATGTCCCACAGTGCACAGACCTCACACAGAAACACACCACGCCGCACACAATCCAGAGTGCAGACAGCTAGCAAAGACACATACCACTTACCACACAATGAACACTCACATTTCACTGTGCATATATCTCACAGAGACACACACCACTCATCACACGCACTCTATGCAGTGCAAACACTTCACACAGGCACACACTGCTCACCACACACACACTCCACAATGCTGTCTCCTCACACAGGCACACACTATTCACCACACACACTCCACACACATACTTTACAGTGGATACACCTTAAACAGACATGCACCACTCCCACATTAGAGTACACACAACTAATACAGACACACCATTCACCAAACACATAACAATCCACAGTGCACGCATTTTACACAGACACACACCACTCACCAAACACACCCTCCACCGTTTACACAACTCACACACACAGCTGTTGACACACACACTCCATAGTCCACACACCTCACACACCCACCACTCATGAAACACACACTCCACATTTAAGAAACCTCATACAGACAATTGAGTGACCACACACACTACACAGTAAATACATTTCACACAGACACAAAACACACACCACACACACCTTCCGCAGTGCAGAACCCTCACAGAGGCACACCACTCACCACAAACACACACTGCACAGTGAACACACCTCACAAGACACACACCGCTGACCACACACACACCTTCCACAGTGTACACACTTCACAAAGACACACACCACTTACCACAAAAACACACAAACTTCACAGTGCCACACCTCACACAAACACACACCACTCATTATAGACACACGTTACAAATTGCAAACACCTCACACAGTTATGCACCACTCACCACACAATCCACAGTGCAGACACCAAACACAGACATACTACTTACCACACACACTACACAGTGCACTCACCTCACACAGACACACACCACTTAATGCACACACAATTCAAACTGCAGACATTCCACAGAAACACAACACTGATGACACACACTCCACACACGCACCACTGTGCATACACCTCACACAGACACACACCACTTAATACATACACTTCACAAACACATTCTACATTCCAAAAGCATCACACAAACACAAACTCAACACACAATCTCCACAGTGCACAGAGCTCACACAGACACACACCAGTCACCACACAAACACCAACTGCACAGTACCACATTTCACTCAAATACACCACTCACCATAGACATCCGTTACACAGTGAAAACACCTCACAGAGTCACACACCACTTACCACACAATCTACAGTGCAGACATTAAACACAGACATACTGCTTACCACACACACTACACAGTGCACTCATCTCACACACACACCACTCATCACACACAATCCACTGTGCACACATTTAACACATATACACACCCTCCACAGTGCACAAACTTTCCACAGTGTTCACAACTTCTGCAGAGACACATCATGCCCTCCACACACTCCACACAGAATCCACACATACTCACACCTCACACATACTCCACTCTCCACTCTCACAAGCACTTCAGAGTACACACACCTCACAGTGACACACAGCACACACCAAACAAACTCCATGAACACACACCCAAATTTATACACTTTAATAAGACAAACATCAATCTCCTGATGCCTTATCCACAATGCAGACATCTCACACTGTCACACACTAGTCACCACACAGATTCAACAGACACACTCAGTGCACACATTTTACACAGACACACCTCTCAGCACACACATTTTACAGTGCACACACCTCACACAGGCACTGTAGAACACACACACTTAACAAATCACACACCTCACATGAACACACACCACATGCCATGCATAGAGACTCCACAGTGCACACACCCCAAACAGACACACACTACTCACGAAACCCACACTTTACAATGAAGACACCTCAGGGAGACACAAGACTGACCACACAAACTACACTGTAAGCACACCACACACAGACACACAAAACTCACCACCCACACATTTTACACTGCAGACACCTCACACAGGCACACTACTCACCAGAAACACACACTGCACAGTGGGCACAGCACACAGAGACCCACCCCACTGACCACACACAGTTTTCAGTGAACACACAACACACTGAAACACACCACGCACCACCAAAACACACACAAACTACACAGTGTACACACCTCACACAAACCCACGCCACTTACCATACACTTACTACACAGTGCACACACCACACACAGATTAACAATACTGACCAAGCACACACTGCACAGTTCAGACACCTTACACAAACATATTACTCACCACAGACAATACACAGTGCACTCATATAACACAGGCACACACCACCCACTGCACACACAATCCACAGCGCAGACACCAAACACAAAAATACCACTTGCCACACACAATTTACAGGGCGATTACCACAGACACACACCACCAATTGCACACACAATGCAATGTGCAGACACCCAACACAGACACACACCATTCACGAAACACACTTCATACACACTCCACTGTGCATACACCTCACACAAACACACACCACTTAATACACAAATTTTTAAACTCCATACACCTCACCCATAAACACAACTTATCACACACACACCCTCCACAGTGCACACACCTTACACAGAGACACACCATGCACTCCACACAATCCTCACAAAATCCAAGGTGCACATTCCTCAGACACACACCAGTCATCACACAGAAATTTCACAACAGACAATTCACTGAGACACACAGCATGCACAACACAAATTTTACACACACACACCACAATGCACACACATCACACAGGCACACACAATTACCTCACCACTATTTACAATGCAGACACCTCACACTGTCACCACACACACGCAACAAATAGTACACACATTTCACACAGACACACACCATTCACCACACACACTCCACAGTACACAGGCCTCACATAAACACACACTGAAGAACACACACACCACAGTGCACACACCTCACACAGACACACAACTCTCCAGACACACATACTACACGTGAACACGCCTCCCAAAAACATCACTCACAACACACAACACACACTGCACAGAACTCACACAGATACACACCACTCATGACACACACACTCCAGAGTAAAGACACCTCATACAGGAACACTAAGAAACACACACACTGCACATTGAACACTCCTATCAAAGACACACAACACTCACCACACCCAATCCACAGTGCAGACACCTCAAAAAGGCACACCACTCATCACAAACTCACACTTCATAGTGCACACACTTTACACAGAAACACACCTATGACAACACACACACTACACAGTGCACACACCTGACACTGACACACACCTCTGACAACACAATGATCCTCTGCAGTGCACAAACCACACACAGACACACACCACACACCGCACAAACACACACACTGCACTGTGCACACAGCTATTCCAAACACACACCAATAAAGACACACACTCCACAGTGCACAAACCTCACACAGACACACACCACTCACCACACACACATTCTGCACAGAGTGAAAACCTCACACAGAAACAAGTCACTCACCACACACACTTTTCAGTGCACAAACCTCACACCGACACACACCACTCACTACACACATTCTACAGTGCACAAACCTCACAGGGACAAACACCAATCAGCACACACTCCACCATGCACGCACCTCATGCAGACACACATCACTTACAACGTACACACTCCCTGCAGTGCACACATCTCACAAAGAAACACCACACAACACACACACTGCAGAGTGCAGACACCTAGCACAGAAACACAACACTTCAGAAACTCATAGAACACAGTGCACACACATCACGGATACACACACAACTTATTATGCACACACACTCCACAGTGCACACACTTCACACAGACACACCACGCAACACATACATAACAGAGTGCAAACATGTAGCCCCGACACACACCACTTACCACACACACTGCAAAATTACACTCCATTGTGCTTACATCTCACACAGACACACAACACTCATCACATGCATACTACACAGTGCACACACCTCACATAGGCACACACCACTCAACACACACACACACCACAGCGCAGACACCTCACACAAACACACACCAGTCACTACACACAACTCAATGGCGCACACAGTTTAAACAAAAGCGCACAACTTACACATGAAAGAGTGCACACAACTCACATAGACACACCACTCAACACACACATAACACTCCACAGTTCACAGATTTTACACAGACACACAGCACTCACTAAACACACACTATACAGTTCACAGAACTCACACGGACATATATTAGTTACCACACACTTTATAATGCACACATTTTACAATGACACAAACCACTCAGCACACAGACTCCACAGTGCACACACCTTACACAAACACTGTAGAACACACACATTTTGCAATGCACACACCTCAATCAGACACACATCTTATAACAAGCACAGTGACTCCACAGTGCACCCACCTCAAACAGACACACAACACTCAACATACACAAACACTCCAGAGTGCAGAAACTTGGCACAAACACCACTTACCACACAGACTTCACAGTGCACAGACCTCACACAAACACACACTGAGAAACACACACACTACACAGTGCACACTCATCACACAGACACATACAACTCTCCAGACACACATATTACACAGTTTACGCACCTAATAAAGACACACAGCACTCACCACAAACTCACACTTTACATTACACAAACCTCACACAAACACACACCACTCATGACACACACACTTCACATTGAAGACACCTCATAAACACTACTCACCACACACATTACACAGTAAACACACCTAACAGTGATGCAGAACACTCACCACACATATTTCACACTGCAGCCACCTCACAAAGTGACAATACTCAACACAAACACACTCTACAGAAAACACACCAGACAAAAACACACACTTGTTACCAACAACACACAATCCTCAGTGCACACACCACACACACCACACACAAACACACACCACACACCACACAAACACAGAAACTGCACTGTACACACACCTAACACAAACACACACCACTCAAATACACACACACTACACAGTGCACACACTTCACTCAGACACGCAAGATTTACCACACAGACACCACAGTGCAAAAGCCTCACACGGACACACAAGACTCAACACACTCACACTCCTCAATGCACACACCTCACAGAAACACACACCAATCAACACACACATGGCGTGCACATACGTTATGCAGACACACACACCACTTAACACGCACACACTCTCCACAGTGCACACACTTCACACAGACACACACCATGCAATGCACAAACTCTAGAGGGCAGACACCTAGCACAGACACACACAACTTACAAAACACACTGCATTCTCACACTCCACTGTGCATATATTTAACACAGACACACACCACTCATCACAGGCAAACTGCACAGTGCACACACCTTACACAGTCACACACCACTCACCACACACACATTTCACGTGCAGACACCTCACACAGACACACAGCAGTCACCACACACACTCCACAGGGCAGACCCCTCACGCAGATACACAGCAGTCACCACACAGACTCCACACACATACTCCACAGTTCACACGCATTAAACAGACATGCACCACTCACACATTCAAGAGTGCACACAACACACACATACACGCCACTCACAACACACATAACACTTCACAGTACAATGTAAATACATTTCACACAGAAGCACAACACTCATCACACACATCTCAGTGTGCAGACACTTCAAGCAGGCACACTACTCACCACAAATTTACACTGCACAATGAGCACACCTCTCAAAGACACACACCACTGACCACACACACACTCCACAGTGCAAACAACTCACCTTGTATAGTGTTATTACTCATTTATTTCCTTTATATTATCCTATATATATATTCATACATTAGTTTATATAATTAGATCTGAAGCATATCATACCACTTCAGTTATTTCCATATATACATATATATATATACACACACTCATATATACAATTAAATCTTAGTTAATAGTTGGAGGAGAGCCTGGAGCAGACACAGTACAGAGCATGAAATAAGGAATAAACAGCTGGCCGGGTGCAGTGACTCACGCCTGTAATCCCAGCACTTTGGGAGGCCGAGGCGGGTGGATCACGAGGTCAAGAGATCAAGACCATCCTGGTCAATAAAAAAAAGAAAAATCCACCTCACACAGACGCACATCACTCACCACACAAACACACACACTACACAGAGGAAACATTACACTAACACACACCACTCAACATACAAACACACTACACAGTGCACACACCTCACATAGTCACACACCACTCACCAAACACACAGTCCACAGTGCAGACACCAAACACAGACATACTACTGACCACACACACGACACAGTGCACTCACCTCACAAAGAAACACAACACACACTGCACATACAATCCAAAGTGCAGACACTCCACACAGACACACACAACTCACCACACGTACTTCACACACTTCACTGTGCATATACCTCACCCAGTCTCACAATGCTAAAAACACATATTATATGCACATCCTTCACATAGCACAAAACTCACACAGACACAAAACTCAACAACACACTCTCCACATTGCACACACCTCACACAGACACACACAACTCATCACAAACTCCACCGTGTTCACACCACACATATACACACAACTCACAACATCCACATTCTCCACAGTGCATACATTTTACACAGAGACGCACCATGCACTCCACACACTCCACACACAATCCACAGTGCACTTACCTCAGACATACTCCACTCGCCACACTCACACACACTCCAGAGTACATACACCTTACAGAGACACACAGCATGCACCACACAAACTCCACAGAGACACGCCACAATGCACACACATCACACAAACACTGATAACCTGACAACTTATCCACAATGCAGACACCACACTGTCACACACCAGTCACCACACACAAAAAACAAACACACTTAGTGCACACATTTCACACAGACACACACCACTCAGCACACACACTGCACAGTGCACATGCCTCACACAAACACACACTGTAGGACACACACCCTACAGAGTACACACAGCTCAGACACACACTACTCATAACACACACACTTTACAGTGAAGACAGCTGACA
Organism: Leontopithecus rosalia; assembly: GCA_028533165.1. NCBI lineage: Eukaryota > Metazoa > Chordata > Mammalia > Primates > Cebidae > Leontopithecus > Leontopithecus rosalia. The sequence continues at coordinate 30,215,777 of CM052665.1, forward strand.
CAGACACAAGACTAACCACAAAAACTGCACAATAAACACACCTCATCCAAACAGAACTAACCACACACACATTTTGAGTGCAGAAATCTCACAGAAACACACGACTCACCGGAAACACATACTGAACAGTGTGCACACCACACAAAGCCACACACAACTGACCACACACACCTCAGTGCACACACTGCATAGAGACACACATCAGACACCACACAAACACACACTGCACTTTGCACACACCTAACTCAAACACACACCACTAACAATACACACAGTATTCAGTGCACAAACCTCACTAAAACACACAAGATTCACCACCCACACACTCCACAGTGCACAAACCTCACAAAGAGAAACACTACTCACATCACACACAGTCTGCACAGTGCAAAACCTCACCCAGACACACAGCACTCACCATACACACGTTTCACAGTTCAGAAGTATTACACAAACACACGACTCACCAGAAACACACACTGCATGGTGCGCACACCTCACAAATACACACAACACCAACCACACACATTTTTTGGGGACACACCGCATACAGACACACACCACACATGACACAAACACACACTGCACTTTGCACAATCCTTACCACAACACACACCACTAACTTATGCACACACTACTCAATGCACACACTTCACAAGGACACACAAGATTTATCACCCACACACTCCACAGTGCAAAAACCTCACACAGAAACACACTACTCACTTCACACACACTCTGCTCAGTGCAAAATTCTCACACATACTCACGTCACTCACCACACACACTTTTCAGAGTGCACACATTTTATACAGGCACACACTAGTCACGACACACACACTTTACAGTGAAGATAGCTCACAAAATCACAAGACTGACCACACACATTACACAGTAAACACACATCACCCAGACACACAACACTCATCACACCCATTCCACAGTAAACGCACCACACACAGGAATACACCACTCAGCAATCACACACTCCACGTTTTATACAACTCACACAAAAACACAGCAGTCACACACACACTCCATAGTGCACACACCTCACACACACAACTCATGAAACACACACTCCACATTAAAATATCTCAAACAGAGATGCAAATGATCACAAACACTATACAGTAAATACATTTCACACAGACATACAACACTCACCACACACATTCTGCAGTGCAGACATTGCACAGAGGCACAACAGTCACCACAAACAAACACAGCACAGTGAACAAACCTCACAAAGTCACTATAGAGCACCCTACCAATAACAAAAAGCACTTTACTCAATAACAGTCACTGTAGAGCACCGTGATAACAACAGTCACTATAGAGCACCCTACGCAGTAATAGTCACTATAGAGCAGTCCACCCAACAATCGCTATAGAGCACCCTAACAAAAAACAGTCCCTATAGAGCACCTACCAAACAAGAGTCACTATAGAGCACCCTACCCAACAACAGTCGCTATAAAGGACCCCCACCCCAAAACAGTCACTATAAAGCACCCTACCCAAAAGCAGTCACTATAGAGCACTCCAACCAACAACAGTCACTATAGACATTAACCAAACGACAGTCACTATAGACCACTCTACCCAAAAACAGTCACTATATAGCCCTCTCACCAACAACAGACACCATAGAGAACCTACAGTACAAGAGTCACTATAGATTATCTACCCAACAAGAGACCCTATGGAGCCCTTTACCCAACAACTGTCACTATAGATCACCATCACCAGTCGCTATGGAGCACCCTGAACATAAACAGTCACTATAAAGCACCTACCCAACCACAGTCACTATAGAAAACCTACCCAACAACAGTCACTATAGAGCACCCTACACAAGAACAGTCTCTAGATAGCAACGTACCCAACAGCAGTCATTATAGAGCACTCTACACAACAGTCACTACAGAACACTATACCCAAAAAAAGTCACTATAGAGCACCCTATGGAAAAAGAGTAATGATGGAGCAACCTACACAATAGTGTAGTGTGATACATCGTTACTGTTGTTGGGTTGGGTGCTCTATGGTGACTGGTTCTGGGTAGGGTGCTCTGTAGTGACTGTTGTTGCCTAGTGTGCTTTATATTGACTGTTGTTGAGTAGGTGCTCTATAGTGACTGTTGCTGGGAAGCATACTCAATAGTGACTATTGTTGGGTTGGGTGATCTATGGTGACTGTTGCTGCATAGATTACTCTATAATGACGGTTGTTGGGTATGTGCTCTATAGTCACAATTGCTCGGTACAAGGCTCTGTAGTGACTCTTTTTAGGTAGGTGGACTACAGTGACTCTTAATGGTTTGAGTAGTCTATACTGTTTGTTTTTGTTTAGTGTGCTTTATAAGTGACTGGGGTGGAGTTTTCTACAGTGACTTTTGTTGTGTAGACTCCTTTATATTGACTGTTGTTGGGTAGAGTCCTCTGTGGTGACTCTTGTTGGTTAGGGTGCTTTATAATGACTGTTGTTTAGAGTGTTATATAGTGACTTTTCTTCTGTAGGGTGTTCTATAATTAGTGTTGTTAGGTAGAGTGCTCTATTGTGACTCTTGTTGGGTGAAGGGCTTTACAGGGACTGTTGTTTCATAGGTGCATTATAGGGTCTGTTGTTGCATAGGGTGCTCCATAGTAACAGTTGTTGTGTAGGATTCTCCATAATGACAGTTGTTCAGTAGAGGCATCTATAGTGACTGTTATCGGGTATGTGCTCTATAGTGACTGTTGTTGGATTGGGTGCTTTATAGTGACTGTTCTTGGGTGGAGTATTCTATAGTGACTGTTGTTGGGTAGCATCCTCAATAGTGACTGTTACTGGGTGGGGTGCTCTATACTGACTATTTTGGGGTAGAGTGCTATAAATAATGACTGTTTTGAAGTACACTGGTCTTTAGCTACTGTTGTTAGGTAGAGTGTTTTATAGTGACACTTTTAGATTAAAGGGCTCTATAGTGACTGTTGTTGGGTAGGTCCTCTATAGTGACTGTTGCTGGGTAGGGTGCTCTATAGTTTCTGTTGTTGGCTATGTGCTCTATCGTGACTCTTGTTGGGTATTGTGCTCTCTAGTGACTGTTTTTGTGTGGTGTGCTCTATGGTGACTTTTGCTGGGTAGGGTGCTCATAAGTGACTTGTTTTGCTGGGTACTTTATGGTGACTTTTGTTGGGTAGGTGCTTTATAGTGACTGTTGCTCGGTAGTGTACTCTATATGGACTGTTGCTGGGTGGGGTGCTTTATGATGACTATTGCTGGGTAGAGTACTCTATAGTGATGGTTGTTCAATTGGTTCTCTAAAGTGATGATTACTCGGTAGGGGGCTCTATAGTGACTGTTGTTGGATGGGTGATCTATAGTGTTGGTGGTTTGTGAGGTGCTCTATAATGACTGTTGATCTTTAGAGTGCTCTATAAGTGACTGTTGTAAACTGGAGTTCTGTAGAGTGACTGTGGTTGTGTGGAGAGTTCAATAGTGACTCTTGTTTGGTAGGGTGCTCTATAGTTACTGTTGTTGGGTAGAGTGATTTTGAGTGACTTTTGTTGAATATTTTGTTCTGTTGTGCTCTATAGCGACTGTTGTTGGGTATGTGCACTATACTGACCATTGTTAGGTTTGTGCTCTATAGTGAATGTTGTTTGGTAGGTGCTCTATAGTGACTGTGGTTGGGCAGGTGCTCTACAGTGAGTGTTGTTAGGTACAGTTCTCTATACTGACTGTTGTTTGGTGGGGTGCTCTCTACTAACTCTGTTTGGGTAGAGTTCTCCATAGGTGACTGTTGTTGCGTGAAGTGCTGTATAGTGACTTTAGCTTGGTAGGGTGCTCTATAGTGACTCTTGTTTGGTAGGGTGCTATATAGTAATTCTTGTTAAGTACAGTGCTCTATAGTGACCGTTTTTAGGTAGAATACTTTATGGTGACTGTTGTTGGGTAGGTGCTCTACAATGATTGTTGTTACGTAGGGTGCTCTATAGTGACTGTTGCTGGGTAGAAGGTTCTATAGTGTCTGTTTTTGGTAGTGTGATCTTAGTGATTGTTGCTGGGTAGGATGCTCTATAGTAACTGTTGTTGGGTTGTGTGCTTTATAGTGACTGTTGTTGGGTAGGTGCTCTACAATGAATGTTGATGTGTGGTGTACTCTATAGTGATGGTTGTTGGGTAGAGTACTCTGTAGTTTATTGTTGGGTGGAGTTCTTTATAATGACTGTTGTGTAGAGTACACCATAGTGATTGTTGTTGGGTATGGCGCTCTATAGTTACTTTTTGTTAGGTGCTCTATAGTGACTGCTGTTGGGTAGGGTGCTCTATAGCGACTGTTAATAGGGTGCTCTAATGTGACTGTTGCTGAGTATAGTACTCTATACTGTTCTTGGGTAGTTTCTCTGTAGTGACTGTTGATGATTAGGGTGCTTCATGGTGACTGTTGTTGGGTAGGTTCTCTACACTGACTGATGTTGGGTATGTGCTGTATAGTGGCTGTTGTATGGTAGGGTTCCCATAGTGAGTTTTGTTGGATAGGGTGCTCTATAGTACTGTTGTTGAGTAGAGTACACTATAGTGACTGTTTTTGGGTAGAGTGCTCTACTCTGACTGTTGTTGTTTAGGTGCTCTATGATGACTGTTTTTGGGTAAATGCTGTATTGTGACTGTTGTTGCTGGGGTGCTATATAGTTACTGTTGGTGGGTAGAATGCTCTATAGCGACTGTTCCTGGGTAGGGTGCTCTACAGTTACTGTAGCTGGATAGGTGTTCTTTGGTGACTATTGTTTGGTAGGTTCTCTATAATGACTCTTGTTGAGTGGGGTGATTTAGAGTGAATGTTGGGGAGATACTCTATAGACACTATTGTTGGGTGGGATGCTCTATGATAAACATTGTTGGGTAGGGTGCACTATAGTCACTGTGGCTGGTTAAAGCGCTCTTTAGTGACTGTCGCTGAGTAGGATGCTCTGTACTGAAGGTTGCTGAGTGGCGTGTTTATACTGACTGTCATTGGTTAGACTGCTTTATACTGACTGTTGTTGAGTAGGTAGTATATAGTGACTGTTTTTGGGTGGAGTCCTTTACAGTGACTGCTGTTGGGTAGGTGCTCTATAGTCACTGTTGTTTTTTAGAATTCCCTATAGAGTCTTTAATGGGTATGGTGCAGTATAGTGACTGTTGCTGGGTTGAGTTATCTATTGTGACTGTTGTTAGGTAGGATATTCTAGATAATGACTGTTTTTGGGTAGGGTGCTCTATAATGACTGTTGTTAGGTAGAATGCTCTATATTGACTGTAGGCGAGTAGAGTGCTCTATTATGACTGTTCTTGGGTAGGGTGCTCTACAGTGACTGTTGTTGGGTAGATTGCTCTATAGTGACTGTTTTTTTTGTTTAGAGCTATATAGTGACTGTTGTTAAGTAGGTGCTTTATAAAGAGGTTTTGGGTAGAGTGCTGTATAGTGACTGTTTTTGGGTACAGTGCTATACAGTGTCTGTTGTTGGGTAGAGTGCTATATAGTGACTATTTTTTAGAGGACTCTATAGTGACAGTTGTTGTGTTGGAGCTCTATAGTGACTGTTGTTGGGTAAGATGCTCTATAGTGAGTGTTGTTAGGTAGAGTGCTCAATAGAGATTGTTATTTGGTAGAGTGCTCTATAGGTGATTGTTGTTGGGTGGAGTGTTTCACAGTTACTACTGTGCAGAGTGCTCCACACTGACTGTTGTTGGTAAAACTGCTTTATAGTGACTGTTGTTTGGTAATTTGTTTAGAGTGATTGTTTTGGGTAGGGTGCTCTATAGTAAATGTTGGTAGGTAGGTGCTCTATAGTGACTTTTTTGGTAGGATTCACTATGGTGACGGTTTTGGGTAGTGTGCTCTATAGTGACTGTTGTTGGGCAGGGAGCTCTATCGTGACTGTTTTTTGGTAGAGTGATCTATAGTGACTGTTGTTGGGTAGGTGCTCTATAGTGACTGCTGCTTTGTATGGTGCTCTATAGTGACTGTTGTTGGGTGGAGAGCTTTACTGTGGCTGTTGTTGTGTAGAGTGCTCTGTAGTGACTGTTGCTGAGTAGAGTGCTCTATAAGTGATTCTTGCTCTATAGCAACTGCTGTTGGGTCTGGTGCTCTATATTGACTGTTGTGATGTAACATGCTCTATGGTGACTATTGTTGGGTAGGGTTCTCTATTGTGACTCGTTTGGTACAGTTCTCTATAATGTCTGTTGCTAGGTAGAGTGCTCTGTAGTGACTCCTGTTGCTAGGCTGCTTTGTAGTGACTGTTGTTGGGTAGGGTGCTCTATACAAAATGATGACGTGCAGGGTGCATTATACGAACTGTTGGTGGATGGTGTTCTCTACAGTGACTTTTGCTGTGGACACTGCTCTATACTGACTATTGCTGTACATGGTGCTCTATAATGACTGTTGTTGGGTAGTGTGCTCTTTAGTGACTGTTGCTGGATAAGGTGCTTCATAGTTGCTGTTTTAGTATTGGAGTTGTAAAGTGACTGTTTTTGACTGAGGTGCTCTAGAGTGACTGTTGATGGGTAGGTTCTGTATAGTATATCCTGATGTGTAGAACAATCTATAGTGACTGCTGTTTGGTAGAGTGCTCTAAAGTGACTGTGGCTTTGTTGGTTTCTCTATAGTGAGCGTTGCTGGTTAGGGTGCTATATATTGAATGTTGTTGCATGGAGTTCTTTATACTTACTGTTGCTGCGTAAAGTGCTGAATAGTGACTGTTGTTGGGTAGGTACTCTATAGTTACTGTTGTTGTGTGGGGTGCTTTATACTGACTGATGTTGGGTATGTGCTGTACAGTAACTGTTGTATGATAGAATTCTCAATATAGTCAGTTTTTGGGTATACTGCACTACAGTAACTGTTATTGGGGGGAGTTTTCTATAGTGACTGTTGTTGGTTGGAGTGCTCTAGATAGTGACTGTTCTTGGGTAGTGTGCTCCATAGTGAATGTTGATGGGTAGGGTGCTCTACACTCACTATTGTTGGTTAGAGAGTTTTATACTGACTTTTTTAGTAGAGTGCTCAACAGTTACTGTTGTTGGGTAAGGTGCTGCATAGTGAAAGTGCTAGAGTAGCTGCTCTACAGTTACGGTTTTTGGGTAGGTACTTTATAGTGACTGTTCCTGCGTAGGTGCTCATTAGTGGCTCTTGTTGGTTATCGTGCTCTATAGTGACTGTTGTTCGGTAGAGTGTTCTATATTGAATGTTTTTGTTACGGTGCTCTATAGTGACGGTTGTTTCGTAGGTTCTCTATTGTGACTGTTGTTTTGTGGGTGCTCTATAGTGACTGTTTTTGAATAGGTGCCATGCAGTGACTGTTGTGGTGTAGAATGCTCCATAGTGACTGTTGCTTGTTAGTGTGTTCTATATTGACTCTTCTTAGTACGGGGCTGTATTGTGACTGTTGTTGGTTAGGGTCTTCTTTAGTGACTGTTGATTGGTAGGGTGCTTTTATTGACTGTTGTTGGGAAGAGTGCTCTATAGCTCACTGTTGTTGGGTGGAGTGATTTAGAGTGACTCTTTGGGTATGGTTCTTTATAGTGATGGTTGTTGGGTATGGTCCTCTATCATGACTGTTGCTGGGTACAGTGTTCTATATTGACGCTTGTTGGTAGGCTGCTGTATACTGACTCTTGTTGGGCTTGTTTTTCTATAGTGACTGTTGTTAGGTACTGTCATCTATAATGACTGTTGCCGGATAGAATGCTCTCTAGCTACTCTTGTTGATAGGGTACTTTATGTTGACTGTTTTTGGATAGGTGCTCTGCAGTGATTGCTCTTGGGTAGGTGCTTTATAGTGACTGTTGCTTGGTAGAGTGCTCATAGTGATTGTTGTTGAATACAGTGCTCTAAAGTAAGTGTTGTTGGATAGAGTGCACAATAGTGACTGTTGTTGGGTAGAGTGCTTTATATATGATTGTTATTCAGTGGAGTTCTCTATAGTGACTGCTGTTGTGTAGAGTGCTCTACAGTTACTGTTGTTGGGTGTGTGTTCTATAGTGACAGTTCCTCCATAGGGTGTTCTATCGTGACTGAGTTTTGGTAGGTGCTATATAGTCACTGTTGTTGGTGTGGGTCTCTAAACTGAAGGTTCTTCTGTAGGTGCTCTATAGTGGCTGTTGCTTGATAGGGTTCTCTATCGTGATGGTTGTTGGGTAGAGTGCTCTATATTGAGTGTTCTTGGGTTGAGTGCTCTATAGTCACTGTTATTTTCTATAAGGCTCTATAGTGAATGTTGTTTGGAAGGTGCTCTATACTGACTGTTGTTGGGTAGGGTGTTGTGTAGTGACTTTGGTTTGGAAGAGTGCTGTATACTGACTGTTGCTGCATAGGTACTTTATAATAACTGCTGTTAAGTAAGTTCTCTCTAATGACAGTTGCTGAGGATGGTGCTCTTTTGTGACTTCTGTTGGGTGGAGTGCTCTGTAGTGAAGGTTGTTGAGTTGGGTGCTCTATAGTGACTGCTGCTGGGTAGGGTATTCTCTTGTGACTGTTGTTTTGTAGGATGCTCTTTAGTGACTGTTGTTGTGTAGGATGGTTTATAGTGACTGTTATTGGATGGAGTGCTCTATACTGACTATTGCTTGGTAGAGTGCTCTATAGTGACTGATTGTGGGTAGGGGCTCTATAGTGACTTGCTGGGTAGGGTGCTTTATAATGACTGTTTTGGGGTAGGACCTTTATATTAATTGTACCTGGGTAGGGTGCTCTATAGTGACTGTGGTTGGGTATTTGCTCTATAGTGACTGTTGTGGTGTGGGGTGCTCTATATGTGACTGTTGTGAAGTGGCGTGCTCTATAGTGACTGTTGTTTTGTAAAAGGCTCTATACTGAGTGTTATTGCTTACAATACTCTGTAGTAACTGTTGTTGTGTAGGTTCTCTATAGTGACTGATGCTGGGTAGCATGCTCTATAGTTACTGTTGTTAGGTGGGATGCTGTATAATGACTGTTGCTGGGTAGAATATGGTATAGTGACGGTTCTTGGGTAGGTGCTCTATAGTGACTCTTGCTGGGCAGGGTGCTCTAAATTGACTGTTGTTGTGTAGCTTGTCTACATTGACTGTTGTTGGTTGGGGTGATTTTTTGATGGTTATTGTGTAAAGGGCTCTGTAATGATAGTTGTTGCTTACAGTGATTTACAGTGTCTGTTGTTTGGAAGGGTGCTCTATAGTGACTGTTGTTTGCTAGGTGCTCTATAGTGACTGTTGTTGGGTTGAGTGCTTTATAATGACTGCTGTTGGGTAAGGTGCTCAATAGTAACTGTTTTTGTGTAGAGTGCGCTACAGTAACTGTTGTTGGGTTGGTGCTCTATACTGAATATTGTTTGGTAGGTGCTCTATAGTGACTGTTGCTGGGTAAAGGGCTCTATAGTGACTGTTGTTGGGTAGCTGGTCTATAGTGTCTGTTTTTTGTTGGGTTGCTTTATAGAGACTGTTGTTGAATAAAGTGCTCCATAGTGACTGTTGATGGTTTCGTACTGTACAGTTACTATTTTTGAGTAGGGTCCTCTATAGTGACTGTTTTTGTGTAGGTGCTCTATTGTGACTGTTTTTATGCAGAGTGCTCTATGTGTGACTATTGTTGGGTAGAGTGCTTTATAATGACTTTTTTTCTCTAGAGTGCTCTATAGTGGCAGTTGTTGGATAGAGTGCTCTATAATAACTGTTGATGTGCAGCATGCTCTATCATCACTGTTGTTTAGTAGGTGCTTTATAGTGACTGTTGTTGGGTAGAAGATCTAAAGTGACGTTTTTGTGTAGAGATCTCTGTAGTTAATTTTGTTGGTAGGGTGATCTATAGTGACTCTTATTAGGTAGAGTACTTTATAGTGACTTGTTGGGTAGGGTACTCTAGCGTGTATGTTTTTGTGTAGGTGGTCTAAAAAGTCTGTTGCTAAACAGTGTGTTTTATAGTGACTGTTGATAGGTGGATTGCTCTATACTGACTGTGGCTGGATGGAGTGCTCCATAGTGACTTGTTTGTGGGTACTCTATAGTAACTGATATTGATTGGGGTGCTCTATAGTAACTTTTGTTGGGAAGGGTGCTCTTTAGTGACTCTTTCTGTGTAGGGTACTCTATAGTGACTCTTGTTCAGAACGGTTAATTAAACTGACTGTTGTTGAGTAGGGTCTCTATAATTACAGTTTCCGGGTACGTGATCTAAAATGACTGTCATTGGTAAGGTGCTATATACTGACTGTTGCTGGGTTGGGTGCTTTGCAGTGACTGTTGCTTGGTGTGTTGCTCTATTGTTACTTTTGTTGGTCGGGTGCTCTATAGTGACTGTTTCAGGGTAAAATGCTCTATAGTGCCTGTTGTTAGGTGGGGTGCTCTTTAGTGACTGTTGCTTTGTAGAGTACTTAATAGTGAATGTTGTTTGGTTAGGTGCTTTATAATGACTGGTGTAGGTTAAGGTTCTCTATGGTGACTGTTGTTGAATAGGTTCTTTACAGTGACTGTTGCTGGGTAGGTGCTCCATAGTGACTGTTAGGTAGGGTCCTTATAGTCACTGTTGGGTATGGTGCTCTATAGGAACTGTTGTTTGGTAGAGTGAAATATAATGACTGCTGTTCGGTAGAGTGCTCAATAGGTGATTGTTATGTGGTAGAGTTGTCTATAATGACTGTTGTTGTGTAGAGTGCTCTATAGTGACTGTTGTTGGGTAGACGGCTCTATAGTAACTGACGATGGGTAGGATACTCTATTGTGACTGTTGATGGTAGGTGCTCTATAGTGACTGTTTTTGAATAGTGGGCTCTATAAAGACTGTTTTTGAATACGTCATTCTATAGTGATTGTTGTTGGGTAGGGTGCTCAACAGTGACTACTGCTGAGTAGAGTGCTCCATAGTGACTGTTTTTGGGTACGTGTTCTATAGTGATTGTTGCTGGGTAAGGTGCTCTACAGTGACTGTTTTAGGGTAGGTGCTGTATAGTTACTATTGTTGGTGGGTTGCTCTAAACTGACGGTTGTTGTGTAGGTTCTCCATAGTTACTGTTGCTGGATAGGGTGCTCTGTAGTGACGGTTGTTGTGTAGAGTGATCTATAGTGATTGTTGCTTGGTAGGGTGCTCTACAGTCATTGTTGCTGGGTAAGAAGTTCTTTAGTGACTATTGTTGGGTGGGTGCCTTAGAGTGACTGTTTTTGGGTACATGCTTTATAGTGACTGTTGCTAGGTAGAATGTACTTTAGTGACTGTTTTGTGTAGGTGCTGTATAGTTACTGTTGTTGGCGGGGTGCTCAAAACGGACGGTTGTTGTGGAGGTGCTCTATACTGACTGTTTCTGGGCAAAGTGCTCTATAGTGATGGTTGTTGGATAGAGTGCTCTATAGTGACTTTTGCTGGATAGGGTTCAATACAGCAACAGTTCCTGAGTAGAGTGCACTTTAGTGACTAATTGTTAGTAGGTGCTCTATGGTGACTGTTTTTGGGTTTAATGCTCTATAGTGACTCTTGTTGGCCTGTGCTCCATAGTGACTGTTGTTGGGTAGAGTGTTCTATAGTGACTGTTGCTTGATAGGATCCTCTATAGTGACTGATGTTGGGTGGGATGCTTTATAATGACTGTTGTACAGTATGTGCTCTATGCTGGCTGTTGTTCGGTAAGGTGCTCCATAGAGACTGTTGTTGCATATGGTGTTCTAAAAGGACTGTTCGTGGGTGGACGGCTCTATAGTGTGTGTTGTTTGGTAGGGTACTCTATAGTAATTGTTTTTTGGTAGAGTGCTCTATAGTGACTGATCTTTTGTAGGGTGCTTTACTGTGATTGTGGGTTGGGTAGAGTGATCTTTAGTGACTGTTTTTTGTAGTGAGCTCCATGGTGACTGTTGTGTGGGGTGCTCGATAGTGACTGTTGTTGGGTTGGGTGATCTATACTGACTGTTGTTGGGTGGAGTGTTTCACTATGAATATTGTGTAAAGTGCTCTATAGTGACTGTTGTTGGTTAGAGTGCTCTATAGTGATTGTTGTTGGATAGGTTCTTTAGTGAGACTGTTTTTGTGAAGGGTGCTGTATAGTAACAGCTGTTGGGTAGGTGCACTGTAGTGACTGTTTTTGGGTAGGATTCTCTATAGTGTCTATTTTCGTTAGGGTGATCTATAGTAACTCTTTATGTGTAGGGTGCTCTATAATGACTGTTGTTGGTTAGGGTGATCTATACTGACTCTTGTTGGGTAGATGCTCTATAGTTACTGTTGCTGTATAGGGTGCTCTGTACTGACTGTTGTTGGGTGGGGTGCTGTATAGTGACTGTTATTGTGTAGAGTGCTCTATACTAACTGTTGTAAGAGTGCTCTATAATAACTCTTGATGGAAAAGATGCTATATAGTCACGGTGGCTACATAAGGTGCTCTATAGTGATTGTGGTTGATTGGAGTGCTATATAGTGACTGTGGCTTGGTAGGGTGCTATATAGTGACTGTTGCTTGGTGGGGTGCTCTATAGTAATTCATGTTGAGAAGAGTGCTCTATAGTGACTTTTGCTGGGTAGTGTTCTATCATGAATGTTACCGGAAAGCGTTCTGTATAGTGACTGTGGTTGGGTAGAGTGCTCCATAGTGACAGTTGTTGTGTAGGGTGTTCTATAGTGACTGTTGTCGGGTGGGGTTCTCTATAGCAACTCTGGTTGGGTAGGGTTGTCTGTAGTGACTTTTGTTTGGTATGTGCTCTAAAGTGACTGTTATTGTGTGTGGTGCCCTATAGTGACTGTTGTTGCGGAAATCCTCTATAAGGACTTTTTTTGTAGGGTGCTCTATAATGAGTTTTGTTGGGTGTAGTGCTCTATACTGACTGTTACTGCGTAGGGTGCTCTATAATGACTGTTGTTAGGTAGGTGCTCTATAGTGACTGTTGTTGGGTGAAGTGCTCTTTAGTGACTGTTACAGGTAGGGTTCTCTATAGTGACTTTGTGTGTGTTTCTGGTGAGTGGTGTGCTTCTGTGAGGTTTCTGCACTGCAGAATCTGTGTGTGGTGTGTGATGAGTGTCTGTGTGTAATATATTTACTGTGTAGAGTGTGTGGTCTTTCGTGTGTCTCTATGAGGTTTCTTCAATGTGGAATGTGTGTGTTGTGAGTGGTGTGGGTGAGGTTTGTGCACAATGGAGTGTGTGTGTGTTGACTTCTGTGTCTGTGTGAGTTGTATAACCTGTGGACAGTGTGCATGTTGAGTGGTGTGTTCCTGTGTGAGGGATGTACTGCAAAATATGTGTGTCGTCAGTGTTGTGTGTCCTTGTGAGGTGTCTTTACTCTATAGTGTCTGTGGTCAGTCTTGTGTGTTTGGGGTGTCTTCAATGTACAGTGTGTGTGTTGTTATTCGTGTGTGCCTGCGTGAGGTGTGTGCATTGTGAAGAGGGTGTATGGTGAGTGACATGTCTGTGTGAGGTTTTTGCACTGTGCAAAGTGTGTGTGAAGTGAATGGTGTTTGTCTGTGAGGTTTGTTCACTGTAAAGTGTGTGTGGTGAATCTTGTGTGGTTTGTGAGGTATGTGCGCTGTGTAGTGTTTGTGTATGGTGAGTGGTGTGTATTTGGGTTAGGTATGTGCACAGTGCATTGTGTGGTTTGTGCTATGTAAAGTGTGTGTGTTAAGTTTGTGTATTGAGTGGTGTCTCTCTGTGTAAGCTGTGTGCACAGTGAAGTGTGTGTGGAGTGTGTGTGGTAAGTGGTGCATGTCTGTGCTAGATGTCTGCACTCTGGAGTGTGAGTTGCATGGGGTGTGTATGTGTAAGATGTGTGCACTGTAGAGAGTGTGCATGTGGTAAGTGGTGTGTGTCTGTGTGAGGTGTGTGCCTAGTGCAGTGTATGTTTGCTGAGTGGTGTATGTCCCTGTGAGGGGTGTGCACTGTGGAGTGTGTTTGTGAGGTGAGTGGTGGTTCTGTATAAGCTGTGTGCACAGTGAAGTGTGTGTGGAGTGTGTGTAGTGAGTGTTGTGTGTGTAGAGCGTCTGCACTTTGGATTGTGTGTGCAGTGAGTGTTGTGTGTCTCTGTGAAGCGTGTTTACAGTACAATGTGTGGGTCAGTCTTGTGTCTGTGTGTGGTGTCTTCACTTTAAAGTGTGTGTGTCATGAGTAGTGTGTCTATTTGCAACGTGTGCACTGTGCAGTGTTTAGGTATGGTGAATGCTGTGGGTCTGTGAGTTTTGTGCACTGTGGAGTCTCTGTGTATGGTATGTGGTCTGTGTCTGTGTGAGGTGTGTGCATTGTGTTGTGTCTGTGTGCCCTACAGTGTGTGTTTGTGTAAAGTGTGTACACTTTGGAGTGTGTGTGCTGAGTGGTGTGTGTATGTGTGAAATGTGTGAACTGAGTTTGTGTATTGAGTGTGTGTGGTGACTGGTTTCTGTCAGTGTGAGGTACCTGCATTGTGAATGAATGTCAGGTGATTGGTGTTTGTGTGATGTGTGTGCATTGTGGTGTGTGCTTGTGGAGTTTGTGTGGTGCCTGTGTGCATCATTGTGAGGTTTGTGTACTCTGGAGTGTGTGACTGTGGTGAGTAGTGTATGTCTGAAATATGTACACTGTGGATTGTATGTGGAGTGTGTGGAGTGAATGGTGCATCTCGGTGTAAGGTGTGTGCACTGTGGAATGTGTGTGCTGAGTGGTGTGTGTCTGTGTGAAATGTGTGCAATGTAGAGAGTGTGTGTGTTGAGTTTTGTGTCTGTGGAAAGTTTGTGCTATGTGGAGTGTTGCGTGAAATGTGTGTATTAAGTGGTCTGTGTCTGTGTAAGGTGTATGCACAGTGGAGTGTTGCAGAGTATGTTTGGTGAGTAGTGTGTGTCTGTGTTGACTGTCTGCACTTTGGATTGTGTGTGCAGTGGGTGGAGTGTGTGGTAAGTGGTATGTCAGTGTTTGGAGTCTGCACTGTGGATTCTGTTTGGTAAGTGGCGTGTTTGTGAGATGTGTGCACTGTGTAGTGTGTGTATGGTAAATGGAGTGTGTTTGTGTGAGGTGTGGGCAATGTGCACTTTGTGTGTGTTTGTGCAGTGTGTGGTATGTGTCTTTGTGAGGTATGTTCACTGTGGAGTGTGTGTGTGGTCAGTGGTGTTTGTCTTCATGAGGTGTGTTCACTGTAAAGTGTGTGTTTGTGGTGAGTTGTGTGAGTCTGTGAGGTTTCTATATTGCGAAATGTGTGTGGTGAGTGTTGTGTGCAGTGTGTAGTGTTTGTGTATGGTGAGTGGTGTGTGTTTGTGTGAGGTGTGTGCACTGTGCATTTTGTGTGTGTCTGTGTGGTGAATAGTGTGTTTCTCTGTAAGTGTGTGCACTGTGCAGTATGTTTGTGTTTTTAAGGTAACTGCTGTGTGTGTGATGTGTGTGCTTTAAAAAGTGTGTGCGTGGTCAGTTATGTGTGTCTTTGTGAGGTGTGTGCACTGTGCTGTGTGTATTTCCGGTGAGTCATGTCACTTTGTGAGGTGTCTGCACTGCGGAATGTGTGTTCTGGGTGTAGTGTGTCTGTGTGAAGTGTGTTTACTGTAGTGTTTGTGGTCAGTCTTGTGTCTGAGGTGTACTCAATGTAATCTGTGTGTGTCCTGAGAATTGTGTGTCTGTTTGAGGTGTGTGCACTGTGGAGTGTGTGTGTATGGTGATGGCTGTGTTTCTGTGTGAGGTGTGTGCATTGTGGAGTCTCTGTGTGTGTATATTGTGTGTGTCTGTGTGAGGTGTGTGCACTGTGGAGTGTGTGTGCAATTTACAGTGTGTGTTTGTGTGAGGTGCGTGCACTGTAAAGTGTGTGTGCTGAGTGGTGTGTGTCTCTGTAAAATGGGTGCACTGAGTGTGTGTGTTGAGTGTGTGGGGGACTGGTGTGTGACAGTGTGAGGTGTCTGCATTATGGATAAGGTGTCAGGTTATTGGAGTTTGTGTTATATGTGTGCATTGTGAGGTACGTTTGTGGAGTTTGTGCTATGTGTGCTCTGTGTCTCTGTAGGGTTTGTGTACTCTGAATTTTGTGATAGTGTGGCGAGTGGTGTATGTCCGACGTATGTTCACTGTGGTTTGGGTGTGGAGTTTGTGGAGTGCATGGTGTGTCTCTGTGTAAGGTATGTGCACTGTGGTGCACATCTGTGTTTTGAGTTGTGTGTATGTGTTAGGTCTGCACACTGTGGAATGTGTGTGTGATGTTGTGTGCCTGTGCATCTGTTGTTGGAGACGTGCTCTACAGTGACTGTTTTTGGGTAGAGTGCTGTATACTGACTGTTGTTTGGTTGAACACTTTACACTGACTGTTGTTGGGTATAAGCCGTATAGTGACTGTTGTTGTCTAGGTGATCTATAATGACTGTTGTTGTGTAAGTGCTCTTTAGTGAGTTTTGTTGGGTCGTGTGTTGTACAGTGACTGTTCTTTGTTAAGGTGTTCTAATAGTGACTGTTATTGAGTAGAGTGCTCTATAGTGACTTTTGCTGACTAGAGGGCTCTACAGTGACTGTTTTCGGTTAGGTCCTCTATATTGGCTGTTGTTGAGTAGGGTCCTCTATTGTCACTGTTGCTGGGTAAGGTACTCTATAGTGACTGTTGTTGGGTAGGGTCCTCTATAGTTACTGTTGTTAGATAGAGTGCTCTATAGTGATTGTTGTTGGTTAGGTGCTCTATAGAGTCTGTTGCAATGTAGTGTGCTCAATAGCGGCGTTTGAGGGTGGGGTACTCTATAGTGACTGTTGCTGGATAGACTGCTGTATTGTGACTGATGTTGGCTATATGCTCTATAGTGACTGTTGCTGGGTAGGGTGCTCTACAATGGCTGTTTTTTGTAGGTTCTCAATAGTGACGATTGTTGTGTGGGGTGCTCTATAATGTCTGTTGTTTGGTACAGTGCTCTATAGGTGACTGTTGTTAGGTGAAGACTTATATTGGCTGTTGTGTAGAGTGCTCTATAGTGACTGTTATTGGGTAGAGTACTTTATATTGACTGTCGTTTGCTAGAGTGCTCTATAGGTGACTATTGTTGGGTGGAGTGTATTATAATGACTGTTGGGTACGGTACACTATAGTGACTGTTTTGGGTATGGTGCTCTATAATGACTGTTGCTGGTAGAGTGCTCTATACTGACCCTTGTTTGTAGGGTGCTGTATAGTAACTTTTGATGTGTAGGGTGCTCTATGCTGACTGTTGTTAGGTGGGGTTCTCTACATTGACGCTTGTTGGTAGAGTGCCCTAAAATGACTGTTGCTTGGTAGGTTCCTTCATAGTGACGGTTGTTGGGTAGGGGCTCTATATTACTGTTGTTGAGGAAAGTGCTCTAAAATGACTATTGTTGCATAGTGTGATCTATATTGAGTGTTGTTGGAAGGGGGCTCTATAGTCCCTATTGATGGAAAGGTTCTCTATACTGTCTGTTGTAGGATAAGTGCTCTATAGTGACTGATGTTGACTGAAGTGCTTTATACTGAATGTTGTTGAAAACGGTACTCTATTCTGACCATTGTGTAGGGTGCTCTATAGTGTCTGTTTCTGAGTAGGTTGCTTTATAGTTATTGTTGTTGGATGAGGTGCTCTATAGTGACTGTTGTTGGGTAGGGTTTTGTATCGTGACTGTTGTTGGGTAGGGTGCTCTACAGTGACTGTTTATGAATAGGGTGCTCTATAGTGACTTTGATGAGAGTGGTTCTCTATAGTGACAGTTGTTGCAGAGGGTGCTCCATAGGTGACTGTTTTTAGTTGGAGTGCTCTATAGTGACTGCTGTATTGTAGAGTGCCCTATAGTGACTATGGTTGAATAGAGTGTTCCATAGTGACTTGTTGTGTAGGGTGTTCTATACTGACTGTTGTTGGGTAGGCTGCTCTATAGTGACTGTTGTTGGGTAGGGTTCTCTATAGTGTGCGTTATTTTGTAGGGTGCTCTATAGTATTTATTGTTGGGTAACTGCTCCATAATGACAGTTGTGGGGTGGAATGCTCTACAGTGACTGTTGTTGAGTTGGGTACTCTATACTGACTATTGTTTTTTAGGGTGTTCAATACTGTCTGTTATTGGGAAGGTGCTCCATATGGTCTTTTGTTGGGTAGGTTCTATGTAATGCCTGTTATGGGGTGGAGAGCTTTATAATGACTATTTTTGAGTTGGGTACTCTATACTGACTGTTCTTACATAAGGATTTCTATAGTGACTGTTGTTTGGTGGAGTGCTCTATAGTGACTCTTGTTTTGTAGGGTGCTCTATACAGACTGCTGGTCGGTAGGGTGTTTTATATTGACTGTTGTTGAGGAGGGTTCTCTTTAGTAAATGATGTTGGATGAGTGCTTTACAGTGACTGTTGTTGGGTGGGGTGCTCTAAAGTGACTGTTGTTGGTTAGGTGCTCTATAATGAGTGTTATTTCAGAGGGTGCTCTATAGTGACTGTTGTTGTGTGGTGGAGTGCTGTATAGTGACTGTTCCTGCATAGAGTAATCTATATAGACAGTTGTTAAGTAAGGTGCTCTAAAGTGATCGTTATTGGGTAGGGTGCTGTATACTGAATGTTGTTATGTAGGGTGCCCTTTTCTGACTGTTGTTAAGTAGGGTGCCCCACAGTGATTGTTGTGTAGGTTGCTCTATAGTGACTGTTTTTGTGTAGGTGCTCTGTAGAAACTTGTTGGGTAGGGTGTTGTATAGTGACTATTGTTGGGTGTGGTGTCTTATACAGACTGTTCTTGTGTATAGTGCTTTATAGTGACTGTTGTTGGTTAGCATACTCTACAATGACTCTTGTTTTGTAATGTGCTCTATAGTAACTGTTGTTGGGTAGGGTGCTCTATAGTGACTGTTGTAGGGTAGGTGCACTATTGAGACTGTTGTTAAGTAGTGGCTCTACTTTGACTGTTTTTGTGCATGTGCTCCCTAGTGACGGTTGTTTGATAGGTGCTCTATTGTGACTGCTGATGGGTAGGTGCTCTATATTGACTGCTGTTGTGTAGGGTTCTCTATGTTGACTGTAATTTGGTAGGTCCTGCATAGTGACTGTTGTTGGGTCAGGGGTTCTTTACTGACTCTTGTTGGGTAGAAGCTCTATAGTTAATGTTGTTGAGTAGATTGCTCTATAGAAACTGTTTTTGGGTAGGGTACTCACTATTGACTGTTCTTAGGAAGGGTGCCCTATAGTGATTATTGTTGGGTTGGTGCTCTACAGTGCCTGTTGTTTGGTGGGGTGCTCTATTGTGCCTGTTGTTGGTTACATGCTCTATAGTGACTGTTGTTGGGTAGGTTGTTCTATATCGGCTGTTGTTATGTGGAGTTCTCTATAGTAACTGTTACTGGATAGGGTGCTCTGCAGTGACTCTTGCTAGTTAGGGTGACCCATAGTGAATGTTGCTAGATGGGGCGTTCAATACTGACTATTACTTGGTAGAATGTTGCATAGTGACTGTTGTTGGGTAAGAACTCTACAGTAAATTTTGTTGGGTGTGGTGTTCTATAGTGACTGTTGTTTTGTAGATTGCTTTAGAGAGTGACTTGCTGCATAGGGAGCTCTATATTGATGGTTGCTTGGTAGATTGCTCATAGTGACTGTTGTTTGGTAGCTGCTCTATAATGAGTGTTGTTGGGAAGGGTGTTGTATAGTAATTG
Organism: Leontopithecus rosalia; assembly: GCA_028533165.1. Lineage (NCBI taxonomy): Eukaryota > Metazoa > Chordata > Mammalia > Primates > Cebidae > Leontopithecus > Leontopithecus rosalia. The sequence goes on from CM052665.1 coordinate 30,235,326, forward strand.
CTGTTGGGTAGCGTCCTCTAAAGTGACTGTTGTTGATTGTGGTGCTCTATAATGGCTGTTGTTGGGTGGAGCCCTGTATAGGTGACTTTTGTTACATGAAGTGTTCTATAGTCACTGTTGTTTTGTAGAATGCTTTATAGTGACTGTTTTTGGGTAGAGTGATATTTATTGACTGTTGTTGTGTAGGATGCTCTATTGTGACTGTTGTTGGGTAGGTGCTTCATAGCGAGTGTTGTTTGCTCTTGTGCTCTATAGTGACTCTTTTTGTGTACAGTACCCTATAGTGACTATAGTTTAATAGATGATCTGTAGTGACTGTTTCTGTCCAAGGTGATTTACAGTGACTGTTGTTGCATGTGGTCTCATAGTGACTGCTGTTGGATGCTGTACTCTATAATATCTGTTTTTGGATAGAGTGCTCTATACTGACTGTTAATGGGTAAGTGCTCTATTGTGACTGTGTTTGGGTAGGTGCTCTATACTAACTGTTTCTGCATAAGGTCCTCTATACTGACTGTTGCTGGGTAGGGTTCTCAATAGTGACTATAGTTTAATAGGTGTTCTTTAGTAAATGTTGCTGGATAGGGTGCTGTATAGTGACTGTTGTGGAGTGGGGTACTCAATAGTGACTTTTGTTGGGTAGAGTGCTCTATGGTGATTGTTGCTGGGTGTGGTGCTGTATAGTGACTGATGTTTGGTAGAGTGCTATATAATGACTGTTGTTATGTAGGTGCTCTATAGTGACTGTTATTAAGTATATTTCTCTGTAGTGATGGTTTTTGTGTAGGTGGAATATAGTGTCAGTTGTTTGGTAGCTGCTCCATAGTGACTCTTGTTGGGTAGGGAGCTCTATAGTGAATATTGTTTGGTAGCGTGCTCCATAGTCACTGTTGTTGGGTAGAATGCTCTACAGTGATGAATTTTGGGAAGGGTGTTCTATAGTGACTGTTGTTTGGTAGACTTCTCTATGGTGACTGTTGATCGGTAGACAGCTGTAAAGCGACTGTTGTTGTGTATGGTGTTCTACAGTGATTGCTGTTGGATAGAGTGCTCTATAGTCACAGTTGTTGGTCAGGTGCTCTATAGTGACTGTTGTTATGTAGGTGCTCTATAATGACAGTTGTTTGGTAGGGTGCTCTCTAGTGACTGTTGATGGTAGGGTGATCTGTAGTGAATGTTGTTGCATAGTGTTCTCTGTAGTGACTGTTGTGGGTCTGGTGCTCCATAGTGACTTTTGCTAGGTGGGGTGGTGTAAAGTGACTGTTGCTGGGTAGAGTGCTCTATAGAGTCTGTTGTTAGGTAGGTACTCTATAGTGACTGTTGCTGTGTAGAGGGCTCTACAGTGACTGTTGTTTGGTAGGTGCTCTACCATGACTGTTGCTAAATAGGGGCCTCTAGATAATGACTGTTATTGGGTAGGGTGCTCTATAGTGACTCTTGTTGGGTACAGTGCTCTATAGTGACTGTTTTTGGGTAGAGGGCTCTATAGTGAATGTTATTTGGTAGGTGCTTTACAGTGACTTTTTTGTAAGTACTCTATAGTGACTGTTGTTGAGTGGATTTCTCTGTAGTAAATGTTGTTGGGTAGGGTGCTCTACAGTGACTCTTTCGAAGTAGGGTGCTCTAGAGTTACTCTTGTTGGGTAGCGTGTTCTATAGTGACTGTTGCTACGTAGGATGCTCTATAGCGACTGTTTTTTGGTAAGGTGCTCTATATCGACTGTTTTTCGGTAAGGCACTTTATAGTAAATATAGTTGAATAGGTGCTCTGTAGCGACTGTTGCTGGGTAGGGTGCTCTATAGTGACTGTTACTGCATTGGGTGCTCAATAGTGACTGTTGTATGCAGTACTCTATAGTAACTTTTGTTGGGTAGAGTGCTCTATACTGAGTGTTGATAAGTAGGTGCTCTAGAGTTACTGTTTTTATTTAGGTGCTCTATAGTGACTTTTGTTGGGTAGGAGCTCTATCGTGAATGCTGTTTAATAGGGTGCTCTATAGTGACTGTTATTAGTATGATGCTTCTATATAATGACTGTTGCTGGGTAGAGTTCTCTATAGAGACTCTGGTTGGTTGGGTGCTCTATAATGACTGTTGTTGGGTAAGGTGCTCTATAGTGACTGTTGCTTGGTCAGGTACATTGTACTGACTGTTGTCATGTGGTTTTCTTTGTAGTGAATTTTTCTGGGAAGAGTGCTCTGTAGTGAACGTTGCTGGGTAGGCTATTCTATAGTGACTGTTGTTAAGTAGGGTGCTCCATACTGACTGTTGCTCGGTAAGGTGCTTTATACTAACTGTTCTTGGGTTGGGTTCTCTATAGTGACTGTTGCAGGTTGAGTTCTATATAGAGACTGTTGCAGGTTAGGGTACTCTATAGTGATTGTTGTTGGGTAGCTGCTTTATACTGACTGTTTCAGTGTAGGGTGCCTTATAGTGACTCTTTTTGGGTAGGTGCTGAATAGTGATGGTAGTTAGTGAGGGGCTCTAAACTGATGGTTGCTGGGTAGTTGCTCTATACTGATTGTTGTTGGGTAGGGTGCTCTATTGTGACTGTTGTTGGGTAAACTTTTCTATAATTACTCTTGCTGGGTACGGTGCTCTAGAGTGACTGTTGCTGGGTAAGGTGCTCTTTGGTTACTACTGTTGGGTAAGTGCTCTATAGAGTCTGTTGTTTGACAGGGTGCTCTAAATTGACTGTTGTTGGGTCGGTGTTCTATAGTGACTCTTGATGGGTATCATACTCCATACTAACTCTTTTTGTTTAGAGTGCTCTATAGTGATTGTGGCTAAGTGCAGTGCACTGCAGTGATTGTGGTTAGGGAGGTACTCCATAGTGACAGTTGTTGGGTAGGTGCTCTATAGTTTCTGTGCTTTGATAGAATGCCCTATAGAGTCTGTTGTTGGGTTTGGTGCACTATAATGACTGTTCTTGGGTGGAGTTCTCTCTAGTGACTGTTGTTGGATACAGGGCCCTAAAGTGACTGTTTTTGGGTAGGCGCTCTGCAGTGAGTCTTGTTGAGCAGGGTAATATAAAGTACCTACCCAAAAACAGACACTATAGAGCACCCTACCCAACAACAGTCAATGTTAAGCACCTTTTCAACAACAGTCACTATAGAGCACTCCACCAAAAAACAGTCCCTTATACAGCACTGCACACAACCACAGTCAGTATAAAGCACCCTACCAAGCAACAGTCACTAGAAATCACCTATCCAACAATACCCATTATTGAACACCATACACAACAACAGTCACTATGGAGCACCTTACCCAAAAACAGTCATTGTAGAGCATGTTACACAGCAACAGTCACTATAGAGCCCCTACCCAGCAACAATCACTGAAGAGCATGCTACTCAACAACAGTCACTACAGACCACTCCACTCAACAACAGTCACTATAGAGCACACTACCAAACAACAGTCACTATACAGAGCACTCTACCGAACAACATTCACCCTAGCTCACCACACCCAACAACAATCAGTATTGAGCACCCAACAAAAAAACGCACAGTATGGAGCACTCTACCAAACACCATTCAGTGTAGCGCAACATATGGCAATAGATGTTACTATAGAGCACGCTAACCAACAACAGTCAATATCGATCACCTACCCTACAAGTCAGTATAGTTCAATGACCCAACAACAGTCACTATGGAGCACTCTACCCAACAACACTCACAAGAGATCACCATACCAAACCACAGTCACTATAGATAACCTACAGAACAACAGTCACTATAGAGCAAGCTACACCAAAAGTCACTGTAGAGCACTCTCCTTAACAACAGACACTATAGAGCACTCTACACAACATTCTTTATAGAGCACTTCACCGAACAACAGTCACTTATAGAGCACTCTACTCAACAACAGTCAGCATAGAGCACCCAAAACAAAAACTGTCACTACAACGCACCCTACCAGGCAAGAGTCACTACAAAGCTCCTATTGAACTATAGTAACTATAGAGCACCCTACCCAACAACAGTCACTATAGAGCACCCTACAGAACAACAGTCACTATAGAGCATGCAACCCAGCAACTGTCACTATAGAGCTCTCTACACAAATCAGTTACTATAGAGCACCTTCCCACCAGCAGTCACTATACAGCGTCAACCCAACAATCACTATAGAGAACTCTACCCAGCAACAGTCACTATAGAGCCCTGTACCCATCAACAGTCACTATACAGCACTGCATTCTGCAATAGTCAGTATAGAGCACCGCATGCAATAACAGTCACTATAGAGCACCTTACCCAGCAACAGTCACTAAAGAGCACCTATTCAACAATAGTCACTGTAGAGCACCCTACCCAAGAAGTGTCACTATAGAGCACCCTACAAAAAATAGTCATTATAGAACACTACCCAACAGCAGTCTCTATAGAGCACTCTACACAAGAGTTACTATAGTGCACTCTACACTACAACAGTCATTGTAGAGAACTACACACAACAATAGTCACTTATAGAGCACTCTGCCATACAACAGTCATTATAGACCACACCAATTAACAACAGTCACTATGTAGCAATGTACCAAAAAACCGTCACTATAGAGCACCCCAACAAACAACAATCACTATATAGCACCCTACCAAAAAGAGTAACTATACAGCACCTACCCAACAAGTCACTATAGAGCACTCTACCCAAAAGTAGTCACTATAGAACCCTATACCCAAGAACAATCACTATAGAGCACTGTACCAAAAAACAGCCATTATAGATAACCATACCCAATAACAGTCACTATAGAGCACTCCACACAATAACTAATATGATAGACCACCCTACACAACAACAGTCACTATAGAGAACTCTACGCAACAACAGTCACTATAGAGGACCCTACCAGACATCAGTTACTTTAGAGCATCGAACCCAACAATAGACACTATAGAGTACCTATCAAACAACAGTCACTATAGAGCACCATACCCAGCAGCAGTCACTATAGGGCACTCTACCTAACAACAGTAAGTATAGAGCACCCTACACAACAAGAGTCACTATATATAAATTACTCAACAACAGTCAATATAGAGCAACCTACCCAACAACTGTCACTATAGAAAACCTACCCAACAACCGTCCCCAGAGCACTCTACCCAAAAACAGTCTTTATAAAGCACCATACCCAACAAGATTCACTATATACCAACCTTTTCAACAACAGTAACTCTATAGCACCCCACCCAACAACAGTCACCTATACAGAACTCAACCCAACCACAGTCACTATAGAACACCCCTCCAAAAAACAGTCACTATAGATCACAATACCAAACAGAAGTCACTATAAAGCACCTGCCCAACAACAGTCACTAGAAAGAACCCTACCTAAGAATAACCAGAATAAATCACCCTACCCAACAACAGTCACTCTACAGCTTTCCACCCAACAATAGTCAGTTATAGAGAACTCTTTCCAACCATATTGCTATAAAGCACCCCACCCAACAACAGTCACAGTAGAGAACCTATGCAGCAACAGTCACTATAGAACAACTTACCCAAAAACAGTCACTATAGAGCACTCTAAATTGCAACAGTCTCTATCGAGCACCCAAGCCATAAACAGTCACTATAGAGCACTCTATCCTACAAGAGTTCCTATAGAGCACCCTGAACAACAACAGTCATTATACAGAACATACCAAACAACAGTCATTATGTAGCCCTCTACCCAACAACAGTCACTATAGAGCATGCTACCCAACAACAGTCACTATAGAGCACCTATACGAGAACAGTTATTATAGTGGGCATACCAAACAACAGTCACTATAAAGTCCTTTAATCAGAAACAGTCACCAGATAGCACTCTTCCCAACAAGAGTCACTAGAGACCACTTTTCCTAACAACAGTCACTATAGAGCCCACTACCCAACAACAGTCACTATACAGCACCCTACCCTACAACAGTCAGTATAGAGCACCTACTCAACAGCAGTCACTATAGAGCCCTCTACGTAACAAAGGTCACTATAGAGCACGCCAACCAATAACAGTCAGCATACGGCACCCTACCCATGAGCAGTCATTATAGAGGACCTACCCAACAACAGTCACTTTAGAGCCCTTTAATCAAAAACATTCACTATAGTCACTCTACCCCACAACAGTAACAAAAGACCGTACCTAACAGCAGTCACTATAAAGTCCTCTACCCAACAACAGTCACTATATAACACCCTACCCAGCAACAGTAACTATAGAGCACTCTACACAAAAACAGTCACTATAGAGCATCAACTTAACAAGAGTCATTATAGAGCCCTTTCCCCAACAACAGTCACTATAAGGCACTCTACACAGCAAGAGTCAGTATAAAGCATCCCACCTAGCAACAGTCATTATGGTGCACCTAACTCAGGAACAGTCACTATAGAGCACCCTTACAAACAAAATGCACTATAGATCCCCCTGCCATCAAAAGTCGCTATAGAGCACCCTATCAAACAGCGGTCACTATGGAGCACCTACCCAAAAAGTGTCACTATAGAGCACCTACATAACAACAGACACTATAGAGCACCTACCCAACAAAAGTCACTATAGATCACTCTACCCACAAACATTTACTATGGAGCACCATACCCAACAATGGTCACTAGAGAGCACCCTACTTAACAACAGTCACTATAGCACATTCTCCTTTACAACAGTAACTGTAGAGCACCCGACTCAAAAACAGTCACTATAGATCACCCTACTCAAAATCAGTCACTATAGAGCACCCTATTCAACAACAGTCACTATAGTGCACCCTACCCAACACCAGTCACAATAGAGCCCGATACCCAGCAACAGTCAATATAGAGCACCTACCCCACAGCAGTCTCTATAGAGCATGCTACAAAACAACATTCACTATCTAGAGCACTCTAAGCATCAACATTTTTTATAGAGCACACCACTCAGCAACAGTCAGTATAAAGCGTGCTACACAACAGCAGTTACTATAGATTATCCTACCCAACAACAGTTACTATGAAGCACCCTAACCAACAACAGTCACTGTAGAAAACCCTACCAATCAACTATTTCTATGTAGCACCCTACCGAATGATAGTGACTTTAAATCACCCTACCAAACAACAGTCACTATAGATCACTCCACCGAACAATCACTACAGAGCACACTACCCAACAACAGTCACTATTTAGAGCACTGTATGCAAAAAGAGTCACTATAGAACGCCCCACTCAGGAACACTCAGTATCTAGAACACTCTACCCAAAAACAGGCACTATATAGCACCCTACCCAATAACAGTCACCATAGATCCATCTACACAACAACTGTCACTATGGAGAACCCTACCCAGCAACAGTCACTATAGAGAACTCCACCCAAAAACAGTCACTATTGAGCAGCTACACATCAGTCATTGTAGAGCACTCTACCCAACAACAGTCACTGTAGAACACCCTACCCAGCAACAGTCACTAGAGTACCTATGAAACAACACTCACTACAGGGAACTCTACCCAACAACAGTTACTATATAGCACGCTACCCTAAAACAGTATAGAGTACCCTACACAACAATAGTCACTATAGAGAACCTAACAAACAACCGTTATTACACAGCACCCTACCCAACAACAGTCACTATAGAGCATTCTGCCCTAAACCTGTCACTATACAGAACTTCCCCCAACAACAGTTACATATAGAGCACTTCAACCCTCAACAGTCACTTTAGAGCACCCCAAACCTACAACAGTCCCTGTACAGAACCTACCCAAAACCAGTCGCTATAGAACACTCTACCCATCAACAGTTACTTTAGAGCATATTACCCAAAAACAGTCACTATAGAATTTCTTACCTAAAAACTGTCACTATATAGCACCTACACAACATCAGTTGCTATGGAGCACCCTACCCAAAAACAGTTACTAAAAAGGACTCTACTCAACAATAGTCACTATAGAACACTGTACACAACAACAGTCACTATTGAGAACTCCACCCTACAGCAGTCACCTATAGAGCACTCTAATTACAACAGTTATTATAGAGTATGCCAACCAACAACAGTCACTATACTCCACCTATCAAACAACAGTCACTATAGACCACCTATCAAACAACAGTCACTATATACCACCTATCAATCAACAGTCATTATAGAGCCCCATACCGAGCAACCGTCACTACAGAGCACCTCTCCAACAACCATCACTATAGAGTACTCTACCCAGCAACAGTCACTATAGAGCACCCTACCAAACAATAGTCACTATAAAGCACACTACCCAGCAACTGTCACTATAGAACACCTACCCAACAAAGGTCACTATAAATCATTCTATACAATAACAGTCACTACAGAGCACCCTACCCAGCAAAAGTCACTATAAAGCACCCTACAGAAAAGCCCAACTATTATGTAGGGTACTTTATGCTGACTGTTATTCGATAGAATACTCTACAGTGACTGTTGTTGGTTGTGGTTCCCTATAGTGGCTGATGTTTGGTAGAGTGCTATTGAGTTTCTGTTATTGGGTAGGGTGCTTTATAGTGACTATTTGAGTAGCGTGCTCCATAGTGACTGTTGCTAGGTAGGATGCTATTTAGTGACTGTTGTTGAATAGGGTGCTCTATAGTGATTGTTGTTGGATAGAAACCACTATAGTGACTGTTGTCTGGTAGGTGCTCTAAGGTGACTGTTGTTGGGTGGGGTGATCTATAGTTAGAGTTGTTGCATAGCTGCTGTATAGTAACTGTTGTTGGGTAGGGTGCTCTACAGTGACTTTTGTGGGGTAGGGTGCTCTATACTCACCTTTGTTACATAGGATGATTTATACTGACTGTTGCTGGGTAGAATGCGCCATAGTGACTGTTGTTTAGTGGGGTGCTTTACAGTGACTGTTGCTGAGGTGAGTGCTATATAGGAACTCTTGTTGCATAGTGTTCTCTAGATAGTGACTGTTGTTGAGTAGGTAATTTATAGTGACAGTTTTTCAGTAGGTACACTTTTGTGACTGTTGCGTAGGTGCTTCATAGTGACTCAAGTTACGTAGGTGCTCCATAGTTACTGTTGTTCAGTAGAATGCTTTTTGGCAACTGTAGATGGTAGGGTAATCTATAGCGAATGTTGTTGGGTAGGGTGATCTATAGTGACTGTTGCTAGGTGGCGTGCTCTATAATAATTGTTGTTGGATAGAGTGCTCTATAGAGAATGTTGTTGGGTAAAGTGCTCTATAGTGACTTTCTTGGGTAGATGCTCTATAGTGATTCTTGTAGTGTAGGTCCTATCTAGTGTCTCTTGTTGCGGAGAAGGCTCTCTAGTGACTGTTGATAGAAAGTGTGGTCTATAGTGACTGTTGTTGGGAAGAGTGCTCCATAGTGACTGTTTTTGGTTCAAGGGCTCTATTGTGACAGTTGCTCGGTGGAGTGCTCTATAGTGAATGTTGTTAAATAGTGTGGTGAGTGTTGTGTGTCTTTGAGGTGTGTTTACTATGATGTCTGTGTGGTCAGTCATGTCTGTGTGAGGTGTCTTCACGGTAAAGTGTGTGTGTCATGAGTAGTGTGTGTCTGAGGTGTTTGCACTGTAAAGTGTGTGTGTATGGTGAGTGCTGTGTGTCTGGGTGAGGTGTTTGCAGTGTAAAGTGTGTCTGTATGGTAAGTGCTGTGTGTCTTTGTGAGATGTGTGCACTGTGGAGTTTGTGTGGTTTCTTCAGTGTTTGTGTGAGGTGTGTGCACTGTGAAGTGTGTGTGCGGAGTGGTGTGTGTCTGTGTAAAACGTGTGCACTGAGTGTGTGTGTTGAGTGTGTGTGGTGACTGGTGTGTGACAGTGAGAGGTGTCTGCATTGTGGATAAGGTGTCAGGTGATTGGAGTTTTTCTCTGTGAGGTTTGAACAATGTGGAGTGTGGGTATGAATTGTGTTTATTAAGTGGTGTGTTTCTATGTGAGGTGTATGCACAGTGGAGTGTGTGTGGAGTGTGTGGTGAGTGGTGTGTGTCTGTGTGGGGTGTCTGCACTTTGGATTGTGTGTGCAGTGGGTGGTCTATGCCTGTGTGAGGTGAGTGCACTCTGTAGTGTGTTTGGTAAGTGGTATGTCTGTGTTTGTTGTCTCTACCATTTATTGTGTGTCTGGTGAGTGGTGTGTGTCTGGGTGAGGTGTGTGGACTGTGTAGTGTGTGTGTATGATAAGTAGTGTGAGTTTGTGTGAGGTGTCTGAGCCACGCATTATGTGTGTTTGTGTGGTGGGTGGTGTGTGTCTTTGTGAGTGAGTGTGTGTGGTCAATGGTGTGTGTCTTTGTGAGGTGTGTTCACTGTACAGTGTGTGTTTGTGGGAAAAGGTGTGTTTTTGTGAGGTGTGTACACTATCGACTGCGTGTGTGGTGACTGCTGTGTGTCTGTGTGAGGTGTGTGTACTGTGGAGTGTTTTGTGGGTGGTGTGTGTCTGTGTAAAATGTGTGCACTGTGGAATAATATTTGTGCGGTAAGCAAGGTTTCTGTGTGAGTTTTGTGCACTCTTTAATGCACGAGTGGTGCATGTCTTTAAGTTGTGTGCACTGTGGAGTATATATATGAAGTATGTAAGATTACTGGTGTGTGTCTGTGTGAGTAGTCTACACTGCAAACTCTGTGTGTCGTGAGTGGTGTGTGCCGGTGGGAGGTGTGTACACTATAAAATTTTTGTGTGCCTTATGTGGTGTGTGTCTGTGTGAGGTGTGGGCACTGTGTAGTGTGTGTGTGCTACAATGTGTGTTTGTGTGAGATGTGTGCACCTTGGAGTGTGTGTGCTGAGTGGTGTGTGTCTGTGTGAAATGTCTGCACTGAGTGTGTGTTGAGTAGTTGTGGTGACTGTTGTGTGAAAGTGTGTGGTATCTGCATTGTGGATAAGATGCAATGTGATTGGTGTTTGTCAGTGTGATGTGTGTGCATTGTGGTCCATGTTTCTGGAGATTGTGTGGTGCGTGCTGTGTGTCTCTGTGAGGTGTGTGTACTCTGGAGTGTGAGTGAGTGTGGTGAGTGGTGTAGATCTGAGGTATGTGCACTGTGGAGTGTGTGTGGGGTGTGTGGAGTGCATGGTGTGTCTCTGTGTAAGCTTTGTGGACTGTGGAGAATGTTTCTGTTGTGAGTTGTGTGTATGTGTGAGATGTGTGCACTGTGGAGAGTGTGTGTGCTTTGAGATTTATGTTTGTGTAAGGATTTTGCTATGTGGAGTGTGTGTGTAAAGTGTGTGTATCAAGTGGTGTGTATCTGTGTGAGCTGTATGAGCAGTGGAGTGTGTGTGGTAAGTGGTGTGTGTCTGTGTGGATTGTTTGCACTTTAGATTTTGTGTAACGTGGGTGATGTGTGTCTGTGTGAGGTGAGGGCACTGTGTAGTGTGTGTGATAAGTTGCATGTTTTTGGTGTCTGCACTTTGGATTGTGTGTTTGGTGAATGATGTGTTCCTGTGTCAGGTGGGTGCACTTTGTAATGCGTGTAGATGGTCAGTTGTGTGTTTCTGGGAGGTGTGTGCACTGTGCAGTTTATGTTTTTAGTGTGTTAAGCGGTGTGTCTGTGTGAGGTGTCTACACTGTGAAATGTGTGTGTGGTGAGTGTTATGTGTCTGTGTGAAATGTCTTTACTGTGTAATGTGCATGGTCATTCGTGTGTCTGTGTGACTCTTCTTCAATGTGAAGTGTGGAAGTTGTGAGTGGTGTGTGTGTCAGGTGTGTGCACAATGAAGTGTGTGTGGGGTGACTGCTGTGTGTGTGAGTTTTCTGACCTGTGAAGTGTTTGTTAGGTGAGTGGTGTGTGTTTCTGTGAAATGTGTGCACTGTGAAGTGTTATGTGGGTGGTGAGTGATGTTTGCCTGTGTTAGGGGTGTGCATTGTGTAGTATGTGTGTAATGAGTTATGTGTGTCTGTGTGAGATGTATGCACAGTGAAGTGTGAGTGTGCAGTGTGTGTGGTAAGTGGTGTGTGTCTGTGCTAGGTGTCTGCATTCTGGAATGTGCGTGTTGCGTGGTGTATATCTGTGTGAGGTGTGTGCACTGTGGAGTATGTGTGTGCAGTTAGTGCTGGGTGTCTGTGTAATTTTTTGCACTGTGCAGAGTGTGTGTAGTGAATAGTGTGTGTCTCAGCTGTTTGCACTGCGGAGTGTGTGTGGTGAATCTTATGGGTCTTTGGGAGGTGTATGCACTGTGTAGTGTGTGTGTATACTGAGTGATGTGTGTTTGGGTTAGGTGCGTGCACAGTACCGTGTATGTGATTGTGTGGTATGTTGTGTTTGGTGTGTGTCTGTGTGTATTGTGTGAACAGTAGAGTGTTTTTGTGATCAGAGATGTGTGTCTCTGTTATTTGTGTGCTCTGCAGAGTGTGTGTTTGTGGTGAGTAGTGTGCATGTGTGAGGTGACCACACAGTGGAATATGTGTGTTGTGAGTGTTCTGCATCTCTGTTAGGTGTGTTCAGTATGTAGTTTGTGTGGTCAGTAGTGTTTCTCTATGAAGTGTCTTCACTGTGCAGTGTGTGGTCGTGAGTAATATGGGTCTGGGTGAGGTGTGTGCAGTGTATAGTGTGGGTGTGTTGAGTGGTGTGTGTCTGTGTGAAATGTGTGCACTGAGTGTGTGTGTCGAGTGTCTTTGGTGATTTATAACAGTGTGAGGTGAGTGCATTCTGTATAAGGTGTGAGGTGATTGGTGTTTGTCTGTGTGATGTTTGTGCATTGTGGTGTGTGTGTGTGAAATTTTGTGTGGTGAGTGCTGTGAGTCTCTCTGAGTTGTATGTTCTGGAATTTTTGTGTGATAAGTGCTGTCTGAGATATATGTACTGTGGATTATGGGTGGAGTCCGTGGACTGCGTAATATGTGTCTGTGTGAAGTGTGCACAATGTAGAGGGTGTGTGTGTGTGGTGAGTGGTGTGTGCCTTTGTGAGATCTGTGCACTGAGGTGTTTGATGTGATGGGTGGCATGTGTCTCTAGAAGGTATGTTTACTGTGGAGAGTGTGTGTGTGTTGCGTTTGGTGTCTGTCTGATGTGTCTGTTATGAGGAGCGTGTGCATAAATTTTGTGTATTGAGTGCTGGGTCTGTGCGAGGAGTGTGCACAGTGGAGTGTGTGTGGAGTGTGTTTGGAGAGTGGTGTGTTTGTGTGGGATGTCTGCAATTTGGATTGTGTGTGCAGTGAGTGTTGTGTGTCTGCATGAGCTGAGTGCACTGTGTAGAGATTTTGGTGAGTGGTATGACTGTATTAGGTGTCTGCATTGTGGAGTGTATTTTTGGTCAGTACTGACTGTCTGTGTGTGGTCTGTGCACTGTGTGGTGTGTGTACGGTGAGTGATTTGTGTTTGTGTTAGGTGTTTACATTGCGAAGTTTGCGTGAGTTTGTGTGATGAGTGGTGTGTATCTGTGTAAGGTGTTTGCAGTGTGGAGTGTGTGTTGTTAGTTGTGTGTGTCTTTGTGAGGTGTGTTCACTGTGCAATGTGTGTTTGTGGTGAGTTCTGTGCCTGTGTGAGGTGTCTACACTGCAAAATGTGTTTGTGGAGTTTTGTGTGTCTGTGTGAAATGTATTTACTGTCAGTCATGTGTCTGTATGAGATTTCTTTAATGCAGACTGCATGTGTGGTGAGTGGTGTGTGCACTATGGAGTGTGTGTGGTCACTGCTTTGTGTCTGTGTTAGTTGTGTAAACTGTGGAGTGTGTGTTTGCTGAGTGGTGTGTGTCTCTGTAAAATGTTTGCACTGTTGAGTGTTAGGTTTGTGGTGGGTGGTCTGCCTGTGTGATGGTGTGCACTCTGAATGCACACCATGTCTGAATGGTGCCTGTATTTTAAAATGTGTGCACTGTGGAGATTGTGTGCAGAGTCTGTGTGGTGACTAGTGTGTGACTGTGTGAATGTGGAGAGTGGTGTGTGCCTGTGTGAGATGTGGGCAATGTGTAGTATGCCTGTGATGAATGGTGTGTGTCTGTGTGAGATGTATGCATCGTAAAGTGTGAGTGTGCAGTGTGAGGGGTAATTGTTGTATGTCTCTGCTACAGGTCTGCACTCTGGAGTGTGTGTTGCGTGGTGTGTTTCTGTGTAAAATGTGTGCACTGTGGAGAGTGTGTGCATGGTAAGTGGTGTGTGTCTGCATGAGGTTTGTGCATGGTGGACTCTGTGTGTGCTGAATGGTGAGTTTCCCCGTGAGGTGTGTGCACTGTGGAGTGTGTGTGTGCAGTGGGTGGTGTGTGTCTGTGTGAGGTGTGTGCACAGTGAAGAGTGTGTGGTGAGAAACTTGTGTTTGTGTGAGGTTTTTGCACTGTGAAGAGTGTGTGTGGGGTGAGTGGTGTGTGTCTGAGTTTTGAGAAGTGTGAAGTGTGTGTGTGGTGAATCTTGTGTGTCTGTGTGAGTTGTGTGCAATGTGTAGTGTGTGTATGGTGAGTGGCGTGAGTTTGCGTTAGGTGTGTGCACAGTGCAGTGTGTGTGATTGTGTGCTTTGTGATGTGTGTCTGTGTGTGGTGTGTGCACTGTAAATTGTGTGTGGACAGGTGTGTGTGTCAGTTGTGTGCACTGTTGAGTATGTGTTTGTGGTGAGTGGTGTTCCTGTGTGAGGTGTCTGCACAGTGTAAAGTGTGTGTGGTGAGTATTCAATGTCTCTGTTAAGTGTGTTCATTGTGTTATATTTGAGGTCAGTAGTGTTTCTTTATGAGGTGTCTTCACTGTGGAGTGTGTGTGTCTTGAGTGGTGTGTGATTTTGTGAGGTGTGTGCAGTGTGGATTGTGTGTGTGGTGAGTGATGTGTGTCTCTGTGCTTTGTGTGCACTGTCTAGTATGTCGGTGTGGAGAGTTGTGTGTGTTTGTGTGAAGTTTGTGCACTGTGGAGGGTGTCTGTGTGGTGAGTCCTGTGTGTCTGTGTGAAATGTGTGCACTGACTGTGTGTGTTAAGTATGTGCGGTTACTTCTGTGTGACAGTGTCAGCTGTCTGCATTGTGAATAATGTGTCAGGTAATTGGTGTTTGTCTGTGTGATGTATGTGCATTCTGGGGGGAGCTTGTGGAGTTAGTGTGGTACGTGCTGTGTGTCTCCGTGAGGTGTATACACACCGGAGTTTGTGTCAATGTGGTGAGTAATATATGCTTGAGGTACGTGCACTGTGGATTGTGTGTGGAGTGCGTGGAGTGCATTGTGTGTTTCTGTGTAAGGATTGTGCACTGTGAAGGGTGTGTGTGGTGAGTTGTGTGTAAGTGTGAGGTGTGTGTACTCTGGATTATATGTGGAGTCTGTGGACTGCGTGGTGTGTGTCTTTGGGATGTGTGTGCATTGCAGTGTGGGTGTGCAAAAATTTGTGGTGCGTGCTATGTGTCGCTGTGGTGTGTGTGTCATGGAGTTTCTGTGTGATGAGTGGTATGTGTCTCAGGTATGACCATTGTGGATTATTTGTGGAGTCCGTGGACTGCTTGGTGTGTGTTGTGAGTTGTGTGCACTATGGAGGGTGTGTGTGGTGAGTGTTGTGTGTCTGTTTGAGGTATGTGCACTGTGGAATCTGTGTGTGATGAGTGGTGTGTTTTTGTGTGAGGTGTGTGCACCGTGGCGAGTGTGTGTTGTGAGTTTTCTGTTTGTGTAATGTGTGTGCTATGTGAAATGTGTGCATTAAGTGTGTGTCTGGAGTGGTGTGTGTCTGTGTGAGGTGTGTGCACAGTGGAGTGTGTGTCATGAATTGTGTTTCTGAATGTCTGCACTTTAGATAGTGTGTTTGGTGAGTGGTGTGTGTCTGTGAGGTGACTGCACTGTGCAAAGTGCATCGTGAATGGTATGTCTGTGTTAGATGTCTGCACTGGGGAGTGTGTGTTTGGTGAGTTTTGTCTGTATCTGTGTGGTGTGTAGACTGTGTTGTGTGTGTACGGTGAGTGGTGTGTGTTTGTGTGAGGTGTGTGCACTGTGCAGTTTGTATGTTTGTGGGGTGAGTGGTGTGTTTCTGTGTAAGGTGTGTGCACTGAGAAGTTAGTGTGTGGTCACTGATATGTGTTTGTGACATGTGCACACTGCACAGTGTGTGTTTCTGGTGAGTCGTGTGCCTCTGTGAGGTGTCTGCACTATGGAATGTGTGTGTGCTGAGTGTTGTGTGTCTGTGTGAGGTACGTTTACTGTGTAGTGTGTGTGGTCAGTCTTGTGTCTGTGTGAGGTGTCTTCACTGTAAAATATGTGTCAGGAGTAGTGTGTGTCGGTTTGAGGTGTGTGCACTGTGGAGTGTTTGTGTATGGTGAGTGTTGTGTGTCTGTGTTAGGTGTGTGCACTGTGGAGTCTCTGTACATGATATGTGGTGTGTGTCTGTGTGAGGTTTGTGCATGGTGTAGTGTGTGTGTTCTACAGTGTGTGTTTGTGTGAGCTGTGTGCACTGTGAAGTTTGTGTGCTGATTGGTGTGTTTCTGTGTGAAATGTGTGCACTAAGCATGTGTGTTGAGTTTGTGGTGACTGGCGTGTGACAGTGTGAGGTGTCTGCATTGTGGATAAGTGTCAGGTGATTGGTGTTTGTCTGTGTGATGTGTGTGCATTGTGGTGTGTATTTATGGAGTTTGTGTGGTGCGTGCTGCGAGTCTTTGTGAGGTGTGTGTACCCTGGAGTGTGTGTAACCATGGTGAGTGGTGATGTATGTGGTATCTGCACTGTGAATTTTGTGAGGAGTGTGTGGAGTGCATGGTGTGTCTTTGGGTAAGGTGTGTGCACTGTGGAGGCTGTGTGTGTGGTGAATTGTGTGTATGTGTGAGGTGTGTGCATTGTGGAGTGTGTGTGATGAGTGGTGTGTGTCTGTGGGTGGTGTGTACACTGTGGAGAATGTGTGTGTTCAGTTTGTGTCTGTGTGATGTTTTTGCAAGGTGAAATGTGTGCCTGAAGTGTGTGTATTAAGTAGTGTGTGTCTGTGTGAGGTGTATGCACAGTGGAGTTTGTGTGGAGTGTGCATGGTGAGTAATGTTTGTCTGTGTGGAGTGTCTGTTCTTTGGATTGTGTGTGCACTGGTGTTGTCTGTGTTGACGTGAATGCTCTGTGTAGTGTGTGTGGTAAGTGGTATTTCTGTGTTGGTGTCTGCACTGCCGATTGTGTGTTTGGTGAGTGATGTGTGTCTGTGTTAGGTTTGTGCACTCTGTAGTTTCTGTCTATGATGAGTGGTGTGTTTGTATGAGGTTTGTGCAGTGTGCAGTTTGTACCTGTTTTTGTGGTGAGTGGTGTGTGTCTGTGTGAGGTGTGTTCACTGTGGACTGTGTGTGTAGTCAGTGGTTTGTGTCTTTGTCAGGTGTGTCCACTGTGCCGTGTGTGTTTGTGGTGAGTGGTGTGCCTTCATGAGGTGTCTGCACTGCCGAATGTTTTTCTGTTCAGTGTTGCGTGTCTGTGTGAAATATATTTACTGTGTACTGTGTGTGGTCAGTAATGTGTCTGTATAAGGTTTCTTCAATGTGGAGTGCATGTGTCGTAAATGGTGTGTGTGTGTAAGGTGTGTGCAGTATGCAGTGTATATGTGTTGACTCCTGTGTGTCTGTGTGAGTTATGTGAACTGTGGAGTGTGTTTGGTGAGTGGTGTGTGTCTGTGTAAAATGTGTGCACTGTGGAGTGGTATGTGTTTGGTGAGTGGTGTGTCTGTGTGAGTTGTGTGCACTCTTTAATGTGTGAGTGGTGCGTGTTTGCACTGTGGAGTATGTGTGTTGTGTGTGGTGACTGCCCTGTGTCTGTGTCAGGTTTGTGCACCATGGAGTTTGTGTTAAATCTTGTGTGTCTGTGTGAGGTGTGGGCATTGTGTAGTGTGTGTGATGAGTGGTGTCTGTGTGAGATGTTTGCACCATGGAGTGTGAGTGTGCCATGTGTATAGTCAGTGGTGTTTGTCTTTGTGAGGTGTGTTCACTTTGCAGTGTGTGTTTCTGGTAAATTTTGTGCCTGTGTGAGGTGTCTGCACTGCGAAATGTGTGTTTGGTGTTGTGTGCTTGTGTTTCTGTTGTTCGGTGAATTGCTCTATAGTGATTGTTGTAGGGTAGGGTGCTGTATACTGACTGTTGTTGTTTAGGGTGCTTTATAGTGACTGTTTTTGGTTATGTGCCCTATAGTGACTGTTGGTGGCTAGGTGTTCTATAGTGACTGTTGTTGCATAGGTGCTCTTTAGTGAGTGTTGTTTGGTCGTATGCTCTATGGTTACTGTCCTTGGGTAAGATGCTCCAATAAACACTGTTGTTGGGTAGAGTGCTCTATACTGACTTTTGCTGAGTAGAGGGCTCTACAATGACTGTTTTGCTGTAGGTCCACTATATTGACTGCTGTTGGGTAGGGTGCTGAACACTGACATTTGTTGGGTAGTCGTTTTATAGTCACTGTTGTTCTGTATGTGCGCTACAGTGACTGTTGTTGGGTAGGGTGCTCTACAGTGACTGCTGTTTTGTACAGTGCTCTATACTGACTGTTGTTTTGTAGGGTGCTCTATAGTGATTGGGGCTGGGTAGATTACTTTATACTTACTAATATTAGGTAGAGTGCTCTATAGTGACTGTTGCTCTGTAGGGTGCTCTATAGTCACTGTTGCTGGGTAGGGTGCTCTATAGTGACAGTTGGTGGGTAGGGTCCTCTATAGTTACATTTGTTGGGTAGGGTGCTCTATAGTGACCATTGTTTGTTAGGTGCTTTATAGTGACTATTGCTGGGTAATGTGCTCTATAGTGACAGTTGGTGGTGGGGTACTCTATAGTGACTGTTGCTTGGTAGACTGATCTATAATGACTGATGTTGGGTACATGCTGAATGGTGACTGTTGCTGAATAGTGTGCTCTATAGCAACTGATGTTGAGTACGTGCTCTATAGTAACTGTTGCTGTGTAGCTTGCTCTATAGTGGCTGTAGTGCAGTACCTGCATAATAGTGACTTTTGTTTTGTGGGGTGCTCAATAATGACTGTTTTCTGGTACAGTGCTCTATAGGTGACTGTTGTTGGATGGAGACTTTAAAATGGCTCTTGTGTAGAGTGCTCTATATTGACTGTTGTTGGGTAGAGTGCTCTATAGGTGACTGTTGTTGGGTAAAGTGATTTATAGTGACTGTTGTTGGGTAGGGTCCTCTATAGGGATTGTCGTTTCTTATGGTGCTGTATAATGACTTTTGCTGGGTAAAGTGCTCTATACTGACCCTTGTTCTTAGAATGCTCTATAGTGACTGTGCTGGCTAGGGTGCTCTATACTGACTGTTTTTGGGAGGGGTTCTCTACAGTTTCTCTTGCTGAGTAGAGTGCTCTATAGTGACTGTTGCTGGGTAGGGTCCTCCAAGTTGACTGTTGTTTGGTAGAGGATCCATATCATCTGTTGTTGGGTATGGTGCTTTATATTCACTGTTTTGGTGTAGTGCCGTAAAGTGACTGATGTTGGCAGTGTGCTCTAAACTGACGGCTGTTGAGTAGGTGCTCTATAGTGACTGTTACTGCATACGGTGCTGTATAGACTGTCGTTGGGTTGAGTGTTTTAGTGACTACTGTTGGGTAGGTCCTTTATAGTGACTGTTGTTGGCTGGGGTGCTCTACAGTGACTCTTGATGGAAAAAAATACTCTATAGTGACTGTTGTTGGGTAGAATGCTCCTTAGTGACAGTTGCTGGGAGTGTGCTCTATAGTGACTGTTGCTGGTTAGGGTGCTCTATAATGACTGTTGATGGGTGGGATGCTTTATACCGACTGGTGCTGGTTAGAGTGCTGTATAATGACTGTTGTTCTGTAGGTGCTCTATGGCGACTGTTGTTGAGTAAGATGCTTTATAGTGGCTGATTTTGTGTAGGTGCTTCATACTGGCTGCTGTTCGATAAAAGCTCTCTAGAGTCTGTTGTTGTGTATGGTGCCCTATGGTGACTGTTGGCAGAAGCGCTCTACAGTGACTGTTGTTAGATATAGTGCTCTGGGTAGTGAATGTTGTTGGTAGGGTAATCTATAGTGACTCTTTTTGGGTAGAGTGCTCGATAGTGACTGTTGTTGGGTAGAGTGTTCTATAGTGACTTTTTTGTGTAGGGTGCTCTATAGTGACTGTTCTTGTGTACAGTGCTCTATACTAACAATATATTTGTAGAGGACTCTATAGTAACTGTGTTTGGGTAGGTGCTCTAGTGAATTCTGTTGGGTAGGGTACTCGATCATGACTGTTGTTGCGCAGGTACTCTATAGTTACTGTTTCAGGTTAGGTGCTCTATAGTGACGGTTGTTGGGTAGTGTGGTTTATACTGACTGCTGTTTGGTAGAGTGCTCAATAGTGACTGTTGTTGTGTACACTGTTCTACAAGGACTGTTGCTGGCTAGGGTGCTCTATAGTGATTGTTGTTGAGTATAGTGCTCTATAGTGACTGTTGCTGGGTAGGGTGCTCTATAATGACTGTTGTTTAGGGTACTCCATAGTCACTGTTGTTTGATAGCATGATCTATACTGACAATTGTTGGGTAGCTGCTCTATACTGACTGTTGTTGGGTAGGGTGATCCAGAGTGACTTGTTGGGTGTGGTGCTTTATAGTGACTCTTGCTGGATAGAGTACTCTATTGTGACCATTGTTTGGTAGGTGTTCAATAGTTACCGTTGGGTAAGGTGCACATGGTGACTGTTGTTGGATGAGGTTCTCTATAGTAACTGTTGTTGAGTGCTCTATAGTGACTGTTATTGTGTAGGTGCTTTATAGTGACTGTTATTGGGTAGATCCTCTATAGTGACGGTTGTTAAGTAGGAGCTCTGAAGTGACTGTTTTTATGTAGGGTGCTCTATATTGATTGTTGTTTGAAGGGTGCTCTATATTGACTGTTGTTTGTACAGTGCTCTATAGCATCTGTTGTTAAATAGGGTGCTCTATAGTGATCGTCACTGTGTTGGGCGCAGTATAGTGACTGCTGCTGGGTGAGCTCCTCAATAGTGACTGTTTTTTCTTTGGGTGCTTTATAGCGACTGCTGTTGTTTTTCGTGCTCAACAGTGACTCTTGTTGCGTGGAGTGCTCTTTAGTGACCGCTGTTTTGTAGGGAACTCTATACTGACTGTTGTTGGGTTGATTGCTCTATAACGACTGTTTTTTACCAGAGCGCACTACATTGACTGTTTATGGATAGAGAGGTCTATACTGACTGTTATGGTGAAGGTGCTCTACAGTGACTGTTATGGGGGGTGCTCTATAGTGACTGTTGTTGGGTAGAGTGATTCATAGTGACAGTTGTTGACAACGGTGCTCTATATTGACTGTTTTTGCGTAGTTTTCTATACTGAATATTGTTGGGTATTGTGCTCTATAGTGACTGCTGGGTAGGTTTTCGAGAGTGACTATTGTTTTGTATGGTGCTGTATAGTGACTGTTGTTGTGTAGGTTGCTCTATAATGACAGTTGCTGGGTATGAGGCTCTATAGTTTCTGTTCTTGTGTAGGTGCTTTATAGTAACTGTTGTTGGGTAGGTGCTCTATAGTGATTGTTGTTTGGTATGGTGCTCTATATTGACTGTTATTGGCTATGTGCTCAATAGTGACTGTTTATGGGTAGCTGCTCTAGAGTGACTGTTGTTCAGTAGGGTTCTCTAAAATGACTGATGTTGTGTAAAATGCTCTATAATGACTGTTGCTGGGTAGCGTTTTGTATAGTGACTTTTGTTGAAAAGTGTGTTCTACAGTGGCTGTTGTTGCATAGGGTACTCTATATTGACTGTTGTTGAATAGGTTGCACTATAGTGACTGATACTGGGTAGGTGTTTTACAATGACTGGTACTGGGTAGTGGACTCTATAGTGACTGCTGTTGGGTTGGTGCTCTATTCTGACTGTTGTTGGGTAGAGTGCTCTACAGTAACTTGTTTTGCAGAGTGCTCTTTATAGTGACTGTTGTTGAGTAGGGTGCTCGAGTGACTGTTGTTGGGTAGTTGCTCTATTGGGACTGATGTGGTGTAGGTGTTGCATAGTGACTATTGTTGGGTAGGTGCCCTATAGCCACAGTTGTTAGGTAGAGTGCTCTATAGTGACTGTTACTGGGTTGGGTGCTCTATAGTGACTGTTGTAGGGTAGGTGCTCTATAGTGACTTGTTTTGTAAAGTATTTTATAGTGACTGTTTTCAGACAGGGTGCTTTATAGTGACTGTGGTTTGGTAGTGTGTTCTATAGTGACTGTTGTTGGGTAGCATGCTCTATAGTGACTGTTGTTTGGTAGTGTGTTCTATAGTGACTGTTGTTGGGTAGCATGCTCTATAGTGACTGTTGTTTGGTAGAGTGCTGTACAGTGACTGTTGTTTGTTGGGATGCTCAATATTGAGATTTGCAGGGTTGTTACACTATAGTTACTGTTGTTGGGTAGAGTGTTTCTGATAGTGACTGTTGTTGGATAAGTTCTCTATATTAACTGTTTCTGGGGAGGTTCTTTATAGTCACTCTTGTTGGGTATGTGCTCTACAGTGACTGTTGTTGAGTAGGGTGCTCCATAGTGACTGTGGCTGGGTAGATTATTGTATACTGCCTGATACTGGGTAGAGTGCTCTATAGTGACTGTTGCTGTGTAGGGTGCTCTATAGTGACTTTTGTTGGGTAGGGACCTTTGTATTTACTGTTGTTGGGTAGGGTCCTGTATAGTAACTGTTGTTGGTTAGAAGCTTTAAACTGGTTGTTGCTGTGTAGTGTGCTCTATAGTGGCTGTTAGGGTTGGGGTTCTCTTTAGTGACTGTTGCTATGTAGAGTGCTCTATACTGACTGATGTTGGGTACATGCTTAATACTGACTGTTGCTGGGTGGAGTGCTCTAAGTGACTGATGTTGGTTACGGGCTCTATAATGACTGTTGCTGTGTAGGTTGCTCTATAGTGGTTGTTGTTAGGTAGGTGCTTTATAGTAACTGTAGTTGGGTTGGGTGCTCTACAATGACTGATTTTTGGTACAGTGCTCTATATGTGACTCTTTTTGGGTGGAGACTTTAAAGTGGATGTTGTTGTTTAGAGTGCTCTATAGTGACTGTTGTTCTGTAGAGTGCTCTATAGGTGAATGTCTTTGGGTAGAGTGCTTTATAGTGACTGTTGTGGGGTAGGGTTTTCTTTAGTGATTGTTATTGCTCATGGTGCTCTATAATGACTGTTGCTGTGTAGAGTGCTCTATACTGACTCTTTTTTGCAGGGTGCTCTTTACTGACTGTTGCTGGGTAGGGTGCTCTATACTGACTGTTGTTGGGTAGGGTGCTGTATAGTGACTATTTGTTGGTAGGGTTTTCCAAGGTGACTGTTGTTGGGTAAGGGCTCTGTATTGTCTGTTGCTGGGTAGGGTGCTCTATAGTGACTGTTTTGGGTATGTGCCTTATAGTGACTGATGTTGGTGGGGCGCTGTAAACTGATGGTTGTTGGGTAGGTTCTCTGCAGTGACTGTTGCTGGGTACGGTTCTCTATAAACTATCATTGGGTAGAGTGCTATTTAGTGACTACTGTTGGTTATGTGCTTTACAGTGACTGTTTTGACAAAAAAAGCTTCACAGTGATTTGTTGTGTGGGGTGCTTGATAGTGACTGTTGTTAAGTAGACTGCTCTATAGGTGACTTTTCCTGGTTGAAGTGTTTTATAGTGACTATTGTTTAGAGTGCTGTATAGTCACTTTTTTTTTTAGAGTGCTCTATTGTGATTGCTGTTGGATAGAATGCTCTGTAGTGATTGTGGTTGGGTAGGTTCTTTAGAGACTGTTTTTGAGTAGGGTCCTCTATAGTGACTGTTGATGAATAGGGTGCTTTATACTGACTGTTGTTGGGTAGAGTGCTCTATAGTTTACTGCTGTTTTGTGAAGTGCTTTATATTAACTGTTATTGAGTAGGATTCTCTATATTGACTCTTCTTTTGTAGAGTCCTTTATAATGACTGTTGCTGGGTAGAGTGCTTTATACTGATTTATGTTGGTATGGTGCTTTAAAGTGACTGTTGTTGTGTAGGGTGCTCTATAGTGACTGTTATTAGGTAGGATGCTCTATAGTGACTGTTGCTGGGTAGAGTACTCAATAGTGACTGTTGTAGGGCTGGTGCTCTATAGTGACTGTTTTTGGGTAAGGTACTCTATAGTGACTGTTCCTGTGTAGAGTGCTCCATAGTGACTGTTGTTGAGTAGAGGGCTCTTTAGTGACTGTTGTTTGGTAAAATGCTCATAGTGACTGTTGTTAAATATGTTACTCTTAGTTACTGTTGTTGGGTAGAGTATAGTATAGTGACTGTTGTTGGGTAGAGTACTCCATAGTGACTGTTATTATGTAGGTGCTCTATAGTGAATGTAATTTTGTAGGTGCTCTACAATGAGTTTCGTTGTGTAGGTGCTCTATAGTGACTGTTGGGTAGGGTACTCAGAGTGACTGTTTCTGGATGCGGTACTGTATAGTATCTGTTCCTGGGTAGTGTGCTCTTTACTGACGATTGTTGTGTAGGTGCTTCATATTGATTGATACTGGGTAGATGCTCTATAGTGACTGTTGTCAGGTAAGAGCTCTATATTGACTCTTGTTGGTAGGGTGCTCTATAGTGTCTGTTGTTAAATAGGGTACTCTAAAGTGACTGTTGTTTTATGGGTTCTCCTTACTGACTGTTGCTTAATGGGCTGCTCTATAGTGACTGTTGTTGTGTATAGTGCTCTAAAGTGACTGATGTTGACAAGAGTGCTCCACGGTGACTGTTATTGGGTACAGGGCTCTATAGTGACTGTTGTAGAGTGGTGCTGCCTTGTGACTGTATTTGGGTAAGGTCCTGTATAGTAACTGTTGTCCCGTAGGGTGTTCTATAGTGACTGTGGTTTTTTGGGGTGCTCTATAGAAACTGTTGTTTGGAAAAGTGCTCTATAGGTGACTGTTGTTAAGTTTAGTGTTTCATATTGACTGTTGTGTGGAGTGCTCTACTATGACTGTTGTTGGTTGAAGTGCTCTATAATGATATTTGTTGGGTAGGTTCTTTAGAGTGACTGTTTTTAGGTAGAATGCTCTATAGTAACTTTTGTTAAGTAGATGCTCTATAGTGACTGTTGTTGGGAAGTATTCTCTATAGTGACTGTTGTTGGATAAAGTGCTGTATAGTGTCTGTTGTTGTGTAGGTGCACTATAGTGTCTATTGTTTAGTGGGTGCTTTATAGTGACTGTTGGTGGATAGTGTGCTCTTTAGGGACTGCTGTTGCGTGGATTCCTCTATACTGATTGTGGCTGGGTGGAGGGCTCTATAGTGACAGGTTTTTTGTAGGTATTCTAGAGTAACTGTTGTTGGGTGGGGTGCTCAATATTGACTGTTATTTAGTACGGTGCTCTATACAGACTTTTGTTGGGTAGGGTGTTCTATAGGAACTGTGTTGTGCAGGTGCTCTATGGTGACTGTAGTTCGTTAGGGTGCTCTATATTGTCTGTTGTACTGTAGGTCCGCTATAGTGTCTGTTGTTCGATAGGTGTTCTATAGTGACTGTTGCTGGATAATGTGCTCTGTAGTGACTGTTGTTGGGTAAATTTCTATATACTGACTGCTCCTGGGTAATGTTCTCTATACTGACTGATGTTTTGTAGGTATTCTATTGTGACTGTTTTTGGGTGGGGTGCTCCATAAAGACTTTTGCGTTTGGTACTATATAGGGACTGTTGTTGCGTAAGGTGCTGTATATTGAATTTTGCTGCGTTTGGTGCTCTATAGGGACTATTGCTGGAGAGTATGCTTTATAGTGAATTTTGCTGGGTAGGGTGCTCTATAGTGACTGTTTCTGGATAGTATGCTCTATACTGATTGTTGTTAGGTAGAGTGCTCTACAGTGACTGCTGCTGGTTAGGGTGCTCTGTAGTGACTGTTACAGGATATTGTGCTCTATAGTGACTTTTGTTGGGTGGGGTGTTCTATACTGACTGATTCTGGGTAGAGTGCTCCATAGTGATTGTTGTTTGGTAGGTACTTTATAGTGATTGTGGTTGGGTGTTGTGCTCGATAGTGACAGTTGCTGAGTAAGGTGCTCTAGAGTGACTGTTTTTGGGTAGGGTGCTCTAGAGTTACTTTTGTTAAATAGAGTTCTCTATAATGACTTTTTAAATGTAAGGGTTTTATACGACTCTTGTTGGGTATGCTACTCCCTAATGACTGGTGTTGAGTATGGTGCTTTATATTGACTGTCATTGAGTAGGTGCTCTTTAGTGACATTTTTTGAGTAGGTGCTCTATAGTGACTATTTTTGGGTAGGTGCTCTACAGTGACTGCTGTTGGCTATGTTGCTTTATACTTACTGTTGTTCGGTAGAGAGCTCTATAGTAAATGTTGTTTGGAGGTGCTCTATAGTGACAGTTGTAGGGTAGGTTCTGTATCATGACTGTTGTTTGATAGGGTGCTCTACAGTGACTGTTGTTTGGTAGAGTACTCCATAGAGACTGTTGCTTGGTAGAGTACTCAATAGTGACTGTTCTTGTTTAGCAGCTCTATAATGACTGTTGCTGGGTAGGGTTCTCTATAGTGACTCTTGTTGGGTAGGTGCTATACAGTGTCTGTTGTTCTGTACCTGCTATATAATGACTGTTTTTCGGTAGGGTGTTCGTAGTGACTATTGTTAAATACGATGCTCTATAGAAACTTTTGTTGAGTATAGAGCACTTTAGTGACTGTTGTTGGGTAGAGTGCTCTGTAGGTAATTGTTATATGGTGAAGTTCTCTATAGTGACTATTGTGTAGAGTGCTTTATAGTGACTGTTTTGGGGTAGGTGCTCTTTAGTAACTGCTGTTGGTTTTGTGCTCTATAGTGATGGTTGCTGTGTTGGGTGCTCTACAGTGACTGTTGAGGGTGGGGTGCTTTATAGTGACTGTTGTGAGTGGGGTGCTTTATACTGACTGTTCATAAGTAGGTGCTTCATGCTGACTGTTGTTCATAGGGTGCTCCATAAACACTGTTGTTGCGTATGGTGCTATATAGCGACAGTTTTTAATTAGGTGCTCCATAGTGACTGTTCTGTGTAGGGTGTTGTATAGTGACTGTTGCGGGTGAGATGCAATATAGTGACTGTTTCTAGGTAGAGTGATCTCTAGTGACTGATGTTGGGTACGTGCTTTATAGTGACTGTGGATTGGTAGGGTGCTTTATAATGACTGTTGTTGGGAAGGTGCTCTTTAGTGACTGTTGGTGGTTGCAGTGCTCTATAGTGACTGTAGTTGGGTAGAGTGCTCTATTTTGAGTGTTGTTGTGTAGATTGCTCTATTCTGACTATTTTTGGGTAGGGTGCTGTATAGTGACCGTTGTTGGGTGGAGTGCTATATAGTGACTGCTGTTTGGTAGAGTGCTCTAAAATGACTGTTGTTGTGTAGGTGTTCTATAGTGACTGTTGTTGGGTTGTTTGCTCTATACTGACTGTTGTTGGGTAGTTTGTCTAAAGTGACCGTTGTTGTCTAGGGTTCTCTTTAGTGACAGTTGTTGGGTAGCTTCATTTTTTTGAGACTCAGTTTCGTTCTTGTTACCCAGGCTGGAGTACAATGGCGTGATCTCAGCTCAAGGCAACCTCTGCCTCCTGGGTTCAGGCAATTCTCCTGCCTCAGCCTCCTGAGTACCTGGGATTACAGGCATGTGACACCATGCCCAGCTAATTTTTTGTATGTTTAGTAGAAACAGGGTTTCACCATGTTAACTAAAATTGTCTCCATCCCTTGACCTCATGATCCACCCACCTCGGCCTCCCAAAGTGCTGGGATTACAGGCTTGAGCCACCATGCCCGGCCTATTGGGTAGCTTCTTTATAGTAACTGTGGCTGCGTAGGGTACTCTATAGTGACTGATGTTTGGTAGAAGGCTCTATAATAACTGTTGCTGTGTAGGGTACTCTATAGTAACTGTTGATGGGTAGGGTGCTGTATACTGACTGTTTTGGGGTTTGGTTTTCTAGTTACTATTGTTCTGTAGGGTGCTTTATATTGACTGTTGTTGGTTAGGTGCTCTATATTTTCTGTTTCTGCGTACTGTGCTATTTTCTGACTGTGACTGGTTGGGTGCTCTACAGTGACTGTTGCTGGGTAGAATGCTCTATAGTGGCTTTTGTTGGGTAGGTGCTCTACAGTGACTGTTGTTTGATGGGGTGCTATATAATGACTCTTTTTTGATATAGTGCTCTACAGGTGACTGTTGCTGGGTGGAGTGTTTTATAGTGGCTATAACTTTGTAGCGTACTCTATAGTTACTGTTGTTGGTATGAGTGCTCTATATTGAGTTTTTTTAGGTAAAATGCTCTATAGGAGACAGTTGGTGGGTGGAGTGCTTTATAGTGACTATTGCTGGATAGGCTTCTCTATAGTGACTCTTCTTGGGTACGGTGCTGTTTAATGACTTTTGCTGGGTAGAGTGCTCTGTCGTGACGGTTGTTCAGTAGAGTGCTCTATAGTGACAGTTGCCGTGTAAGGTACTCTACATTGACTGTTGCTGGGTTGGGTGCTCTGTCATGATGATTGGTGTGTAGAGTGCTCTATACTGACTGTGGCTGAGTAGGGTACTCTAAAGTGACTGTTGCTGCATACGGTGCTGTATAATGACTGCTGTTTTGTAGAGTGCTTTATAGGGACTGTTTTGGGTAGCATGCTCTATAGTGACTGTTTTTGGGTAGGTGCTCTATCGTGAATGTTTTTGGGTAGAGTGCTCGAAAGTAACAGTTTATTAAAAAGGGCTCTATAGTGACTCTTGTTGGCTAGATTCTCTATAGTGACTGTTGTTGGGTAGCGTGCTATATAGTGATTGTTGTTGGGAAGGGTGCCTATATTGACTGTTTTTACATAGGTGCTCTATAGTTACTGTTGTTGGGTAGGTGCTCTAAAGTGACAGTTATTGGGTAGTGTGCTTTATAGTGACTTCTGTTGGGTAGTGCTTTATAGTGACTGTTATTGGGTAGATGCTTTAAAGTGACTGTTTTTGGGTAGGGTTCTCTATAGGGACTGTGGCTGAGTAGGGTTCTATATAGTGACTTTTGTTGGGTGGGGTGCTCTATGGTGACTATTGCTGCGTAGGGTGCTCAATAATGACTGTTCGTGGGTATGTTCTCTATTGTGACTGTTCCTGTGTACAGTGCTCTTTAGTCACCATTTTTGAGTAGGTGCTCTATAGTGCCTGTTGTTGGGTAAGATACTCTATAATGACTGTTGATGAGTAGGGTGCTCTAGAGTGATTCTTGTTTGGTACAGTGCTCTATAATGACTGTTGTTGGGTAGTTTGGTCTATAGTGACTATTATTGGGTGGAGTGCTCTATATTGACTGTTGTTTGGTTGGGTGCTCTATAGTGACTGTTTTGAGTAGAGTGCTCTATAGGTGATTGTTGTGGGGTGTTCTCCATATTACTGTTGATTGTAGAGGGCTCTAAACTGACTGTTGTTGCATACAGTGTTCTATAGTAACTGTTGTTGGGTAGTGTACTCTATACTGACTGTTGTTGGTATGTGCTCCATAGTGATTGTTTTTGTGTAGACTGCTCTATAATGAATGTTTTTGGGTAGAGTGCTCTATAGTGATTGTTGATGTGCAGCGTGCCATATAGTCACTGTTGTTGGGTAGGTGCTCTAAAGTGACTGTTGTTGGGTAGGTGCTATATAGTGACTTTTGTGTAGATTCTCTATAATGACAGTTGCTTTTTAGGGTGCTTAATACTGACTGTTGTTTTGTAGGTGCTCTATAGTGACTGTTGCTGGTGAGCTTCTTTATATTTAGTGTTATTGGGTGTGTGCTGTATAGTGATTGTTGTTTGGTAGAATGTTCTATTGTGACTGTTGTTTGGTGCAGTGCTCTATACTGTCTGTTGGTTCGTATGGTGCTGCATAGTTGCTGTGGCTGTGTAGAATACTCTATAGTGACTGATGTTGGGTAGAGTGCTTTAGAATAACTGTTGCTGCATGGGATGCTGTAGAGTTACTCTTGATGGGTAGGGTGCTCTATAGTGACTGTTGTTTGTAGGGTGCTCTATATTGACTCTTTCTGGGTAGTGTGCTCTATAGTGGCTGTGGTGGGTGGTGTGCTCTACAGTGACTGTTGAGTGGTAGAGTGCTCTATAGTGAGTGATGTTGGGTACGTGCTCTACATTGACTGTTGTTGAGTAGTGTGCTTTATAGTGGCTGTTGTTGAATAGGTGCTTTATAGTGACTGTTGTTGGGTAGGTTGCTCTATATTGACTGTTGTTGGGTACAGTGCTCTATAGAGACTGTTGATGGGTAGGGAGCTCTACATTAACCATTGTTGTGTAGACTGCTTTATAGGTTTCTGTTGTTGGGTGGAGTTCTCCAAAATAACTCTGGTTTTGTAGAATTTCCATAGTGACTGTTGCTTCTTAGGGTGCTCTATAGTGACTCTTGTATGGTCAAGTGCTCTATAGTGACTACTGCTGTGTAGAGTGCTTTATAGTGACTGTTTTTGGGTAGTTGCTCTATACAGACTGTTGTTGGTAGGTTTCTTTATATTGAGTGTTGTTAGGAGTTGTTCTCTGTAGTGACTGTTGTTGGGTGGAGTTCTCTATACTGACTGTTGTTAAGTAGGTGCTATATAGTGACTGTTTTTTGGGTAGGGAGCTCCATAATGACTGTTGTTTGATAGGGTTCTCTATACTGACTTTTCTTGGGTAGAGGTTCTATAGTGACTGTTGTTGTGTAAAGTGGTTTATAGTGAAAGTTCTTGGGTACAGGACACTATAGTGACTGTTTTAAGAAGGTTCTCTTAGTGGTTTTTGTTGTGTAGGGTGCTCTCTAGTGACTGTTTTTTAAAAGGGTGCTTAATAGTGACTGATTTAGGGTAGGGTGCTCTATACTGACTGTTGTTAAGTAGGGTGCTATAAGTGACTCTTGTTTCGTAGGTGCTCTACAGTGACTGTATTTGGGTATGGTGCTCTATAGTGACTGTTATTGGGTGGAGTGATCTATAGTGACTTTTAATGGGTAGGGTGCTCTGTAGTGACTGGTGCTTGGTAGGGTGCTGTATAGTGACTGATGTGTAGAGTGCTCTATGGGGATTCTTGCTGGGTAGGCTGTACTTAGTCACTGTTGCTGGGTAGGGTGCTCTATACTAAATGTTGTTGGGTAGGTCCTCTATAGTGACTTTTGCTTTGTAGGGTGCTCTATAGTGACTAAGGCTGCGTAGAGTGCTCTATATTGACTTTTATTGGGTAGGGTGCACTATAGTAATTGTTGTTGGGTATGTGCTCTATACTGATTGTTGTTGGGGATGGTTCTCCATAGTGACTGTTTGCTTGAGTTTTCTATAGCGACTTTTGTTGTGTAGAGTGATCTATAGGGATTGCTGTTAATTAGAGTGCTCTATAAGTAACTGTTGTTGCATGGGGTGGTCTATAATGACAGTTTTTGGCTAGAGTGCTTTAAAGGAAAATGTTGTCGGATGCAGTGCTCTATAGTGAATGTTGATGTGTAGAGGGTTCTACAGTCACTGTTGTTGTGTAGAGGGCTTTATAGTGACTGCTATTGGTTAGGGTGCTCTATAGTGACTGTTTTTGGGTGGGGTACTCAATATTGACTGTTGTGTGGGATGCTCTATAGGGACTGTGGTTTGGTAAAGTGCTCTAGATAGTCACTGCTGTTGGGTAGGTGATCTATACTGATAGTCTTTCTGTAGATGCTCTTCAGTGACTGTTGTTGGGTAGGGTGCTTTATCATGACAGTTGTTGGTAAGGTCGTTTATAGTAACTCTTGTTGGTTGGGGGGCTCTATAGTGACTGTGGTTGTGTAGAGTGCTCCAAGGGGACTGTTGTTGGGTGGAGTGCTCTATAGTGACTCTTGATCAGTGGGGTGATTTATATTGACTGTTACTCTGTAGGGTGCTCTTAAGAGACTGTTGTTTGGTAGGTGCTTTCTAGTGACTCTTTTTCGGTAGAGTGCTGTATAGCGACTATTTTTGGCTAGAGGGCTCTATAGTGACTGTTGTTGGGTAGGTGCTCTACAGTGACTGTTGCTGGGTAGTGTACTCCATAATGTTGGTTGTTCAGAAGGTTCTCTATATTTACTGTTGCTAAGTAGGGTGCTCTATAGTGACTGTTGTTGCTAGCTACTCTATAGTGACTTTTGTTAGGTTGGGTACTCTATAGTAACGGTTGTTGTGTAGGTTACTCTATAGTGACTGTTATTGTCTAGGGTGGTCTATAGTGACTGTTTTTGGGTGGAGTCCTCTATGGTGACTGTTGTTGTGTAGGGTACCCTACAGTGACTGTTTTTGGGTAGAGTGCTCCATAATGACTGTTCTTGGGTATAGTGCACTATAGCAACTGTTGTTGGATAGAGGGCTCTACAGTGACTGGTGTTGGGTAGAGGAGACTATCGTGACAGTGGTGGTGTAGGGGTCCCTAGATAATGATTGTTATTGAGTATGATGCTGCATAGTGATTCTTGTTGGGTAGAGTGCTGTATACTGAGTGTTTTTGGCTAGAGGGCTCTATAGTGACTGCTGTTGGGTAGGTGCTCTATAGTGACTGTTTTTATGTAAGTGGTCTGTAGTGACTGTTGTTGGGTGGAGTGTTCCATAGTGACTTTTGATGGCTTAGGTACTCTTTAGAAAGTGTTGCTGAGTAGGGTGCTCTAGAGTGACTGTTGCTGGGCACAGTGCTCTATAGTGACTGTTGCTGCATAGGGTTCTCAGTACTGACTCTTGCTGGATAGAATGCTATACAGTGACTGTTGTTTGGAAGAGTGCTTTATAGTAAATGTTGTTGTTTAGGGTACTCTATATTGACTATTGTTTAATTGGTGCTCTGTAGCTACTGTTGCTAGGCAGGATGCCCAATAGTGACTGTTGTTGAGTTGGGTGGTCATAGTGACTTTTTTTTGATGCAGTACTCTATAGTAACTCTTTTTGTGTAGAGTGATCTAGAGTGAATGTTGATGGGTAGGTAATCTATAGTGACTGTTGTTGGGTACGTGCTATATACTAAGTTTTTTTGTATAGAAACTCTATAGTGACTGTTGTTGGGTAGGGTGCTTTATAGTGACTGTTATTGGTAGGGTGCTCTATAGAGACTGTTGTTAAGTAGGACACTGTATACTCACTGTTGCTCAGTACGATGCCTTATACTGACTGCTGCTGAATTAAGGGCTCTATACTGACTTTTGCTGTGTAGAGTGCTTTATGGTTATTGTTGATTGGTAGGCACTGTATACTAACTGTCGTTGGATGGGGTGCTCTATAGTGACTTTTGTTGGGTACTTTGCTCTATAGTGACTGTTTTGTAAATTACTCTATAGTGACTCTTGGAAAAAGGGCTCTATAGTGACTGTTGTTTTGTAGGGTGCTTTATAGTGACTGTTTTGGGGGAGGGTGTTCTATTCTGACTGTTTAAGTAGAGTATTTTATAATGGCTCTCGGTAGGGTTCTCTATATGTGACTGTTGCTGGGTAGGATGCTCTATTGTGACAGTTTTTGGTAGATGCTCTTTGGTGACTGTTGTTCAGTGGGGTGCTCTGTAGTGACTGTTGTTGGGTAGGGTGCTTTATACTGACTGTTCTTTGGCAGCAGGCTCTCGATACTGACTGTTATTGTTTAGGGTGCTTTACATTGACCCTTGTTGGTTACAGTGCTTCATAGTGAGTGTTATTCTGCAGAGGGCTCTATAGTGACTGTTGTTCGGTAAGTGCTCTGTACTGACTTTTGTTGGATAGGGCTCTCTATAGTGACTGTTTTTGGTTGGGTTTCTCTATGAAGACTGTTGTTGAATAGAGTGCTCTATAGGTTACTGTTGTTGGGTGGAGTGCTGTATAAAGACTGTTGCTGTTTAGACTGCTCTATAGCGACTGTTTTTGGGTAGAGTGCTCTACAGTGACTTGTTGGGTAGCTTGCTCTATACTGATTGTTGTGCTGTAGGTGATCTACAATGACTAATGTTGGGTACAGTGCTCTATAATGACCGTTGTTGGGTACGGTGATCTGGTGTTACTGTTGTTGGTTAGAGTGCTCTATACTGACTGTTGTTGTGTAGGTGCCCTATACTGACCATTGTTGGGTAGGTGCTCTATAATAACCATTATGGGTAGGTGCACTATGTTGACTGTTGTTGTTTGGGGTGCTCTGTAGTAACTGCTGTTGTGTAGGGTGTGTTATACTGAATGTTTTTGGGTGGAGTGCTGTATAGTGACTGTTGTTGGGTAGGTGCTTTATTTTGACTGTTGTGTAGAGTGCACTATAGTGACTCTTGTTGGGTAGGTGTTCTACAGTGACTGTTGCTCCGTAGTGGGCTCTATTGTGATGGGTGTTGTGTAGGGTCCTCTATAATGATTGTTGTGGGGTAGGCTGCTCTATAGTGACTGTTTCTGGGTATGGTGATCTACAGTGACT
Source organism: Leontopithecus rosalia (assembly GCA_028533165.1). Lineage (NCBI taxonomy): Eukaryota > Metazoa > Chordata > Mammalia > Primates > Cebidae > Leontopithecus > Leontopithecus rosalia. Next base: position 30,269,544 of record CM052665.1, read on the forward strand.
GTTGCTGGGTAGGGTGCTCTTTGTTGACTACTCTTGGGTAGGTGCTCTATAGTGACTGTTTCTAGCTGGGGTGCTCTACATTGACTGTTGTTTTGTAGGTGCTCTATAGTGACTCTTGATGGGAAGAATAATCTATAGAGACTGTTGCTGGGTGGGGTGCTTAAAAGTGACTGTTGTTGGGTATGTGCTCTATAGTGACTGTTTTTCATTAGAATGGTCTTAAGAGGCTGTTGTTTGGTATGGTGCACTTTAGTGACTGTTGTTGGGTGGAGTTTTCTCTAGTGACTGTTGTTGGATAGAGGGCTCTACAGTGACTGTTGTTGGATAGGTGCTCTGCAGTGACAATTGTTAAGTAAGGTACTATAAAGTACCTGCCCAACAAGAGACACTATAGAGCAACCTACCCAACAGTAGTCAATATAATGCACCTATTCAACAACAGTCACTATAGAGCACTCTACATAACAGCAGTCTGTATAAAGCATGCCGCCTAGCAACAGTTAGTAAAAAGTACCCTACCAAGAAACAGTCACTATAGAGCACCTGCACAATATTAGTCACCAAAGAGCACCCTACCCAGCAACAGTCACTGTAGAGCACCCTACTCAAAAACAGTCACTATAGAGCACCTTCACCACAACAGTCACAATGGAGCACCCCACCCAACAACAGTCACTATAGAGTATCTATGCAACAACAGCCACTATAGAGAACTCTACCCAGCAAGTGTCACTATAGAGCACTCCACCCAACATCAGTCACTATAGAGTACTCCACCCAACAACAGTCAGTATAGAGCACCATACCCAGCAACAGTCACTAATGAGCACTCTATTCAACAACAGTCACTATAGAGCACCCTACACAACATCAGTCAGTTTAGAGCTCCCCACCAAGAAGTGTAACTATACAGCATCTACCCAAAAACAGTCACTATAGAGTACCATACCCAGCATAGCCACTATAGAGCACTTGACACAGCAACAGTCAATATAGAGAACCCCATCCAACAACAGTCACCTATAAAGCTCTCTACCCAACTACTGTAACTAAAGAGCACTTTACACAACAGCAGTAACTATGGAGCACTCTACAGAACCATAGCCACTATAAAGCATGCCACCCAACAACAGTCACCTATAGAGCACTCTACACAACAACAGTCACTAAAAAGCACCCTGCACAGCAACAGTCACTATAGATCACTTTACCCAAGCACAGGTACTATAGAGCAGTGTACCCAACTACAGTCACTATGTGCACCCTTTCCAGCAACAGTCACTATAGAGCTCCTATCCAACCCCTGTCACTATAGACCACCATACCATACTAAAAAAGTCACTATGGAGCACTCTACTCAACAAGAGTCACTATAGAGCACTCTACACAACAACAGTTACTATGGAGAACTCCACCCAATAAAAATCATGTATAGGGCACTCTACCAAAAAAAAGTTATTATAGTTTACCCCACCCAGCAACGGTCACTGTAGACCACCTAAACAAAAATAGTCACTATGAGCACCCTACGCAGCAACTGTCATTATAGAGCACCTACTCAACAACGGTTACTGCAGAGTACTCTACCCTGCAACATTCATTATATTGCACCTCACCCAACAACAGTCACTACACAGCACCCTACCGAGTAACAGTCACAATAGAGCACCCAACCAAAAACCAGTCACTATAGAGCACTCTACTCAACAACAGTCACTATAGAGCAACATACCTAACAACTGTCATTATAGGGCACCTATGAGAAAGCAGTCAGTATAGAGCACCTATGCAACAACAGTTACTATACAGCACTTTACTCACTAACAGTCAGTATAAAGCACCCTACACAACAGTCATTATAGAGCACCTACCCAAAAACAGTCATTAAAAGGCCCTCTACCCAAAAATAGTCACTATACAGCATTCTTCCCAACAAGAGCAACTATAGAGCCCTCCACTTAAGAAGAGTTACTATAGAGCACCATACCCAACAACACTCTCTATGTATCATTCTACTGAACAATAGTTAGTATAGAGAACTCGACCAAGCAACCGCCACTGTAGAGCAAAGTACCCAGCATCAGTCACTATAGTGCACCTACACAAAAACCGTCAGTATAGAGCACCCCACCAACAACAGTAATTATGCAGGACCTACCCAAAAGCAGAAACTACAGAGCACCCTACCCAGCAACACTCACTATAGAGCTTGTACCCAGAAACAGTCCCTACAGAGCACCCTACCCAGAAACAGTCATTATAGAGCACTCTACCCAGACAAAATTACTGTAGAGAACCCACCCAACAATAGTCACTATAAACACCCTACTTAACAATAGTCACTATGAAGCATCATACCCAAAAGAGTCACAATAAAGCATGCCACCCAACAATATTCACCTATAGAACACTCCATACAATAGCAGTCACTGCAGAGCACCACACCCAAAAAGAGTCACTATAGAGCACCTACCCAACAGCAGTCTTATAGAACACACTACACAGCCATAGCCACTATACAGAACTTATACAACATCAGTCACTATAGAGCTACATTTCCAGTAACGTTCACTACAGAGCACCCCATCTTCAACAGTCACCATAGAGCACCCTACAGAGCAACAGTCACTATAAAGCACCTAATCAACAAAAGTCACTATAGAGCACCCTACACAGCAACAGTAATTATAAAGCACCCTACCCAATTGCAGTCACTATGGAGCACTTTACCCAACAACAGTCACCATAGAGTATTTTACACAAAAACCGTCACTATAGAGCACCCTACCCAACAAGAGTCAGTATAAAGCACTTCACCCAAGAGCAGTCAGTATATAGCACTCTATCAAACAATTATTCCTAAAGAGCATCTACCCAACAACAGTCACTATAGAGCACTTATGCAGCAATAGTCACTATACAGCACCCTACCCACAAATCTTTACTATAAATAAAGCACCCTAACAAACAACAGCCACTATAGAGCACCAAGCCAACAACGGTCACTATAGAGCTCTCTACAAAAAATTAGTCACTCAAGACCACGCTACTTAATAACAGTCTTTATAGAGCACCCTACCCAAGAAGAGTCACTATAGAGCACTCTACCCAACAACAGTCACTATAGAGCACTCTACTAAACAACAGTCACTATAGAGCACCCTACACAAACACAGTCATTATCTGGAGCACTCTCCCAAACAACAGTCACTATTGAGCCCTCCATCCAAGAACAGTGTCTATAGAGCACCATACCAAGCAACAGTCTCTTTGGAGTATGCTACCGAACAACAGTTAGTATAGAGCACTCTACAAAACACCGTCACAATAGAGCACCCTACTCAGCAACAGTGACTATTGTGTACCTACAATACCACCGTCAATTTAGAGCACCCCACCAATAACAGTAACTATACAGCACCTAACCAAAAACAGTCACTATACAGTATCCTACCCAGCAACAGTCACAAGAGAACACATACACAACAATAGTCACTACACAGCACCATGCCCAGAAACAGTCACTAAAGAGCAATCTGTCCAGCAACAGTTAGTATGAAGAACTCCACCCAACAACAGTCTCTATAGAGCACTCTACACAACAACAGGCCCTATAGAGCACCCTACTCAGCAACAGTCAGTATAGAGCACCTACACAACAACTGCCAGTTTTGAGAACCGTACCAAAAACTGTCACTATACAGAACCGACCCAAAATTAGTCACTATAAAGCACCCTACCCAGCAACAGTCACTATAAATCACATAATCAACAACTGTCACTACAGAACACTATACTCTGACAGTCACTGCACAGCAACAGTCAGTATGAAGAACCCCACCCAACAGCAGTCACTATAGAGCATTCTACCAGGCAACAGTCGTATAAAGCACTTTCCCGACAACAGTCACTTTAAAGCACCCTACACAACAACAGTCACTATAGATTATTCAACCCTACATCAGTCAATATAGATTACACTACCTGGCATCAACTTCCATAGAGAACCTTATGCAACACCAGTCACTATGGAAAACTCCAACCAAAAATAGTCACCGTAGACTACACTACCCAACAACAGTCACTATAGATCACCTATCCAACAACAGTCACTATATGGCACCACCCAACAACAGTCAATATAGAGCACCCTACCCAGGAATAGTCACTATAAAGCACCTACTGAACAACAGTTACTATACAGGATTCTATTCAAAAACAGTCACCATAGAGCACTCTACCAAACAACAGTGACTATAGAGCACCCTAACCAGCAACAGTCACTATAGAGCACTCTTTGCAACATCAGTCAGTATAGAGCACTCTTCCCAACAAAAGTCACTGTAGAGAATTATACCCATACAACCGTCACTATAGAGCACTCTACCCAGAAACAGTGACTATAGGGCACCCAAATTAGCAACAGTCACTATAGAACACTCTACCCAACATCAGTCACAATAGAGTATGCTACCTAGCAACAGTCATTATAGAGCACCCTATGCAACAACGGTCAATACAGACCACTGAGCTCAACAACAGTCACTGTAGAGCACCCTACCCAACAAAAGTCACTTTAGAGCACCTAGCCTTATATAGTCTCTGTAGAGCACCTTACTCAAGAACAGTCAGTATAGAGCATGCTACAGAACAACAGTCAGTATAGGGCATCCTACAAAACAACAGTTACTATGGAGCACCTACCCAACAACAGTCAGTATAGAACACTCTACTGAACATCAGTCACTATAGAGAACCTACCCAACAAAAGTCACTATGGAGCACCTACCCAAAACCCTTTATTAAAAAGAACTCTACAGAACAGCGGTTAATATATAGCACTGTACCAAACAAAAGTCACGATAGAGCACCCTTTCCAACAACACACACTATGGAGCACATACCCAACAATTGTCAGTACAAAGCACCTACCCAAAAACTGTAACTATAGTGCACCTACTTAACAAAAGTCACTATAGAAAACCCTACCCAACAACAGTCACTACAAAGCACCTACCAAACAATATTCACTGTAGAGCACCCCACCCAAACACGGTTACAATAAACTGCCTATCAAACAACATTTACGATAGAACACCCTATCCAAAAACTCACTGTAGAGCATTCTTGTCAACAACAGTCACGATAGAGCGCCTTACACAGAAAGAGTCACTATCGAGCACTCTACAAAACAACAGTTAATATAGAGTAGCCTACACATCAACAGTTACTATAGAGCAACTAACCAACAACTGTCACTATAGAGCACATATCCATCTACAGTCACTGTAGAGCACATACTCAACAACAATCACTATAGAGCATCTACTCAACAACAGTCACTATAAAGTACTCTACCCCAAAACAATCACTATAGAACACCGCACCCAACAACAGTTACTATAGAGCACACTATTCAACAACAGTCATTATAGAGCACCTATCCAACAACAGTCACTATATAGCCCTCTACCCAAAAGAGTAACTATATAGCACTATACCCAACAGCATTCACCATAGAGCACCCTACCCAAGATCAGTCAGTACAGAGCATTCTACCCAACAATAGTCACTATAGAGCACCCTACAAAACAACAGTCACTGTAGAGATCGTTACCCCAAAACAGGCATTATAGATCACTATACACAACAAAAGTTAATATAGAGCACCCTACCCAAAAACAGTCAGTATAGAGCACATTACCTAACAACAGGCAATATAGAGCAGCACTCTACTATACAATAGTCACTGCACAGCACATATGCAACAACAGTCACTGTAAAGCCCTCTACCAAACAACAGTCACTACTCAGCACTCTACCCAACAACAGTCACTATGGAGCCTTTACTGAACAACAGTCACTATCTAGAGCTCCCTACACAACCACAGTCACTATAGAGCACTTTACAAAACAACAGTCACTATAGAGCACTCTACCCAACAGCAGTCAGTATAGAGCACCTTCCCAAAAACAGTCAGTATTTAGGGAACTCCACCCAACTACAGTCATTATACATCACCTACCCAAAAATTGTTACTATAGAGCACTCTATTAAACAACACTCACTATAGAGTACCATACCCAACAACACTCACTATAGAGCACCACACCCAACATTCAGTATAGGGCAGCTACAAAACAACAGTCCGTATACTGCACGCTACCCAAAAACAGTCATTATAGAGCTCTCTACACAACAGACAGTATAGAGCACTCCAACCAACAACAGTCACCTATAGAGAACTCTTCCAACAACAGTCACTATAGAGCACCCTACCCAAAAAGAGTCACTATAAAGCACCGTAACCAACAACAGTCACTATGGAGCACTCCACACATCAACAGTCATTATAGAGTACGTACCCAAAAATAGTCACTATAGGGCACTCTACCCAGCAAGAGTTACTATGGAGCACTCTACCAAACAACAGTCACCATAAGGAACCCTACACAAGAATTTGCACTATCGAGCACTGTACCAATTACTGTCACTTAGAGCACCATACCCAACCAAAGTTATTATAGAGCACCTACGCAACAAATGTTATTATAGAGCACCTACCCTACAACAGTCACTATAGAGAACCTAACCATCAATAATCACTATAATGCACCTACTCAACAACAGTCATCATAGAGCACTCTACCCAACAAAAAACACTATAAAGCACCGTACCACAAAACACCATTATAGAGCATCCTTTTCAACAACAGTCACAATAGAGCACCCACCCAACAAAAGTCACCATGAAGCACCCTACCCAACAACAGTCACTATAGAGCACCCTATTCAACAATAGTCACTCTAGAGTACCAACCCCAAAACAGTCACTATAGGGCACTCTACCCAATAACAGTCAATATAGAGCACCCTACCCTAGAACATTCAGTATAGAACGCTTTACACAAAACAGTCAGTATTGAACACTCTACCCACAACAGTCATTAGAGAACACCCTACCCAACAATAGTCACTGTAGAGCACCTACCCAACAACAGCCACTGTTGAACCCTCTACCCAACAACAATCACTCTAGAGCACTTTACCCAAAATAGTCACTATACAGCACTTTACCAAAGAATAGTCAGTATGGAGCACTCTATCCAACAACAGTCAGTATAGACCACCCTACTCTACAACAGTCAGTGCAGATCACCTACCAGACAAGAGTCACTGTAGATCCCTCTACACAACCACAGTCACTACAAGGCCCTCTACCCAACAACAGTCAGTATAAAGCACTCTACCCAACAACAGTCACTATCTAGAGCACTTTACCAAAAACAGTCACTATGAAGCACTCCACCAATCAACAGTCATGATAGAGCACTGCACCAAGCAACAGTCACAATGGAGAACCTACCCAAAAACAGTCACTATTTAGAGAACCTCAGCCAACAGTAGTCACTATAGAGCTCCTACCAAACAGCAGTTACCATAGAACACTCTAACCAAGAAAGCCAGTTTAAAACTCTGTACACAGCAACAGTTACTATAGAGTACCATACCCAACCACAGTAACTATCGAGCACCTACCCAACAACAGTCACTATAGAGAACCCTACCCAACAACAGTCATTATAGAACACGCTTCCCAACAGTCACTGTAGACCCCTCTACAGAACAGTCACTATAGAGCACTCCACCCATAAACAATCCCTTATAAAGCAGCCCACCCAATATGAGTTACTATAAAGAACCTAGCCTACAACTGTCAATATAGAATAAACTACCCAGCAACAGTCACTATGGAGCACCTACAAAACAGTCACTATAGAGCACCCTATGCATCAACAGTCACTATAGATTACCCCACCCAACAACATTTACTATAAACGACCATACCCAGCAACAGTCACCACAGAGCAAAGTACTTTAAAATGTCACTTTAGAGCACTTTACCCAACAACAGTCTCTCGAGAGCACTCTTCCCAACAACAGTCACTATGGAGCACCCTACCCAGCAACCCCACTATAAAGCACTCTACATAAGAACAGTCAGTATGGAGCACTCTACCCAACAACAGTCACTATAGAGCATGCTACCCAACTACAGTCACTGTCGAGCACTCTACTCAGCAATAGTCAATATAGAGCACTACAGCCAACAACACTCACTATAGAGCACAATACCAAACAACACTCAGTATAGAGCACTTTACTTCAAAACAGTCAGTAGAGAGCACCCTACTCTAAAACAGTCACTATGGAGCATGCTACCAAACAACAATCATTGCAGAACACCATTCCCAGCAACAGTCAATATAAAGGACTCCAGCCAACAACGGTCACTATAGAGCACCCTACTGAACAACACTTATTATAAGGCACCTACCCAATAACAGTCACTCTAGAGCACCCTACACCAAAACAGTTATTATAAAACACCCTACCAAGAAACAGTCACTATACAGCACCTACCCAACAACAATATCTATAGAGCACCAGAGCCAACAACAGTCACTATAGAGTCCCTTTTAAACAACAGTCAGTATAGAGCACTCTACCAAACAACAGTCACTATTGAGCACTCCACCAAACAATAGTCACCAAAAAAGCACTCTACACAACAACATTCACTATAGGGCACTCTACCCAACAACAGGCACTGAAGAGCACTCCACCAGCAACAGTAACTATAGAGCACCCTATCAAACAAAAGTCACTATAAAGCACCTAACCAACAAGAGTCACCATGGAGAACCTACCCAACAATAGTCGCACTAAAGCCCTGTACATAAAAATTGTTAATATAGAGCACTCTCCCCAGCAACACTCACTATAGAACACCCTGACTAGGAACAATAACTATAGAGCACTCTACCCAACAACAGTTCCTATAGAGCACTCTACCCAGCAGCTGTAACTATAAAGCACCCTACCTAGCAACAGTCACTATATAGCACTCTACCCAACAACAGACACTGTAGAGTATCATACCCATCAAGAGTAACAATAGAGCTCCAACTCTCAAAAGTCACTGTAGAGCACCCCAGCCTACAACAGTCACTATAGAGCCCCTAGCCAACATTAGTCACTAAAGAGCACCTTATGCAGCAACAGTTACTGAGTAGCACCCTACTCAGGAACAGTCACTACAGAGCACTCTACCCAACAACAGTCTCTATAGAGCACCCTACCCAACAACTGTTTGTATAGAGCAAGACTACCAACAACAATCACTATACAGCACCTAACAAAATATCATCACTACAGAGCACCCAACCCAGCAACAGTCAATATAGAGAAGCTAACAAACAACAGTCACTATGGTGCACCCTACCCAGAAACAATCACTATAGAGCACTCTACCCAGTAAGAAAAAGTATAGAAAATTTCTCTTAACAATAATCAGTAGAGAGCACCCTACAAACAAGGGTATCTATAGACCACTCTACTCAGCAACAGTCATTATAGAGCACCATACCCAACAACAGTCACTATAGAGAAGCCTACCCAACAACAGTCACTATAAGGCATTCCACTAAACAACAGTCAACTATAGAGCAATCTACCCAACAACAGTCACTATAGAGCACTGTACGCAACAAAAGCCACTGTAAAGAACTCCACCAAACAAGTCACCGATAGAGAACTGTACTAAACAACAGTCATTATAGAGCACCCAAACCAACAACAGCCACTATAGAGCTCTTTACCAAGCCACAGTCACTATAGATAATGTACCCAACATGTGACTACAGAGCACTTTATTCAGCAACAGTCCCTATAGAGTATTCAAACCAACAGACACTATAGAGCACACTACCCAGCAACAGTCACTATAGAGCACATAACCAACAACAGCCGCTAGGCAGCACCCTACTCAGCAACATTCAGTATAAAGACCCTACCCAACAACAGTCCTATAGGGTATCCTACTTATTAACAGTGACTATTGAGCACCCTTCGAAGCAACAGTCACTATAGAGCACTCTACACAACATCAGGCACTACAGAGTAACCTACACAGCAACAGTAACTATAGAGCACCCTACACAACAACAGTCATTATGGAACAATGCACCAAACAACAGTCAGTAAAAAACACTCTACCCAACAACATTTACTAGAAAGCACATGTCCAACAACAGTGACTATAAAGCACCTACCCAACAACAGTCACTATAAAGCACCCTACCCAACAACAGTCAATATAGAGTGCCTACTCCACAACAGACACTGTAGAGCCCTCTACTCAGCAACAGAATCTATATGGCACTCTATCCAACAACAGTCACTATTAAAGCACCTTACCCAAGAAAAGTTACTATAGAGCACGCTACCCAACAAGAGTTACTATAATGCAGCATACCCAAAAAGAGTCACTATGAGCACCCTACACAACAGCAGTTTCTATACAGCACCTACACAACAACAGTCACTATTCAGAACCCTACCCAACAACAGTAGCTATGTAGCACTCTATGCAACAACAGTCACTACAGAGTACTCTACACAAGAACAGTAACTCAGGAGAACTCTAACCAACAACAATCACCTATAGAGCACTCTACCTAATAACAGTCAGTATAGAGCAACCCACCCAACAACAGTCACTATAGAGTACCTAACAAACAACATTCTCAATACAGCACTCTATACAACAGTCAGTATAGAGCACCCCACCCAATAACAGTCTGTGTAGAGCACAGTATATTATAGAAACAGTCACTATAGAGCATCTACCAACCACCAACACTATAGGGAACCTACTCAAAAACAGACACTATAAAGCAGCCAACCCGACAACAGTCACTTTAGAGCGCCCTACCCTACAATAATTACTACAGTGCACCCTACCAACAATAGTCAGTATAGAGCACCCTACCAAAAAACAGTCACTATTGAAAATCTACCCAACAGTATCTTAGAACACTCTACCAAACAACAGTCACTATAGTTCTCTCTACACAATAGTCACAATAATACACTCCACCCAACAACAGTCACCTGTGGAGCACTCTACCCAACAATAATCACTATCAAGAACCCCACCAGACAACAGTCACTATACAGCTTCCTACCAAACAACAGTCATTATAGAACACCCTATGCAACAACAGTCATTCTAGAGCACTCCACTGAACAGTCACCTATATAGCACTCTACCCAATAACAGTCACTATAGAGCACCCTACCCAGAAAGAATCAGTATACAGAACTGTACCCAACAAGAGTCACTATGGAGCACTTCACCCAACAACAGACACACAGGCACACAACG